>JAPDOI010000085.1:0-737500 GCA_029168955.1 Aplectana chamaeleonis | reverse complement strand
GGTCTTCGTTATGGCATACACGCGGCCAGAAATATCCAAGCAAACGCCTAAAAAGCTTCCTCTCCGTGCAATCCAACCTTTCCATCTGCGTTTTCGGTGCTGCCCACGTCTCCGATCCGTACATCATGATAGGGCGAATAGCGGATAGGTAGACGCGCAACTAGACTTCCTTCGCGATGGTGGTAGACCACAAACACTTGGTTAGAGAATTGAATGCAGACGTAGCTTTCGCACATCGTTGTCGAATATCCGCTGCATAACTACCATCGTTCTTCAGCAAACAGCCCAAATAACAGAAATCGTCCACCAGTTCGATACGTTGTCCGTCCACACAAACTCCAGTTGAAGGCCTCTGAGAGACCCACATCTGCTTGCATTTGTCGGGACGAAGACGAAGTCCATAGGCTGCGGCATACTTCGAAACGAGGTTCACAATCCTTTGCAGTTTTGCGTTGTTTTCAGCGAATAACACAATGTCGTCGGCGTACTCCAGGTCGACAAAGGGAGCGTCCTGATGGTGTTAGGATCACATCCGCAGGAAACTGTTCTGCAACTCTACGCATGATGTCATCAACGGCGAAGTTGAAAAGAAAAGGTCCTGCAACGGCTCCTTGCCTTACTTCTGTTTTCACCTCGAAAGCTGACGTAAATCCGACAGGTGTACGAACTGCTGCTGTTGTTCCTTTGTTCATGTCCTCGATTAACCGAACATACTTTTCCGGGACTCCATCTGCTCGCAGAGCATTGAGCAATCGATCACGATGAGGAGAGTCGAACGCGGCTTCAAAGTCCAAAAAAGCAAGCTGTAATGGCTTCGAAAACCGCTGCCACGATTCAATTACTCTTCTCACGACGAACACTTGGTCGATGGTCGATCTTCCAGGTCGAAAACCGGCTTGCTCATCTCTGGTCGTTCCTTCACGATGTTTGATAAGTCGCTCGAGAATGATACGTTCTAAAACCTTGTACATGACACGAAGTAGAGAGATTCCTTTGTAGTTCTTAGGATCCGTGACGGATAGCTTCTTGTGAAGAGGTACGATGATCGCATGTCTCCACGAATCGGGTATCCTTTCGCTCATCCATATGGCACGGATGGTGTTGGTCATTTCACGAATCCCAGACGGAGGAAGAGCTTTCAGCATTTCAGCAGTGATGTTGTCATCTCCACCTGCCTTTCCATTCTTCATTTTCCGGACACAATCCAAAACTTCAGACTCAGTCGGCGGTTCCTCACTGACATCGTAATGTGCTCTCTGAACATGCGGGAGCTCAGGTACTGATGGCGCTGGACGATTCAGTAGTGAACTGAAGTAATCCTTCCATATTGGCAGCGTCGCATCACCAACTGCAACTCCATTGGTAGTGTTCAAGACAGGAGAACATCTCTTCATCTTCCCGCTATACTGTCGCAGCAACGTGTAGGCTTTCCTCGGATTCTTCTCCTCCCAAGCCTTCTCGAACTCCTTAGCTCTACACGTCCACTCTCGTTCGCGGTCACTTTGAAGCTGCCGACGCAACTTCCTCCTCAGACGCTTCTCCTCCACGAAGTTTCCTGCAGTTCGAGAGCACATACTCTGTTGTAGGTAGATGTTGTTTCTTCTGGAGACGTAGGCGAACTTCTTCTTAGGCTGTACAACCGGGAGTGCCTCTTTCGAAGCGTCCTGGATGCATTTGACAAAAAGAATCCGCGTCGCAAAAGTTTCTTCTTAGTCCGTACTCCGATGTGAATAGAAACGCGTTGTCGGAAATTCCTTCTGCACTCTTCATCTCTGAGACTTGTCATGTCAATCCTCTGGAGAGGCTGAGCCCCTCGCTTCCCTCTTATGAATCCTCGCAGTGAAGTTCAACAGAGCAGGACGGTGATCCGAATCGAATGCGACATCCCACACAGCTCTAGATCTTCGAATGTCCGATACTGGAATATTCCTCGTCAGGACATAGTCAAGCTGTAGTTTCAAAGTTGTCATCTTCCGCTTCCGCTGCTCTTCTGGAGATAGCCGGGTTGGTCCCTGCCACGTAAGCTGATGGCGGCGATGATTCCTCTCGAATGTCGATGCAATAATCAGACCACTGCGTTCACAAAAGTCGACAAGGCGGTAGCCGTTGCCCGATGTTTGCTCCACTGGGTAGAACCATTTACCGAGTACTTCGGATTCCTGATCAAGTCCCATCTTCGCATTTGCGTCAATCCCCACGACAACAGCATGTTGACAAGGTATCCTGGCCAGCAACGTATTGAGTTCCTCATAAAACGCATCCTTCGAATTGTCTTCGGCGGTTTCAGTGGGCGCATGAGCACTCACTATCCACAGATTGAATCCTCTGTGATCCCGCAGTCGTACGAATGCATTCCGACACGACGTTGAGCCGAACTCCTTGACCATACCATTGAAATCCTTCCTTACAGCTATTGCACAGCCTCCCACTCTCCTATCGTCAGCGTTACCGCAGTAGATGGTGTACTCTCCGACGCTGATGACAGGTCTATCCTTGAGGCGGGTTTCCTGCAAAGCAGCAAACGGTGCATGGAAATAGCTCAGAAGTCTGGATAGCGCAGTTTTTTGGATATCACTCGACAGCGATCGACAGTTCAGGGTGGCGAAATTGTGGCTTGTGGCCAAAGACTCCATGACTCCTAGGTACGGATCCTAAGGTGTTATGGACCAGAGGCCTTAGTGTGCCGGACGGCGACACCTTTATGCAATGTGCGGGATACTTTCGCGATATAGTTGTGCACGCTATATCGCTCGAACGTTCCCTGTGTACACTCAAACGTCTGCTGGGTTCAGTAGAAGCAGGGGCACCAACGAGCAGGTACCAACAGACTTGTATACACACCCCCATTATTATTATTATTATTATTATTATTATTATTATTATTATTATTATTATTATTATTATTATTATTATTCGATTTTTTTTCGGTGAAGATTTACCGAGCAGTTGAGTGAGAGCGGCGCTGGGGCTTCGGTGGTGCAGTGCGATAAGGCGCTCCCCCGGATAGGGAATATGCTGGTTCAATCTCGCCCGGAGCCAAGCGTTTTGCGATCAACTCAGCACCTTGTGTAAACATTATTATTATTATTATTATTATAATTATTATTATTATTATTATTATTATTATTATTATTATTGTCATTATTATTAGTGAGTGTATGCCACCACCCTTCCATCTATTCATAACGAGAAAACCGCAAACCCGCGAAATAAATATCTGTTCCGACCAATATCGATTGGCCTCCCATACATCTTTTGAGAAGGTGTTTCGGTCACCATATTGCGATAATTGAGCCTGACCGTTTACTGCGGAACTCTGTTAGGGACTGGTTATCGCAAAATAACCGTCCCCCTTATGCTTCATTGAGTCTGTACTATACTTCGGACCGAATTATATTATTTAAAAAATATTCGAGTGATTTTTCGAATTTCGAATCATTCAAAATTTGAAATTCGAAAATTTTGTTTTCCGAATAATATTCGAAATTCGAATATTTCGGAAACGGGCTTTCGAATAATATTCGAAATTCGATTATCTCAGAAACAGACTTTCGAATGGTATTCGAAATTCGAATATTTCAAAAATAGGCTTTCGAATAATATTCGAAATTCGAATATTTTGAAGAGCACATTCGAATTTTTGAAATTCGAATAATCGAAATGCACAATCATCATTTTATTAGAAGCCCTTTTTGTGATCTATCTTTTAAAGCACACTCTATCAAAGCACCATCTTGACCTATTCACCGCACGCCCGAATAGGGGTTCTCACACGATGGGATCATGTGAAATATTGCGTCACCGTACAAGGGCTCCATCGGTGAGATAGGCTGGCTTGAAAGGCCAGTCAACGGAAACCGTTTTTCTCTCGTTCTCGCATTTATTATGTAGCTGTCAGGCAGATATGGACAGTACCAGGGTTTTAGCTTCCAAAACCCTCCCGTTCCAGAGAAACAGTTACTTAAAATACGGATGGGAGCGATTGAGCTCACTAATCTAACTTGACTGCTCTAAAAACATTAGCTTGGAGTGATCTTCGCGGCTGGAAAGGTTTGGTTTTGCTCAGGCCTTGTGAAATACGATTCGCGAATTACGATGAATTTGAAAATTTACGAAATTACAAAATTCAGTTACGCACAGCCGTTCTCGGCGTGGCACGATCGATATTATAGGATCGCGCTACGCCGCGCCTCTCGGCGGCGGGAGTATAAACGTCGCCTAAGGTCAATGGTATACATTGTCGCTGCCGTGAGCGACAGTCATGGCAGCGACAATGTATACCATTGACCTTGGGCGACGTTTATAGTCGGAGCAATGGCACTGGCCGTCGTAGGAACAGTTGTCTCGTGTCCGTCGCAGCCACGTGTCGTCGAGGGCTATCGCAGAGGAATAGCGGTATAGAGCTTCGGGGAACCGATCGGTTCCTAACGTTGAAACATGCCTGTCAAAGTGACAGAACATGTTTACCTGCAATCAACTGTCTGAACACGTTTGATCGATACGTATGATTTGTTCAGAGCGGTTCCCCGAAGCTCCATACTCGCACTCTTCGCTGCGTAGCGCACTGCGACAGCGACCGATTTGAAGGACGGGAGGCGGTCCTTGTCGCTGTGCAGAGCGACGCGACCTCGTGTCGCAAAACTATACCATCGGCCTAACGCCCTTTTCATACCTTTGCTGCCGCGTCAAATGCCGCTCCTTAAAGAAAATAATAAAACGCGGCGGTGGCGGAGAAAAGTTCTCGATCGTTATTACCGCTATAGCGGCGTTTGCCGCGCTTTGCATTCTCGTTACTTGTCCCGATCGCGCATCGATTTCGCCAGCATTCTCATATGTAAAGAAGCTAGTTGCCAACTTCCGGCTTATTTTCTAGTAATCCAAAACACTGGCTTCATTGTAGCTCAAAAGCGATATTTTTCGCGGCGGCAAAACGGCAAAAGTGTGTAAGGGTTTCAAGCTCGCGTGTTCAGCCCCCCTTCCCCTCCCACCTGAAGTCATGCAAGCTCGGCGGCAGCCAGTTTGCCTAGGCCGCGACGTGGCGTAGTAGTAGGTCTTGAGAGCGGCGCTAGGGTCTCAGCGCTTGGGTGCGATAAGGCGCTTCCCCAGAAAGGGATAGTGGTTGTCAAGTCTCGCCTGAAGCCAAGCGTCTGGTGCTAAACGCGCGTGACGCGCTTGCGGAGACTATGAATACTCCAGCGGCGACGCTATGGCGGAGCGGATTAAAATGGGCCCTAACTTTGCCGAGCAAGCAAAATCTGTACATGCTATCACTATCAGAGTAGCAGAAGATAGCACTAAAATTAATAATTAGTAAACAAAATGAAATTGAAGACGGATTAATAATGAAAATCAGGCATCAGGCTATTAAAGGCACAGTCCAACCTCAGAATCGTTTTTCTGGTTTCTTGTCTATCTTGAAACCGGTCCCACGCTAATTCCAATGATATCTCTGAGATCGTTCAAGACCTCCTGAGAACGGAGTTACAGCACCTCAAAAATTGAGCTACGGAAGCATCGTGGACGAGATGTCGAAGGCTTGTAACATCCGTCATTTACAACCGATCTATGCGATACGACCTGAATCGAGAGGCAGGCTGAGAATGGAGGGAAGAACGGGACTATTAGTTGGAAACAATCGCTCATCTCGCCACTGTTTAGCTCGAAAGATCGTAAAAGGGGCGTGCCAAAGTGGCTTCCCGATGTGGGAGCCCCAGGGTGGGTTCCTCCTATATCTCGCTCATTCAAAGGAATCGAGAGCTCGCACTTGTCAGATGTTATAGGGGATGGGTCTACTTCACAACTGTGTGAAAATATCAGATTTCGTCCCTGAGCTTGGACTGTGCCTTTAATACATCAACGCCACGCCCACGTGTGCCGTATGAATAGCGCCTAACATTGTGATAGGCTCTCTTAACCAGTTCCGACACAATCCAACCCCAGGGACAGATTCTTCAGCCATACTGGTTGTAAGTGGTTTGAGATTATGAGGAAGTGTAACCGATGAATATTTTTACAAAGTGATAGTCACAGTAAATGACTGCTCAAGACTAATTTTTTCAAATCGAAGCTATCATTTGTGAATTCGAGAAAATTTATACGAAAAATAGAAAAAAGTTATTCGAAAATTCGAAAAAATTATTCGAAAATCCGAAGATTTTGATTTTCGAACATACTCGAAAATCTGAAATCCGAAAAATCAGTTTTTCGAATACATTCGAAAATCCGAAATTCGAAAAATACCATTTTCGAGTTTATTCGAAAAAATTGATTTTCGAATATATTCGAAAATTTGAAATTCGAAAAAAATGATTTTCGAATATTCGAAAATTTGAAATTCGATAAATTTGATTTTCGAATATATTCGAAAATTTGAAATTCGAAAAAAAAATTTTTGAATATATTCGAAAATTCAAAAATTTTTACAGTTTTGTCCAAGTATAGTCTGTACCCCTACAATGGCAAGAGCTTTACATTGAATTTGTGATTCATACCTGTTCAACGCGGCCATAACCTTCACTTCCGGCTACTGCTGGAAGAGTAGGTTTTATAGGGTAAACCCCTTCCAATGTATTCAAGTCAGACGGGTTGACTGGTGATGCTAACCATTTCACGTGAACGTGTCCAGCAGGGGGAGAATCAGGTAGATCAACGGTGTGCAAATTCAAAACCTAAGAGAATCGTTCTGTATTACAAGCAGAAATGTCAGGAACATCAAAGAGCAAAAGATACATGTAAACGTCCACATTCAAAGTTGTATGGATTATCGTTATCCTGAAAGTCATCGGCTGCACAGGAAATAGCTTTTGATATTTCTCACTCACGAGGGAACCACTATAAGTCATAGTAACCATTCAAGATGAAGTGCACTTTTCTAGAACCATTTTTGGACGAAAAGTCCGAATGTGTCCATCGCAGCTGCTTAGACCCACTCCGAAAGAAGTTATGAGCGTTTTCAAAGCTTAGTGGCAAGGTAAGGGCGTCAAAAGTCGATTTTGCCGTCAAATTTTTCTGCCGGTGGGAAGCTTTGAACAAATTCAATAGAAAACCTTGGAAAAACGACAAACGAACCTCAGATTTGTGATCAGCACCCCAAATAACTCCCCAGGGCGAATTCAAAGTCAAATCTGGAATATTTTTCTGAAACGCTCCGAGAGCCCTCTAATTGGTATGAATAAACGCCGAACCGAAAGCTGTCAGTCTGCGCAAAGCTTGGAATATGTTCCTTCACCCAAACTTTGGGTAGGACACGATTATGAGGTCCGTTTCCGGATTTTCGTAATAATAATGCGCTTTTTGGAGGGTACAATAGGTACGAAAATCAGAGAAAAAATCGCCTATAACTTCTTTAAGAGTGGGTCTAGGCAGCTGCGATGGGCATATTCGGACTCTTCGTCCAAAAATGGTTCTAGAAAAGTATATTTCATTTGGAATGGTTACTATGAGTTATAGTGGTTACCTTCAGTCCCACAGTTAAATGGGTAATATGGCAATCGAGTTTTTTGGATTCACCTGCAGTATCAGGTCGTACAGTTCAAGGATTCATGTGAAGTTTTTTCAAAAAAAAAGATACATCTGGTGACGCGTTATGAGCCTGAAATTTTCTTAGCGTTTTCACTTACATGTGATAACTTGAATTAGTTGCGCAACGTACCCACCTTTGGTTACGTCTCGTTATTTCTCGGCTATTTCTTGTCCGTTCCGTGAAAAGCCGAGAAATAGCCGCAAACAGCCGAAAACAGTCCCTCAGGAGCAGCTGCGGAGCCTGGTGGGCTATTTCTCTGCTACTTCTCGGCCAAAACTCTCAGAGTAATCGGCAACAAATTTGTGCTTTTTTCCTGAACTTCCATGAAAATGCAGGAAACCCCCCTCCCTCCCGACACACCCACACATTATCACTACATTTAAAGTCTTTACCCCATAGATACACGCCGAAATAACAAAAACATTGATTTTACTTATTGTTTTCTTTTTTTCTGTAATTTTGGATTCTTTCTCTTTATTTCTGCGTGTATGTTTGATGAAGACTTCAGAGTATTGAAAGTGAATGTGTGAGGAGAAATCTCACCATTTTTTAGACCGTTTGCGCTATCCGTAGCTAGGCGACCACGTTCGGATACGACTATACACATCTTCAATTTTTATTTGGTAGGTTCTCTCCAAAAATGGAATCTTGATTACCTTCAGAGGTTGTCCGTACTCAGAGTATACGAGCTGCTTAGCAGATATCCCACGGATAGAAAGTCTACCAATCCGGAATGTAAGCATTTATAACGACGAGTATCGAATCGCCTGAATTGAATCTATCATAGGTATTAGGTCTTATTGTAAGGCAAGCACCTGTTATTCCAGTCTATATTCCGTTCATTCCAACTACACAACCACCAACTTTGGAGATGGCTTGCGTGCTGCCTTTCATAAAATCACTTGGAGCTCAGTTTTCTTGGATTTTCTGGGGCGTCAAACTGAAATTGCCTGGTGCTTGCAAACCAATATCTAGTAGACCCACAGAGACAGTTGATGCTCAACGAGTTACACAGGAAGAAATCTCTGAAAATCTGTTGAAATCTCTTGGCGATTCACAGCGACGGACGGCCCGGTGCGGACGGCGACGACTTGGGGGCTGGATAGTAACACACGGCCCACATCGAACAAACTAAACTCTCTATGAGCCATTATAACAACCCCTCAGCGACCAAAATTAACATTCAGAATAAGACAGGAGGTCACCCTCTAGGACCGACTTCAAACGGTTAACTGTTCACTAATAAGATTGCACGCCTTATATACCCGCCGTCGTATATAGAAAAAATGCTGCCGCTCGTACCAGAAAAGTCAATGGAAGAGTTGAATACAACAGCAAAGGGGTCAGCAGCTTCTCTGAGAGTTTTCGCCGCGAATGACCCAGGAAATAGTCCACCAGGCTCCGCAGCGGCTTCTGGTGGGCTAATTCTCGGCTATTTCGCAGCGACCATTATTTGGCGGCTATTTCGCGACTATTTCGCGGCGAGCATGACTTGGCGACTATTTCGCGGCCATTACACGGCAAGCAGACATTTAGCGACTATTTCGCGGCTGTTTCTCTCACAGTTACTAGGCGGTGTGGCTGTTCTAACAGACCGACAGCTGTTCTAAGAGACGCGATACTGTTTCGGATTAGACGATCCACTAGAGCGAAACACAGTAAATTCAGGCTTTTCAATGTCTCCGGAGTCGTTGAAAGATCTAATCTACTTCAAAAACTCAAAGCTGGTTGGTGTAACCAAGTAAGAGATCGGTCTCAATGGGCCGTCTATTCCAAAAGACTCCCCAATCTTGAACCGCGCATGCTGCTTTTGCAAGATCATGCTGTGCTCACAAGAAGAATCCTCGAGGCTATCGGTACTTTCTCGGATTGAACGACCCACTATGTATTATGGAAAAAGGTTCCAGGCTCACGTTGTCGTTTTTGTTTCCAAACATGTAGAAGCGTAGAGCAGCATGGCGTGTTCTGGAGCATTATTTACATTGCTGCATTCATTTCATGTCACTAACCATAACGGTTTTGCCATATATGGTGCTAATGACTCTTCCACACGATGGCGGCTTTTCCGCGTTCGCCGCGCGCGCGACACTCACCGGACCGTAACGCGTACGCACGCAGGTGAGCAATGTCATGGAGCCTGGATTTTCGAACTTTGACTAGAAGCGTAATCCAAGCCACACATGTTCTTGAACCGATGTTCTATAGTTGTACACGAACAAAATTTAAAAAAAAATTTGTTAGGTTTTTCGAATTTTCTTTCGTTTTGTTTTCGTTCGTTTAAAATTTTGTCGAACGAATTTTTCTCGAATTTCGTTCGTTCGAAATTTCATCGGACGATTTTTTTTTCGATTTTCGTTCGTTCGAGATCTGATTTTTTGAATTTTTTCTTTTGAAAACACGTTCGATTTTGAAAACGCTCCTCGAACTCCAGGTTACGCTGTTTCGTTATTCCTCGGACCGAGTTGTCGTGGGCGCGAGCGAATAACTCGCCTGCTAATATAAGTTGGGCTAGGGACCGGGAAATCAAGTGTTCCTTGCTCTAATGATACCGGGCGCAGCAAGCTGCGAAGCGATCGGTCATGGCAAAATATAACACTGATTTGGGCCTGTTTCAGAGTGCGATAGCTGATCGCCGCGATAGCATGTTTTGCATACAGATTGACGTGCGACGCGATGTCGATCGATGCGCATGTTTATCATCCCATCGCGTCGCTCGGCGATCAAACTCTGAAAGAGGCCTAAGAGACTTTGACATTATACGCTCGATAAGCATCACTTCGAACTGTTCTGAATAAGGAAGAAAGGCTATACATTTATTTATTTATTTATTTATTTATTTATTTATTAAAGACGCGGGAAATCCGCGTAAAAAATAAAGCAGGAAATGAACGAACTCAATACTTAATTGTTAGAATCCAAGTACACAAACATTATCTCAGCAAAAAAAGTGGAAACGGTTTAGTAAACACAATGAGCTTAAAAGTGAGAGGGGGAAGCTATATAGAAGAACATTTAAGACAGCCTGTTACTCCGCAGAAGAGACTTGAAAGCATTCAAAGACATGCTCAGAATGCCAGCGTTATTGCATACATGCTCGAGACTTGAGTAGAAATCGAACAGGGATAAGCGGAATAAAAATTTAGAATTTCGGAAATCGGAACAAAATTAAAATCTTGGAAATCGAAAATCGGAAATCGAAACAAAATTAAAATTTCGGAAATCGAAAATCGGAACAAGTTTCAAAATTTCGGAAGTCGGAAAACGGAATTCCGAGGCCCAAAATTCGCGGAAATCGGAATTCGGAATCGGAAAACGGAACAAAGTTTACTCGCTGCTGGCATCGAAAAATGTATCCTTGAACCTCTGGTCCAAAAGCACCAAACCATCAATTTCCAGATACCCTCTATAAAACGTCGAAATTCACTTCATTCGTGGCGCGAGCGGCGCGCTCGATGCCTCGGCATTTGTCTGCCCTACGCTCTCTCACCGTCTCTAACCTCCGCTCCGCACCAGCACGCTCAGGAACCAAGTGAATTTCGCCGTTTTATAGCCTGTACTTATCCATCCTTACCACTAAACCGTTATTAGTCAGATTTATGATCTCGTGAGGATCACTCCAGGGATGTGCATAAATGCGACTTACGATTATCGACTTGAATGACCGACGGGCTTTTTTAGGGTTACGTTCAAAGGCTAACGACTAAAAATTTTTGAAAATTCCGTGAACTATCCGAAAATTCGTTCACTGGTGAAAACAATGGTGCGATCCCCCCATAGGGGAGCGATGATTCACTATCATTTTTGACAAATATTTCGCCGTTGTTTGTTCAGAATACCTATATACATGCCTAGGTGGCCCGGGATATTAATAACCTACTGTCACTACCATTTCTAACTAAACGACTTCTGACGTCTTGCATATAAATATTATGGCCCCTAGATGACATCGCGCTCAGGGTCAAGCTCACGGTGGTCCGCGGACCACCGTGGGACCGAGGGGGGGTCGTCATTTTTTGGGAAAACTTGAAATTTTTGGGAGAGGGTCGTTATTTTTTTGACCCACCTAAAATAATGTCTGTACCGCTGAAAAATCGAATCTTGAGGTGAAATTGTCTGGGGCCGTGATTATTTACTATGGAATAGTAAACATTATCGATGGAACAGGAGCGGTTTGAAATCAAAAATGGAGTAAATCATCGAACGTGTACTACCTTAACATTACCTCTTCCACAACATTTGGAATAGACATTACTTCGTGGTTTTTTAGCGAAATCCGATGGAAGCGGAGACTATTTTTATTGCGTCGGAAGTCGTTTGGCCACGACTGCAAACTTCGTGCGTGAACCATTGAGTGTTGTCTCGTCATCTACTATGCGCTGAAGTCTTGCATGAATGCCGTTTATGTGCCCTGTCATCACAGATGCACCGTCGGCAGACGGGGCCATCACCTTAAGGCAAACGCGAAGGGCTTGTGAGAAAGACCATTCTGCATGTCTGCCCATGAATCCTCCTCCTCAATGAGAAAGTTCCTAAATGCGTCGACGATGTCTTCGGACTTTCGCTTTCTGTCTCTACTAAATAGAAGTGGGAAGTTACGGGTGTGTAGGAGGGTGAGTAAAACCTTATCAGAGACACAATCCATTTGCGATCGGTGTCGGTAATGCAGTCGGTCAACAGAGAAGAGGGGTGGTTGTTTCCCCTTGAATATTTGAGCAAATCAAACTTCATGTGCTGTGCAAATTCTTGACCATACGCTTGGCATATGTGGGATCGTAATGCGATTAAGCAGGCGTCGCATCAGAATTCTTTGTCATCACAATAAAAGACAATTGTTCTCCGAACGATAGAGCTTCCTTGGCAACGATACCACATACGAGGTAGGATCGAAAGCTTGGTATGAAGTCATTGTCCGTGCTAAGAAAATTTGCAGGATTCTGTGGTGAAACATGAGATTGACACGGTTTTCTGCGCGAACACCCTTCTCACCCCTCGTGAAAATTATCTGCAGCTTTCAGAATTTTCGGCATTGCAAGTTCTATCGAGTCTATCTCTGCTAGGACCTACGGCGTTGTCGCAAGCTTCAGCAATTGAGCTCTCATTAGGTGAATGTCCTCATACTGTTCCCACTTCCTTTTTTGCACCCTTTGCATAAGGTCTGCAATTAATTTCACCCCAAACCTTTGGGTGCTGAAGCTATCAGAGGTGGAAAATATTCCGAAAAATAACACACGAATGCCATTTCTCGCTCCGAAACTTTAGGAAGATAGAACACAACATCTCCGTCATCATTTAATACCTTAGCACTCGAAGATTGGAAACAATTTCAAAATCGTGCAAGCCGAAAGGAAGCGAGTCTGGAAATGGCGGAATGTCAGCTAAAAAAAAGTACCCGGAACGAGGGTGCCAATCGACTGGAAATATTAAAAAAATCATTTATAGATAGGTGAAAAGGTAACTTTTTTCAAAAACTGAACTTCACCTACCCCCTTCCGGACATTGAAAAAATCGGCCCAAAAATCGAAAAACGGTCGTCTATATACATGACCTAGTGAAATAGTGGAAACTATAGGAAGATGTTAGAAAACGTTAACGTCCGGAGATGAGCTCATGAAATCGATTTTGAGCCGAGTTATGGCCGGTCAAATGTGCGGTGGTCCCACGGTGGTCCGAAAACCCCACCGGACCACCGTGGCCAAAAACGGAGGGCGAAGTTTTTTCCGGCTTCTGAAGTGCTTTTCTACTTTCCATCTAGCTGAAGTTTTTCAATATCGGCAGCGCATGGAACGCTATTCATCCCCTTTGGAATGGCGAGGATCCAGAAATTGAAAAAACCTCCAAAATGAAACGAGTCTGGAAATGGCCGAATGTCAGTTTCAAAAAAAAGTACTCGGAACGAGGGTGCCAATCAGAGATGAGCGGAATAAAAATATGAAGTTTCGGAAATCGGCTTTCGGGTTTCGGAACAAAAAAATTTTCTCGGGTTTCGAAAATCGGGCGCGAAACGCCTGAAAATGCGCGGAAATGCGGTTTTCGGAACGCGAAACGCGGAAAAATTCAAAAATTACCTAGTGTTTTCTTACTTCCCGGATGACCCGATATTTTCGCATTCCGCGGCGTTTTCTGCGGTTTTCGGAAAGCTGAACGCGGAATGCCGAAATTGCGCGAAACTGCGGGTTTCGGAACGCGAAACGGGGAACTCCGCACATCCCTGGTGCCAATCGACTGGAAATATTCCAAAAATCATTTATAGATAGGTGAAAAAGTAACTTTTTTTCAAAAACTGAACTTCACCTACCCCCATCCGGACATGGAAAAAATCGGCCACAAAATCGAAAAAGGGTCGTCTATATACATGACCTAGTGAAATAGTGGAAACTATAGGAAGATGTTAGAAAACGTTAACGTCCGGAGATGAGCTCATGAAATCGATTTTGAGCCGAGTTATGGCCGGTCAAATGTGCAGTGGTCCCACGGTGGTCCGAAAACCCCACCGGACCACCGTGGCCAAAAACGGAGGGCGAAGTTTTTTCCGGCTTCTGAAGTGCTTTTCTACTTTCCATCTAGCTGAAGTTTTTCAATATCGGCAGCGCATGGAACGCTATTCATCCCCTTTGGAATGGTGAGGATCCAGAAATTGAAAAAACCTCCAAAATGAAACGAGTCAGTAGTCTACCAATTTTCTCACCCTTCCTAGAGGGTGGTTTTTCAGCCAAAAAAAATGTCCCTCTCAGGAGGGGGTCGTTGTTCAGGACGACCCGGACCACGCTGTGCCTGAGCCTGATCGCGCTATGTTGGGCGAGGAATCGCTTCGGTGCTAAGCAAAAGCGTTAAACCCCTCAAATGGTGAGATTTAGCCGTTGTCGCAGGAAACCCTTAATTGTTCTGATGGCGATTCCCTGAAAAATTGTACAGCTGATAAAAAAAACCGGAACCCGTTTCTGAATCTGAACAAGTTTTTCAAATTACAAGCCGCGGAGCCATTCTAAGAACATTCTACGCAGTCGTATTCAAGAACTCAAAAAATACTTTTTCAGTAATATACCTTGGGAAGCCGTCCATAGCTATATGCGAACATGAGTTCTACAATATTCGAAAACAGAATTTGAATCAGTCATTCGATTGGAACAATTTTGCAGAGACGACAATTAATAGTTACAGATGTCTGAGGCACACACCAGTTCTCGTGTGTGGCGCGCCATGTCAATACAAAGGCTGGGATCATACTTCTAGCGACGAGCAACGCAAAGCAGTCTTTAGCATCAATATCGACCGAAAGTCGATATGCTTGATATGCACTGTCGCTGTCGATGGCCGAGGGGCGTATGACTCCGATCAAAGGTTTGCGTTGCAGCAATCATGCACCGGTCGCTAACCTTATCCTCGGACAAAAAGGAGCTCGACGCTCGTGCTGATCCGCTCATTTTCCCTTGAAACACGCGATAAGCATGTGCTTGCTCTCCTGACACGAGAGCGTGCATATCGCGAGGAGAAGGGCGAGATAGTGCCCAACGCGTACGAAAATCGCATTAAAATGAGGCTCGACGCCAACCACGCCCATTTCCAAGGGTAAGCACTCTTGAAACACGACCCAGATGTTGGCACTGTCGTTGACTAAATTACCAAGTTTGTTGTACTTGACCCGCCCAGCCGCTGAAGGCTCCAGATGGCGCTCGGCGCACTGGCTGCACGGCGCGTCGGGTGCGGAGAGTTTGTGCTTCACGCGCAGTCAAGAAAATTCAGAGGGGCTCGTTGCTCGATTCTTCGAGATTCGGCGGCTTCTGAAAAGCGGCTGGTTGCCCGGCTATAGAATAGCTGCTCGATCGCGACAGTCACTACTGCGGGCGACAGAACTTTGAATTTTCGGCTCCACTGCCTTTATCTCGCTGACGACGCAGGCGTTCAAGTTGGGCGTTGAGCGGCGTGTCGTTTGAGTCAGCCTATAACGGATCAAACTGTCTGAAGGTTGCCTGCACTGCATCTGCATCCGGTGAAGCGAGCATTCACTACATAGGACGTTTTTTAGTATGCACTGCCGCCTGGTCACGGTCATCATTCGGTTGATCGCACGTATTGTGAAGCGACAAAAATCGTAAAATCCTCAATTTTCTCGATCTTTATCGACAATAAATACTCTTGCCAGAAGGACGAAACCCGAAAAACGCACACCCCTGGATAGTGACCTCTCATCGAGGCCGTGAATTATTTGTATATCTAAAGTTCAAACTTTGTTCTCTATAGGATACATATATCAAGTTTTGGTAATACACGCAGCTATTCATGCCTTCTTTCTCTCTCACTCTGGATTGCTTTTTTCGGCGTTAGCATTTCCAATTGTCAAAGTCTGGATTCCTAGGGAATGACGATTACGACTAACGGTTAACGAGGGTTTTCGCTCGTTGAACGACTAACGAATAACAAAGTTCCAATTAGGCATATCCCTGGAGCCCACGAAAATTGAGTTGCTCTAGCAGGTTTTGATAGAAGTTGGCAAGTCTCAACTCGTCAAATTCTGTCAGTGTATGCAGGTTAAGATTATTTCCTCATTTTGTTCCGATTTCCGCACCCATTTTTCGGAAATCGGAATTCCGAAGCCTAAAAACCTGCGGAAATCGGAACGCGGAATTCCGCTCATCCCTGGTGTGGAATATTCATTCTCTGACCGAGCGTTTTGAATAAAGCGTTGAGTCTGGCTTTGAAAAAAAAAGATACAAAATTTCGGAGTATCGAGAAAAATCCTAGGCTCTGAACGAAAATCTAAAAAATCCAAAATTTCGAAATACTTTCGAAATAAATCAAAATTTCGATTGGTTCCGAAATTCGCTCTTTCGAACCCCGGAAATTCGGAAGTTTTTCGAAATTCGTTTGTTCGAAAATTTTCGGACGAATTTTTTTTCATTTTTTGTTCGTTCGAAAGTGCTTCAAACGGAAAAATTCAAATTTCGTTCGTTCCACATTTTTTTTCTAAATTGTACAACTATACTATATATGTTCGCTATCGACTCGCTCAAAAATTGAGTTTTCGGAGAAGTCAAGCTTCGAACATATTCAAAAGTCGAAAACTAAATTTTCGAACATGTTTGGAAATCGACTATTCGGAAAATCTAAAAACCGACTCGATCGAGAGCGAAATCCGAGGAGCCGGCAGGTGTTCAAGCGGTCTGTGTAGAAGAGCACAAAAGAGACGATGGTGAAAAGGCAGAAATAGTGGCAGCACCTGATATGCCTCCACAACATCACGGCGTGTAAAGTGACGACCCAACGCGAGTTGCCCGGTTATTCCACGAATTTCGACATGTTCAGGTTAAGCCATGTTTTACACGTTTCCTCACGACTCAACGTCGCTAAAATTCCACCAAAATTCAAGTGAAGTTCGGTGAGCAGCGGCATAAACATTTTCCTCTCGCTTCCCTATTGTCGTTGATTCATGGTCTATTTTTTCCCTTCCAGCATTGTTTGCCTATCTTACGCTTACAATCTGCAGCGCTTTGAGACACACAGGGGTATGGTCTCCCACACGACCGCTAACGTCGGACAGGGAACGAGATTCTCACTGCGTAAAATAAGGCGTTTGGGCATGTATACGACATGTTACCATGAAAGCTATCGCTCATTCGCCCATTCTCAGGCCCCGGTCATAGTTGGATGAGCCGACGCCTCCAGCCCGGTCGATACACACAGAATGCATTGAAAATGGGATGCAAAAATCACTCGGTGTATCCCCCCGCACTCCCCCGCACCCCCAACACCCCAACACCCACCCGGTCGATACGTATGAACAACATGGTGAGGTGAAGCTGAGAAAATCACTCGGTGTATCCCCCGCTCCCCCGCACCCCCAACACCCCCGCACCCCCGGTCGATACGTATGTTTAAAAATGATGGAGTGAGGTTGAGAAAATCACTCAATGTATCCGACGCGGTCGATATCCATGCAATACGTGGATGAGAAAATCACCGGGTGGGCGGGTCGAAGATAAAACATTGCGTATCACTAGAAAGCTAACCTCACTGCTACCTCCGTGACTTCACCATACTCGCCTTCACTATTTCTCTGAACAGGTGCAATCCTGTTGGCCACGTAATCATCGTCATATCTAGTTGGATGCATCGAGCGATTTTCTCAACCTCACTCCATCATTTTAAACATACGTATCGACCGGGGTGGTGTTGGGGTGTTGGGGGTGGGGGGTGCTGGGGGTGCGGGGGATGCAGATGCAAATAGCACCAACTATGACCGGGGCCTCAAGGAGTTAAAAGTAATTCTTTGTGATTTGTCGGAAACTTCATATTTCTTTTGATCCATTACACAATGAACCTCCCCTTCATGTACTCAGCATCCCAGAGATGAAACTTTATACAATATGCCACTAATCGTTCTTTGTTCATTGAATTATTGGCACTATTCCACTTTTCGGACTCTAAGGCTCGGAAAAGTTTTGGCATAACCTTTATGGTTATTCGGTGGTGCTAAAAACGAGTCTGTCTCGTATTCAGTACCTCGACTAACCCTAACACAAAGTTTGGGCGAAAATGTCACTCGACCACCGGAAAAAAGGGTAAAACAGAAGTATTTTCCGAGTTTGTTTAGAAGAGCCTTTATCCTTTGTGAAGAATATCATCCCAATACCGCTTTAAACACGTTTGGGTTCCACCGCTTGGTTATTTTACGCAGTGAGAATTTCGTTCCCTGTCCGACGTTAGCGTTCGAGTTGGTCTCCCTCCCTCACTTGAAGGCAGGGTCTGGGCAGAATTCCGATTTCGAGATCCCCTTCTGAATCCGGGCGTATGCTGCAGGTAGTCTAAAGAAACGTGCGAAAAGCGGAAGAACGGTCTTCTTCATGTTATTTCAGCCCTTTCCATCAACCACTGTGTCAGAAAATGGTGTCCATCGCCCACGTTTTAGCCACCGGCCACGCATTCTTCAAAACTTCAATGGAAATTTCGGTCATTCTGGCGATGATTATCATGCTGTAAATACAGTAATCCCTGACTTCAAGGTCGTTTTCTCCAGAAGTATGGACTTATAGAGTGTGAAACGTCTAGACGGTATTCAGCTAGGCCAGCCCAATCTATCTAACCCGAATTTCGGTAGTATTGAAATTTGACCGGACCTTGCCTTCAAGTCCATGGCTACTACCTGGCACTTTAGCTGTTGAGCAATCACTTGACTGCAGGTCGCCGGTCTCTTTGCAGACCGATGGGTCCCTCACCACAGATCGTTTCGTTGGAGATCGCCCAACGTCGGCATGGATCCGGAAGAGACTTCGCGTTCACTGTTGAAGATTGGCGCAAACTTGGTGCCATATGCTATAACATAGGTGCACCGAGTTTGCGTCAACCTCCAATAAGGAACACAAAGTCTCTTCAGGATCCATGCCGATGTTACGTAAAGGTCTGAGGTGAGGCAGCCAATCCCCCCCCCCTCTCCGAGCCGTGGGGGATTTTCCCTGTGTTGGCCTCTGTAGGGTGACCTCAGGGGCCGTATGCATCAACGCGAAACTCGGGGTTTGGGCAGGCGGGGGGCATGCAGGGCAGCGAAATCGACATGCTAAGCTGCCAGGGCAGGGGCAAGGGCAGTGAGGGGCACTGCCCCCAACTGCCCCGACTAGAAAGCAGGGGCAGCGGCTGCCCCGACTGAGACAAGAATGCGGCGACGCTGCAAAAACCGACTTCTTTTTTCATTTTCCGTGCATTATCTTTAAAATTTCACTTCGTGTTAGCAGGTAAATGCTTAGAGCTCTTGCTTATCGTAGAAATGATTCCGTTCTTGATAGATTCTCTTCATATTTCTTCATATATCCTACTTTTTAGTTTTTTTTGTGACATTTTCATGGAAAAATTCCATGACTTTGCTGGCATCTACTTTCTCGATATTGCTTTGGTAATCTTTGCGCTATTGATTGTTGCGCTACAGTTTCATTGAGATGAAGAACTAAGTAGAAACGAAGTTCCACAAAAAAAAACTTACCGAACTGTTCTCCTTTTTTTCGTGGGAGAAAGTCAATTTCACATGTCGTCAAGTCAAATTTTTCTGTTTCTGGATAGAATTCGCAAGTACAGCTATATTTGTTTTTTTTTCGTCTAAATTCGTCCGTAGATCTTTTGAACTTTCAGTGATAGGTGCAGCGCAAATGTGGTATTTTATGTGTTGGTTTGAAAAAAAATGTTTCATCGAGAAAATATGTTCACGTTCAGTAATCTTCTAATAGGTTAGAGGGCATTTTTTTGGAATTTTTTTTAACATGTTCGCCAAAACTGCAGTTGTTTGTACATTTGTATTACATATTGATAAGAGAAAATTTAGTAATACGATTTTTGTGAAATGAAGTGATAGGTGACGAATCCCTTGGCCTGATCACGAGCGTCGATTTCGAGACACGTGAAGTAACAATTTTTCTCGAGATACGATTTAGAATTTTTATACTTTGAATCACACAACTTTTTGAGTTCCGCCAGCACTGTTTGCTAAATTTCTTTTTTCTTCTTTTGAGTTCTGAAAAATATTTAGCAAAAACTATTATTTCATTCCCATGAAAAGTCTACCCTCATCAATTAAGAATTTTTTCGTGCAATACTGTGTCTGAATAAGAAGTATGAAATAAGAACCATCGACTTAATGTCTGAATAAAGTTACTGAACTGGAGTACTCGGCCGCCAAAGGTTTGCTTCCTTCTTCTCCTTCTTCTGTTGTCCTCTGCTGATGTTTTCACAACAGATGAACATCTTACACTCGCTTTCCTCACAGCCACAGAAAACAAAAAAGTATAATTTGACAACTTGGTGGCCCTGACAAAAGAATGGCTATCAGTTTGTTTGCACTCAGCAACTGAGCTAACCAATCCACGGAGCGAATTGGCGGATAATCATACCTCATTCTACTGTGCTTATCTGGGCCAAATTCCGGTCCGCGATTCCGTCTCGACACGCTTTGCGGCCGCACGCGCTCGAGTCAGTCGTGTTTCCAGCGACAAAGCCGACTCAATGTGGCTTTTTTATTCAATTTTCTCCAATTTTTCTTAGTTTGCAGTTTCCGAAACCCGTCTAGAGTCAGCAGACCGGCGGCTGCGGCGCTGGAAGCTCTTCTGACTCGGCAGCGTGCGGCCCCAAAGCGTGTCGAGACGCAATTGCGGACCGGAATTGGGCCCAGATAAGCACAGTAACTTGAAATAGAATAATGGTGAGCAAAATAGCATTTAGAGCCAGAATATTACTCATGGTTTTCTAAATACACCACAAAAATTTTCAAAACTTGATACTTACACTTTTTAGACAAAGTTCGCAGCATTTGGAGTTTTGCACAAGTTGTAAAGCCCCAATAACGAACCAACTCAAAAAAATTATATTCAAAATCTGTGGGTGAAACTAAAATACATTTACGTTCTATTACCATTCTACATTATGACAAAAAGTAATGTAAGATGTTCAACTGCGCCAAAAACGAAAGGAAATAAAAAAAACAGGAGGCGCAAAATAGACGAGGCGAAAATTCTCAGCTGTGTCGACTTATCGATCGCAGGTTTCGGGCCGTAAAATTAAGCGTGTGTACGTGATTCGCCTACACTACGCTGGGGTTAGCTGCCCCGATGCCATCGAGCGCTTGTGCATACGGGGTAGGGCACAGACTCTTGGAGCGCCGGCCCTAGGGTGACCAGACCCTGCCCTTGCCCTTCCCCCCACGTGTGCGTTGGGCAGGCATCAAAGTTCCGAAGGGGCACTAATCGGACTGCATCGCCTTATATATGGTTGTTGTAGCAGCGAAAGGGTTAGCTGCGGACCAACCAGCAGTTCGCGCGCCTGTCGCGTGCGTCGATCGATCCCCACATTTCTCGTGGGAGCACACGACGCAGCGCAGGCTTCTGAGGTGTCCGCAGCTATCTCTTTCGTGGTTACCCCAACAAAACCTACTGGGCTTATAAATGAAGTCAATGATCAAACTAACATGTTAAAATGTATAGAATCGCTAACTTTCTCTTTAGTGCCAGCCATGTGACGATTCGGCGCAAAGCGAATGCTTTTCACTGGGCGGTTAGCAGCCAACCGAGTGCCGATAGGTGGATAGCTGCGTTTTCACACGCTCGATAAATACGAGGTGTGATTGCCATTGCCAGCTTAGTGCTAGTTATCACCCAGATTTCGGGCAACTAGCACACTTTCGCCAGCGGTGCGCCGCTGGGTGAAGACGCAGTGCGGCGATAAGCCCAGCATCCCAACGCATCGTTCCCAGCGATTCACCTTCTTGACGAAATAGCCTCAGTAGTTCCACTCGAAGGTCTTTTTCTCCAGTAGTTCAACGCTCCGAAAGTTCGATGCTCAAACGATCTTTCCCTGTGTTCCGTGGCCGTATTCATCAAAGGACGGGAGCCTCCCGAGAAGGTTTTTGATGGCAGTCAATGTATGTGGCGGGCGGACTTCATACCCTCCCGGGAGGCTCCCGTAGTTTTATGAATACGGCCACCGGTTACTGTGTCTAGGGGCGTGTTTGGTAGCGCAGGAGATTGTATTTTGCGTATAGCGTCAAAACGTCTGCGACCTTCTCTACGGTGCTATCGTAGCAAGGGGGGGGGGCTTTTGTTCACGCCCGATTTCCCGTGTTGCCGTGCGATTAGAACGCCAATCCGGGGTTTTCCTCCTCTTCCGAAATCGGCAGGGTTGTTGCGGCACGGAAAAATGGGCGTGGCCAAGCTCGATGGCCAGGTGCCCCCCCCCTGCTGCGATAGCACCTTCACTACCCCAGACTGCATGAGGAAGAGCACGGTGGAAAAAGGTCCAAAACTACATTTGATCTCCCAATCAATTTTCACAGACGCCATGAAATGCGTTGGTAGTGCGATGTCATCATTGTTGCTCCTCTTGTTATAAGAAACAGTCATTATGGATTTCCGATACGTTCTGTGTAACTTTCTTGATCTACCCGATCTTCTATGAAACTGATGCAACGCCATTTAAGCCGTCTGTCTCAAATCAAATGATGGTTTCTGCATTTCCGCCCTACTTCATGCACAATCCGATTTTTTCGTTCAAAAGCTCTTTGTTTTGTGGTAACTCCACATGAATCTTGACCTTCTGTGGATGCAGGAATTGTGATATGCTCTTTCAATCAAATCGGCCATTGAAGAGTCTAAAAAGGTACAGACTTTTCTCTGCGCTCCAACTCACACAGCATTTCGTATAGAACTCCTTTGAAATCTAGGGGACCATCCCGTTCTCTGTAGTGATGACGACGCTGTCGTGTGAGAAACCCATGGTAAGCGGGATGATCTTGTGTGAGTGGACATCAAACGGCCTGCAGAGTTGCAGCGACCGGCGAGTGGTCGCCGAGCGTCAGCCTTCACGCGGCGACAAAAATGTTTTCGAACATTATTGTCGAGGCGTCGGTTGCCGCTCGCTGGTAATGAAGCAGGGCCGTCGCGGCATTGAAACACTGCCGTGCCCCCACATCGCTCTTCAAGCTGCGTCGGTCGCCCCCGTCGCCGAACGTGATCGATATTGCATCACCCAGCGCGGTTCATCGGGGCAGGGGCTGTCTACGCACCAAGGGGGAATTGTCCCGTTTTTGCAGTTTGGAACGTCACGCCACTCCACGCGAGCGAAGTGGTCCCGAGTGGAATTAGAGCCGCAAAAGGCGAGACAACTTCATCGCTGTGTAGAGAGCCCCTGTCCCCGGTTCGTCGCTTCGAGCAACGCCGCGACTTGAACTCTGCAGACGATATTACGTAAATCTACCACACCTCACCTCCGTAGGTGACGCACGGTCGCGCCGCGGCGTCGCATTCGAGCGCTCTTTCTCATCGCGCAGTGCAGATCCTCGCCCGTACACTACCCAGGCTGGATGAGACATGCAAAAGGAAAATCACTGTCTCTTCGAGGTTTTCGATGACTGACTCGATTGGAGTAGAGTGTCTATATGTCTACCGTGACGGTATAAGTTGTATTCAGCAGGCCTCAGATGTCTCCTTCTCCGAGTGCGGCGTGCCACTATTTTCACGGCGAAGATGAAAATGAACGGGTTGCCCATTTCAAGAACTCACGTACTCTGGCGATCGCACAGGTGTACAAAAACACTTATTGTTAGAGCCCAGTCCAGCAAAAACTCGTTTGCGACCCCGTAAGAGATTCGAGAAATGTAAGGTCGAAGGGTAGCCCATTCGGAGAATCAGTAGGCGGAGCTCGGAATCGGAGGTGGCGTTAGTCAATGCGTGTTGGTTCGCGAGCGCAGTGCCGCCAGCCGACGGTTCCCACGTAACGTTGAAGCCTAAATCAAACCAGCGGTACATACGAGCCGTCTCGAGGTGGGGCTAGACCGATTCATTCCATTGTCAAGTGAGCACTCCTCGGGCTCTGCCTTCGAGTTGAGTGGAATGGGAGTGCCTGCTCTCGCACCAACATGAGTGCTCTATTCTGGGAGCATGCAAGAGGCGGAGCATTCGTACGATTGATTGATTAAATTTTTGATGAGCACCTGGATAGTGGCCAGGTGCGTGCATAGCGGTTGACATAGGAGGGTCGCCCAGTGTCGTATGTGGCATTATCGATTGTGTCTCGTGGTTTAGCATCCCGTTCAATGTCGCGTTCGCCGTCAGAGGGTTGCCCCGTCCATTCAGTGACGTCATCAGTTGTTTAGCATCCCGTTCACCCAACCCTTATTGACGGCGTTCATATGTGTTGTTTTCGACCAACGGGATGCTCAACGCCTTCGCTAACGGTGGCTGTCAGAGACGTTGCACCAGGAGCCGGATGCATCAACGCGCCGGGTTGGGGCAGGGGCCGGGCAGTCGGCGCCTTTGAAGATCTCCGTAGATCACAAAATCAGTCGTGTCCATGTAGTGCAATTCGCTTTCCCAGTCGCCCCAGCTAGGAGGTTGACTGCCCGAATTTCCTAGCTGGGGCGGCTTGAAAAGAGAAATGCATTACATGGGCACGATTAATTTTGTGATCTACGCAGATCTTCAATGGCGCCGCCTGCCCTGCTCCTGCCCCAACCCGGCGCGTTGATGCATCCGGACACTGACCGTTGTAATGGAAGAAATCTCCAGCCATATGGCTACATCTCTTTATGATGTTCAGCGAGGGATCACCTTCGATGCACACCGCGAGGAGATCCACTCAGCGCTCAATACTGCCCTAAAAGGAAGAGCGAAGGGCTGTAAATGGCTAGTGGTAGCCTAGAATCTACGTCTCTGACAGCTCCATCTTCTTCTGTGTACCGTCAATCACAACCCTTTGCTTGTCCCCGTTTCCCCCGCTCTTTCGGCGGTCTGGACACGTTACGACCACCACGTACAGAGACGCATGAAGTATTGGATTGGGACATCTGCTGCAAGGCAAATAAGGCGAGCAGTATCTTCTCTTCTTCTTTGCAGCCACTGAGAGGGGTTTCGTCACAAGTTGAGAGACTGGGCGACCAGAACTGGATTCGTCCACAAGTCTATTGTAGTGAGCGTTGTTGGCTTCTTCGGACAATCAAATAGGTGTTTAGTGTCGTGGCCTTGGTTTCCACAGTCCGGGTACACGTCAGGCTGGCTATTGTCGACCCTGTGCAGGTAGGACATAAGCAATGGAGAATGTCCGCAGCGCAACGAAGCGAGGATACACCTGGCGCGCCTACCGAGCGTGGACTCGGTATCACATACCCTGGGCGGCACATCACCGAGAATAGGGTTGACGGCCGCTTTGGCGAGATGATCCTTCACAAACCGGGTGTGCTCCGCGCGTAAGAGACGAAGCCGTTCTTGATTCGAGTCGGTCCATCTCTGTACATTCACTTTGTTCGGAGCATCGGCAAACGGCACTCTGATCTCTCTCTCTCCCACGGGATTTAGTAGTCTTCTCGACGGATGATTAGGTTGCTTAAGGACATTAATAAACATCTGCTGAGCCTGGAGCTGACAATGCTCTTTCACTGGCAAGATACGGCCCTCGGCGTGAAGGTGCTCAATCGGTGAGCTTTTTGCACATCCAGTGGCTATTCGTAGTGCAGCATTTTGAATTCGCTGCATCTTAGTCCAGGAGCTGTCCGACACGATGTGCTGCCAGACAGGTGCAGGATACTCCAATGCAGGCTGCAGAATAGCTCGATATGTCGTCAAGATTGTCTCTCTGCTGCCACCCCAGGACGTTCTTCCTAGAGCTCTCAACACATTAAGCTTTGCCTTGATAATTGCCTGCTTCTGTTCAGCATTTTTGTGAAACTTCAGCGATGGGTCCAAAACGAGGCCCAGCAGTTTAGGAAATTGCGCTGTAGACAAGAGGTCACCATCACACCTGACAACAGGTTGGGCGCTGTGTTCCTTTGGGTCAGATGTGAATACCGAAACAGAAGACTTCGCTGCGGAAACTGTGAGTATCGTACTATCGAGAAAGTTCTTAAGGTCGACGAGATAGTCGCTGATCTTGTTTGCGGCTACCTGTGTGTCACGATTACGGCACATGATGGTGATATCGTCGGCATACGCAACAATTTTTATATCTTCAGGAGGCTCAGGTAATATCAATATACAGGCTGAGGAGGGCAGGTGACAAAACTCCACCCTGCGGCACACCGACTGCTACAGGTATACTATCGGAGACGTGATTCTGGAATAACACTTTGGCCCGACGACCTTTCGTAAACGCTGCGATCCAACGCTTCTGCCACGGTTGCAGCGAGGACTTCAATAGTTTCTCGGACAAAAGTCCTAGGTTAACAGAATCATGTGCTTTTTTTAGATCGAGGGCAACGGCTACTGTTCTAAGAGGCTTTCTGAAATTGAACCCATCGACCGCATAGCTGACAATCTCCAGAAGGGCAGTGGTGGTGGAGTGAAGCTTTCTAAACCCATGTTGATGTTGCTGTGCCTCATTCTGCTCTGCCAGGTCCCTTACGATTAGCTTTTCGGCTACTTTCGCGATCGGTGATCACAGGCTAATAGGGCGATAGCCCTTTGCCGTGCTTTGCGATTTGCCTGGCTTAGGCAGGGGTATCACATTGGCGGTCTTCCATGCTTGGGGTAGAGTGCAGGTTCGGAAAGAAGTGTTTATGATATCTGCGATCATCGGAAGAAGTTCCGTGGAAAGCTTCTTCAAGATGGCTGCTGAGATACCATCAGGTCCGAGAGCCTTCGAGTTCCGCATTTCCTTGATAGCCGTCTCCACTTGAGGAGGAATAAAGGTCTCAGTGGCGTTCATCAGCGGCAGACGGCTTAGTTCTCTTACCGTGACTCTGTTTTGTATGCCACGCTTGGTACGTGTGATGAAGAAATTTTTGCCAAGAGCATATGCGGCAGCCTTCCCTGATTTGAAGACGCTGTTATCGAACTCTATGGTAGAGTTCGAGTAGGGGGCGCACTTTCCAGATATCTTCTTCAATACTTTCCACGCAGTTGTTCCGTCGGTTTTAAAATTCAACATTTCAGTGAACTTCTCCCAACTGTCTTTCTTGTGCTTGTCCAGATCCTTTTTTATCTCTTCATCCAGCTTGGTCACCCTGATCTTCTGTAGAATCTCCCTGGTGACATTAGGGTAGAAACTTTTCACACGTCCTTCAGGTATGGCCGCTTTTGTAGCCTTCCGGATGGCGTCAGATATGTGACGCTCTTTCTGGTGCACATCGCCATTCCATGGATACTCAGCTGCCTGGCGGAGCGCAACCTCTCTGAACAGGACCCAGTCAGCAAGGCCTAAATCGAGATAAGAACGTTGACGAATACCAGTATAAGGGGCAAGAGAGTTTGAGAGATCAATATGGAGAAAGACGGGAATGTGGTCGCTGGAAAGAGTTGTGGAAGTGGACCATGTGCAGGCATTAGAAAGATTGGATGAAACGAGGGAGATGTCCGCGCTAGAAGGTCGGCCGTGGGGAGACGAGTAGGCTGATCATCGTTGAGGATAACCAGATCACACTCCTCACCCCATTCTTCGACGTCTCCTCTGGCGTCGGACTCAAGCGCAGAACAGAACGTGTGAGTTTCTGAAATCACCTGCAAAGACAGCTGATGGGGAGAGAGAGCAGTCATGCAACTGCTTAAGAAGAGGTATGGGGTTGTAGGTTGGGGGACAAGAAGTGGTAGGAGGGATGTAAATATTAAATAGAGATAGTGGAGTTTTAAGAGGGAGGTGAACGGGAACGCACTCGAGAGTACCGTCCTTGGGAACATTTGGAATTAGATGAGAAGGTAAGTTAGGAAGCACAAACGTAGAAACTCCGCCTCCAAGAGCTGTCCTTGGGATGTGATAGGCAGTGTAGCCTGGAATGTTTGGTTGGGGATAAGTGGTAGAGGGAGAGAGTTTGGTTTCTTGAACCATAATAACATCCGGATGATGAGTACGTGCGAAGAGTGAGAGTTCAGACAATTTGGTGCGAAGGCCGTTAAGATTTATATGTACAATAGAGAGGGGGCGGTTGGTGAATGAGGAATCAGAGTTGCTGGGGGCGGAGCACAGAACACAACGGAAGGATGAGTTGTGATGCCTCACAGAACTAAGACCTGAACGGGAGAAGTGCACCCACCTTTGGCATCCAAAGCATTGGACGCTTGTTCCATTCCAGTTGACTTTCTTGCTGCAGGTGGCAC
This sequence comes from Aplectana chamaeleonis, assembly GCA_029168955.1. NCBI lineage: Eukaryota > Metazoa > Nematoda > Chromadorea > Rhabditida > Cosmocercidae > Aplectana > Aplectana chamaeleonis. Next base: position 709,429 of record JAPDOI010000085.1, on the reverse strand, counting down.
ATTGATACTTCTGCACAGGTCCAGGATTCCTCTCAACGCCAGCCCTTTGTAGTAGAATCTTCAGGAGAGCTTGGGCCAGCCAGCGACTCTCCCATGACGAAAACCCTCTCGGTGGAGGGAGTGATGTCGGTTTGCACGAAGGTGATGTTGTTTCCTCCACACTGCCACGGCACGAACGTACGACATCTCGGCAGCGGCGAGCAGTATGATCTGAGAGACTCCAACGCAAACTCATCTACGTGAAGGCATCATCACCGGTACGCACGCAGCATGCCCCGCTTGCACCCATGTCGCGTTCAGCGTACCACGTGACCAACGCCCCGCTTATACTATGCTTCAAGGCGGGAATTACGCGGTGTGCTGCGGGCCTGGAGCGGACCTGAAGGAGGGGCAGAGTAAGATCGAAACGGAGGGAGAGAGCGACAGGAAAAATGAGAGAGCAGTTGTACGGTCAGTAATGGCAGTCTGCTCAAAATCAATAACAGCCAACAATGCCAAACTGATAACCTGGGTTAGGAAACCCCTCTGAATTCAAACCAAATTGGCAAAAATAATGAGATTTATCCGCAATGAACACAATAATACAGTGCCCACGGTTGGTCGAACACTACCCTCACGATTTTAGCCCACTATTGACCCGTAGAGCGAAATACCCCACTTCCAGTAGAGCCTCGGGACGAGGCAAAGCAAGAATGGAAAGCCAGAAGTCGAGTGTGAGACTTCGGCCAGCGAGACGAGACTAACTGATTTTCGAAAACCCCCAACCGTGGGCGGAGCATGAGTGCAAAAAAAAAGTTTCCCGCATCCAATTCGAAGATACCGTACACCCGAATTCAAACTCGGATTGCGAAATGAAATACAACATGCAAAAGTGCAACGACGATGAGTACCAAGGAGAAATACGAACTGAGGCAATAGCGAATGATATCATATAAAGCAAAAAGGTATTATGAGCATATTATGATAAACTACTTCAATTAAACAGGAATTACTATTCTATATGTAGTCATTTTCCCCTTACGTGTACATCCCCCTCCTTAGCGACGACGTCCCTGTCGTACTACCTAAGTAAACTCAATATGGTGCAAATCTGAATCGAGATCTGTATGGTCTTCCTCTGACGACTGGGTTCATTCCTGGGTAAGCGTTGACGACGAACATCGGTTCCTCTTGAAGCGCGTATCCTTGACGGCCTGGGTTGAACTGCTGACGAGCCTGGTTTTGCTGGTGGTGTCTCATTGGCGGTCGGTTTCTCCCTCCTCGTTGACCTTGTCTGAAATGGCTAGGATTATTAACCTTTTCGTGATTATCCTTTCTTCTATTCTCGGGCTTATGCTGGTTCGCCCTCTTTCTCATCCGGTGCGCCTGGTTCCGATTGAGTGTCTTGTCTCGACACGTGAAGAGTTTCCCTTGAATGTGCGGAGCGATGCAGCTTTGAAGTTCGAGCAAAAACTTCTGCACGGGATCCGTAGGGAAAAGATCGGACGCACATTTTCTCGTGTGATGTCCCATGGCAACGTACGGCCCGAAAGCCCTGGGCACTTTACTGGTGAGCGTCACTACATTTGATCTCATAGCAGCCGCGGCCTGCCTCACAATATCCATCGTGTCCAGCATACTGTGTCTGTGCGACTCTCACACGTCCTCTCCTTTTGGACCACTGACGGCCAGCACCTTTGTTCCGACTCGCGACTGCTGCTAGTGATGTTGCCAGCATTGTCCACTCGTGCCGTTTGACTATGCCTATAACAGGCGCCACTACTACTATCGTTCCCACGTTGTCGGCAGAGCGCACTTTCGAACACAAATCTGTCAGCGTCCCATACACCTCCACAATCACTTGGTCCTCGAGTACCAGCACCCGATCGTAGCACTCAAATCCAAGTGGAAGCAGTATCATGATGTTCTTTCTGGCATTGTGAAGAGTCACGTCCTCCCAAGCATGAGTTTGTGCGTAGCGGATCCCTTGATTGACGAGATCGTTCAGTTGATGAACATCGATGTCGACGCCGTGTGTAGCAGGCAAACATAGCATCGAACCGTTGTGTCGAAGTAGAGCTCGGAGAGTGTGATCGCACTTGCGTTTGAAGTATGTGAGCCTTTTCTACACCTGCCGCAGTGAGGAACGCATACGAATTTGTTTTCATGAGCAGTCGTTTCTTATCCGGATCAGCTTCGTTTTCAAACACAGATATGAGACGGGCCAATGAATATATGGTATTAAACGGAAGAGCTCTAATCACAGGATCATTGACACTGACTACATCACCAAACACATTGCCACGGACAGAACATGTATAGATCTCGGGATCGCCTTGCTCACGGCTCTGACCAGAACAACTGTGGAAGAGGCTGAGCGCACTTGTGTCTGCTTCGTGAGCTGCTGCCGCTCGATTCGACCTGAAATGAGTACATGTTGACACTACCGCACATGTGACCTCCCTGGCACGTCTTTTGACTCTCTTTGTTTTAGTGTTCAGTGGTTTATCATCAATTTCGTGAGGCAACACTATCATCATGTCATGTTGATCTCTGATCGGCTCTTCATGCGTATTGATATTGGTCAAAGAGCAGGAATTCTCGGAAGTTTCAATTACACGAAGCAACAGTCCCTCCAGTCATGAGTCAATTTGGGAATTTGGACTTGCTTTTCTCTTGTGGAAGATGTACGTGGACTCTATCTCCCACTTTCGCATGCCTACTAGTGTTCACATTGTTTGCTCTGTCATATCTCTCCTTCATACTTGCAGTGTAGTCAGCATTAATCGCTTTGACATTGTCTTGCAACTGTTTCACTCCAGCTAGCAACTCATGTTTATAGTCGTCAAAATCTATATGATTCCACGAAAGCCTATCTGGAGGTATCTCGTTGTTAGGCACATTTGGGTCGAACGCGTGGAGAACATAGAACAGACTGTCTCCTACCGCCTCATGTGGAGACACATTATAAGCGAACACCACCATCGGCAGTAGCTTATCCCATTCAACTGGTATCACTGTCTTCTTTCTTAGCATACGCGATGAAATCCCAATCACCCGCTCAGTAACGCCATTCTCTCGAGGATTATAGCCTTTTGTGAGCGACTGATCTATACCTGTAATCTGACAAAGTTCGCTGATAATGCTGTTTACAAACTCCGGTCCTTGGTCGGAATGAATCGCTTTGCGCCAACGGCAACCATCACTGATCCATCTCTCAAAGAGCGTCTTTGCCACAGTCTGTGCTGATTTATCCGTGATAGGATAAGCTCCGACAAACTTCGAAAATGGTCGATAGCAACCAGGGCGTAACGGTTACCTTGCTCCGATAAGCCAAGTTCGACCAAACCTATTCCAACTATTTCGAACGGGCATGAAGTGGTAAATGGTTTTAGCGGAGGCATGGTTTTGGTGTGAGGTCTAGTGAGGAAGCACTGCTTGCATTCTCTTGACCATTTTCGCACATCCTTCTCCATTCCCTCCCAGAAAACGGTCTTCTTCAGTTGTCTAATCAACTTCCGGCCGTTTAAGTGTCCAGCTAACAAACCACTGTGTGCTTCATCGAAAACAGGTTTCCTACGGGATTTAGGTACGACTTTCACAACACTATCTTCAACGATGATTTTAAGCACGTCGTCCTCCACTAGAAAATCAGCTAGTAAGAACTTCATTTTACAGCGGGGCAAGCTGACCACTTTATCTCCATTTCTCTCCATCATCATGTCATTCAATATCTGACTATAGTCACAATCTGCTTTCAGTTCGTCTAGCCACTCGTTTTTGGCGCTTTCAATACTACAGACTATAACTTCGTTCTCGTCACATATCGGTAAGATGGCGTCAGCCGAATCTGGAGGTTCAGCAGAGATGGAGCCTCTCCACAAAGCATCAGCGACAGCATTGGCCTTGCCTTCTACATGAGTGGATTTCACAAGCTTATATTGCTGCACCTGTAGCGCCCATCTCAATACGCGAGCTGATACGTTGGATTGTTTGAATAAACTAGTCAATGGTTTATGGTCTGTATAAATCAATGTCTTAAAACCATATATGAAGAAATGAAACTTTCAGAGCGAAAACCACTGCTAGAGCCTCTAAATCGGTTATGTGGTAGTTGCGCTCCGCTTTGGAAAAGATTTCGACGCGAAATAGATCGGGTGTACTAATCCATCGGGCCCTTTCTGACATAGGACCGCGCCTACTCCCTGGGTAGAGGCGTGTGTATACACAAGGAATGGTCTCTCGCCGTTAGCAGCTCCCTTCACATCGGGTTGGGCCAGGATTGGACTTTGCACCAAAGAGTTTCTTTTAGCTGCTCAAAGCCATATCCTGTCTACTGGTCCATTCCTTAGACCGTTTCGTACTTGTCAGTTCATATAGACTTTCAGCAATCTTTGAAAATCGTAAAATGAACTTGCGATAGTACGACGCCATTCCTAAGAAGGTACGCAGCTCAGCTATGTTTCTAGGAACTGGGTAATCTCTGATCTTCTGGGCTTTCTCGAGGTCTGTTCGTACCCCCGTTTTGATCCTGATATGACTCAGGAAACTCAACTCATTCCTGAAGAACGAACACTTTTCGGGTTTGAGCCTTAGGTTGGCTTTGCGCAAGGCCTCAAATAGCATCTTCACAACTTCAAAGTGCCTTTCTACAGTTTCCGTGGCAATCAATATGTCATCAATATAAACGAAAACTTCTTTATCCTTTATGCCGAGATTATCCAACACTAGGTCCATCATTCTTTGAAATGCGGCAGGGCTCGTGGAAGTCCAAAGGGCAGAACTGTAAACTGATACAGCCCTTCGCTAGAAATGTGAACGCTCTTACGCTTAGCGTCCTCGGACAGTCTCACTTGCCAGTAGCCAGCCGCTAGGTCTGGCGTTGAAAAACCTTGGCTCCGCTCAAGCTCTGCAACATAGAATCAATGGTGGGCAGGGGGATATGCATCTTGTCGAATGACCTTATTGAGCGCCCGATAGTCTATGCAGAGTCGTAAGGTGCCGTCCTTTTTTTCTCACCAGAACGACCGGCAGAAGCCTACTCAGAACTACTTTTCTCAATGATTTTCTTTCCAGAAGATCTTTTATGATAGACTTTGAATTCCTGTCTGGCTCCGAGAGGAACTGGTCGCGTTTTTCTGCCTGATTGGTACGGAGTCACCCGTATCGATCTCATGTGTAATCAGATCCGTTTGCTGCAACTCAGAATCTGTCACGGCGAAAACATCTGGAAAATTTTTCACCAGCGTGATGAACTCTTTTGGCATTTCACTATTCGCCTGAATTATGTTTTGCAACGCACACATTCTCTCATCACTTTGCTCCTCTGGAGCACTTCTCTCACGGAACCCGTAGCTTCTTGGGAAGGTCTGGCGAGGGGACAACTATCTCTCTTGCAATCTTCCTATTTCTTTCTAACCTCAGCGCCGCTTCTTTCACTCTGTCATAGACATCGCCTTTAGAATTGCACTCTATGGCTTCTATCAGGGTATGACTACCGTTCCAGCTGGCTAATTGTCTCGACAGAATCTCCAGCTTTCTGCAGTGAGGCTACTTCAAGAGGGGCGCCTGAAACGCGCGACCAGCAATCCTTTCGGAGAACCAAACAGAATTCTCCCACTGATTGCCCTTCTCGCATAGCTAGTGTTCGAAGTTCCGACATAGCTTCCAAGCACTTGCTATTACTATCTTCATGCAGTCTGGTTTATAGCATTTACCACATCATCAAACGAACTCTCCTTTACTGTGGTCAAGTGTTTCAAACATTATCAAAGCCTCTTTCGTCAGGAAACTCTCAAACAGCTGTATTCTACTCCTATCATCCCAAAGTGTAGGAGGGTATTTGATCATGAACGAGTTCAAAAACCTGCGAAAGTTTTCGTTTTTCCTGCAAAGGCTTCACTTCCGGTAAGGCATTCATTTTGATTATATTCTGTGGTCAGGTCGGCCCGGACCTCTAGCCAACACATTCTGCCATGTGATTTTTGTCCGGAGTTGATAACCGACTCACCTATGCCACAATGCATGTAGCTCCTCGCTCCTTTCTCTCGTCTGATCTTATTTGTCTTTTGCCACGGCAAGTGTAAGACGTGGGCATCGACCTTCTCTCGAGTTGTTGTAGGACTGGAACAGTGGTTGATTACCATGCTTGTCCAACAACTCCGGCATTTTGGAGATTTTTCCCATTTTGTAGGCGTACTTTGGTATGTTTGTCTCACCATTTAGGATTCAACGATACACCTGGCGAAGAGGCCTCGCCGAGGAGTTTTGACGCGCTCCGCCAACTCAGTATTAATCCTGCAATGACAACATTTCGATTCTCTTTTTCCAGATCTTCCACCTTTTAGCGTCAACTGATCTCCAACTCTCTAGATTCTCGTATCTGTTCAAGTACGCGATCACTCACTACAATCAAGTTGTTCACATATAGTCAGTACCAAATTTCTCACTGTGAGACCTTCTCCTCTGAACACTTCTCCCTCTGGAACACTGCTCCAAAACGCTTGCAGAAGACAAGCCAGCTATTTGAGAAAGCTCCCTCATGTCGTCATCGGGAAAATCACTAGTTGGCTGGACATTCGAGTTCTATTTGCTCAACTATGTTTTTATACTCTCTCTTGATACCCGAATCTGTCTACTGACCGCATCAAACACGTCACATCAAAAGGATCCGCCGTGGTGAGTTTCTTTCCCAATGCTCTGTCGCATTCTATGGAAATCAGACTCAAAAACTTCTCAATTTTAGGCATCACCTTTCCTTTATTGACTGTAACGGTTTGTGTACCTCTGAGTATACCAACCTGGTCATCGTTCTGAATACTAGTCTCCATCGTTGCGTCGTTGACCATCGTATCCTCAGTGCCGCTTTCACTAGGACTTCTCAGCAATTGCTCTTCGGTTAGATCGGCCATCACGATCTAATCTAGAACAAAACTGATAGTTGAAAAGCGCTTGTTATTAATTAACAATCGATCAACACTCGAGGATTTCCGAAATATCGACAGATACAAGAGATGATTCAGCTACGCAAATATCAATCGATTAGAGCGTCTATCTCGTTTACCAGATTTCAAATCGCGTTAGTCTGCGACTCTACCGTTTGCGACCGGTACAGGAAACCGTTACGATTTCAACCTAGCTTGAATAGGTCCTATCCTCTTCTCACTCTTGCTGGAATCTTCCACGTGATTGTGGGTTATTTCTGAGGTAATCGCACGGATTTCTCTCAGGTCTCAAGTGAAAACGGTTTTGAATACTGAGGTAATCGCTGGGATTTCGCTCAGTTCCACTGTCAAAGATTTTTTTTAAACTGAGGTAACCGCTTGGATTTCGCTCAGTTCCACTGTCAAAAGATTTTTTTTCTAAACTGAGGTAATCGCTTGGATTTCGCTCAGTTCCCCGGTCCAAAATGACTTTTCTTAGCAATCTCGACCGAGGTAATCGCTTGGATTTCGCTCAGTCTTCCTGGCAAAATGATTTTTCTTGTGAAATTCGACCGAGGTAATCGCTTGGATCTCGCTCAGTCTTCCTGGCAAAATGGTTTTTCTTGTGAAATTCGACCGAGGTAATCGCTTGGATCTCGCTCAGTCTTCCTGGCAAAATGATTTTTCTTGTGAAATTCGACAGAGGTAATCGCTTGGATCTCGCTCAGTCTTCACAGAAACAATCGATCGGAGGGTCAGCAAAAGTGCAATTGGTTCGTTCTGTTACGAAACCGAAAATCACAAATTCGCAAATAGTGGCAAAATCAGAGGTTGGCCTTGGCCCCCATGTACGGTCAGTAATGGCAGTCTGTTCAAAATCAATAACAGCCAACAATGCCAAACTGATAACCTGGGTTAGGAAACCCCTCTGAATTCAAACCAAATTGGCAAAAATAATGAGATTTATCCGCAATGAACACAATAATACAGTGCCCACGGTTGGTCGAACACTACCCTCACGATTTTAGCCCACTATTGACCCGTAGAGCGAAATACCCCACTTCCAGTAGAGCCTCGGGACGAGGCAAAGCAAGAATGGAAAGCCAGAAGTCGAGTGTGAGACTTCGGCCAGCGAGACGAGACTAACTGATTTTCGAAAACCCCCAACCGTGGGCGGAGCATGAGTGCAAAAAAAAAAGTTTCCCGCATCCAATTCGAAGATACCGGACAATTCAAACTCGGATTGCGAAATGAAATACAACATGCAAAGTGCAACGACGATGAGTACCAAGGAGAAATACGAACTGAGGCAATAGCGAATGATATCATATAAAGCAAAAAGGTATTATGAGCATATTATGATAAAATACTTCAATTAAACAGGAATTACTATTCTATATGTAGTCATTTTCCCCTTACGTGTACACAGTGCATACGTCCAAAAGTCTTCATTGTCCAGCGTTAGGGGTCGTTTATACTTTCGCCGCGGCGCGGCGAGATGCAATGCAGCCATATCGATCAAGCGGCGCCGCCTGCGCGCCTTACGCGAGGCGTTCAGAGTTTTTCTGCTCGAAATTTTCCAACGGTGCCGCGCGCGGCCGCCGCCTAGGTGCCGCCGCGCCGCCCGAGGAAGGCAGGCGGCGCGACGGCCGCGCGCGATCCGCATTGACATAGTAGGCTTTTTTTGCTGTTATTTCATTAACATTCTCAATTTAGTTCTTCTGATTCTTCTCTAAAATTCCTTCCAAGGTCCTGGGCGTTGTTTAGAGTAGACTGAGTTGTGAAAAGTTCATTTTTTAGCTTTTGAAATCATTTTTCCAAAGAGAAATTGTTTTCGAAGACTCTATCTGCTTTCGGGTGCTGTGTTATGGTACGAAAGATTCTAGTTGTTTCTTTTGCACAGAAAAACACTAATTACAATTGGCTTTGCGTCATGTCAGAGCTACTCCAGGCTGTGTCTAACGTCATTCTGCGACGTCGTCGCGTAAATTCGACGCAGCCCGATTATACATCCTGTGGCGCGATTTTTCAAGCGGCGCGCCGCGCCGCTCCACCTATTGCCGCGCCGCTCTGCGGCGGAAGTATAAACGACCCCTAAAGTCCTTTATGAAAAGGAGCCTGCGAGTGAGCATGAAACATCCGTATCTGCTTGATTCACCTTTAGATTCGACTAATATCGATGCCATTCCGGTGCACTGCGTTCTTATCCTGAATGTGATTTCAGAGATATGGCAGATAATCTTGCACGTCAGTTTTGCCTGGAATTGAAGAAAGTCGAGCTTGCATGTTCCAAAGGTGAGCGAAAGTTAACATTCTTGTTGACTGTTCCTGGCTCTATCTGAAGTGTTTCAGCTGCTGATGATATTGAGGCAAAGGCGAATGCTCACGAGCAGGCGCAGCAGTCGAAAATTCAGATTTACTTAGATAGTGAGTGTTGCTCTCGTAGTATATGTTCCATTGTTGTGTGACCGCCAATTGTCTAGGGAAGTCCAAGATTGCCAGTTCGAGCATCATCCAGATGGAGCAGGAGAAGGAACAGATACAAATCACGGGTTGCGAAAATCAGATGATTGCTGCTGAACAGACGTGAGCTCTACCAACACAATCATTGTAATGTACCGCCATACCGCTGTGATCTGCGTTCGTCTCGGAACAAAAGCGAAGTGTATTGGCTAAAAGAGAGGCGTTACGGACAGGGCGTTTAGGGCGCATTCATAGTCCTGCGAGTTGCTAGTTTCGGCAATGATAGGCAATAGAGGGCAAGAACAGTCGGCGCAGAACACACTGATACTTTGTGTTATACCCTGTCCCGAACGAGATGGCAAGCGTAGAGCCTAAAGAAGCAACGCGCCGCCCTCTGCGTCTCTAACAGTTTCGTATTTTTGGACGTTTTTTAACTTTCTGACTTCATTTTCTTCCGTTCTCCATGGCTCTTTTGCGTTCTTTTCTCTCGAAATGCTCGTGATATTCTCCCTCGATACATATTTTGTTCTTCACGTGACAGGGAAGGTTTTTCGGGATACGGATAGCAGGTCGGAGCGCACAGAGTCGTCTAACCCGTCGATTTCACCTTAAACTCGATACAACCGAGCTGTTTTAACTTGTCTGCGGCCATCATTTCACTTCAATGTTTGGTTGCAGTCTATAGTGTCTCGGACAACTTCAATATCGATCCAGGTGCTTCAGGTCGCTAATGATGTCAGAGACGCAGAGGGCGGCGCGCTGCTTTTTTGGACTCTAGGCTTGCCCTCTCGTTTAGGACAGGGTATAACTATTGAAGGTCGGAGCAAACTGGGTGCACGCGCGTTATAACATAAAACCTTAGGCCATCGCGCGGGTCGGTGGCACGTTAGAACGCTCCTTTTCCTATGAAATTGATCCGATCTGGCTAATCGGCGAAGTTACGGCATGACTCATAACTGCCCGAGTTTTCGTGGGAATGTCTCATATCTGGCGGAGTTTTCGTGGCAACTTGCTTCAGTGCTTCAGTGTCCACACTGTTTTTCTCTAAAGCTCTCTCGTGTAGAGCGCGGAACTGGTAGCCCGCAGGGTATCTATATGCTGCATTGGAATGTGACGTGTTTGTGCTTATTACGATCGACAGTTCTCGGAATATCGACGCTCTGGTGGGCGTCGGTGGCATGTTGAAACGCAATTCTGCTGCCTCTCAACCTGCCACCGACGCCCGCTACTGTAGGAGCAGTAGATGGTAGTCGGTAGTCGGTGATTTGGCGGGGCTTTCGGTGTAAACATGTGTGTGACGTCGAACTGAGTGGTCGGTGGGAGGTTGACACGCGGAGTTTTCGGCATAAATGGGGGAGTTTTCGGGCCTTGCCCGCCCCTTTTTTCGTTTCGAGCGGGAGTACGCTACCTGTTCAACTCCTCTCAACTGGCCACCGATCCCCGCGAGTGTGTGAGCGAGCTTGCGCCAATCGTCAGTAGCGAACGCAAAGTGTCAGTACGATCCGTGCCAGCTATACGACGCGGGCGGCGGCCAGGTGGTACGCCGCGCGTTAGGTGTCGTATCGCGGTGCACTAACACTCGCATTGATTGAGTCGCTCCCCTTCTCCTAGTTGTTTTGAAACTCGCCCACGATTCATGTGATAAGAACAGTGCAACAAGTTAAAAGACATGAAGGTCATGACAGCGAAAGTCTATCGGTTGCCTAGGAGACCACTGTTGGATTCGTCTGTAGGTCCATTGTAGTCAGCGTGGTGGGTCTCTCCGGACAGTTGGATAAGTGCGCGGTGGCCGAAGCCACACCGCGGTCCGGGAAAACATTGTATTGTTCGAGTTCATCTCTGTAATAAAGGTTCCATGTTACAACGACGATTGTGGTCAATTATCAACCGTTATCGGCTTCAGTAAGTTCTGAGCTTCAAACCCAATCCTTGACGATGATGTTTTAATGCGAATCAGATGCACAACTCATCATATACGAGCGTATTCGTCGCTGAAAATGTGGTGGTCGTAGTGTATTCCAACCGCGAGAGAAGCGGGGAAACGGGGGACGGAGGAGCGCGTGATTGCACGAACGGGGGATTCGCGATGCGCTTGGTTTGCCCTCTCTTGCGCTTGGAATACACTACGACCATCACATCCGCTGAAGTGGTGCTAAAACCACGACGCAGCACGCGTCACATACCTTCCCCACCGTGCGCGACGTACCATCCTTTCCGCACCACTTTGACGCTTCGTAGTTGCCCTATAACTTGCGGCAGTCGCAGCCTGCATAAGTACGGGCCTTTTAGCAGCTGTCAATGGCCATTCTCGAGATAAACGGCGACCGTTCCGGACCTACAAAATTTGATTCCCAAGCGACAACGGTCCCGCGGAACATAACTTCGATTATGTAACCTGGGGCCGGATTCATCAACGATAAAACCGTGGTTTTAGGGTATAATTTACTCCGCGGGGTAAATTTTTGCGATTCATCAAAAAATAAACCCCAATTTTTGGAGTATATATGGGAGTATCCGATACATACATTTGGGGTTTATTTTGGGGTATGGAGTGGAGTTACTCGGGGTATAAATTACCCCAAATTTGGTTGATGAATCCGGCCCCTGGAGATATCACTTGATCATCGAGCAGTGTGCCTGGACGCTTTTGCAGTGCAAAAGTCTGGGCTTTCGCGCACTGTAGAAGCTAGGGTGTCGTTTTTTTTACAGAAAAAACAGAAATTCGGTTGATACGCATCCTCTCCGCTGACCTTTTCTGTGATACAGACTCACGCACTTGCGGTTGTGTTCCGCCAGACACCAACCACTAACTGTCGAAATGTCGCGGCCCCTGCCGCCGGTCTACATTAGCTCTGTTCTTGGGGAGAACTCCGCTGATTATAAATCCATGATTGGTATGCACATTAAATCTGTTGTGGTGTGTGTGCCACGGAACAGTGTTACTGTAGATCGGAAACAGGCCCGCCGATTTTGACCGTTACTGGCTTTCGCCGCCAGTTTGCTGCCGTTTCAAGGCTGTATTCGTTGCACCGTGAATCCCACAGATATCACAAGGGATCGCCCTTTGGCATTCTGCCTTGTCAGAAACACCTTGCGTTTAATCCGAGACAGACGCAGATGACAGCGGTCTGAAGGAACACAATTACGAGTGTGTCAGGAGGGAATATCTCCCTAAAAAGAGAAGTAAATCGTCTAGCCAGCCGATAGATAACTCGATTCATTCGCTTCAGAGCTCTGAAGACTGAGAAATGTGAGCAATCCCGTGTCGACAAACTGGAAAAGTATCAATTGGACCTGCGCACATCAGTGGTAGATAATGAGAAGGAGAAGGAAATGAGGGAAATGTACCAGGACATGGTGGATAAGCTAGCTGAGATGGTGAGAGACCGTTTTCATCTTTTTTTCATCGTATCGGTGGTTTTACCTGATTTTAAATTTCCTGTTGTGTTATAATTACCGATAAAAATCATAATCATAAAAATCAGTTAGGCAGCGTCCTTACGTCCCAAGAACGCGCGCTATCCCTGTTTCCCTCTCCTGAACACTCCTCAACGCTCGCACACGTTCATTCATTTTCCCAGCACGGAGCAACAGCTCCTCCCTCTTCTGTTGAGGGCGAACCGGAGTCGCATCGGAAAAACGCAGACCACACAGCTGGCAGCTAGCGAGCTTCACTGATAACCGACTGCATAAAAGACGTCTGTTTGGTTTCTAATTGATTCGTCGCAACTAGAGACCGCAAGCGTAACCAGGCGTGCGTCTTAGCGGCGAGTAAATTGTGTGACAACGATCGGAATCGATTCTGCGTACATAATTGCAATGAATGGACGCGACCTTATTACTCCGGTAAAGTCCCCTTATAAACTAGTATGCGGGGTGCATGCCCCTTTTGGAGCCTTATTTACTTGCTTCCATCGGGATGCGTGTCAGCGCCTACGCTGTTCTCTCCTTCTGCACCTTATTCTCTAGTTGTCCCTGCCTCTCGCTCCGCTTACGTACGCGAAGAAACCAAACGCATAGGATAAACAGTGAACGGAACTGAGGCGAATCATCAAACAGAAAATCTCCTCTGGTAAGGCCGGGATCATACTTCCCGCGACCAGCGACAGTGACACTGCATATCAGGCATATCGATTTTGGGTCGATATTGATGGTAAACGTTGCGTCGAGAGAGGGGATCAGCTCACTTGGTTTCTCCGCGAGCGTGTGATGGAAGCAGTAAGAGAGAGGGCAGGAGCAGGAAAGAACAGTGTAGGCGCGTACACAGGATCCAGCGAGGCGTTGTGACCGGTTTCAGCGGAGCTACGACCCCCCTTGGTGACCAGAAATTTCGAAAAATGTCGCCAATGTTTACGGACCCATCCTACATGAAAACTTGGTCTGAAACATCTACGATCCCCTCACCATTTTTTTAATTTTCCTTTTTTGAAACAGTTTTTTGCGACTTCCAACCCTTCCTCGTCTCATACGGCTACGACCTCGCTGAACCCTGAGCGCACACGGAGGCGGTGGAAACGGGTAAATCTCACTCCGAAGCAAAATATTCGTGCTTCCGATTGTACATTGCCCCATGCACCTCGTTCCGAAAAGGGATGTAACCCATTTTGACTGTGAGCCTCAGTATCTTCCAAGAACTATGGATTCTGCCTTAGAAGGTGTATATTTTCAGCACTCGGGCTCACGTCAGTCACAGAATCTCTCTTTGATGAACGATCGCCTTAGACTGGAAGAACAAGGTGCGATTACGATCCCTATTTATCAATATTGGAAGACAAGAAGAGCAAACGGCTCCTTTAGGAAATTTAGCATACTCCGCCATTTTGGTTCTATTCGTTCCACAACCATAAATCCCTCATGAGTATTGCCGGTAGTCTTCTTCTTCTTCTTCTTCTTTGCAGCCACATCGAGGGTTTTGTCATAGGTGAAGGAACTGGGCGACCAGTAGTGGATTCGTCCATAGATCCATTGTGGTCAGCGTGCCGGTAGTCTATATAGGCTTCCTCACATTGCACAGGCTGACTGAGCTTGCACACTTTTCTGTATAGACATTTCGAAAATGACGCGAAAATTGCGTACGCTGTCCGTTCAGAGGCCGCTATAATACAGATGATCACCCTCTTATTGTCAGTATCACCCATATATAAGACTAAATTTGTTAGGTACTTTCAAATAACTGTTGATTAGAGGGTGACATGCGGGCCAGGTAGTCACACCAGGGGTCGAATGCTCATCTCTTGCCGGGCGTCCCGTACCCGCGGAAGAGTTTGTGGCTGGCCAAATACGACCTTTCAAATTCGCTTGGCTGGGAGGGGGACACGCAGGGAGAGTTGAGCTTACATCTCCAGGAACAAGGTATGAACGTAACGTCGGCATGAATCGTGAAGAGACTTCACTGTTGAAGGTTGTCGCAAACTCGGTGCCATATGCTATAACATAGGTGCACAGAGTTTTCGCCAACCTTCAACAGTGAACGCGAAGTCTCGTCAGGATTCATGCCGATGTTACATATCTGGCATGTTGATCGAATCCACACAGCGGGTGTGGCTAAGGAGCAGTTCGGTTAGCGCATGCGCCGCGCGCGACGGAAAAGGCTGCGTGCGTCGTCGTCCTTGGGGCGAGTTGACCTAGGCTTTCTGAAAAAAAAACTAGTTGGCGCTCGGTCAACGCGCCCCAAGGAGGACGACGCGCGCAGCGTTTTTCCGTCGCGCACAGCGCGTGTGCCAGCCGAACTGCTCCATAGCCACACCCGCAGTGTGGATTCGATCAACATGCCCACTGCTACCATATACGAAAACGGAGCGGTACGTGCTTGCCAGTCCGGCGGAGTAACGGCTGCAGCAAGGAGGTTCGTGAAAATTCTGATCTAACAAGGGAACTCCTTTTGGACAGAGTGGCCATTCTAAATTGGGTGCACTTTTCTAAGACCTAAGAAGATCGCCTCTATGCAAACCGACGTCACCCCCTTCACGAAGAGGGTTTTTGTCATGGGAGAGGTGCTGGCCGGCCGCGTCTCTCCTTCGGATTCTCCTGCTAAGGGCCGGCGTGGAGAGGAATCCTTTACCCGCTCAGAAGTACCTATGCGCTACGTGCGGCAAGGATGTTACCTGGAGAGATTCTTCTTCTTCTCAGCCATGAGCAGAGCATCGCATCAAAGGCGTAGGAAGCTAGCTACTTCACACGGCTTGCACCATAGATCTCGAGCAGATAACATTGTAGGTCTGGCCGGACATGAAAATAGATGCAATGAATCATGTCCAGCACATTCACAATCGGGGCATTTATCTGGGACTGACTGGTCAATCCGATGAGCGTGGGCCTTTAGATATGTGGAGTGGCCGCATCGCAGACCAGCGAGAATTGTTCGGGTGCGTCTCGGTAGATCGGCTTCGCTGTCGTCGACTCGTGGGGGCACGCCGCCATAAATTGGGTTGGGCTGAGCATCAGACAGGTACTCTGCCACAAAGCGCGTATGCTCCGCCATCTGGAGTCTTCTGCGGGAGGGCTCGGATGTAGCCCAGCGTTGTTTATCGACATCAGACAGGGAAGCATTGAGCGGCGTGCGTATGTTTCTTGGTTGGGGACCGGACGACAGAAGATGGTAGTTTGGATGGGTCGGGCTCTTGACATTGCTTATGAGAAGCTGCTGAGACTGGAGTAAGCAGTGCTGTTTTACAGGGAGTAGGCCGGTTTCTTGATGAAGATGCGGAATAGGCGTCGATTTGTGACATCCAGTAATAAGCCTGAGGGCAGTATTCTGTGCTCTCTGCAGCTTGCACCAAGAGGATTCAGAGAGATGTCGAGTCCAAATAGGGGCGCCATATTCCAAGACCGGCTGGACCATGACTCTATAAGTCGTACGTAGTACTTCCTTCGTGCTGCCCCACGAGGTTCCAGCCAAGGCGCGAAGGATGTTGTTGCGCGAGTTGGCAGAGGCAGCTCGTATACGCGTATTTTCATGAAATCTTAAACAGGGGTCCAGGAAAACTCCCAATAGTCGAGGATGCTTAGACAGTGGCAGCTCGTGGCCATCCCACATGACTCTGGGATGAAGCCGATGTTCAATAGTAGCCGTTGTACTTAGAGTAGCACTTGATTTGGAGGCAGAGACAGTCAGCGACTTTGATTTAAGATACACTGCCAGGGTCCGCAAGTAGTCATTCATGGTAGCAGTGGCTCGATCAATAACTGAGTCCGTGCTTACGATGGTGATGTCATCAGCGTACAGGCACAGATGAATACCAGTTGGTGGAACAGGAATATTAGATAGAAATAGCGAAAATAGGCTCGGGGATAACACCCCGCCTTGCGGGACACCGGCTTTCAAAGGAACCGAAGACGACAGATGTCCGTCGAACTTTACACGAACAGACCGGTTCTTGATAAAGCTATTAATCCACCTTTTAGACCAACTGGGCATATCCGATTCCAGTATGGATTTCGATAGAAGCGGGATACTGACGCTATCAAACGCAGCCGTGAGATCAATAGCAACGACGAGGCTTCTACCAGCCGGAGTCTTGCGATTAAATCCAGCAATGATATGCTCGGTGATTGACGTCAGGGCAGTGATGGTGGAATGCTCCTTCTTGAAACTATTAAATGACAGATCCAATGATATAATTATGGGAACATGATCACTGGCCAGTGCCACATCAGTATACCAGGTACAGGAAATAGCTAGCGAGGATTATACAAAGGTGATATCGGGTGAGGAAGGCCTACCCACTGCCGGTAGGCGAGTGGGAGAATCCTCATTGATGGGAACTTACTTTTGACTTAATCGGTTGGCTTTCGCCTGACGCGGTCATTCCGCATCTTCACCGAGATGTGCCGTCCTAGTAGTCAGCCGTGTCCATTTTTCACGGTCTTCAGCCACAATTTGAACACATTCCATCCAGCTGTCACTATTCCATTTCCTGCGAAACGAAACATCGCGCCTGAACTGTCTTTCGATGCCGAGTGACTTTAAATCCTCTTTAACCACATCCGTCCAGAACTTTCGCCTACGCCCAGGTGGCCGTTTCCAGACAGGATTTGGAAGCATTTTTAAAGCGTGTTGTACGAGACGATCCGGCGTTCTTCTTAGTATATGCCCGAGCAGTCGAAGTCGACTTTCCATTGCTGCTTGAGATGGCGTTAGGAGATGCTGGCACCTCCCTCGTGTCAAGCGTTGATGTACTGCGTCGATTTCCTTGTAAAGGTCTTCGTTATGGCATACACGCGGCCAGAAATATCCAAGCAAACGCCTAAAAAGCTTCCTCTCCGTGCAATCCAACCTTTCCATCTGCGTTTTCGGTGCTGCCCACGTCTCCGATCCGTACATCATGATAGGGCGAATAGCGGATAGGTAGACGCGCAACTTGACTTCCTTCGCGATGGTGGTAGACCACAAACACTTGGTTAGAGAATTGAATGCAGACGTAGCTTTCGCACATCGTTGTCGAATATCCGCTGCATAACTACCATCGTTCTTCAGCAAAAGCCCAAATAACAGAAATCGTCCACCAGTTCGATACGTTGTCCGTCCACACAAACTCCCGTTGAAGGCCTCTGAGAGACCCACATCTGCTTGCATTTGTCGGGACGAAGACGAAGTCCATAGGCTGCGGCATACTTCGAAACGAGGTTCACAATCCTTTGCAGTTTTGCGTTGTTTTCAGCGAATAACACAATGTCGTCGGCGTACTCCAGGTCGACAAAGGAGCGTCCTGATGGTGTTAGGATCACGTCCGCAGGAAACTGTTCTGCAACTCTACGTATGATGTCATCAACGGCGAAGTTGAAAAGAAAAGGTCCTGCAACGGCTCCTTGCGCCTTACTCCTGTTTTCACCTCGAAAGCTGACGTAAATCCGACAGGTGTGCGAACTGCTGCTGTTGTTCCTTTGTTCATGTCCTCGATTAACCGAACATACTTTTCCGGGACTCCATCTGCTCGCAGAGCATTGAGCAATCGATCACGATGAGGAGAGTCGAACGCGGCTTCAAAGTCCAAAAAAGCAAGCTGTAATGGCTTCGAAAACCGCTGCCACGATTCAATTACTCTTCTCACGACGAACACTTGGTCGATGGTCGATCTTCCAGGTCGAAAACCGGCTTGCTCATCTCTGGTCGTTCCTTCACGATGTTTGATAAGTCGCTCGAGAATGATACGTTCTAAAACCTTGTACATGACACGAAGCAGAGATTCCTTTGTAGTGCTTAGGATCCGTGCCGGATAGCTTCTTGTGAAGAGGTACGATGATCGCATGTCTCCACGAATCGGGTATCCTTTCGCTCATCCATATGGCACGGATGGTGTTGGTCATTTCACGAATCCCAGACGGAGGAAGAGCTTCCAGCATTTCAGCAGTGATGTTGTCATCTCCACCTGCCTTTCCATTCTTCATTTTCCGGACACAATTCAAAACTTCCAGACTCAGTCGGCGGTACCTCACTGACATCGTAATGTGCTCTCTGAACATGCGGGAGCTCAGGTACTGATGGCGCAGGACGATTCAGTAGTGAACTGAAGTAATCCTTCCATATTGGCAGCGTCGCATCACCAACTGCAACTCCATTGGTAGTGTTCAAGACAGGAGAACATCTCTTCATCTTCCCGCTATACTGTCGCAGCAACGTGTAGGCTTTCTTCGGATTCTTCTCCTCCCAAGCCTTCTCGAACTCCTTAGCTCTACACGTCCACTCTCGTTCGCGGTCACTTTGAAGCTGCCGACGCAACTTCCTCCTCAGACGCTTCTCCTCCACGAAGTTTCCTGCAGTTCGGAGAGCACATACTCTGTTGTAGGTAGATGTTGTTTCTTCTGAGACGTAGGCGAACTTCTTCTTAGGCTGTACAACCGGGAGTGCCTCTTTCGAAGCGTCCTGGATGCACTTGACAAAAGAATCCGCGTCGCAAAGTTTCTTCTTAGTCCGTACTCCGATGTGAATAGAAACGCGTTGTCGGAAATTCCTTCTGCACTCTTCATCTCTGAGACTTGTCATGTCAATCCTCTGGAGAGGCTGAGCCCCTCGCTTCCTCTTATGAATCCTCGCAGTGAAGTTCAACAGAACAGGACGGTGATCCGAATCAAATGCGACATCCCACACAGCTCTAGATCTTCGAATGTCCGATACTGGAATATTCCTCGTCAGGACATAGTCAAGCTGTAGTTTCAAAGTTGTCATCTTCCGCTTCCGCTGCTCTTCTGGAGATAGCCGGGTTGGTCCCTGCCACGTAAGCTGATGGCGGCGATGATTCCTCTTGAATGTCGATGCAATAATCAGACCACTGCGTTCACAAAAGTCGACAAGGCGGTAGCCATTGTCCGATGTTTGCTCCACTGGGTAGAACCATTTACCGAGTACTTCGGATTCCTGATCAAGTCCCATCTTCGCATTTGCGTCAATCCCCACGACAACAGCATGTTGACAAGGTATCCTGGCCAGCAACGTATTGAGTTCCTCATAAAACGCATCCTTCGAATTGTCTTCGGCGGTTTCAGTGGGCGCATGAGCACTCACTATCCACAGATTGAATCCTCTGTGATCCCGCAGTCGTACGAATGCATTCCGACACGACGTTGAGCCGAACTCCTTGACCATACCATTGAAATCCTTCCTTACAGCTATTGCACAGCCTCCCACTCTCCTATCGTCAGCGTTACCGCAGTAGATGGTGTACTCTCCGACGCTGATGACGGGTCTATCCTTGAGGCGGGTTTCCTGCAAAGCAGCAAACGGTGCATGGAAATAGCTCAGAAGTCTGGATAGCGCAGTTTTTTGGATATCACTCGACAGCGATCGACAGTTCAGGGTGGCGAAATTGTGGCTTGTGGCCAAAGACTCCATGACTCCCTAGGTACGGATCCTAAGGTGTTATGGACCAGAGGCCTTAGTGTGCCGGACGGCGACACCTTTATGCAATGTGCGGGATACTTTCGCGATATAGTTGTGTACGCTATATCGCTCGAACGTTCCCTGTGTACACTCAAACGTCTGCTGGGTTCAGTAGAAGCAGGGGCACCAACGAGCAGGTACCAACAGACTTGTATACACACCCCCAATACATGGGAACAAGATCACAATCATCAGCAAAAAGCTCTATGAGTTCACCTCTATTGTCAGGCTCAAGAGGAGAAAACCACGAAGGGGAATGAGCATTAAAATCACCAGCTATTACAACCGAACTTGATGTTAAGGCAGCATGGACATCATGTAGGTAAGGCGTGGGATCAAATGAAATGGGACAGGATGTGGTGGGGGTATATAGACATTGACAATATCAAGGGGGCCACTTTGTAATACAATATGAACTCCAAGACATTCAACAACATCATCATTGGGAAGAGTAATAAGGTGAGAAGGGATAGATGATTTTACAAATGTTGAAACACCACCGCCATGAGAAGTACGTGGAACATGATAGGATAGATAACCGGGGAGACGGGGGAGGGAGGAGGAAGAAATGCTAAGCTTGGTCTCCTGCAGGAGAATGACATCAGGTTGAGTGCGATCTACATACACTGTGAGTTCAGCAAGTTTGGCACGTAGGCCATTGATATTGAGTTTATAAATGCTAAGACCATGTTGAGGAAACCTTGGAGGATTTACAGAGCAAGACATACAACAGTAAGCATGAGTGTAGTCATCATAGCTGGACAATCCTGAACATTTGAGGTGCACCCAGCCAAGGCAACCGCCACATTGAATGCTTGCATGTTGAGCAGATAGTCCGCAGTGACAGCAGGGATATCGTGGTGTCTTGCTGCGCGGGCCCGGATTGCTCTCAATGCCAGCTCGTAGAAGTAGAATACAGAGGAGTGTAGCAGCCAGCCAGTTACACTCCCAATACGAAAAAAACTCCACATGGAGTGATTGATGTTCGTTTGATGAGTCTCCATATGTCGACTCCGCAGATCCACCACGCGTAGGTTGAACATCTTGGATCACCTGGAGAAATACCAGCGTCCTTCGGATGCCAAAGCTGGGTGCATCTCACCTGTTCGGGTCTCAGTTCTGTGAGGCATCATAACTCTGCTTTTCGCTGTGTTTTATGCTCTTCACCTACCAACTCTGATTCGTCTTCCTCAAATCCCCCCTTTCCATTGTACATATCAATCTCAACGGCCTTCGTGCCAAACTTTCTGAGCTCTCTCTCTCTTCGCACGTACTTACCATCCAGCTGCCGAGATGTCGTACGTTTGTGCCGTGGCAGTGTGGAGGAAAGAAGACCACCTCCGTGCAAACCGACGTCAACCCCTCCGGGAAGAGGGTTTTTGTCATGGGAGAGGTCCTGGCTGGTCGCAGCTCTCCTAAAGATTCTACTACAAATGGCCGGCGTCGAGAGGAATCCAGGACCCGCTCAGGAGTACCCATGCGCCACGTGCGGCAAGGATGTCACATGGAGGAAAACAAGCGTCCAATGCTTCGGATGCCAAAGGTGGGCGCATCTCTCCTGTTCGGGTCTCAGTTCTGTGAGGCATCACGATCCTTCCTTCCGTTGTGTTCTGTGCTCTGCCCCCAGTAACTCTGATTCCTCATTTACCAACCGCCCCCTCTCTATTGTACATATCAACCTCAACGGCCTTCGAGCCTAGCTGTCTGAACTCTCTCTTTTCGCACGTACTCATCATCCTGATATCATTATGGATCAGGAAACCAAGCTGTCCCCTTCCGCTAACGCTCGTCACCCTAACATTCCTGGCTACACTGCTTATCATGCTCCTAGGTCATCTCTCGGCGGAGGAGTTTCTACTTTTGTATTATCAAATATACCCTCTCATCTCATACCAAACACCCCCAAGGACGGTACTCTCGAGTACCTACCTATCCATCCCCCTCTTAAAACACCCATATCTCTTTTTAACATATATATCCCTCCTGCCACATCCTGTCCCCAATCTTACGACCCTACTCCCTCACTCAGGCAGTTGTACGACTGCTCCCTTTCACCCTCTGTTCACTTTGCAGGCGATTTTAATGCTCATACATTCTGCTCATCGCTTGATAGTGACGCTAGAGGAGAAGACGTCGAAGAATGGGCGGAGGAGTGCGATCTGGTCATCCTCAACGATGATCGGCCCACTCGTCTCCCGACCAACGGCCGATCCTCTAGTCCAGACATCTCTCTTGTATCCTCTGATCTATCTAGCGCCTGCTCTTGGTCGACCACTACAACTCTGTCCAGTGATCATATCCCCATATTTGTCCATATCGATCTCTCTAATTCTCTTGCTCCTTATTCAGGTATCCGTAAAAAATCTTATCTTAATCTTTGCCTTGCAGACTGGCGCTTGTTCAGGGAGGTGGTACTTCGTCATGTGGCTGACTGCCCATGGAATGGAAACGTGCACCAGAAAGAACGTCACTTGACCGACGCGATTCGCAAGGCCATGAAAGCAGCTACTCCGGAGGGCCGAGTTAAGACCTTCTTTCCCAATGTCACCAGGGAAATCTTGGAGAAGATAAGGACAAGGGATGCAAAGAGAGCCGCAGATTACCTGGATCCGACAATTGCTGAGCTGGATAGCAAAATTAAGCGAGATCTGGACAAGCACAGGAAGGAGAGTTGGGAGAAAATCACGGAGAAGATGAATTTCAAGAGTGACGGAGCATCAACTTGGAAAGTTCTAAAAAAGATCTCAGGCAAGAGCACCTCCACCAACTATTCTACGATCAAGTTCGAGAATGGAGTCTTCAAATCGGGAAAGGAGGCTGCGACTGCTCTTTGAAAGGATTTTTTCATAACTCAGGCTAAGAGAGGGAAACAGAATCGAGTGACTGTAAGAGAGCTCTGTAAGTTGCCACTCATGAACGAAGCAGAAGCAGTGACGCCTGCGCAGATTGAAAAGGTGGTAAAAGAGATGCGCAAAAGGCTATAGGGCCGGATGGCATCAGTCCAGCGGTATTGAAGAAACTGCCGAGTGAGATTATGCCAATCCTGGCTGACGTCATCAACACTTCATTTCGCACGTGCATCCTAACCCAAGTCTGGAAAACGGCAAGCGTCATTCTGTTGCCCAAGCCTGGTAAATCGCCATCCGCAGCGAAGGGATACAGGCCAATAAGTCTTTTATCACCAATTGTCAAAGTCGCTGAGAAACTGGTCGTGAAGGAGTTTGCCGAGCATAATAACAAACAGCAGCGCCAACATGGATTCCGCAAATTACATTCTACCACCACGGCGCTGCTGGAGATTGTGAGCTATGTCTTGGATGGCTTCAACTCCTATAAACTTCAACGCACTGTTTGTGTAGCCCTGGACCTCACGAAAGCTTTTGATTCTGTCAACTTGGGCATACTGTCTGAGAAGCTTTTGAGGTCCACCATCCCGCCTTGGCAGAAGCGATGGATAACTGCACTCATCAAAGGGCGCCGAGCAAAAGTGCTGTTTCAGGGACATGTCTCTAATAGCATCCCGATCGCTGCCGGTGTCCCTCAAGGAGGAGTCATATCGCCTGCTCTGTTCAGTCTTTACCTTGAAGATTTGCCCGTTCCCCCAAGTGACATCAAAGTCGATGCGCACGCGGATGACATCACCATCTTGTGCCGGGACAGAGACATTAATGTAGCTGCACGCAAGATCGTCGTCCTGAAGAGCTTTCTCGGTGATATGATGCTCACTGTCTCTGCCGCTAAATCATCTGTGTCTCTTTTCTACACTGACCCTAAGGAACACTGTACTCACCCCGTTGTGAACTGGGAAGACACTCGTCTGCCTGCCGCACGTTTCCCGAAGCTGCTTGGTCTAGTATTGGATCCTTTGCTGAGGTTCCATAAAAACACCGAGCAGAGACACGCTACAGTGAGAGCTAAGCTCAACGTCTTACGAGCTCTGGGAGGTACGTCGTGGGGAAGCAGTAAGGAGACGATCCTGACCACGTACAAGGCAATATTGCAGCCGGCGTTGTAGTATGCAGCACCGGTATGGCAACACATAGTATCGGATTCATCATTGACAAAAATGCAGCGAGTTCAAAATGCTGCTCTTCGGACTGCCACTGGGTGTGCAAAGAGCACTCCAGTGGAGCATCTTCATGCTGAAACCAGTATTCTGCCCGTTAAGGAGCACTGTCAACTCTAAGCGCAGCAACTGGTTATTGATATCGTCAAGCAGCCTGATCACCCATTAAGAAGGATTATGAATCCTGTGAGAGAGAGATATCAGAAGGCCTTTTGCGGATGCTCTCGAGAAAGTCAAAATACAAAGATGGACGGACCCCAATCAGATCGTCTTCGTCTTTTACGTGCGGAGCATACCCGTTTCGTCAGGGATCACTTGAGTAGGGTGGCTGTCAACCCCATATTGGGGATCGCACCACCTGAAGTCAGCAACACCGAGATAGAACTCGGTAGGCGGGCTAGATGTTCCCTCGCCTCGTTGCGCTGCGGGCATTCCCCTATGCTGATGTCATACTTGCATAGGATCGACAGCAGTAAGCCTGACGAGTATCCGGATTGTGGTAACCCTGGCCACACTACAGCCCATCTTTTCGACTGTCCGAAGAGGCCCACCTCATTGACGACAATAGATTTGTGGTTGAATCCAACTTCGGTCGCCCGTTTCTTGAACCTATGACAAAAACCCTTCTGCGGCTGCAAAGAAGAAGAAGAAGACTCACCATCCGGACGTGATCATGGTTCAAGAAACCAAGCTCTCTCCATCACCTACCCGTCCCCATCCTAATATCCCGGGCTACACTGCCTTCCATGCTCCAAGGTCAGCTCTTGGCGGAGGAGTTTCAACCTTTGTTTTATCTTCTCTCCCCTCCCACCTCATACCAAACACCCCCACGGACGGTACTCTTGAGTACCTTTCAACCCATCTCCCCCTTAAAACTCCCCTTTCTCTGTTCAACATCTATATCCCCCTACTACCTCATGCCCCTCATCCTACAATCCCATTCGTCTTCTCAAACAACATAACGATTGTGCCCTCTCATCATCAGTTGTTTTCGCGGGCGACTTTAACACCCACACCTTCTGCTCGTCCCTTGGTTCTGATGCTAGAGGAGAAGAAGTCGAAGAATGGGCTGAGGAGTGCGACCTGGTCATCTTAAACGATGATCAGCCCACTCTTCTCCCTGCCAACGGCCGATCTTCCAGCCCAGACATATTTCTAGTCTCTTCCAACCTTTCCAACGCTTGCTCATGGTCTACCTCAACAACATTGTCTAGTTATCATGTTCCCGTCTTTTGGCACATCGATCTCTCAAATTCTCTTGCTCCTTATTCTGGTGTTCGTCAACGTTCTTATCTCAATTCAGGCCAAGCAGACTGGTGCCTGTTCAGTGAGGTTGCGCTACGCCTAGCGGCTGATTACCCGTGGAATGGCAATGTGCACCTGAAGGAGCATCAATTATCTGATGCGATTCGCAGGGCCATGAAGGCGGCTATCCCTGTTGGCCGCGTTATGACGTTCTATCCAAACGCGACCAGAGAAATTCTTCAGAAAATCAGGACTAGAGATGCCAGAAGAGCAGTTGACCATCTAGACCCTGTCGTCGCACAGCTGGATGGTGAGATCAGAAAAGATCTTGATCAGCACAAGAAAGAACAGTGGGAAAAGCTTAAGAACAGTTGAATTTGAAGACGGACAGTAGAGCTACTTGGAAGGTGCTTCGGAAACTATCGGGAAAGAGCTCACCAGCCACCGTCTCTACTATTGAGTTTGGTAATAAAGTTTTCAAGTCAGGAAGGGAAGCCGCCTACTCTCTGGGTAAAAGTTTCTTTGTCACGAGTACAAGGCGAGGTCCGCAGAATAGAGTAACAGTAAGAGAGCTGTGCTGCCTCCCGCTCATGAGCACGGCCGAAGCGTACACTGTGGCGCAAGTAGAGAAGATTATAAAGGACACGCGGAATTCGAAAGCTGTCGGTCCGGACGGCATTTGTCCTGCTGTACTGAAGAAACTCCCGAATGAGACCCTTCCGCTCATCGTTGATATGATTAACACTTCGTTCATCTCTTGCACTATTCCGCAAAACTGGAAGACAGCCAACGTCATCCCGTTACCCAAGCCTGGCAAACCTCAGTCATCAGTAAAGGGATATCGTCCCATTAGTTTGATGTCACCTTTCGCTAAGGTAGCCGAAAAGCTCATTGTCAAGGATCTAGCGGAGCACAACGAGAAGCAGTTGTTTCAACATGGGTTCAGGAGGCTACATTCCACAACTACGGCTTTGCTAGAAATTACCAGCTATGCTATCGACGGGTTCAACTTCAATAAGCCATTGAGAACTGTAGCTGTTGCGTTGGACCTCACCAAGGCATTTGATACGGGTAACCTTGGAGTCCTGTCAGGCAACATACTGGAGTCGTCAATGCCATTTTGGCAGAAGCGCTGGATATCGGCCTTTATCAAAGTTCGGCGAGCAAGAGTCATGTTTCAAAACCATGTCTCCAACAGTATTCCAATGGCAGCTGGAGTCCTTCAGGGCGGGGTTCTATCGCCAGCCCTCTTCAGTCTGTACCTCAAAGATATGCCTGAGCCTCCACAGGACATCAGGGTGGTCGCCTATGCCGATGATATGACAATAATGTGTCGGGATCGGGATATACATGTGGCCGCCTCCAAGATCAATGAGTACCTGGTCACACTGAAAAGCTTTTTCGACCGCAAGATGTTAAGGATCTCTGCAACCAAGTCGTCAGTATCCGTTCTCACGACGAACCCATCCGAGCACAGGGCTCATCCGGATCTCGAGTGGGATGGAGACCGTTTGCCTGCTGCTCGCTTTCCAAAGCTGCTCGGTCTTGTGCTCGATCCGTCACTCAAGTTTCATAAGAATACCGAGCAGAAGCAGGCAGTCGTTAAAGCTAAGCTCAACGTTCTCAGGGCCCTGGGCGGCACTTCGTGGGGTAGCAGCAAAGAGACTATACTCACAACGTATAAGACAATTCTTCAGCCCGCTCTGGAGTACGCCGCACCGGTATGGCAGCATCTCGTCTCAGAATCCTCCTGGACCAAGATGCAGCGCGTACAGAATGCCGCACTTCGTATAGCTACCGGATGTGCAAGAAGTTCCCCGGTCGAGCACTTGCATGCGGAGACACGATTATTACCAGTAAAAGAGCACTGTCAGCTCCAGGCCCAACAATTTTCCATCAATATCATAAAGCAACCCAATCACCTCTCATGGAGAGCGCTGAACCCCGTCAGGGAGAGACGCATCAGAAAGCCATTCGCCGATGCTCCAAGCAAAGTCAATCTGCAAAGATGGCACGATTCACAGCAAGAACGACTCCGTCTGTTGCGCGAGGAGCACACACAGTTCGTACGGTGTCATCTGGAGAGGCGGCGGTAAATCCCATTCTGGGAGTGGTGCCGCCTCGGGTCTGCACATCCGAGTCTCAACTCGGAAGGAGGGCCAGATGCACCCTGGCATCGCTGCGCTGTGGTCGCTCTACTATGCTTATGGCATATGTTAGCAAGATTGACAGCAGCAAATCGGACGTTTGCCCAGACTGTGGATGCCACGGCCACGGTACGGCATATTTGTTTGATTGTCCGGGGAGACCAACCACGCTGACCACAATGGACCGATGGACGAATCCATTACTGGTCGCCCAGTTCCTCAACCTATGACAGTACCTTCGAAGTGGCTGCAAAGAAGAAGAAGACCTTTTTTACGTAGAGTCCGCATATGTCCATCGCAGCTACCACTCAGAAATAAGTATGAGCGTTTTTAAAGCTTCGCAAAAAGGGTAACGGTATATGGGAATTTTGAGTCAATTCTGGCTCTGACCAAACTACCGTATACCCACCATAATCTACCGTAAGCTGTCAAAAGTCAATAAACGGACCTCAGATTCGTATTGAGCACTCCAGACCACCTCTATAGAAACGATTTGAGCCACGTCTGTCTTAGCATTCCGGAAATCTCGAAAGTCGCGTTTTGCCTCGTAGAATGTTTCCTGTTGGGAAGCTTTGAACGAATTTAGTCGAAAAAGCACATTAGAAAATCGAAAAATAAACCCCAGATTCGTGATCGTTGCCTCAAAGAACCTTTCTGGGATGATTTTAAGTCTGGAACAATTTTCGTAAACGCTTTCGGAATCCCCTAATTGATGTATTAAGGAAACGTTTAACCAAAAATCCGTGCAAGTGTAAACGATATCACTCTGCCAAGTTCGGAAAATGTGCTTTCACTCAAACTTTAACCAGGGGCGTTGTTTTGAGCGCTGAACACGGTTATGATGTTAGTTTCCAGTGTTTCGAAAGATTACAGCGTGTTTTGGAGGGTGCATTAGGTACAGAGATCAAGGGAAACAATGCCTATAACTTTTTTCAGTGTCTATAGGCTGCTGCGAAGAGCATATTTGGACTCTACGTCCAAAAATAATTCTAGTAAAGTACATTTCAACTGGAATGGCCACTTTGGCTCATATTAGTTTCCTTGTAAGGTAAGATTCATACATTTGGGGGGGAGCTGTAATTCGTACCTTGGAAAAGAGAAAATTTACACGTAAGAGGTGTTCCTGGATATTTCTGTTTCTCAGATTTTTTAGCCACTAGGATCACCGTAGCCCCGCCGAGTTACCGTACTTCCGCCGCGGTCTGTGCCGACGTCTTGCTGGACCCTGTTGATTGCGTTCCTCCTGTCTTACTACTACGGCATTTCTTCGTTTATCCTGCTCTAAGGCGTCAATTTCAGACCTTTTTCCATGCAATAAGTCAGTTGCATGCCAAACACAAATTAATGTTGGTATATATATATATATATATAGATATATATATATATATATATATATATATATATATATATATATATATATATATATATATATATATATATATATATATATATATATATATATATATATATATATATATATATATATATATATATATACTTACAGTTCACTCAGTTGCGGAGAAGAATAGTGAAATTCAAGCCGAGGTGGATCGTCTAAAAGCTGCGCTCGATGCCACTGGCTATGAGGGACTGCTCCATGAAACTCGTCTTGCAGCCATGTAAGCCTCGTCTCCACTTTCTTGGCTCAATGACATCGCTCACACGCAAGCGTATGCGTCACGGTCCAATGCGTGTCGCTCATGCGGCAAGAGCAATTAACCCACAACTAAAAGGGCGACTCCCCCTTAGCTTGTGCTGAAAGCTGTTATCATAGATAACATGAAATGAAATTAAGGACGCGAATAGTGCTTCAAGACATGCCAGCTTTTGCAATTACATCTGGCAATGTGGACTTCGCAGCGACATTCACCGACCGCGCCGCATACGCGAACGAGTGAGCACTGTTCGCCGCCTCATTTTCTCAAGACTCCCTTCATATCATTTGTTTAGGGTCTCAATGAAAGACAAGTATACATGGATGAAGAATGAGGCTCTGCGTCTCAAACTCGCCAGCCATTCATTGCGTATTCGCTCTCGCACAGCTCAGGCTAATATTACCCTGGGAAAATAATCTGCATTTGGGATCTTCGCATACGCTCAAATTTAAAAAAAAATGTTTGCAATAATTTCTGAGATGATAGAGTTGCGCTATGCGCCACTTTATTGACCGCGGTTTTCCTCTGTGAATTGTTGATTCTGTGAATTTGTTGTTTCTATAAATCTGTGAAGTGGAATATTCATTTAACAGGAAGCGTAACAAGAACAACAGAAGAGTAACAATTTAACAGACAACGAGTATCAATGGCGGAAAATGCTATGACAACGGCAACTGTTCACATAAGGAATTTGCTCGAGTTCTGCTTCAAATACTGCTCACTCCTCTTCGTGTCATAGAACATTTTATAAGCATCGCTCACGTCTTCCTTCGTAACCTAAAACAGTGCTTCGGATCGGTTCTTTGGACTCAAGCCAGCGGTGGTATTCACGGAATGCAACACAAGGCTTGTTCATCGAATACACGGAAAGGCGGAAGCATTGGACGAGTTCGGCCGGTGTTCGCGACACGACTTTCTTTTTTGGAGATGAGATCATGCTTTTTTAGAACGCGTTACCCATTAGCCCCTATAAACCCACAGAGAACGAGCTCTAGCAACGGTGCCATCGCGTATGCCAGCTGGGCTGGTCCATGATACTTACTTTCTGTGTAATCGACGAGCAGGCCGCGACGCACTAGGTAAATACAAGCGAACATTAGGCGCAGTAGGTAGCGCAGCGGTCATGAACACTCAAATGAATATTTGTAGTAGAAATCCACGCCTACAAGCGCCCTCTATGTCTGTGTGCGATCAACTCTTTTATATTACAGGGAGATAGTTTATGCAGCAACACATTTATACATTCACTGCAAAGTGTTAGAACACTGAAAATTATGTCACTCGCAAAACTGAATTTCTGAAAATTTAGCTTCCCGGCAAAAGTAGCGATTTGGCAATGTCATTAAGAAGTCAAAAAAAATTTCAAAAGTATCTTGAAATATCTTTAAAAAGTGATTTGGCGTAAAATAGCATGGAGTAATAAAAAAGCAGAGAAACGAAGTGAAATAACCAAAAAATACGATTTGGTGGTCGATCATTTCACAAGCTTCTCCGTTAAACTTATCAAAACGAAATCAAGCGCGCAACGGAAACATTAAGCCATTTTTGGAAGCTGTAATAAGGAAATAAGCATAGGTCAAGCTAGGTGAACGCGAGGCTGCGTTTCGTATCGTGCTTGATTTTGTTTTGATAAGTTTAACGGAGAAGCTTGTGAAATGATCGACCACCAAATCGTATTTTTTGGTTATTTCACTTCGTTTCTCTGCTTTTTTATTACTCCATGCTATTTTACGCCAAATCACTTTTTAAAGATATTTCAAGATACTTTTGAAATTTTTTTTGACTTCTTAATGACATTGCCAAATCGCTACTTTTGCCGGGAAGCTAAATTTTCAGAAATTTCACATATTTTTCCGAAAGGTTCCCTTTCTGACTTCAATTTCGCTCCACGACTTCCATTTCGGAATGATGAAACATCTAACAGACGATATTGTCGTATGGGTACAATTTTCAAAAGTTATGACCCAAAACAGTAAAAAATACCACTCATTGCAACATGTGAGAACACAATATTATCGATCATTAATACTTATTTGATCTTGCATGACGAGAAAAAATGCCCAAACAAATGACTTAGAGCCATCAGCAATCAAAAATCATTGCGGGATTTCGTGCAACAGGCGAAAAACCGATATTATTGATTGGCATATATCGATAATGACTGATGAGCAAAATTCCTCAACCAAGAAAACCAATCCCAGAAGCAATCACCAATATTCGCCGCATTTTGTGCAAAAAGCACGAAAATCGATAATATTGATTATCGATCGATGACGTGTCCTGAGTACGAATTCTGACCAGTTCAGTACTTACCTCCGACAACCTGTGTTGATTGGCTGAAAATTCACCCACACACGCCGGTCTCCACAGCCGCAGCAGAAAAAAGCAGTTTCCGTGCTCCACGGCTAATTTAGTAAGTAAACCCACGATTTTGAGGTACCCTTCACAGTAAAGGTGTCGAGTTCAAAATGGAATAGGAGCGACCTGCATCCATTTCCAGCCTCCTGTCCAAAAATGAGCTCCCTAGCTCAATTTTAACTGGTAGCACAAGATCGTGAACGCCGTCTGAATAAAACAAAGGAGATTAACAGAGAAAACTTGCGGTTTTTCAAAATTTTCTCAAATTCTAGCAAACCATTTTAAACCATTTCTGGGCATAATCTGCAACTTTTTGCGCTCTTTTCAATGCAATTTAGAGCTAATTTCTACCTTCACCCTGAACTTAGATTTCGAAAAATGGGTTGCGCGCGTGGCCAGTTCAAAACGGGGGACGCCCGCTTGTATCGCCGCAGCTTGACCACGTCGCGACGCGGCGTCGCACGGCTAGGTCGCGGACGAGGTACCCTCCCCGATACTAGATTTCAATCTTAAAGGACGCGCAGACCCTGTTTACTGCAATATTATTCTTAACACGCTATTCTGAGTGATATTCACTGTTCTTCGTCTACATTTCTAGCTGATATTCACTATTATTCTAGTCTTCGTCAACGTTTCTAACTGATATTCACTATTATTCTAGTCTTCGTCTACGTTTCCGTCCAAGCTGTACTTTTCTAGACATTTTGCGAATAAATTCCCGTTCTCTGAAACGTGTATTTTATCGCAGAAAGTTAGAAAAAGGCTAGTGCTCCTTCACCTTTAGGTTTACCAGAAATTTAGGAACTAGCCAGAGTTCGTAATAGGTTTCTTGAATTTTCGAAATAGAATTAAATGGAACATTGGTCAATTATCCCAAATTTTACGTTTTGTGAATATCTGTGGATAATTATTGATAATAGTGATGCTTCAAAGCCTCTATTTTTCCAACTATTTCGAGATTGAATTTTGTAATTAACTTGAGTTTCTTCTTTTTTTTTTGTCCAAGCTAAAAAAAGGCGGAAAAGGGCGTTGATTAAGATGATTTTGTGGTTGGAACTCACTGAAGTTTTAAACAATGTACTCAGGAACTCGGTGCTCGCGACCCGCGCGCATTTCGGGCCTTGCTCGCCACCCGCTCACCCCTCATTTTGAAGTGCTCGCCACCCGCTGCCCCCTCGTCTCCGCTCGCCACCCGCTATCGGTATAGCGGGTCAGGTGCGCGAGTGGTGATGGTACAGCGGGTCGCGAGCACTTTGCGAGCCAGTCACCCGCTGTTCTCAAATAATCAATGTTGGCGTCTCTCACCTCTGCATTGATTTCTTTTTTTGCTCTTGCTTTCATTTTCTTCTGTGATTCGAAACTACGATGAAGTTTACGTACGTGATTGCTGTGACCCGTTAGCTAGACTGTTCGTGCTACCTCGTTGTCATTCGGCGAGGCAGCACATAATTATGTATTATGTGTGCCTTAGGTGTACCCACGAGTATCCCTGTGAGGTGTTAATGACTCGCACTGCAATTCCCGCGCAATCACGCCTCCATTATCACCATCCTCACGTCAACGTGTTATAATTCGATACGCCTCCGTCATCCGCATCGTGCATGATGACTTTTTCCTCAACTTTTTTTTGCAGCCGGGACAATATTCCAAATGATTCAATATATTTATAAAAATATTTTGCAACACCTCAAATGAGTCTAAAAAAATAAATGAAAAAAATCGTTCATCTCTTAATCTCAAATTTCGAATGTCTCTGTGAATTAAAAAAATATGAATTACGTATATTCGATGAAATTCAATAACTGTAATTTTATCCGAATAGAGAATCTGCCAAATAATAAAGAAATATTCGGCCGGTTATTTGAATTTCTGAACAGTTTTGAATCGAGTATGTAACATTATAGTTTTGTTTCGCTGGCAAAATAATTTTGGTCTGCCAGGTGCTCTTTATTAAATGTTTTTTCCCTATACGTACTTCTTCATTTCTTATTTTTACCCCTGCTCCTGAATAATATAATATATGTTTTCCAGATGGAGAAACTTTCCGTTGGTACGCATGCTTTCATTCCGGAACCGGTCCACACAGAGTACGCGCCTATGGAGGTAAAATACTATTTTTAATTGTTTGCTGATCTTTTCCTCGAGCGTATCCCAGATGGAAAGAGTGCTAGTTCCAAGTTGTGGAATAGGTGTCTTATTTTTTAGGTACAGTTAGAAAATCTTGAACAAAATTGCCAACTTGACTTATAAGTTTTCCTTGAGATACTTACAATCCGAATCTTTTTAGAGATGTTAGAGGATCGAATCAGAAGAAGAGCCGCCGATTTGGGAGTGCCTGGGGAATGGGCGAAGGAACATGGAAGATGATCCGCGAGTGATTCGTTAGTGATTTTTGAAAAAGTGTCTACGGAGTCGAGGTACTTGATTAGTAATTCGGGATTTTTTCTTTGGGAGTCATTTGATTTATACAGCATTTCAGCTTCTACAAGGGTCTCGGTCGGACGGAACACGAGCGCCGGACGTCGTTAGATGCACTGGTGAGGGATCGAATTAAATTAAATGGCGAGCTACTTCAGGTCTCTGCAGAAGGCGCTGTAAGTTAATCTAAGGTTTACGGTGATTTCTAAGCATGTACGAATATATTTTCCGATTGCTCACTTTTTCTACTGAAGAAGTGACACAGTATTATTTCAGGAGAGACATGCGTAGCTACAAGTTCCGCGACGACGACAGAACCTTCCAATGGATACCTAATAATGTAAGTGAGCTGATATTTTTGTATTTACTACTTAATTCTGCAAAAATCTATTTTTTCTCAGAGGCACGGTACACCCAGAATCAGTCAAAGTGGAGAAATTGACTCGCAGAGCAATGATGTGAGTGTAGATTTTGCTCGATTCAAAAAGAAGAAATTTTCCATTTAGTTGATGTCTTTACATATGAAATGTTTTATCATAATTTATTAATTGTATTGTGATAAGTAGAGTTAGAGTTTTTATATATTGATATTTAATACCAGGTCCAGAATGTGTTTGGGTTTATCTAGATGGGAGCACTCAGGATTGGACGAAAAAAAGAAAAATGTACCAATGACTGAAGTATTTTTATAGTTTATAAGTACACTGATCAATACCGCTATCGAGTAGCTTTACCGCTTTTTTATGATTTAATCCGGAGTGCCCCCCTTCTAGGATAGAACCGAATGATTATTGATGGACATGATATTGTCCATAGTTTGCTACATGTAACGATATCTGAAAATAATGTATTCGTGACCAATGAGATTATGAATTCGATATGAAATCCGCATGAGAAACCATGTTTTTAAACATTTCATTGATTGAACGCCCGTGATGTGAAATATTGATGTGAATGCTTCAGTGCCACAATAATATAATGATAAATACATTTTGACCAACTGTAAATCAGAATTCTATTACTTTAAGGTTAGAGGTGGGGTAGATTCGATGGTCCTATGAGAGTTTAATTATTCAGGCGTGGGCAAGTGATAAGCAATCACGCAAGAGTTCTCGTCCCGCTACCATTTCGTCGACGACCAGAGGGGGAGGCGAGCGGGTAAGTGTGATGTGGCGAGCGCGCCGCCGAATTAGTGGAGGCGGGCGGCGAGCTCGGCCGGCCAGCGCTCGCCACCTGCTGCCATCTCGCTCGCTGCCCGCGAAAGGGTTGCTCGCCACCGGACTTTCGCTTCGCGGGTGGCGAGCCCCAACCTTCTGAGTATGTAATCAATAAATCATTTTCAATAACAATTGATGATGAAAACATGCGACTTTGTGCGAAAATTCAACCTAAATCAAGATATTTTATACATAATCATAAAAACTTTGATGGAAGAGAGTGGAAGATTTTTTTTTCTTAAGGTGGAGTTTTCCATTATAAAAACTCAACTTCTCTGCTACTACTGCAATTATAAGCCACAATTTGGGTGGGTTTTCCAAAAATCGTCCCTCCACTATGTTCAAATTCTCCCCGTTTTTAAAAATTGTCACGATTTCCGAGTTTTTCGAAAAAAACTCCACTATGCTAAAATTTCCCCCGATTTCAAAAAATCGTCCCTCCACTATGCCCCAACTACCCCAATGGTGAATATTTCGAATCTATGGTCGGTTTTGTTTTTGAAAAATTATACATTCACTATGCCCAAATTTTCTCCGATTGTAAACATGTTCAATTTAGGGTTAATTTAAAGAAATTTGTAAACGAAATCAAAAAGTGTCGCAATCTAGATGTTTTTTTTTCGAAAACTCATCCCTCCACTATGCCCAAATTTTCGCCAATTTGAAAGATTGTCACAATTTGGGTGGGTTTTTCGAAACAAAATCGATTGTCATTGACAACTGACTAGACTTAGGATAGGTAGTTATCAATTAGCGCTCTCGCGCTTTCAAGTGACCCAACATCCCTAAATGTTATCACCTTAGATTACCTCAGGGCCTCTCACGTATCAGTAGCGCTAGTCACACATGGCTCGCACATATGTAGGCCGTGGCGAATGTGCGAAGTTTCCTTCAGGAAAGGAGGACCGTATATCACACATATTGCCATTACCATAATGATTACATGTGTACCCCGATTATATTTACATTCCAGATCTAGAGTGATCCGGATCACTCGCTCCTCTCCTTCTGTTGTTGTCCCAAATTTTTTCTGATCAAATTCTGAAATATTGAAGGTAGTCGTCGAGTGAATGAAAAATTATTCTTGCAATAAATTCGTTTCTCTAACTAGATAGACTCCTTGAACTATAGCAAAATAATTCACTTAATAATTTTGTCTAAACTTGCGAGCGTTAGCCCAAAACTAAATTAGTTTTTTTAAATTTTGCTCAAATATGGAGTTACGAACCGCACCAGAAAGGAAAGTAGCTCTATTTTAGTGTTCGTGGTTGAGGGGGGGGGTGTTCGAAATTTTAGTGTAAAGATATGGCCAAACAAACGTAAAACTTTTTGTTTATTTACACATGCTTTCGAAAATGTCCTTTTTCTATATGAAAACAATCTAATTTTAGTAGCCGGGCAAGTTTCGGCCATGTCCCTAAGGTGTTGCTCAGCATTACTATTTCGGTCTGCATATGCTCGCGTTTTTACATTGGTTTCATATTGATTATTATCCATGAGAAGAAAACCACATGTTCGACTGAAACGTTCTGGTTGTAGTTGGTGATTTTTGTCTTTTTATTCATATTTCTTGAAGACATTGTTAACTCATTGTATTCGTCATTGCTAATCCTAACCTAGAAATATTATTAAAAATTTGACTTTAAGTTTTTATTTGTCTCAAAGAAGGACTAAATAAAAAAATGTAGGTTTTTTCCGTAAACAGTGGACAATATTCAGTTCTCGGAAGAGAAATATGAACACGAGGCTCATTACGGATGTTTTATGAGTGATTAGTTTGTAACAGTTTACCGGAAAAGGGACCGTAAAAATTTTTAGAGCTAGAGAACGCTTAAATAGCAAAGTAAATTTTGAAAAAAGGGAGAAAAAAAGAAAAACCACAGCCGGGCAATTGAAAAAGTGAGGAAAAGTTAGTTGTATTTCCGTTGTTTGACGTAAAAAACATTTTTGAACTCATTTATACTTCCTTTTTTTCATTTTCATTTTTTCTGTGATTTTTTGACTTTGACCGACGATTCGAGACTCCTCCCTTCACCCTTCGATTTTTAAATTCATTTCAACGATGTTTTATTCAAGTTTTATTTGATTAGGGAACCTCTCCTCCATCAATTCGAACAATGGCTTTCGAAATTTCCGAATAAAGTGATACTTATTCGAACTCATAGGTTCAAATTTTTCCTCTGCGTGAATGCAATCAAGAAACTGATCTATATCCGACTCGAATAAACGCTCGGGTAATTATTTAATTTCATTCTCTGATTTGAAAAACTACTCGTAATTTCAAATATTGCCGAAAGATGCCCGAAAACGATTGAGCTATGTATTTCTTTTGCGATGGAATATTTGGATCACTGGAATTTAACTGTATGTTTTAGTTTTTTTTTTCGCATTAAAGAACTAGCTGTGAAAATCAAACTTCAGGCAATCAGACGCGTCATTTCTCTGCTGTTGTTGTCGTAATGCACTAGCGTGGGTTAACGTGCTCTAGTCGATACGCCATGGGTACTGTAGATTTCGTATCGCTGCGCCCTTCCACCGCGCGCGACGCACCCTTCACCGCGCGCGACGCCCCGCCGCGTTGCGACGATACAACCGGACCCCACCCCGGGAAATACCTGATGGAAGAAATCATAATGGAATTATATCGCTGGTAGGTTAGCTAAGGCTAGGTTTCTGCATGGAAACAGGCGTACTGTCAATGAAAGTGCAAACTGGAATGATACCCTAATCTAGCCTACCGGTGATGAATTTCAACTGGAGTACGACGCGAGGTTTGAGAGGTTTCCATGCAGGTCAGAACCCCCCCCCCCCTTCGAGCACGGTTTCATCCACCCCCCCCCCCTCTCTCAGATAATTCATGGGTGAAAATGGGGGGAGAGGTCTTGATTTGTCAAAATAAGAATTTCTGGAAGCAACTGAATTCTTCAAAGACTTTTGAAACCACCAATGGAAGTTATTACCGCTGAGGTGAAATATACTACTGTGAAGGTACCCAGAAAAGTTTATGCCTAACGGTTGATAAGCGCACAGTATGCGGGTAAGGAGCGCCGCGTCGAACACATGTGGCACGCACGC
Source organism: Aplectana chamaeleonis (assembly GCA_029168955.1). Classification (NCBI taxonomy): domain Eukaryota; kingdom Metazoa; phylum Nematoda; class Chromadorea; order Rhabditida; family Cosmocercidae; genus Aplectana; species Aplectana chamaeleonis. The sequence continues at coordinate 671,007 of JAPDOI010000085.1, read as the reverse complement.
AAGCGAGAAGGTAATGATCCTATCACTACCTCCTCGCTTGCGTGCGTGCCCCATGTGTTCGACGCGTATGATCTCTCGAGCAGTGATCGACGATATATATATATATATATATATATATATATATATATATATATATATATATATATATATATATATATATATATATATATATATATATATATATATATATATATATATATATATATATATATATATATATATATATATATATATATATATATATATATATATATATATATATATATATATATATATATATATATCGTTATCAGAAAACTCCAGAGATCATATACGGCCGATGACCGTTTGTACTCTGTCTCCATCGGGTGGGCGATCTTAGAACGCTGAGGCGACGCCTTTAGTCTACGTCCCTGCCCTACACAATCTACACAATTATATTGCACTCAGTGCAACCTACAGTAACCATAAGAGTGGAATAGATCTCCGTCGCCACCACTGCCCTCTCCTTCCTGGCGGTGAATTCGTTCCGCATTTCCGCCGTTCCCTCTGCATCTCTGCCATCCGCTCTTGTCGTCTAGTTTCTGACTGGTGTAAGGACTCTGCGCTCTAGGATGGCCCACACAAAGGGAACAGAGTATAATCACCGGAGTTGCAATGTGCGGCGCATTCTCCTAAGAACCATCCTAAGGAAAGTTTACCTGTGGTTTTTTCCTGCGCTGCCTCAGACAGTCGGACACGGCTATGATCTGCATTGCGTACCTCACCGATGTCTCAGCCACCAACATTTTCAGCAGTGCGAGGGCACCGGGTTCCATTCTTGAAACAAAATAGAGTTCAACAGTCTTATCAGTGGAGGCATTCTAAGCAACATACTGGACTCACCGTACACCTTCCTCCTCTGCTCGCAAGCCTAGAATGCGTCCGACCTCATCAGGTGTGTAGGGTTTCGTTTGAATACCGATGAGCCTATCAAGAATGTCAGGTGGTAAGCAGAAATTTGCGACAACATCCGTACCACGAACAACACCACGTTCTCTGAAACAGCAAATGCATCTAGAAACAACGCAGGTGTTTAAACCAGAAAGCGGCTCGCACTTCAAACCCACTTGTTCGTTGCCATAATCAGCAAAGGACTAAGGTCAGATTCCATAGCACGATTCAGGTACGAGAAACATTCTAGATCCAATAAATGAGCTTCGTCAATGAACAATACTCCTGGCTGAATCGTGGCTTTGCCTTCTTCTCTCCATTCGGCTACCTGTACATAATTACACTGTCATTTCCGTATACCCTCTATAAAACGTCGTAATTCACATCATTCGAGATGCGAGCGGCGCTCACAACGCCTCAGCCTCCGTCTGCCCCAGCTCTCTCACTGACTCTAACCTCCGCTCCGCACCAGCACGCGTAGGAACCATGCGAATTTCGCCGTTTTATAGCCTATATGTGTTGTTTAGATAGTGTCATGAAGCCTAATCACTCCAGGTCTTAAAAGTAGATTAATATCCGCACACAACCACCAGCTAGAAGACATTTATCCCATTCTGACACGTAATAGTTTGATGAAAGGATTGCACACGGTATAGGGGAGCCGTCAACTTTTATTATACAGTGAAAAGGATAAGGGCGGGAAAAGCCGATGAGAACGTGAGATCGAATTCATTCCCCTCTTCTCCCAAAAACCAAAAGCGAAATAATGGCGCGGAATAAAGAGACACTGGCATAGTTTCACATGCAACACTGGCCAAGCGGAATAAGACACTGCACTTAGTTTGTCCCCAAAAACTCTAAGGTGTCGACACCCGAGAAGATATTCCTTTTTTTCGGAACCTTCACTCCGCGTGAGCGTAGTCGGCATCTGCAGACAACAGCTGAGGGATGTGTACTGCCCATATCGGAGAGTAAAATTCTAGTCCGAAGTTGAACGCAACCGTTTCTGCAGTACGCAGCTCGAAGGCAATCATATTGTGACAAAGATTAGTCGCTTCATGGCCTCGAGGTCCCAGCACAATTAAAATCTTTAAGCTGGCTGCGCGATGTAACAGCGGCTGTCTGCAACTGCGGACCGGAATTTCATTTCGATGTGCACAGTCATATCAGCATCAGAAAACCAGACTCGCGTCCACCTCCACCACAACTGGGTAGAGGTGGACGCGAGTGCCCGCGCAGGGCGTGTAACGCAGATCACGCTTCATCACAAATAAGGTTTCTCAATAAAACCGGCGATTTTTTTTGGATCTTTCGCATAATAAGAACCAATGGGACTGAATTGTGAACAGAGAATTCTGAACAATAACAGAAAAGTAGTTGGCGACAAGAAAAACACCGATCACGGTTAGGGGCCGAGCAGATTGTGGCGCGGCGCGATCTTGTGAATGGCGTCAACGCGACATCCTGATGTAAGGTCGCTCTGCTCTACTCAACCCTTTACCTCACGTTGGAAAATTTCACAACCGTATACGACTTTTCGACTATAACCTCCATAAAACGTCGCAATTCACATCATTCGAGGCGCGAGCGGCGCGCGCGACGCCTCGGCCTCCGTCTGCTCTACGCTCTCTCACTGCCCCTTACCTCCGCTCCGCACCAGCACGCCCAGGAACCAAGTGAATTTCGCCGTTTTATAGCCTGTAGTCGGATATCACACTTTCCGAATATCCAACTTTTCGATTACATTCGGATATCGCACTTTTTCGATACCCGACTTCTCGACAATAGTCGTATTTTGAACTTTCCCGAATATCCCAGTTTTCGAATAAAATGTATATTTTTCTATCAGAGTATGGAAAATTTTCAGGGGAAGGTGACAGTTTTCACATGGAAACATCGATTTCTAGCTAAACTACTGGCGAGAATCACTGGCATCCCTGAGGGCATTACAGATCTCTAGGTAAGATTCCATTGGTGACCTGTGGGCGCTCCTGGTTGGCGCGGGCAATCACGTCACGACATACGATGATTGACGTAGAGTGAACTTTCAAAAATTTTCCAGAAAACAAATTACAATATAGTTTTTCAGAAAACAGCAAACAGACAAGCCAAAATGACTAGAATACGGAAAATCTTTGGAACAGCCATTCATATGCAGGGTTGAGCAGGCCATTGTGGCGATTTTTGTCGCGGCCACGACCCCCTCCACATTTACCACTTTTTCAGAAAAATTCCAAAATTTTACCTCATGGGACCAAAAATTTTTAAAGCTTTATTTAGTGTCTAATTGCCAATTTTGTCAAAAAAGTGTCAATTTTCTACACAGCTTTTCTCTAAATAAGCTGCTTTTACATTGTTGAAAATGCATACAACTCGCACGCGACTGACTACTCCTACCTCATTTTACCTTACAATGTGGTTTGAAAAAATCCTCTTTTTTCAATTTACTACTCCTCCCCAAATTTTCATTTTTTCCCAAAATTTCCAAAAATTTTACGACCCCCGTTGTGACCACTCACAACGCTGCTCAACCCTGTTCATATGTACATATGCAGCGCCTTCTACTCACATTCGACTTCCATTTGAAGTATTGGTCCTATACGTTGCCTTGCTGGGGCTCAGCGGATGTTCAAGTCTGTGCTCTGCTCTGTTCGATTATCGATTAAAGGCACAGAATACCCAGAAAATTACTTTTTAGTTTTCATGCTTATCTTGGAGAGGGTCACACGCTGACCACAATGATATTTCTGAAATTGTCCAAGACCCCCTACTAGCGGAGATATGGCTCCTTGAAAATGTCTGCATTTGAAGGGTAAAAATTTGGTGAAAAAGTTGTCTCAGGCCTGTATTTCTATTCATTCGCGGCCGCTGTACGAGAGCAAGCCGAGATAAGGAGACAGTCCGGCAATTGACTGAAGAACGACGACGTGTTGAGAATTCATCAATTCATCTAGCCGCTATCGAGGTCGGGAATCTGGTAGGGGTGTAGCCCGTGGTGGTGAGCGAAGGAGGTCGGGTATAAGGTGTTCGCTTATATCTCGCTTATTTGGAGGAGATGAAATTTCGCACTTGGCACGTTTCATATAGGAGGGGTCTACTATACAATTAAGCAAAAATCACAAAATTCATGTCTGAGGGTGTACTGTGCCTTTGAGGGGTGCATCAAACTTTCAGCCGTGTAAATTAAACCTCTTCCCACTGCGCTACACGCGCTCGAACAACCTTCAACGATTTCAATACGTGATTGAGGCTTTTGATCCATGAATTGCGTTTCCAATGAGAACCTTCCTCTCATATCACGGTAAGGCTTGTCTAGGACGCAAGAGAGGAACGGCCGCATTTTTTTGCGACGGGGTTGACTGCGGCGCGGTTGCGGCGCGCTTCTACTGGCGCATCGCCAGAGCACGGTTTCCGTCCTTACTTTCAGTCATAGCGGTGTACTTGTCAGTGAAAAGCAGTGCCATATAGTGGCAATAACTGTATTGATGAAGATTCATGAAAATTTGGCTTAGATTACGTCACAATCTCAATATGGCAGAACGAGAACTGAATGAAAGGGCTAATCAAAGTGGAATTCAAAGAGCGGTGGATACCAATTTGTTCCTTGCTTGCGTTAAAAGTCCTGCTAGTCGTGAGCGTAGTGTAAGCTAGCAAAAAGTCAAATACACTTCAAAAATAACGAAATAGTCGGGCTTGAGCTGAAAGGCAACCGACTATAAGAACTTTTTATTCGGGAAAATCTACGATCCCAACGGTATTGTATTGAAATGTTTCACATTCCTAACATGTAAAATGCTTCGAATTGAATTTTCTACTTTGCTCGGGAAATCTTCGCAAGCGATTTGAGAATAAAACCTCGACTAAGTTAAATCCTGTGGTTTGTACAACGAATTTCTCATAATTTTCTGTAACCTCGTTCTTCTAGAAACACATACTTTTTTCCGTTCCAAAAATGAACTATCCCCCTCGAAAAAATTTTCGAAAATTTCTACCACCCCAGTTAGCAAGCTATCCAGTCCTGCTCGACCCTATTGATAGGAGCTTTTTGTAGTTGTAAGGATATTGCGGTATAGATGCAGAACGTTTCTAAATTTTTTCCATAGCTTTCAGTCGCGGAGTGGGCGAAATTTTGATATAAACGCCGAATATTCTTCGGGAACGTTTTGGACTCTCGATGGCAGCTCCCCATTAATAATTCTTTATTTTATTCCTACAATAGGTAGTCTGATGAGGTTTTCATTTACTACATACTTCGTTTACTATTCAGTTTAACCAGTTCCCCGAAGTGCCGTTTGGATCCAGCAGACGGGTACTGTACAGTAAACAGCTCCACTGCATAACGTCGGTATGGATCCAGAAGAGACTTCGCGTTCACTGTTGTAGGTTGGAGCAAACTCGGTGCCATATGCTATAACATAGGTGCACCGAGTTTGCGCCAACCTCCAATGGGGAACGCAAAGTCTCTTCTGGATCCATGCCGATGTTACATGGGCAAGACTACTATAGCCGTTGTGAGACGTCTTCAGTTGCACCTATGAGGTATCTGCACTCGATCTTTACGGAAGCACTTAAAAAATCTATCTCTGATTTGTTAGATATATTGGCAACATCCGGTTCGAGAGCAGATTTAGTACCCGCGAGGAAAACCTTTGGCCCGTTTCATTGTGATCGTTGGCAGACACCCTTGAAACTAGCGAAACCAATAGATGTTTCATTTATGACAGCTTTGTACAAATTGTTGATGCTTTAAAAGGGATATATGCTATTCTTCCTTCACGACTCTACCTCTTACTATGAGGAACGTGGGCGGAAACCGTGCTCTGGCGATGCGCCAGTAGGGGCGCGCCGCGACCGCGCCGCAGTCGACCCCGTCGCAAAAAGTGCGGCCGAGAGGAACAGCAACGAAATTATGAAAATTTCGGGCATTTATGAAGCGCTTCTCTAAGCGGATACCTAGTACAAAGGTGGATATACTTTGGGGCATCTCTTAAGAGCTGACAATTGTGAAAATTGAATTTTCAAACACAAATAGCTAAAATATTCCATTGTTTTTCCTTACATAAGCATACCTTCTTGTTGATTTGTTCACGAACTTCGCTCTTGATTTCGCCAGTGTCTCCCGTGAACAGCGCCAGAAATCCTTGACTTCGAGAGTTAATTACATCGATCTCATGGAGACAAACGGTATGTACGGTTTCTCTAAAATACGAAACAGTGCTAAAAGAAACAGCAAAAAATGAGAAACATTACCGAAATTGACAACGGACCTTGTCGTCTGAATTTCGCCTTTCGGACAAGGAACGAATTTCGTTTGCGGTCCCATTGCGTCATAGTCGTGAGAACGCGTCGCAGACCGACCCACGCGGGTAACACGACCTGAAACATCCTTTCCCAGAAAATCAAAGCAAACTCCTTGCTATTGCTACATGAGCAACTTACCGGAGCCCTTGTCAATCTGGATAACATCGCCAGCACAAATGCGCTCTTTAATGCATTGATCAACCATCTTACTGCCGAGGTCATAGATTGTTTCCATATCGGTAGTTTTTAGAGACAGTTTTCCAACCTGAGCACGCAAACCCGTTTAGCAAACCATATCATATCAGCCGAAGCTATTGTACCCTAAGCAAACATTCACACCTTTGGTCCCACACCGGTGGCAGGTCTATCCATTTCGACGGAAACTACTTCACCTTCGAGAACCTACAAAAGTGGACGAAAATCTGTAGTATCGAACTCTATTCCATTCAATGAAAACTACCTCAGTTTCTTCCTTTATGCGGACTCCTATTGCCTTACGAAGAGCTTGAGTGAGAGCTTCACTCTTGTTCATGTCAACGGAGAATATCTCAGAGGCGGAAATCGACACAAATGGAGTATCTTTGCCGAGAGCTTTGGCCATGGCCATAGCAATGGCAGTTTTTCCAGTTCCACGCTGACCGTAAATAAGCACCCCTCTTCCAGCGATGTTTCCACTCTTGAATCGGGTTTTTGCTCATCAATAATGAAGTCCAGGTTAAACAATAAGGAGATGCAAGAGGCTAGTAACAAAGAGCTTTAGAAATCACGATGGTGATTTACAAGAGACTTACCTGCACCATTTTGACAACTATGGCCGCAGCTTTCCTTGCCTGTAGTTGACCAACCATGCCATCTACGCTATCTTGTGGATCCAAATTCGGACCAACTCCCAGACCAAGGATATGTGAATGAGCTCCAATGCGTTCCACGCGTACCGCATTCCGTATTTCCACCCCACCCACAAGAGCCATTGCTATCGCTCTGAAATGCGAACAGCGCCTTTTCACAACACAATTACTGTCAGGATAAACAGATCGAAGAGTAAGGCGGAGTGTGTCCACGCAGTGCTTGAGCTCAAAGTTAACTAGTACCTTATCGGAGCGGACCTCCGGTTCGCAATTGCAGGCAATCACTATTGCTGCGCGCACAACGATGAAAACCGTTTTGGGACCACGTGATCCCAGCACGATAACACGGTGTGCCAGCGTGACTCCTCTGATTGCGAGGTACACCAACAGCTGTCCGCAACTGCGGACCGGTATATATTTCGCTTCGATAAGGCGTATGTTGGCCAAGGGTGGTGGTCCTCATGTGAACAAACCGCGAAAAGGGCGGGGGAGAAGTGGAGGGCCCCGATCGGAGCATACCCCGACTACCGCCAAGCACAGCTCTTTGTTTTCTAGCGCGTTTTCTCGGTTTGGGCCCTACTAAAACAACACCCCTTAGCCTTCACTCGTCTAAAAACATTGTTATACCCCACCACAGACCTGTCGCGATCGCACACCATCTCGACGTTTCCGTCGCTGAAGGCCAGCCATCGCTTTCACCCAGGGACAGGAAAAACTCGGTAAAGCGCTGGACTGGGCACTCGATAGCTGCCGCTGACACCCATAGCAGTGCACTGCATTCCCGCACGGTTTTCAAATTTCAGGTATAACACCCCTAACCGAGCCAGCGACCGTAACAGGTGTTGCAAAGTATTCTTACAACAGCACATTTGCACAGTGTCGTCCTAGTCCCTACAAAAGGCGTGACAGTTGACCAAATGCCGCGCTCCCAATCTTTTGTTAACAATGGTCTAGGGCTCCGTCCACAGCAGTCGTCCTGGCGTCAAGTGACGCTAGGGGTTCGCATCTTCAACATTTGTTATTGATCTCACTCCCCAGCGATCACTGCAGCCCGCCTGTCGCTGACGGTAGGCAGTAGCGGCTGTCACTAATATTATCAATACCATCGTTAACCCGTGCCGTCCTCGGGAACGCTTCATGCGCCGGCCGTCGAGCGTCATGCGCCAGCGTTTGAGTTGCGAATTGACGATTGCCGGTGGTCGTCTGCTATAGACGGAACCTAAGGTGTCGCGACGGTTGCCGTCCTCCACTCCGAGTCTGCGTTTCCGTCCTTGCAGCATCGGTTGTCACGGAGGGGGTCGGCCGCTAGTCCGACACGAATGAACCAGAGGACTTACGGCGTGCCCCTATGCTTATGCCTGCCACGCGGAAACCGAGTATATGGAATACTACATGTGTGTTAGGCCCTACAGCCTCCGGTCGCACACTACGCTGGTACCACGCCATTACCCACAAACCAGGGCCAACTCCAGGATGGGTCTGACCCCACTACAACCGCCGTTGCGCGGTACACACAAAACATAACATATGTCACCGAACCAAGTATACACCGTCTGTACGGTAAGATATTGCTACACAACAGGACACAAGTATTAAATATGCGTTTACCCTTTAAAGTACTAAACTACTGAACGCGGCAATAAATATATACATAAGTTAAAATACAATTACTCCTACGTGTCAGGGACGGACCTTGCCCAGCTGAGACGGGAGAGGACAAACTCCTACTACCTGACGAACTCCCAGGCATGGGAGGACCGGACGCACGGGCAGTGAGGGCTGGAAGTCGACCAGGCCCCTGCTCTACCATCAGGCGATGACAGGAGCAGGGGAGGTGCGGGCAGGACGCCACCGCACGGTAGACCCTCCTCCCTACGCGGGATCGGCAGGACGACTCGCAGGACTGACGACGATCGAAGGAAGCAGGACGTCACAGGCATGTGACGCGAACGCACGAAGAGCGGCGCACCCGATGACGGCAATCGATGACACTGACGAAGAGGCGTCGACACTGGCGCTCTGACTTGCCAAGCGACGGGGGTCGCGCGGATTCTGCATCCCTGCATGATGATGCAATCCTTCTGTAGAGATCGTGGCGGGACCAGTGACGGAAGGCCAGGCGGCGGCCTTTAGATGAATAAGTCGGACGGAAGTCACGACATAAGGCGTTATTCATACTACTTAACGCCAGCTCGGCACGCGCGTGCCACGCTGGCGTGGCGTATGTGTATGAACGGCTTGACGCCCCGCCCGCGCGTCACGCTCCGCCCGCTCCGCCATGGCGTCGCCGCTGCAGTATTCATACTGCCACCCGCAACGCCTTGGCGTTTTCATCCACTGATATCATTTATCGATCCTCTTATTCATTCCAGCTTCACAGCTCCGCCATGGCGTCGCCGCTGGAGTATTCAGTCTCCGCAAGCGCGGCACGCGCGTAGAAAGTAATCATACACAAACGCCGCGCTGGCGTTGAGTAGTATGAATAGCGCTTAAAGGCAGTGTTCACGATGATTTTCTTCCATGAGTTTTTCACATAAAACAATGCGATGGCCTCCAGGTGCTACGAAAATCACGAAGAAACGGCGAGAAACGCATCAGAACGTTGTATTTCAGTGACGTTGTTCTATAACATGGACTAGTTGTCCGGTTGAATGAACATGTTCATGGTGGTTTTCACCGGTGGAAAATTGGGTCAATCGAAAATAGAAGATTATTTTATGTTAAGCAGGATTAGTTAGGGCTCTAAGGAAAGAACGGAGCAAAAGGGAGCAGAGAATTGCAATGGACGGGTCCGCAAAAGTATTCGTTGTCACAACAAACACTTCCTGTGATACTTAAGAGGTGGGGTGATACTTAAGAATTTCGGGTAGTACTTCTGGTGCGTTTTTCTTAATTTCTACGTCGTTTTAGTCCTACACGGGGCCACTTAATCAATCTAGCGAATAATCTCAAAATTGAAGATTATCGTGAACACTGCCTCTAAAGCGACACTCGGCTGACAAACCTTTGAGAAGGACTACGAAACCCCAGACTAGTAATTAGAGAAATCGGTAATAGGGGCGCATCCCAGGTAGTGTGCACAATAGATACGACTAGTGAGCCTTTGTGCCCCTAGTCCGCGGCAGCAATTTGACTTGAGGGCAACATACCCTCCGTTCCGTAATTCACACAGGTCCACAGTGCGTGTGTGTGCTGCATCTCGTTCTCTACACTCGCTCCACATACGCGCCCGGAAAAACATAGCAAATTTCGTATTTTTACAGCCTATGCGTATCAATTGTACCCTCGCACCTATCCGCCGCCGCCCTCTGGCGCAAGCCATATCTCGCGCACACCCGGAAAAGCCAGCATTTTATTACTTCCTAGCAGAGAGCGGGCCCCCCGCCGGCTTTGCCAAACTTAGGGCCGGCGTTGTCGGCACCCTTCCATCAATCAAGTGCAGTATTCGCTTGCCTTGGTCAAACAAAGGGCCAAGTTAGCATACCTGTTTCACGACAGCTAGAATAAGTAGCATCATCTGCCCCTCTCTCCCAAAATCGGGCCACATGTCCGCCACCCACAGTTCATATCCGGAAATAGCAGCACTGAAGCACTATTCTTTTGACAGAAATTACAAATTTCCTATTACGCACACTCCTGCCATGAACTACCCTTAGCCGCGACTTCGTCACAAAACTGATCCGGGATCTTAAGCTACCGTAAATTACGATTAGCGCGCTATTGTGTCATGGAACGCTAAGAACTGCACTGAAGCATGGTTATGCACCGGGGGTCGACGGTGCCGGTGTCTCGGTGCAGGCAACATCCACATTCATAGCATAATTTAGGCGTATGACCTAATTATCCCCTTTGGATTTCAGAAATGATTCGAAGAAAGATTTATAAACCTCGTTCAAGTTTTTCTCTCAAAAGACCAGTGAACACTTCGAATGATCTTAGCATTGCTGCTACCGAAAATTGGGCTCTGATTAGCAGCGTCAAGTGACCACGGCGAACAGAGTCGTCAGCCGTCGATTCAACACGATATCTATCCGTTTTCGAAGGTTTTTAATTAGCAGCAGGGTACTGCACGAGGTGTGGAGGAAGAAACTTTTACTCAGACACCCCAGGAGCGTGATTTGGTCGAATTGTTGGCGACTCTTAATTCGCTTGCACAATTCACTCACTCGTGGTTTTGTACCATCAGACCGCTGCCTTTCAGAGGCTAGATTCGTAGACACGGAACGTCCGCGGTTTATTCCGAGACATCGCTCATGGGCATTTTATTCAGGGCCTTATTTTGTCCTGAGGGTCCTCCCTTCCACCAAAAACACATAGGTACTTCTTCTTCTGAGCGGGTCCAGGATTCCTTTCCACGCCGGCCCTTAGCAGGAGAATCCGAAGGAGAGACGCGGCCGGCCAGCACCTCTCCCATGACAAAAACCCTCTTCGTGGAGGGGGTGACGTCGGTTTGCATAGAGGTGATCTTCTTTCCTCCACACTGCCACGGCGTGAGCGTACGACATCTCGACAGCTGGAGTTCCGCAGGGCGGCGTTTTATCATCTGCCCTCTTCAGTCTGTACCTCGAAGACATGCCCCCTCCCCCAGGATATCAAGGTGGTCGCCTATGCCGATGATATGACAATAATGTGTCGGGAACGGGATATACATGTGGCCGCCTCCAAGATCAATGAGTACCTGGTCACACTGAAAAGCTACTTCGACCGCAAAATGCTAAAGATCTCTGCATCCAAATCGTCGGTATCCGTACTCACAACGGATCCTTCGGAGCACAGCGCTCACCCGCATGTCGAGTGGGACGGAGATCGATTACCTGCTGCTCGCTTTCCCAAACTGCTCGGTCTGGTGCTCCACCCATCGCTCAAGTTTCATAAGAACACCGAGCAGAAGCAGGCCGTCGTCAAAGCGAAGCTTAATGTGCTCAGAGCCTTGGCGGTTTATCATGGGGCAGTAGCAAAGAAACCATTATTACGACGTATAAAGCGATTCTCCAGCCTGCACTAGAATACGGCGCACCAGTTTGGCAGCATCTAGTTTCGGAATCCTCTTGGACTAAAGGCGTCGGCATAGTGGAAAGTCTGCGAGCGAGCGAGCGAATGTGGGCGTGCCCTTGAAAATTCTGCGGCGGAGTCGCAGGCATCCCCGCAGAGTGTGATTTGGATTAGAGCGCGAATGTTGATCGACTGGAGCGCGGAAGTCAATCATCTATTTTCGTCTCGTTATTTCGCAGGATGGACCGCAGCTATCTGAAATCTGATAACGCTATCACGCATATGATAACAGCAAAAATATTCATTTCCATAGCTTAAACATTTCATTTTCTCCAGTGCCCCCAACCCCCCACTACTCTTGCACCTTGATCACAAAAAATTTAGAGATTCCACATTTTCAAGATCCAAAGGGGCTTCACAAAAATTCAATCCGGCAGGACTCGCAGAAATTGCACATTATTCGACTTATCGCCTTTAAACTTACTGTCTACTAATGCGCCAGAAATTTGAAAAGTGAAACGAGTTCGGCACAACATGACGAGGTTAGTCTAATACAATACCAGGAGTGTGTTTCAAGGTCTCCATGGGCGGAAAATTTGTGTGAAAATCAAACGCAAGACAAATGAAATGAGATCTAAAGAACAATTAAGCTCCACTGAGATGCCTGCTAACGGGATATTTAACAAATGATAGACTGAAATTTATCCATATCCATTTCATGAGGCCTCATATACCATCATTAACCCATTCACGACCGCGTGTCCCACCGGTGGAACACGCGTTGACTACCACTTCGGACCGCGTGTCCCACCGGTGGGACACTCTTTTCAGAAATCGATTTCTCCTCCGCATGGAGGAATTTTTAAACCTACTTATGGTCAATGTATTAACCTATTCTAGACTCGACTATGAACTTCGTGGTCCGCTGGCAGCTTCACCACTACAATACTTCTGACCCTTCGAATGCAGCGAGGTCGAAAGCCGCAAACATGAGTACAGATCGCATTTTTACAAGCGATCAATAGCGAATTTTTTCTTTTTTCCATTCCTCGAGAAACAATCCTTTTTTCTCTGCGTGGTCAGATCGTATAGCACTATTTAATATATCACAGAAATACTGATACTGCGCACCATTCCCGCGTGAAGAATCGGCTTTTCTTTGTTGGCAGAAATTATTTTATGCAAATATAATTAATTTAGAGACCATTGGGGCCTTTTTCAGGAGTCCTTCATGTTTACGGTTGGTGTACCATCGTAGGCCGGGGCCCCCTTGGGTGAAAACCACCTTGGAGAGAAGCGGACGAGAGAAATGGGGACATGCCAGAGCAGAAAACGAGTCGAAACTTATAAATCGGCTATTACACTAATCATTCCCAGTCAATATGTGATAATAGAACTATTTTCTATGTTTAAATGAAAAAACAAGCTCTCAATATGCTTTTTACAAAGAGTATTTTTCTAGAAGGCGCCGAACCGTAGGAGTTCGGGGGTGGCCGCAAAAAAATGTCGAAGGTCTAGAAAAATTCATTTCCGTCAGCACTCCCAATCAATATAAAAATTAAGGAGCATTTTCTACGTCTACATATCAAAAAGAATGATAAAAATGTTTACTAGAAAAAAAAACTCGCGCCGGAATGCGATGGACCGCAAGAGCGATGGAGTGGCTAACGCAAAATTATGGCAAACCTTAAAAAATATCATTTCACTAAGCATTCCCTGTCAATTGAAGAACAGAAAAATGTCTATTATGATAATCTACGATAATTAATGTTTCAAACAGCTAGAATTCAACGAACTCACGTGATTTTGTGGATGTTCTTATCTACACAGTTGAAAAATTAGGAGGTCATTTCTCTGGAAGGGAAGAGTTATGGAAGCTGAAACTTTTGCATCATGATTTTGACGTCGACAGTCGTAAGATAAACAAAAAAAGCGGAAATCGATTTTTTGGTGGCGTGCCATTCGAGCAAAAGTGGCCCACCGGTGGGACACTGGATACGGTGACGCAATAATGCACGCGGTCCGAACGTGCAGCCACCCAAAATTAGGCGTGGTCGTGAATGGGTTAATTACTATGGTTGGTGTAAAATCTTGGAACGCACCCCAGAAAAGAAACTGAAGCTGAAATTAGGTGCAAAACTAGTTGGGGGGGGGCACTCAGGATTTACCCATAGAAATGAAAAGATTAATTCATGAAAATGAAAAATTCTTTCTTTACTAGATATTTGATAGCGTTGTTATTCGTAATTTCCTAAAAAAAAATTCATGAAATTAGATCGATTTCTGAGATCAGTATGATCCATTTCTCCTTTGATCCAAAGTGCCAACCCCCAAAATAGTTTAGCACGCTGAAAATATAGCAGACAGAAGGAATGAGAACAAAGGAGAGAGAAAGGGGTCGAAATCATGGACATTCAAATAAAGGATGGTAATGGAGCACAGGTATTAGCAATGGAGCGCGAAACTTGGCAGCAACTCGCAAAATCGCTTGAAAATCACAATCGTCTCGCAATTTCGCAGCGAGCTTCGCCGCGAAATTGCGATTTCCGGGACGGGCAAGACACTCTGCGCACCCCGCTCCGTTGCAGCCTATGCGGTGCGGTCGCGTGCGCGGTCAAACTGCGTAGTGCTCCCCACCCTTCATCATTTCTCGCAAACTCGCTCGCTCGCAGATTTTCCACTCTGCCGACGTCTTCGGTCACTTACCACCCCACGGCGGCGCGACGGCCTCTCTCTCGCGCGATGAGTGCAGCGGCAGAGAAAGAGAGTCAGCGCGCAGAGACGGAGAGTGGTCAGCGGCCCGGCTGCCGAACGAGCCCGCCGCCAGCCGCTCCTCTGTGTGATGGGTACAATGCAAAGATGAGACAGCGACTTTGATACAGAATTTCGTAATTGTTCTGAATATCACGTGAGCAATTGAGGTCATTGCGTTCCCCTGGCTAGGTGGATACACTGGCCAGTACTTCGCATAGTTTTTCAAATTAATTCTTGAATTTTCTTGAAGGAAGTGTTTTAAAATGTCCCTAGAATACGTGTAACTTTTTGAAAACACCTTGTTGGTCGAATGGCTTAGTTATTCTGAGTTTCGATCCACAGAGAAGATCCCGATGTTCCTTTCTACTTAGGAGTTTACAGCGTCTCCCGGAAGGTATTTTTGATAGTTCCTCCCATCGTAGCGTGACTAAAAACTTCTCTCTTCAATGCATTTCGAAGATTATAATATTCGAATCCATTTATTCATCCAGATAGTGATACGGTCGTTTTGATCGATTGAATTGACAACATTTACATTTCAATTAAGTATTCATTCCATGAACCTAACGCTTATATCATAAACGTGAAGCGAGACTTCCACGCTAAAAAAATTAGCCATGCGCCAAAAATGTGTATGTAAAATAGTAAATATATGAAATTTTCATTTTTATTTGCAAAATGAAATAATATTAGATACGAATTCTTTTGGCGTTTATTATCAAGCAATTCATATCCATAGCAACTAGGTTGCTCCTCGCTGAGATTTTAGTCGTTTAAAATCATCGGTAAATATAGTTTTATGCTTATTTATTTTGACTTTTTTAAATCTCCATTGTCTCCCAATTTTTTTGTTTGGGGTCCTTCCATGTACTGTGCTTATCTGGGCCAAGTTCCGGTCCGCAATTGCGTCTCGACACGCTGCGGCCGCACGCTCCTTAGTCGGAAGAGCTTCCAGCGCCGCACCCGCCGATCTGCTGACTCTAGGTGGGTTTTGAAAACTGGAAACTAAGAAAAATTGAAGAAAATGGTATAAAAAAACCACATCGAGTCGGCTTTGGTGCTGGAAACCCGACTGACTCGAGCGCGTGCGGCCGCAAAGCGTGTCGAGACGCATTTGCGGACCGGAGTTGGTCCCAGAGAAGCACAGTAATAAAATCGTATTGCAATACCTCTTCAAACCGAAATCTCAAAGGAATCTCACACCCCCCCCCCTCGTTTAAACTATCACGAGATGTTAATTTATTTTTCATAAAAGTAATGTCTCCCTGGTTCATGCGAAATTACATAATTGGGGGGAAAAGGCCTGAAAAGGGAAAATAAGAGAAAAATAATGGGACCAAAAAAAGAAGGGATGAGCAGGAAGAAGAAGAAGAAAAGTAAAGAATAAGATGAAGACGAAAAAGGTTGACGAAAGAGAAGGAAAACTGAAAGAAAGAAAAATATGAGGAAAAACGACTGAAACAGAAGAGGAAAAAGAGGAAGAAAATGAAGGGGTTGAATGAAAGGATGAGTAACGGAAAGGAGATGTTGAAGAAAAGGAAGGAGAAAAAGAAAATGTGGAGAAAGAAAGGAAGAGGGGAAAGGAAAAGAAGAAGTGATTCAAGAAATTGATGACGATGTTAAAACAAAAAAAGTTTGGTCTAAATTAAAGCCACTCTAGTATGTGGGCATAAATCCAAACCAGTATTCATACATAGTACATAAATGGAGATAGCATCTGACTTCGATGGGCTGAAGCAAGGTTAGAGCACGATGAACATTCAGGTTCAACGAAAGTTTCTTCTTCATCTTCAACCTTATTTGATAATGAAGAACGGGATTCTTCTTCTTATTTTTTCCTTCATCTTTACCCATTATTGGATAAATTCGATTTCTTTTCCCTTGTTTCTCGTGTTGCCTTTTCTCTTCTTTTTTTTTCGTATCATCATTT
This sequence comes from Aplectana chamaeleonis, assembly GCA_029168955.1. Taxonomy (NCBI): domain Eukaryota; kingdom Metazoa; phylum Nematoda; class Chromadorea; order Rhabditida; family Cosmocercidae; genus Aplectana; species Aplectana chamaeleonis. The sequence goes on along the minus strand of JAPDOI010000085.1, from coordinate 654,270 downwards.
TCTTCTTTCTTTCTTTCCCTTAGTGTTCTTTCCTTCACTTTCATCTCGTTACTTCCTCTTCCTTCTCTGCTCCGTCATCATCTTTTTTCTGTCTTCTTCCTATTCTTCTATTCGACTTCCTTCTAATCTTCTTTCTTCATCTCCGTTTTTTCCTCCGTCACTTCCTCTTTTTCTTCGTCTTTCCCCTTTCATCCTCTTTTCGTCATTTCACTTGAATTTTTTCGTTTTCCTCTTTTCCCACTTATCTGCTTTCGCTACTGCATCTTTTTTTGCTTTCAACTTCTTTATCGTGTCTACTCCTTTTCTCTATCTTTCTTTCTTTTCCTCTCTTCCGAGGCTCTCTTTTCCATTTTCTCCTCTCTTTCCTATGACTTCTACATATTTTCTTTATCCCTTCGTTCTTGACTTTGAACGTTAAATTATATCTGTATCATGGAACCGAAAAAAATCCTCTATACTGTCATCTAACAATAAGTGAAATGACTGAGCTAGAGAAAAGAAAATCAAGAAAAAAGGACAGACATAACAAGTGAAAGCAAAAAGAAAAATCAGGAAGGAGAAGAAGAACAGAAAAAAGAGGAAGACGAAGAAGAATGCGAAGAAAAAGATGTAGTAGAAAAGGAAAAACCCCAAAAGGAGAATGACGGAGAGGAGGAAGAGAAAAAGGAGAAGATGAGGATAAAGTGGATGAAGAACCCAGCAATGAAAAAATGTGTAGGGAGGATAGGCCCAGCAAAGCAGTGAAAAGAGAGATGAATAGAGCAGCGAAGAATAAAAAATAAATGAAATGGAACGGTGGTGTCATAAAAGTAGTGTCAGTGTGAATGCGGAAGTTTTTTCCTCTGCAGGTGGTCAGTGTACAATCATTCCGGCAAATTCCGGATATCCTCGGAACCGTCTTATTTGTATCCAGAAAAGCATTTACAAATGCGTTTGAGTAACAATAGGACAAAAGCATTTATTTTCAATACAGTAAAAGATTGATGGGAAATCGTAAATTATTGCATATTTTTCAATTTCGCGTGGGATAACCTCGAATAATCTGAAATTTCCAAACACTCAAAAATAATTTTGTTACAAAACTGGTATCGTACGATTGCTGCAATAGATCTCAATTAAAAACCAATATTTTGTTGGAACATGAAATTGGTGGTGAAGAGAGGAAGCGGTTTTTGCATTTATCCGACGATTTTCGTGTCGAATATGTAACGATCAGGGGGGAAAGAACTTTGATACTCACTGTGCTTGGAAGACGTGTCTCTTGAACATCTATTGAATAATTTTTCTTTTTCTCTAGAATAATATTTTAGTTTCCTCTGTGTTTATCACCACAAAACATTTTTTCTAACTGCAAATCAAAGAAAACAGGTGCCTGACTCCGTAAAAATTCACAAACAGCAAAATACGTTAAAATTCAGTTGTTCCTTATACTTACTGCTTTATTCACTTTCCCTTTACTGTATTCCCCTTGTCAATCACTCCATAACTCAAGAAGTGTCATTCGACACCTTCCTCACAGTTCCTGCCATCGTTTGAGCTTCCTCTTGAACGGCATGACGAGATAGAGCCGGCGCCAGCAGCTGGCAGCCTTCCACTCTATCTCTGCAGAGACACTAGACGACGAGGGCGCCAGTCGAGCTCTATACCGTTTTGCAGCAGCCGCCGCTCGGTCGGGTGGTAAGTGCCCCGTAATCCTCTGCCGACGCCTTAAGATGCAACGCATACAGAATGCGGCTCTTCGAATCGCCACCGGATGTGCAAGAAGTTCCCCAGTCGAGCACTTGCATGCGGAGACACGATTATTACCAGCAAAAGAACACTGTCAGCTCCAGGCCCAACAATTTTTCATCAACATTGTCAAACAACCAAATCACCCCTCTTGGAGAGTGCTAAACCCCGTCAGAGAAAGAAAGATCAAAAAGCCATTCGCCGATGCTCCAAGCAAAGTCAATCTGCAAAGATGACACGATTCACAGCAAGAACGACTCCGTCTGTTGCGCGAGGAGCACACACAGTTCGTACGGTGTCATCTGGAAAAAGCGGCGGTAAATCCCATCCTGGGAGTGGTGCCGCCCCGAGTCTGCACATCCGAGTCTCAACTCAGAAGGAGGGCCAGATGCACCCTGGCATCGCTGCGCTGTGGTCACTCTACTATGCTTATGGCATATGTTAGCAAGATTGACAGCACCAAATCGGACGTTTGCCCAGACTGTGGATGTCACGGCCACGATACAGCACATTTGTTTGATTGTCCGGGGAGACCAACCACGCTGACCACAATGGACCTATGGAGGAATCCATTATTGGTCGCCCAGTTCCTCAACCTATGACAGTACCCTCGACGTGGCTGCAAAGAAGAAGAAGAACCCAAAACACCTTGTGCCTGCCCCTAGACAAAGACAGCAGCAGCAGGGCCGAAAACGAACACGTGTGTGAGAAAGGTGTTTCTAGAAAAGCATTTCACGATTGCAGCAAGACAGTCGGCGTTAGTTTTTTAGCCGCTTCCTACTATGAATCTTACAAATAAAAAAAAACAAAGAAAATAATCCATAAGTATAAAGCCCGATCTTCGTGCAGGTTAACGTTTCTCCGCGCATTAATGTAAATATTTATTACTACACAGATCATATATGAGAGAACCTCGCGATCTACATTACGAATAACTGCTTTTTGTCAAATTTCACAGCAGCCGCCTCCAGCGCCGCGACGTGATCTTCGAGACGTCGTTTTTCGAATGATGGTGGACGAAACTCGCCAGATTTCATCCAACCACCCAGCTCAGCATACATTCGTTTGCGTTCCTACATCAACAGAAGATGACATTAAATGAGCAATATTGAGAAAAAACTGTACCTCAGTGTTGCTAAGATCCTCATACCACCGTGACATCCAGTAGCCTACCAGACGAATATCTTTGAAAATGAGTGGGCCCGTTGGTATCTGAAAACACTAGGTCAAAAGCAAGCAACCTACGAATGCAAGCGCTATCTACTCGTGAAGTCTAGACCAAAGGTGCACCTACGGGACTTTAAAAGCAGCATCAGAAAACCGCTCTGGTTTTTCCCTCTCAATCCAATGTTTAAACCAGGTGGAGATTGTTGGCGAAGCTTGAGACTTCAATGTTACGCATTCATAACGAAATAGCCCTGTGGAAACTGCCCTGTGAGTCCGGAAGGCTGGGATCTGGGTCGACCATCTAGCACGAGGAACAGAGCGCCACAACTATCTGAGGCCATTCAAAAATGATGATTCTTTGTTTCGAGAGATCCCCGCATTCAACATCGTAAACTGAAGGTTCCTTATTTTCAGAGTTTCCGACAATAGTATGGCGAAAATAATGAATGATACTAAGGAGTTCAAGGTGCAAAACCATTTCATACGTTCAAGTTTCCGGCGTTCACGCACAACGCATAACACACGAAGGTAGGCATAAGCAAGGCAGCTGGAATGCTACGGGATTTTGATCGGGTTTTCTTCGGAAATTGAGTGTTTTGCGCTGCCTATTTGCAATATATCACAAATTCGTAGTCCTGTCTTCGCAAACGAGCAAAAAAATCTGATTTGGGTTTTTTTGTGCGTACGCTGCTTTCGAATATTCTTCGTACTACGGCTAGCAGCTGCGTCTTTACGGAGGGATTTCGAGTCTTAGGTCCCGTCACAGTTCACAGGAAATCAGTCTGAGTCCTTCTAACTTTGGCCTACTCCGACCCGGTCAATAACCACGCACAACATATTACTACTAGACGTATCCGGACGCCGTTAGTGTATTTATGTGCGCAGGGTTTGAGTGCGAACGATTAATATCGACCGGGTAGGCTGCGGACGGACGCACATGGACTCGACAGGTGTATTTTCGTTTTTAAAGCGAGTCGACCATATGGGACTCGACCAATCGGCCAACTCTGAAGGGGGCCTTAATCGACGGTCATAAACAGATCCACTTCGTGACAGCCACAAAAAATCGCTACTGCTACAGCATCGCTGCACAGCAGCAAAACAGTACAAAAAAGGCTTTGATGAAATATCTGCACCACTCATCGGTACGATTATGCCGAAAACCATTACAGGGACAATATACTTATACTCTAACAGGGTACCTGTAACGGCATTTTACTCATTCCTCCATAGGTCACCATGCATCCGCGAAATCCAAGCGTGGCTGCGAGTAACAATGTCGATTTTCCACCAACACAATTCAACGCCAAACGCACATCCTTTACTTTCCCCCTGAGTAGAACTATTGATTAACAAAGAGTAAAACAAATGGGGAAAATGCTCACCTGAATTCCTTCGCAAGCTGTTCATCCGTGATTACTTCATCAGCCCCCAGTTCCTTCAACTCTTTAGCAAGCTCGTCCGTATAGCTCTGTTTGCGGAGAATATTCACAGAACGAATACCGCGCAAACGACATATCTGAAGAAAACAACTTCGAATAAAAAAACCGATCTGCTTTAGCTTGTTAAGGAATGCGTCCAGAAACCAAAAACGTGGCTTGTTGATCGAGAACACCGAATGGGAGGCGCCTAGGAGTAGGTTGTATGGTACACGCGACGCGAGAGGAGAGCTCACGTTGTCGTAGGAGCGCTGCGCGCGTCGCATTCAGCCAGCCGAACTGCTTCTAGCGCCTCCATATATACGATTAAAAAGGCAAAAAGTTTGTGGAAAAGAATGCAAGTGACGCCGGAAAATTTTTCCTAAACCTAAGGCCTGTCGAGGTCGTCCACTCAAATTATTCTCCATTTGAGAGCGCTAATCCCATAGGTCATCCCGTGCACGCAAACGGTGATTTCTCTGTCCCTTACCCATTTTGGCAATCCCTTCCACTATTCCCACTCATGCCCGCCATGGACGATAATAATTTCGCTCCGACATAAAATATACCTGAATTTTCATAACCAGCAAGACATACTTCTTTGTCTGATCATGATATGTGGAGCGAACCGTGCAACGTTGCCACCTTTTTGCGCCTATGAGAAGCTCCGCTGGGACCGCGAAGAAGGAAAATATACCTGAATCGCAGCCCTTCCAACAGCAGAATTGGCTCCATTCTGAATCATAGTGTCACCGGACTTCAAATCAACGAAATCTTTCAGCATACGATAGGCTGTTGAAGGATTCACCTGGACAAAACTTCACGCATTCTCGGTTTCTAGGCGTAATCAAAAATAAAGGAGCAATAATTTAGGTAACACTGACACTTATCAACTCGCCATCTTCTAACCTGAAGAATAGCGCTTGCTTCAGGCGGCAATGTATTGTCTATTGGGAAGACTTCATTTTCTTTGTGATGCCCATCACTTCTCCAGCATCCTTGACCAGCTTTTGCAGGCAGCACATGATCACCTACACGTACCGTCTTCACCCCTGAACCAACCTGAAATCCAATGATAATCCAAACAACAGCTGCGAAAACCAAGAGAAATTCCTGAATTATTCAAGGCTAAGACGAGGTGAAACTGTTTGTTGATGCGAATTTAATAGAGTATCGCCCCTCTTGGAATGGAAGCAATACCGCGGCTGTTCTATCACTATCATGTAGCGGAGGATATCCTTTCTGCATTTATACCGCTCAATGCTGTCGCCGCAATAGTTGGAGGATAATAAAGCCGTGGTCGACCTGAACCGGCTGCACCCCAATCCCCCATGGATAATCGAAAATTCTTCACCTAAACGGTGCCATGCCCAATCAAACAAAAAATAGACTGCAGCCGAGGGCAGAAATCGGCTGTTTGGCAAGCAGTGGGCCGATTTCGGAGACCGAGTATTAAATGTGTCAGCCACAGCTGAAATATGGTGAAGTGACCAATCGAGAGAGTTGTGAACAAGGAGATAGACCGCAAATGGTCAGTCAATTTAGCGCTGCTTTAAGGTCTAAAATTGGCAAGGCGCTAACAAAAAAACCGATGCTCGTCAAATGTATCGAACAGAACACACATGTTGAACACTTGAATTAAACCCGCGAACTATAAGAAGCGCAGTTGGTGTGGACCAAGGCGTTTAAGGTCAAGCTGAGCTAATGTTGCGGTTTTGCCGGAACACAAGACTTGAGCTCTTTTCTTTGGAATAAAAATCCAAAAATGAGTGACTCGTACTTTAATTTTGGCTTCAACCTTGTAGGGTATGCAAAGCGCGTACTAACCTTTTTTGCATGAACTTGAGCTGCCGAGATGTCGTACGTTCGTGCCGTGGCAGTGTGGAGGAAACAACATCACCTTCGTGCAAACCGACATCACTCCCTCCACCGAGAGGGTTTTCGTCATGGGAGAGTCGCTGGCTGGCCCCAGCTCTCCTGAAGATTCTACTACAAAGGGCTGGCGTCGAGAGGAATCCTGGACCTGTGCAGAAGTATCAATGTGCCACCTGCAGCAAGAAAGTCAACTGGAATGGAACAAGCGTCCAATGCTTTGGATGCCAAAGGTGGGTGCACTTCTCCCGTTCAGGTCTTAGTTCTGTGAGGCATCACAACTCATCCTTCCGTTGTGTTCTGTGCTCCGCCCCAGCAACTCTGATTCCTCATTCACCAACCGCCCCCTCTCTATTGTACATATAAATCTTAACGGCCTTTCGCACCAAATTGTCTGAACTCTCACTCTTCGCACGTACTCATCATCCGGATGTTATTATGGTTCAAGAAACCAAACTCTCTCCCTCTACCACTTATCCCCAACCAAACATTCCAGGCTACACTGCCTATCACATCCCAAGGACAGCTCTTGGAGGCGGAGTTTCTACGTTTGTGCTTCCTAACTTACCTTCTCATCTAATTCCAAATGTTCCCAAGGACGGTACTCTCGAGTGCGTTCCCGTTCACCTCCCTCTTAAAACTCCACTATCTCTATTTAATATTTACATCCCTCCTACCACTTCTTGTCCCCCAACCTACAACCCCATACCTCTTCTTAAGCAGTTGCATGACTGCTCTCTCTCCCCATCAGCTGTCTTTGCAGGTGACTTCGAAGCTCACACGTTCTGTTCTGCGCTTGAGTCCGACGCCAGAGGGGGAGACGTCGAAGAATGGGCTGAGGAGTGTGATCTGGTTATCCTCAACGATGATCAGCCTACTCGTCTCCCCACGGCCGACCTTCTAGCGCGGACATCTCCCTCGTTTCATCCAATCTTTCTAATGCCTGCACATGGTCCACTTCCACAACTCTTTCCAGCGACCACATTCTCGTCTTTCTCCATATTGATCTCTCCAACTCTCTTGCCCCTTATACTGGTATTCGTCAACGTTCTTATCTCGATTTAGGCCTTGCTGACTGGGTCCTGTTCAGAGAGGTTGCGCTCCGCCAGGCAGCTGAGTATCCATGGAATGGCGATGTGCACCAGAAAGAGCGTCACATATCTGACGCCATCCGGAAGGCTACAAAGTCGGCCATACCTGAAGGACGTGTGAAAAGTTTCTACCCTAATGTCACCAGGAAGATTCTACAGAAGATCAGGGTGGCCAAGCTGGATGAAGAGATAAAAAAGGCAACGGACAAGCACAAGAAAGACAGTTGGGAGAAGTTAACTGAAAGGTTGAATTTTAAAACCGACGGAACAACTGCGTGGAAAATATTGAAGAAGATATCTGGAAAGTGCGCCCCCTACTCGAACTCTACCATAGAGTTCGATAACAGCGTCTTCAAATCAGGAAAGGCTGCCGCATACGCTCTTGGCAAAAATTTTTTCATCACACGTACCAAGCGAGGCGTACAAAACAGAGTCACGGTAAGAGAACTAAGCCGTCTGCCGCTGATGAAGGCCACTGAGGCTTTCACCCCTGCTCAAATGGAGAAGGCTATCAAGGAAATGAGGAACTCGAAGGCTCTCGGACCTGATGGTACCTCAGCAGTCATCTTGAAGAAGCTTCCCACGGAACTTCTACCGATGATCGCAGATATCATAAACACTTCTTTCCGAACTTGCACTCTACCCCAAGCATGGAAGACCGCCAATGTTATACCCCTGCCTAAGCCAGGCAAATCGCAAAGCACGGCGAAGGGCTATCGCCCTATTAGCCTGTTATCACCGATCGCGAAAGTAGCCGAAAAACTAATCGTAAGGGACCTGGCAGAGCAGAATGAGGCACAGCAACATCAACATGGGTTTAGAAAGCTTCACTCCACCACCACTGCCCTTCTGGAGATTGTCAGCTATGCGGTCGATGGGTTCAATTTCAGAAAGCCTCTTAGAACAGTGGCCGTTGCCCTCGATCTAACCAAAGCATTTGATTCTGTTAACCTAGGACTTTCGTCCGAGAAACTATTGAAGTCCTCCCTGCAACCGTGGCAGAAGCGTTGGATCGCAGCGTTTACGAAAGGTCGTCGGGCCAAAATGCTATTCCAGAATCACGTCTCCGATAGTATACCTGTAGCAGCCGGTGTGCCGCAGGGTGGAGTTTTGTCACCTACCCTCTTCAGCCTGTATATTGATATTACCTGAGCCTCCTGAAGATATAAAAATTGTTGCGTATGCCGACGATATCACCATCATGTGCCGTAATCGTGACATACAGGTAGCCACAAACAAGATCAGCGACTATCTCGTCGAGCTTAAAAACTTTCTCGATAGTATGATGCTCACAGTTTCCGCGACGAAGTCTTCTGTTTCGGTATTCACATCTGACCCAAAGGAACACAGCGCCCAACCTGTTGTCAGGTGGGATGGTGACCTCTTGCCTACAGCGCAATTTCCTAAACTGCTGGGCCTCGTTCTGGACCCATCGCTGAAGTTTCACAAAAATGCTGAACAGAAGCAGGCAATTATCAAGGCAAAGCTTAATGTGTTGAGAGCTCTAGGAAGAACGTCCTGGGGTGGCAGCAGAGAGACAATCTTGACGACATATCGAGCTATTCTGTAGCCTGCATTGGAGTATGCTGCACCTGTCCGGCAGCACATCGTGTCGGACAGTTCCTGGACTAAGATGCAGCGAATTCAGAATGCTGCACTACGAATAGCCACTGGATGTGCAAAAAGCTCACCGATTGAGCACCTTCACGCCGAGGCCAGTATCTTGCCAGTGAAAGAGCATTGTCAGCTCCAGGCTCAGCAGATGTTTATTAATGTCCTTAAGCAACCTAATCATCCGTCGAGAAGACTATTAAATCCCGTGAGAGAGAGAGAGATCAGAGTGCCGTTTGCCGATGCTCCGAACAAAGTGAATGTACAGAGATGGACCGACTCGAATCAAGAACGGCTTCGTCTCTTACGCGCGGAGCACACCCTGTTCGTGAAGGATCATCTCGCCAAAGCGGCCGTCAACCCTATTCTCGGTGATGTGCCGCCCAGGGTATGTGATACCGAGTCCACGCTCGGTAGGCGCGCCAGGTGTATGCTCGCTTCGTTGCGCTGCGGCCATTCTCCATTGCTTATGTCTTACCTGCACAGGATCGACAATAGCCAGCCTGACGTGTGCCCGGACTGTGGAAACCAAGGCCACGACACTAAACACCTATTTGATTGTCCGAAGAAGCCAACAACGCTCACTACAATAGACTTGTGGACGAATCCAGTGCTGGTCGCCCAGTTTCTCAACTTGTGACGAAACCCCTCTCAGTGGCTGCAAAGAAGAAGAAGCATGAACTTGAAGCCAAAGTGCCCGTAGAGCAGGGCTGTGCGTAACTGGATTTTGTAATTTCGTAAATCGTAAATCGTAATTTTTCAAAATCCTCGTAATTCGTAAATCGTAATTCGTAACTGATAGTGAGTAACAAGCCCACACATAGGCCAAACCTGATTCGATAAGGGAAACACTTCAACACTTCAGTAATGAGGTGTTTTCATATCGAAGGTAGGTTGTTCTGAACAGTACATACTTGAAGAAATTCTCAGGGTACATATGTACATATGTACCTGGGATAAAAACGACTTAAATAGACAAAAGTTAAATTTCAGGCTTGATCAAGTACCAAACCTGCGCCACATTCTGCCCTATTTTTTGAATACGAAAATATGAAGAATCATCGCTCCACCAAACACATTTCAATGGAAACCAAGGAGAGAAACACTAAGTTGAGAAAAAATTGCAGTTCGAGAGTTCAAAGCTATCTGTTAAAAGTTCAGGATAAAAAAGCTGCCCGTTTTTTTTTGACAGAATTGTAAGCTTTGGGTCCCTCTAAGAAAAGTAAGAACGAAAGTACGACGAAAAACGGCTAAGAAGTGGGTGAAAATCTCGTGGAACAACCAGCCCATTGGGTCACGCGCCCACGTCATATAACAGTTGCCACAAGTTCATTTCACTAGAGAAACTGGCACCGAATTTTTTAATATTCTTTGTGCCAAAAGAGGCTAGTAACCAGACATGGACATTTAACCATATTATTCTTCAAGAGTTTTTGGTCCACGAAACAGAATACAAAGAAGTCACTTACCTAAGAATTTCAAATCTCAAAACCATTTGCGGCGTTTGGTTTGACGTTTTGTCCGCAGTGCACAAAACACACCAACAGGCGTAAACGAATATTGAATAGGTTTTTTAGCAGTCTTTTCTTCGGTGTTTGAGTGTTCTGTGGGGACTTCTCCCCATTAACGTCTACTTGGTGGACTTATCCACTCAAAACCATCGAAAACTAGAAGAATAAGGTTTTTTAACGTGAACACTGTCTTCAAGAGAAAGACCCTTGCATGAGGGGCCTCTATAAATGAAATATACATTTTAAAAACCAATTTTGATGCAAAAACAGATTCTCCCTCTTTATATGCGAAGCGTTACTCTGAGTGAAGTTGCAAGCGTTTATCCCCATAAATATAGGGTTGATGAAGTGGAGATAACCGGTGAAGAGTGGTGAAGGTTGCGTAGGGTTCCGAAATGCAAAAATGTGAAGGTTCCCTCAAAATCGCGGGTTTCGAAAACAGACAATTACCTGACCTATTCTTTTCTTTCGCATTTAGAATTGCCCAATTCTAAAATTTTAAAATATTTCATAACTTTTTGGAAAAGGTAGGCGACTTTACAGCCGTCTTTTTTTTTGTTGAAATGTTTCGAACCGAGCTTCAAAATTACTTTTCCTCTCAAAGCTTGATTGTCTCTGAAGACAGAAATCTATCAATTTTTATTTCGGGAACCTCGCAAAACTCTTCGTCGAATGGTGTTTTCAGGTGAGAAAAATAATTTGACGATCCCTCAGCAGATTTTAATTCACGGAATACCAGATTTTCTACACGTCACTTTTGAACCACTGAAGGCGGACGCGTGGTGGAGGTTGTTTTCGAAATTTCCTTAAAATTCTGCAACGAAGTGTATTTTGAGTTCCAATCTATTTGCTCCATAGGCCAGCCTGTAGAGAACAGCCACGTACTATTATATCTCGCCATGACCGACGAGAGAGGAGCTCTCTGCACACAGAAGGGGGAGTTGTCCTGTTCACGCAGTTCGGCACGACACACTACTCGATGCAATCGAAGTGGTCCCGAGTGGAATTAGAGCTGCAAAAGGCGAGAAAACTCCTCCCTCGGTGTGTAGAGAGCCCCTATCCCATTATCGACCCCACTGCTGCTGACTAAGCTCTGGAAGAAAGGCTTTACCGAAAGTTGAAATTGAAAAGATAAATAAAATTTTAGGACTGCAAAAAAAGTGTCAAACTTAACCATGCTCTAGACAGCAAATTTTAAATCTCGAGGGTTTCTAGACCCCGAGTTGCACCGAACAGGAATCGGGGGCGCCTGACAGTTCGGTTCATTTTTCAATCTCTGGCCACTGTTGTTGCTGTTCGGGTGAACGGAAGGAGCATGGTCAGCAACAGAAGCCGTCTCGCAGATTGAGACAAGAACGAGCCGAACTGTCAGGCTGCTCGGAGCCGAGAATAGCCTAAGTTGTGCTCTCAAGCGCACTTTCACGGTTTGTTACGATTTGTTACGAATCGTTACAATTTTAGGCCACAGTTTCGTAAATCGTAAATCGTAAAAAAATTGCCGAAATCGCCCGTAATTCGTAAATCGTAATTCGTAATTACGCACAGCCCTGCCGTAGAGAAAGGGACGAGACGTCCGCGCCTCAGCGAATTCACAGGAGCGGACGACCCAGAAAACGTTTTCCGCTGGCTGCGTTCAGCACCAAACCAGCGAATCGAGGGCAACAATTCAGCGACGCGTGTTATGGATTCGGCTTTGCCATTTCTTGGACCGCGCCTGCTCTCCACCTTTTGTCTGAGCAGTCTCATGTTCATGTATTCATTGAAGTTAAATGCAAAAGGTGCAGTCTTGCTCGCCAGAAGGGCCCTCCTGCCGCGTGAGCGAGCAGACAGCCAAGATCGCGTGGCGATTTCCCGCGGCGTTATGCAGACTCCATTGCTGCCTCCCGGATTATGATCGGACCACAGACGGTCCCCTTCCCATTGCCAATATATTGCTTACAGGATTGGAAGCACATGTTCGTTAGAATAACATTCAATAGATACTACATTTGCACTATACTTGAGCAAAACGGTCAAAATTTTAGAGTTTTCGAAAGTATTCGAGAAACGGATTTTTCGAATTTCAAATTTGTTTATATAGTCGTAACTCAATATTTTCTAATAATTTTTCCAAATTTACAAATGATGGCTTCGATTTTGAAAGTTAATTTCAAGCTGTTATTTTCTGTGACTATTACTGCGAAGAAATATTTATTGGTTACACTTACTTTTGATCTTAGTCCATTTTTAGTCAAGATCGCTGAAAATTTTGTACTTGGGGTTAGACCCTTCAGTTTTTCAGTATTCCAAAACGCTGGTTTCACCACTCAAACGCTAACGTCGGACAGGGAACGAGATTCTCATGCCGTAAAATAGCGTGTTTCGGTGTGTCGATTGCGTCCAACACTACTCACTCCACGACATCATGGAAATTTTGGCTACCTCGGGGAATTCATTCCTGGACTTCTTTGTCTTAATCTAGAAGAAAACGTAAGTTACATGATAATGTACACATAAGAAGATTAAAGTAACGAAGCATTTCCAATTTAGGTTGAGTTTCGGTGTGTACAGGCAAATTAGAAGAACATTGTTGTACATTTTTTTCATAATGTCGTAGAATGAGTAGTATTGGACGCAATCGACACACCAAAACACGCTATTTTACGGCATGAGAATCTCGTTCCCCGTCCGACGTTAGCGTTCGAGTGGTTTCACCAGCTGCTCAAAGAGTAGCGTTTGCCGCGGCTTTTCTAATATTTTGAAAACCTATTTTGATTGAAGCTTTCACCTTTTCCACAATCTCTTCAATCTCACTCACTCACTCACTCATCCCGTTAGCTGGCGGCTGGCGGAGCAGGATGACCTCTCAACCAGTACACTGCTGTAGGTGCCATAGGAGCTCTTGTGGCCTGAACGATACGCTTCCATTCAGTACGGTTCGCAGCAATTAATCTAGCATTAAGGACACTGCACCGTTGGGACTTCAGATCCGCCTCGACTTGCTTCAACCACGTCTTTTTCGGGGCTGCTCTTTCAACCTTCCACAGTGCAGGGCGCTCTCTCCATAACAATCTGCGCGGAAGTCGGTTTGTTTACATTCTGCATACGTGTCCGAACCATCGTAGCCTTCTCGTTCGAATTTGTTCTTCGATCGTGGGCTGATGGTCGCAAGTATCTCGGATATCTTCGTTCCGCATTCGATCTCTTAAAGTTATCCCGAGGATTTGCCGCAAACACCGCGTTTGGAAGACCTCCAGCCTGCTGTAATCCGACTTCAACAACGTCCACGACTCTGACCCGTACAGTAGGATTGGCACTATGAGCGCGCGAAACATCCGGATCTTTGTCTTGATTGACACATTACGCTTCTTCCATAAACACCAGCCCAGCGAAGCGAAAGCAGCCGACGCCTGCCCGATCCTGCACAGTATCTCCGATGTAGCCACTACCTTTCGCTCTTGCACCACCGATCCGAGGTACTTGAACTCCTTGACTTGCTGAAGCTCAGCTCCCTCGAAGAACACAGAAGCACGTGAACCGTCCGACGTCATGACTTTAGTCTTCTCCTTATTAATCCGCAGCCCATATGATTCCGCGATTTGTGCCATATCATTCAACAAAAGCGTGGCTTCCATGTCAGTATCGGTGAACACTGCACTGTCGTCCGCAAACATCAAATCCGTGACAAAATCGTTATCGCCAAATTGGACTCCTCTTCTATTTTCAAAGGTCTTTCTCATAATAGCATCGACCACGGTATTAAAGAGGAGCGGTGAAATCACATCTCCCTGCCGGACGCCTGCATCGACTCTGAATTCTTCGGATAGCTTGTTTCCGACGCGGACACAGCTAGTCGAGCCTCTATAAATTTCCTGCAGAAGCTTCACCATTTTTCCTGGCATGTGTTCGCATTCCATCGATTTCCATAAGGCGGGCCAGTGCACGCAATCGAATGCCGACTTGAAGTCTATGAAGGTGATAACGACGCGCTTTCCACAGCGAATCCTTTCCTCCATAACTTGACGAAGTGTGAAAATTTGATCGCTGCATCCTCGACCCGGACGAAAACCTGCTTGTTCTTCGCGACAGGTACTCTCCCGATGGCGTTGAAGTCTGGACTGGATAGTTCTCGTGAAGACTTTACCAACAATCGACAACAGGCTGATCCCGCGATAGTTTTTACAGTCTCTGGCATCGCCCTTCTTATGGATAGGCACGACAATAGCCTTTTTCCAGGTAGACGGCACGCTCTCTGTCCGCCATATGCGCGTGATTAACTGATGCAACTGACGCAGTAGAACATCTCCTCCTGCCTTGATGACCTCAGCAGTGACATTGTCAACACCGGACGCCTTTCCATTCTTTAGCGACTTGATTGCCGCCTTCACTTCTTCCGCAGTGGGTTCCGAGTCAAGCGCTGTCTCCTCTGGTACCTCGACTAGTATCGGTTGGGCCAGTGGACCTTGTGGCGCATCGTGAGTATAGAGTTCACTGAAGAACTGCCTCCATCGCAACAGACGCTCATCTGCTGATCGCACAAAAGACCCATCCGTATTCCTGATGGAATCGCTCATGGGTTTGGTCTTCTTTCTGAGACGGTTGAGTGTGTTGTACAATGTGCGATAGTCGTTACTTCCAACTGCCTCCTCCACTTCGTCTGCTACCTTATTCCAGTACGACTCCCGCTCTTCCTTCAACTTTCGACGAAGCTCCTGACACAATTGCCGATACCGTCCGAAGTCCGTTAATTTCACTCGCTTCCGTTCGTCCACGAGACGGAGAGAATCGTCCGATATCCAAGGCTGCGTTCGCCGGCGAATAACAGGGCAGAGAGGCTCTGCGCATTCAAGAGCGACTTCAACTGTCTGCTTCTCGTGCTCGTCCACAGACAAGGCGTCTTCCAGAACCGCGAACCGATTCGACAGCGCGAGTTGAAATGTTTCTTTGTTCCTGGCGCCATCAAGTGTGACCAGTCAAGTTTCTTTCTAGGGGCCTCACGCCTAGGTCGTCGTAAGCGAAGCTGCATTACAGCACGCAAGAGATAATGGTCGGATCCACAATCAGGCCCTCTCATGGCTCGAACATCTTTCAGCGATGATCTAAAACGTGAGTTTATCAGCACGTAGTCCAAGGTGGCCACATCTCGTCCAGTTGGATTCCTCCATGTTAACTGATGCTTCTTGGGGTGCCGGAATTGACTGTTACCGATGGCAAGCTCGTTGAACGCAGCGAACGAAAGTAGGCGTAGTCCATTATCGTTTATTTCGCCCACGCTGAACCTGCCCAACACTCCTTCCCAGCCTGTTCTGTCACTACCGACTCTTGCGTTGAAGTCACCCGCTACAATGGTGACATCGGTTTTCGGGATAGTATTCAGCACGTCCTGGAGTTGGGTGTAGAACTCGTCCTTGTCAACGTCAACGTCTCTTCAATCTGGTCAAGTATTATATTTTATTTGGATGAATATATTATGGTGCTATGTGGGAAGGGGGGGGCACTGTTGTATCGCACTTGGCCACGCCCATTTTTCCGTGCCGCAATGACCCTCCTGGTTTTGGCAGGGGAGGGAAACCCCGGGTAGGTGCTCAATTTAGTGCGGCTCAGTAAAATGGGCGTGGTCAAATCCATCGCGCCATAGTGCCCCCTTCCCACATAGCACCTATTTTATTTTAATTCCATAGTATTAGCTTGTCCGATAAGTTCTTGCCGTTTTTTTAAATTGAAAATTAGCGATCGATATGAAATTTTTTGGTACAATGTTTTGTGTTATTCGAAAGAGAATTTTTCGCTCTACAAGAAAGTCTATTTGGTTTTTTTGTTTCGATTAGTTTTTGTTAATTTTTAGAGCATTTAAATGGAGTGTCAAGTCGACAAAAACGAGCATTTTCGACACCATCTACTTTTTGCGTTTAACCGAGGTGCCAAAGCCACGGAAGCTGCTAGAGAGATTTGTGCCGTATACGGAGAGGGTACCATAGCTGACAGAACTGCTCGATATTGGTTTGCGAAGTTCAAAAGTGGCAATTTCGAGTCATAACAGTCATAACATAACAGGAGCAAGTCATAACAAACAACGGAGAATACATTATTGATTAAATTGTTATTTTATGTTTAAAAATAAAGTTATAAAAAAATAAAAAAAAACGGCAAGAACTTATCGGACAACCTGATATATTGGTACCAGACTCGTCTGGGAGGATAAAAACACTGACTTGAACATCGGCTGGCCCCCGCAAATCATTGTTTAGGCCCAATACTAATTCAAAAGCCTCTACGATTCTGAATGGAAGTCGAATGTGTGGCGCATCCTCAGAGGATTGATATACGCCGAGAACTTTATCCTTTTATCCATTCGATATTTATTACCTTTCTCCAATACCAATCAATGATTAACATGCCTCTATCTTTGCCTATGGCAGAGCAATTGGTAGATTCCTTTTCAGAACGATGTCAATGTCAACAGTCACCATCCTCAACGTGGGATATGAAGCCACGACCCTTCATCGCGTTGCGGCGATCTAGTCGCTGTGCGAGAGATTCTGAGTCGAAGGAGATCGCGCTCGACCATTAGCGCGAGTAGCGCAATCCATGCCTTCTGGTAATTTTACTCGAGGCGCAAACCATAACTAATTACAGTCCCGCTGATTGATTTTATCCTAAAGTTGCGCACCCCAAACGTATCGATGAAGTGGGTTACAGCCGACTATACCAAACTACATTTTTGCCTTTCCACTTTTTAGTCTGGGATGCTCCCAGATAAATGTTTCGATTTATTGCATACCTGTTCAACTCGTCCGTAACCTTCGTTTCCTGCCACTGCTGGAAGAGGCGGCTTGATAGGGTAGACGCCTTCCAATGTGTTCAAATCCGCTGGGTTGATCGGTGATGCGAGCCATTTCACATGAACATTTCCAGCCGGTGGAGTGTCAGGTAGATCAACGGTTTGTAACTTTACTACCTGTAACTTTCAAAGACTACCCAATATTCCAAGGCATGGAATGAAATGCATAGAAATTTCACATGCTCACACACTTGCTTTGTGTTTCGCCAAACCGCTGCCTTTTCAGAAGTGGAATTGCACCGGCCCGGACAATGGCCGTTTGGCGGAGCGCAACTTCCAGTGTGCGAGTATGCTAAGCACTAAGCTAAACGTTGTGCAACTGTCCTAGCCGCAAGAAGTTAGAAACATCGAACCGATACGTGGACCTAAGTGCTGACAATTAAAAAACATTGTGTAGGACGGCAAATTGACGTTATGATGCCAACATAACGTCGGCATGGATCGCGAAGAGACTTCGCATTCACTGTTGAAAGTTGGCGCAAACGCGGCGCCATGTGCTATAACATAGGGGCACCGAGTTGGCGCCAACCTTCAACAATGCACGCGACGTCTCTTCCCGATCCATGCCGATGTTACGTAAGTAGATACGTAACAAAATCTTATTTTGCGGCCGTTTTAGAGCCAAATGCCCCCCCCCCTCGCTGCGATAGCACCGAAGTATGCTGTCGTCCATTCTGTTGAAACAGTCATGTCTAAAAAGGAATGGACTCTACCTTGACAGGATCTCCGTACTCAGTGTACACCAACTGCTTGGCTGATAACCGTCGAATAGACAATCTTCCAAGACGAGATACAAGCATGTACAAGCGGACTCTAGGAGTGTTTGTTGCTTCGATATAGGTTCCGATGTGAAAACAGCTACGAACACAAAGGAATGGTTACTCTCAGCTCCTCAAATGAACGAAATATACAGCGAATTTTTTATTCGCAGGTCACCACCCAATACTAAAACCGAGAATCAAGTCCAAAAAAACATTTCATCCTCACACTTTTCCAATAAACTTTAGATGAAAACGGAAGAAATAAAATCCCGGCATAAAGGAAAAAAAAACGAAAGCGGGGCAGTTTCCGATATTGGATAGGGTTGGAGAGAAATGTCGTACCCACGCCGAATCTCATACACCCTAGGGATCCAACCCCTTGGAAAATATAGGGAACGTTTCATCTCCATGTCAGAATTGATAAAGTCCCAAGTCTACAATCCACCGGCAAAAATCGGAGTGTGGCGCCCTCCAATTATCGGATACTGTTCTATAACGTCCACAAAAGCAGCACTGAACAATTACAGAAAAGAGGAAAACGATTCACGTCGTGCTGACCTCCTACTAGAGATCTGAAACAAATAAATAACGGATAACAATTCAACAAAAAAGGGAATCCTCAAATTATCAGACAATCGTCGAAGAAACATTTTATCATAAACATATACAGTGTTCCACCTAATCGCTATCGCTGATTCTTCGTTTCCTCTCATTCTTTATCCTGCTTGGAGTTTTGTCATCACTTTTATCAAGATCGCTGTCACGATCGCTGTCAGACCTGGGCGAGTTCTCCATAAACAACTGATTAGGCATGAGTAACAGGATAAGATGAAGCTCACCCTTCTTTGCCGCTTCGAACAGCTGCCTTTTCAAGTAGACGCTCTCGCAATGTTTCCTCGTCGAGATCTTCAACCTTGGCAACCTGGACATGTACATTCAAAATGAGTTAATGTACATCAATTATACTGACTTACCTTCGACTTCTCCTTCTTGTCCTTCTCCCGATCTTTCCTACGTTCAGAGCTGCGGTCACGTTTGGTATCCTGCACAAAAAAAAACTGATACATAAGTAGGCAGAAACTTGAAAGAGGATTGGACATAGAAGTATTGGGTGATTCCAGAACCTTGTGAGGCGTTTAGCAAAGTGAAGAAGCCATGCGAGCTGAAATCCTGTAACGAACGGGGCCGTTCGCAGTATGTAACTGAAGGTGAGCAGCAGCTGGTCAGCCTACAGAAGATTGATCCCGAGCAACAAGAGGATTAGGTGACTGAATATTGCTATCAGGAAAACAGCGACTGTACAAAAATTGTACTGAATGAGGCCAAAAATGTATGGTGCTGGCTTCTCGTGAGAAAAACATTGACTAATTGATGGCAACCTTCTGTATGTACCAAAAACCATTGATATGGTAGCAAAACCATTGATACTACTGCAATCTTGCTTAGTCTCTTCAATACAGTTAGGAACTATTCAAAGAACAGTTTGTACGAAAACCCTCGACAAACATATTTTATTGTCCTAATGGTGTGGCACATTTTTTCTCCCTTTGTTGTTTGCTATTTCAACTGCCTTTCACTTGACAATGTCGGTAATAACTATCAATATCTGCGTTGAGGAAAATACAGGTGGCCGAAAAGTTCCCGCACTTTTTAACTAGGCGTGACAAGTTGTGCCTATTACTCGGAAATCATCGAATCAACCCAGTTCAACAACCAGGGGCTCCTCTAGATCAAACACAGGAATTTCGAGCACAAAAAATCGGAAGGAATTTTCGAAATCATGTTCTTCGGCTTCAATACATTTATACAACTCGCTCTTTGAAATCACCCGCTTTGGTCACACATTTTTGATCCGTAACTCGGTTCGTAAAGGCACAATCCAACCTGAACGACGAAATCTGAGATTGCCACAAAGTTTTGTATTAGACCCACCCTATAAAACACCTGCCGAATGTAGGCTCTCAACTCCTGCAGATAAGCGAGATATAAGAGGCCAATCGGGGGCGCCCACATCAGGAAGCCACTTTGGCACGCCCCTTTCAAGACCTTTCGAGCTGAACAGTGGCGAGATGAGCGAAGGTTTCCCATCAATAGCTCCGTTCTTCTCTTCATTCCCAACCTCTTTGTTCAGGTCGGCTCGCAAGTTATAAGCCTAAGATAACTCGTCCACCATGCTCCCACAGCTCAGTTTTTGAGCGGCCATAACTCCGCTGCCAGGGGGTCTTGTACAATTCCAGAGACATAATTGGAACCGGTGTGGGACCATTTTCAGGATAGGTAGAAAAACGATTCTAAGGTTGGACTGTGCCCTTAAGGCCGTTTACAACGCATACGATGTAGCGTATCGTTTTCCTGATATTTTTTTTTCGGCGCGGGAAGATGATGATAAATGTTTATCGGTCAAATTAAAACAGAAAACATATTGTATGAAAGTCACATACGAGCTACCGATATGAACGGGCACATGGCCTTACACCCCACACTGGATGTATCAAACCAAAACATTATTGAGTCTAAGTCAGATGAATTATGTGGCCGAGCATCTTTACCTCAGAAAAGGGATCACTCTTAACACAAAGTGGAGTTTTGAAAAACTTTTGAAAAACGGTGAGAGTTGTAGAGGGCCTGAAAAGAAACAATTCAAGATTCAAGAATTCCACTCAGTCCTCACGGGTAGATCAAGAACGACCAAACAACGGGTTGCGGTAGGTGAAATTCCCTTCAGTGCAGCCTAACCTGACGAAATCCGCCAAAAAACCAGAGAACAGACCTCAGATTCGTGTTCAGCGCCCGAAATGACCCCCTGGGCGGATTTTGGGCGGAAAATTTTCGACCCCTGAACTCCCAAAAATGACACTGAGCTTCCATACCTCAGGGGCTCCAGACGTCGAAAAAAATTCAAGGCCCAAACTTCGCTCTCGGAGGTTGTTTAAGATGCTCATAACGAATCTGAGGTCAGTTTATCGATTTTCGACAAATTACGGTAGATTACGGCGGGTATACGGTAGTTGGGTCAGAGCCTCAGATTTGACTCAAAATTTCTGAACGGGGGTTATTCCGGGTGCTGAACACGAATTTGATGTTCATTTGTCAATTTTCAAACTATTAGGGTAGATTTATTTCCTGTATGGCATGGCAACTACCGTAATCTACATTAAACCTCATAATTTCAAAAAACGATCTCCAGGGCCAAATCCGATTTTTTTTCCAAACCACCCTAAAATTCCCTGATGGGTGCCCCTTTGCCCTGAGGCTTTAAAAAAACCCATAACTTTTTTAGGAGTGATTTCTCTTTTTTTCACAGAAGCTGCGAAGAGCATACTCGGATTCTACGTCCAAAATGTTCCCAGAAAAGTACATTTAATCCAGAAAGGCCAGACTGACTGAAAGTAGTTCTTTTGTAAGATGCGTTTCTGTAAGAGGGGTTCGGTTCTACTCAATATTTTGGAATTGATATGGAAACACTTGTCTTGAGCCTTTGAACCATGCGCTAATGTATCAGGTTGCTTCATTGGATTTTGTAGTTTAGGTAAACCCACTTCTGTTTACAATAATTATTTCTGTTGGAAAAAAGATTGGTCATTGATCATTGGATTTTGTAGTTTAGGTAAACCCACTTCTGTTTACAATAATTATTTCTGTTGGAAAAAGATTGGTCATTGATCATGGAACAACTCCACGAGATTTCATTTTGTACGAACTTTTTCCCCAGGGTCATATTTCAAAACAAGTCCCCTAAAGTGTTTCACCGAATTAAGGTCGATTTTTCTGTGGCGTACGTGTGGAAAAGGGTAAGGGTATTCTTGATATTCTAGAAAATGTTGAAACCTTGTAATTTCATTAGTTTCTAAAATTGATGTGAAACGTTTTCCATTTATATCACGTCACCTCTGCGATATAAGAAAAGCTGCCGAGATGTCGTACGTTCGTGCCGTGGCAGTGTGGAGGAAAGAAGATCGCCTCCGTGCAAACCGACGTCAACCCCTCCGAGAAGAGGGTTTTTGTCATGGGAGAGGTGCTGGTCGGCCGCAGCTCTCCTGAGGATTTTATTACAAAGGGCCGGCGTCGAGAGGAATCCAGGTCCAGCACGGAAGTATCCATGTGCCACCTGCGGCGAGGATGTTACCTGGCATAAAACAAGTGTCCAGTGCTTCGGATGCCATAGGTGGATGCACTTCTCCTGTTCGGGCCTCAGTTCTGTGAGGCATCATGACTCATCCTTTCGTTGTGTTCTATGCTCTGCCCCCAACAACTCTGATTCCTCAATTACCAACCGCCCCCTCTCCATTGTTCACATTAATCTCAACGGCCTTCGCAACAAGTTATCTGAACTCTCTTTATTCGCACGTTCTCATCACCCGGATGTTATCATGGTTCAAGAAACAAAGCTCTCCCCATCTACCACTTATCCCCAACCTAACATTCCGGGCTACACCGCCTATCACATTCCAAGGTCTGCTCTTGGGGGCGGAGTGTCTACTTTTGTGCAATCTGCCTTACCCTCTCATATTATCCCTAATACTCCTAAGGACGGTACTCTCGAGTACATTCCTGTCCACCTCCCCCTCAAAACCCCTTTATCTCTATTTAACATCTATATTCCTCCTATATCATCTTGTCCCCCCTCTTATAATCCTATTCCCCTCCTTAAGCAGTTGTACGACTGCTCACTCTCCCCTTCAGCTGTCTTTGCGGGTGACTTCAATGCTCACACGTTCTGTTCCGCTCTTGATTCTGACGCCAGAGGAAGATGTCGAAGAATGGGCTGAGGAGTGTGACCTGGTTATCCTCAATGATGACCAGCCCACTCGTCTCCCTGCCAACGGCCGACCTTCTAGCCCAGATATCTCTCTTGTGTCATCCAATCTCTCTAATGCTTGCACGTGGTCCACATCCACAACTCTGTCCAGTGATCACATTCCCGTCTTTGTCTATATTGATCTCTCTGACTCTCTTGCCCCTTACTCTGGTTTTCGTCATCGTACTTATCTTAATTTAGGCCTAGCAGACTGGACCCTGTTCAGAGATGTTGCACTTCGCCATGCGGTCGACTACCCATGGAATGGTGATGTCCATCAGAAAGAACGTCATTTAACAAGTGCCATCCGCAAGGCCATGAAAGCAGCAATTCCTGAGGGTCGTGTCAAGACCTTTTTTCCAAATGTCAGCAGGGAAATACTGCAGAAGATAAGAACCAGAGATGAGAAGAGAGCCACGGACCATCTAGACCCGGACATAGCTGTGCTGGATAATGAGATCAAGCAGGATCTGGATAAGAACAAGAAGGAATGCTGGGAGAAGTTCACTGAAAAGCTGAATTTCAAGGCTGACGGAACTACGACGTTGAAAGTGTTGAGGAAAATTTCCGGCAAGTCCGCTCCCTCGATGAGCTCCGCTATTGAGTTCGAGGAGAACGTCTTCAAGTCAGGGAAAGCGGCTGCTTATGCGCTCGGCAAGAACTTCTTCATCACACGTGCCAAGCGAGGCGTGCAAAACAGAGTCACGGTTAGAGAACTGAGCCGGTTGCCGCTCATGAACGCTTCTGAGGCCTTTACTCTCACGCAAGTAGAGAAGGCTATCAAAGAAATGCGGAATTCGAAGGCTATCGGACCTGACGGTATCTCCCCAGCCATCCTGAAGAAGCTTCCCATGGAACTTCTACCGATGCTTGCAGATATCATCAACACTTCTTTCCGGACCTGCGTTCTACCCCAAGCTTGGAAGACAGCTAATGTGATACCGTTGCCAAAGCCAGGCAAGTCCCATAGTACGGCAAAAGGCTTTCGACCTATTAGCCTTTTATCTCCCGTTGCCAAATTAGCTGAAAAGTTGCTTTGCGGTCGACGGATTCAACATGAGAAAGCCCCTAAGAACGGTGGCCGTCGCCCTCGACCTGACCAAAGCGTTTGACTCTGTTAACTTGGGACTGCTGTCCGACAAACTGCTGAAGTCCTCGCTGCCATCCTGGCAGAAGCGATGGATTGCAGCGTTTACTAAAGGCCGCCGGGCTAAGGTTCAATTCCAGAATCACGTATCCGATAGCATTCCAATCGCAGCTGGTGTTCCGCAAGGCGGAGTGTTGTCCCCTGCCCTATTCAGCCTGTATCTTGAGGATCTTCCCGAGCCACCACAGGATATAAAGATTGTTTTGTACGCCGACGACATCACCATCATGTGCCAGGACCGTGACCTGCAGATAGCCGCTAACAAGATCAGCGCCTATCTCGTCGAGTTGAAGCTTTTCCTTGATAATATGATGCTCACAGTCTCTGCTGCAAAGTCTTCTGTATCAGTGTTCACAACAAGCACCAAGGAACACAGTGCCCACCCAGAAGTCAGATGGGATGGTAATCGTTTGCCAGCAGTAAGATTCCCTAAGCTGCTTGGTCTTATACTCGATCCGTTACTGAAGTTCCACAAAAACGCGGAACAGAAACAGACAGTCGTCAAGGCAAAGCTTAATATTCTGAGAGCTCTCAGAGGAACATCATGGGGAAGCAGCCGGGAGACTATGCTGAGAACCTACAGAGCAATACTTCAGCCAGCTCTGGAATATGCGGCACCAGTGTGGCAGCACCTGGCGTCAGACAGCTCCTGGAACAAGCTGCAGCGTATACAGAATGCTGCGCTTAGAATCGCTACCGGTTGTGCAAGGAGCTCTCCTATAGAACATCTTCACGCGGAGGCCTGCATATTGCCAGTTAAGGAGCATTGTGAACTCCAGGCACAGCAGATGTATATTAATGTTCTGAGACAGCCAAATCATCCGGCAAAGAGAATTATGAAGCCCATTAGAGAGAGGTCGATTAGGACGCCGTTCGCAGATGCTCCTCGTAAAGTTGATGTACAGAGATGGGCCGACTCAACATGGAAAGGCTTCGTCTTCTGCGCGAGGAGCACACCCAGTTTGTTCGAGGATATTTGGAGAAGGCGGCTGTGAACCCTATTTTAGGAGCAGTGCTGCCTCGGGTTTGCGAGACCGAGTCTCAACTCGGCCGGCGAGGCCAGATGTGCTCTCGCCTCGCTGCGCTGTGGTCACTCTATTCTGCTAATGTCTTACGCCAACAAGATCGACAGCAGCCGACCAGACGCATGCCCGGACTGTGGTACTCCCGGACACGACACGGCGCACTTGTTCATGTGCCCGAAGAGACCTACCTCCTTAACAACAATGGACCTCTGGACGAATCCTGTGAAGGTCGCCCAGTTCCTCAACCTATGACAAAAACCACTTTGAGGCTGCAGAAGAAGAAGAATATAAGAAAAGAGGCATAAAAACAAGAGACACTGTTAAAACTCAAAACAAATGAGGTGAACGCATAGAAATGTCATTACTGTAAGCCATAATGCAGCAACGATCCCACAGTATTCGAACCATCATTCAGTAGCTTCGTAAGCCAACGCCTAACCGGCTGAGCCACGATGTAGTGCTACCTCACCCCGACTATCTCATTGCAATGATCGGTGGTTTGCATGCAACGAGCATTGTTAAGGGGATCAATAAACAAGTCATAGCCTAAGAGCCTAGCTAGATTTCATTTTCAAATTTTTATGAGAACCTTTTCAGATGATTTCAGGGGTACTGTATAGGTCACTTTTGTGCTACATCCTCCCAATCCAGCGTTCTGGTTTCTTTCCCTTTTTGGTCGTTTTTGATCTATCTAGAAGAACTGAAATTTTAAAATCTCAAATTGTTTCTTTCTAACTCCTCTACAATCCCCAGGAGACCGTTTTTCAAAACTTCATTTTGCATTCAAAGTGGTCCCTTGTAAGTCCTGAGATCGCATTAAGAATCACGGTAGAGCGCGCTATCACTGATTTTGGGCTACTTTGCACGTCGGTGTCTCATTCTTCGCAAACTCATTCCTACGCCTAGCTCATTTGCCCTAGTTCTAGCGCGCGCCACCTCTATACTTAATACCACCTCTGGAAACGATTCCACGGAACAGCAGTTGCCGAATTGGCCGAATGTTCCGGTGCCCTGTCCTCCTACAAAGGGAATCCTTCTCTTGGAGGTAAGCAGCTGGCCACAAATCTAGCGATTATGGAGTTGAGATATGCTAAGACCCTTCTTATCTGTAAAGAGAATTTCCTCAAGCTGGCGCGTGCGACAAACGCCGGCGAAATGGACTATGTGACGCAAATTTTAAGCGGTTTTTTGGATGCATTTTAAACATTTGTTAGCCCGCTATGTGGTATCGTTTATTGTCGTCAATCTGATAAAACTTTTGGTTTTTGAAGAGAGCCGTATTGTTGGGATTTTTCAGCCGCATCGTGTATTGGTGATTACCCAAACACACGCGTCAAAAGAGTAAGGCGCAATCCCACCTTTTCTTTCTTTCTGTCACGACTTCGACTGCGCTTTCGGTCCTTCTTGTCCTTCTCCTTGTCCTTCTTTCTATCTCTCGATCGGGTTCGCTCACGCTTTCTGTCGCGAGAACGGGAGCGCCGACTCTTGCGATCACTAAAAAGGAAGCGTAAAGAGTCTAAACATTTCTTGATTCGAAATATGATATCGAAAAAATAGCATATCGTTCATCACTGGATGAGGGATCGCCGCGACGCTGCTTGACGGGGAAAATTGCGTGCGGGAAAACGAATGGCTATTGATCGCGCATTTTTTCCCGCCAAGCAGCGTCGCGGCGATCCCTCATCCAGTGATGGACGATACATGGAATCAGTTTCCAATCTAACTCGACCACACATTTGCTGAGATTTATCAATTTATTTGTTTAACTTAAGAGGTATTCTCCTACAAACGATTCTAAGAAACGTTTGAGTCATTTCAAGTCAACCATTAGTGTTTGTATCGAAATGGCGATTTAACAAGAACGATTCCTCAATATCAAATGTACAGCACGGTCAAGCGAGGCGTTGCGGAATTCTTCGAAATCGGAGAAACCCCACTCCATCAACTTTTTCCAAACCAAAATGTTTGCAACCCCCCCCCAGGCACGATTCATTCATGAAAACGAAGTATACGGTTTTTGGATATTCGGCTCGTCCGAAAATCAAAATAATCAATGCATTTGATTGCTGAAACTGTCCGACGCCGGAGATTCGTTCAGTAGTCGGGCTCAAGCGTCTAGAACCTGAGCAAAGCTACAATCCTTCCCTTTGGTGACCAAAACTAACGAGAATTTTTGGGATAAATTCACCAAATTTTAATTTTTCTGGTACAAAAATTTTGTGATCCCATCTCAACTTCCTTTTCGGAAGATAATTTTTGCAACCCCCTCCATCCTCCACTGGGAAATTTTGCAACCCCGCTTGACCCTCAAAAACTCCCAGAACATCTCAGCGGCTCAGACCCAAGGGGCTACTCATATTCTTCAACACCAACGTGTCACGCATGGGTGTGGCGGTGCAATGTGAATATTTTCTGCGTCGAGGAACTATGCATCCAGCGGCAACGCAGCGTGAATCCAGCGGCAACGCTATTGCGGACAGAGATGAAAATGGTCTGAACCGTGCAATTTGAGCGAATTCTATCTATCGATCTCCACCAATGTAGACAGGATAGCACTGTAGTTGACCATGATATTTATTTAATTATTACGCTACATAATGTAGACGTTATAGAAAAAAATCGCTCATTCGTATATCAACTAAATTTAAAGAGAAGATACAGTGAATAACTTATATACACACAAAGCATAAATATGAGGAACAGATGTCATATGAAAAGAGTACATTTTCTCAGTAACTTAGCAGCTTTCCTCTCGAAAATCGCTTGAAAGAACAGAAGCAGAGGGGAATGAAGGGAATATTCGAGTTCAACGAAACGAAAACGGAGCCAGCTCTGCACGTAAATTTATGCACACTGTGCCCAGTCCTTGGTGTGTTGTACAAGATTTTCTCCGAATTACCCCTGGTCCTAGAAGCCTGAAGTCTGTAAAATTTCATTACATCAGTTTTAACAACTCCGCTGAGAATTTTTAAAATCATACAAACGTCATTTACCTTTCTTCTTGATTCTAAAATGTGCAGACTACAGTCCTGATTTCTCGAAAACGAATCAGAGATACTCTCGTATTGGAATCCTACCATTCTTAGAAATATTTTTCTCGTGAAATTTCTCTGCACTTTCTCTAATAAGTTTATATGTTTTCTTTGATAGGGGCAAAAAACAGGAGTGCCGCATTTCATATGATGATCCGGTATGAAATTGATGTATGAGTAATGAAACATACAACTGATGAAAAAACCGGTACTGGCGCGCGTGACGCGCGGGCGTGGCGTCAGGCCCTTCATACACGAGGGCAAAGGTTCAAACTTAGCTTTCCCAGGCCTCGTTCTCAAATAAGGCGGTATTTCTTTACAATTCGTGCGGGATCGGACTATCTAAGCTTGAGTAAGAAGTTGCAAGTGCCGGCTACCTGTTTTGGCTTCAAAACGGTGGTCGGTCAGTATCTTCAACAGGAACCATTGGTGTTTTAGTCTTGGTTTAGTTTTTTTACTAGTTCTACAGTGTTCGGATTGATTGTGTTCAGTTTGTTGATTTTTAGATTTTTTATGCCATATCACATGTGCTTGCGCATGTAATAAATTTGAAAAAAAATTTCATACTCAGAGCCACCCCCGTGCGACACGGGCGTGCGGCGCTGGCGTTGAGGATTAACAATAGCCCCAAGCAAAGAGGTTTACGAGACTAACTTGAAATAGAATTCTTAGTAGATCTTTTATACTAACACTTCGATAGCCAAATGCCTCTTATGTAAAGACCAGTTGCCAAAGAAAGTCGAGGGCGTCCTACATAAATTCGGAGCAAAGAATCACCGAATCGGTGAAAGTTTACCCCCAGTTGATGAAAATGTGAGGAGAACTTCGAAACATCATATGTTGCGAACTGTGAGATTTTTAGCCTCGATTGGGAAACAACGTGTGAGATTTTCGCCTCCATCGATGCACCTCTTTCCATATTCGCACTTTGAATGCGATACCAGTTGCGAACACTAGCAGGATCACAAGGTAGCTGAGTTGAACGCAAAATTCAGATGTCAGGCAGGACTCGAACCTGCATTGCACGCTTTCCGGGCGAGAGTGTTACCATTACACCACCGACACCCCGTTCTGCATCACTCAGCTATTCACACATGAACTGTGTGGGCACAACAGAAATCACCCGATGACGGGTATGATCTGGTAAGCACAAATCGGCATTAAATCCAGTTAAGCTGAGTCCTTTTGAAGACAGAATTTTGATGTTTTTGAATATTCGATGCATTATTATGGCATGGTATATAATCACAAGTTATCACAAGGTAGCTGAGTTGAACGCAAAATTCAGATGTCAGGCAGGACTCGAACCTGCATTGCACGCTTTCCGGGCGAGAGTGTTACCATTACACCACCGACACCCCGTTCTGCATCACTCAGCTATTCACACATGAACTGTGTGTGCACAACAGCAATCACCCGATGACGGGTATGATCTGGTAAGCACAAATCGGCATTAAATCCAGTTAAGCTGAACCCTTTTGAAGACAGAATTTTGATGTTTTTGAATATTTGATGCCTTATTATGGCATGGTATATAATCACAAGTTATCACAAGGTAGCTGAGTTGAACGCAAAATTCAGATGTCAGGCAGGACTCGAACCTGCATTGCACGCTGTCCGGGCGAGAGTGTTACCATTACACCACCGACACCCCGTTCTGCATCCCTCAGCTATTCACACATGAACTGTGTGGGCATTAACAGCAATCACCCGATGACGGGTATGATCTGGTAAGCACAAATCGGCATTAAATCCATTCAAGCTGAGGCCTTTTGAAGACAGAATTTTGATGTTTTTGAATATTTGATGCCTTATTATGGCATGGTATATAATCACAAGTTATCACAAGGTAGCTGAGTTGAACGCAAAATTCAGATGTCAGGCAGGACTCGAACCTGCATTGCACGCTTTCGGGCGAGAGTGTTACCATTACACCACCGACACCCCGTTCTGCATCACTCAGCTATTCACACATGAACTGTGTGGGCACAACAGCAATCACCCGATGACGGGTATGATCTGGTAAGCACAAATCGGCATTAAATCCAGTTAAGCTGAGGCCTTTGAAGACAGAATTTTTGATGTTTTTGAATATTTGATGCCTTATTATGGCATGGTATATAATCACAAGTTATCACAAGGTAGCTGAGTTGAACGCAAAATTCAGATGTCAGGCAGGACTCGAACCTGCATTGTACGCTTTCGGGCGAGTGTTACCATTACACCACCGACACCCCGTTCTGCATCACTCAGCTATTCACACATGAACTGTGTGGGCACAACAGCAATCACCCGATGACGGGTATGATCTGGTAAGCACAAATCGGCATTAAATCCATTCAAGCTGAGGCCTTTGAAGACAGAATTTTGATGTTTTTGAATATTTGATGCCTTATTATGGGTATATAATCACAAGTTATCACAAGGTAGATGAGTTGAACGCAAAATTCAGATGTCAGGCAGGACTCGAACCTGCATTGCGCTTCCGGGCGAGAGTTACCATTACACCACCGACACCCCGTTCTGCATCACTCAGCTATTCAAAGCATGAACTGTGTGGGCACAACAGCAATCACCCGATGACGGGTATGCGATCTGATAAGCACAAATCGGCATTAAATCCAGCGTTAAGCTGAGGCCTTTGAAGACAGAATTTTGATGTTTTTGAACATTTGATGCCTTATTATGGCATGGTATATAATCACAGTTATCACAAGGTAGCTGAGTTGAAAGCAAAATTCAGATGTCAGGCAGGACTCGAACCTGCATTGCACGCTTTCCGGGCGAGAGTGTTACCATTACACCACCGACACCGTTCTGCATCACTCAGCTATTCACACATGAACTGTGTGGGCACAACAGCAATCGAGTCCTGCCTGACATCTGAATTTTGCGTTCAACTCAGCTACCTTGTGATAACTTGTGATTATATACCATGCCATAATAAGGCATCAAACATTCTGAAAACATCAAAATTCCCTCTTCCAAGACCTCAGCTTAACTGGATTTAATGCCGATATGTGCTTACGAGATCATACCCATTATAATGATAATTATCGGGTGATTCTTGTTGTGCCTACACAGTTCATGTGTGAATAGCTCAGGAATGCAGAGCGGGGTGTCGGTGGTGTAATGGTAACACTCTCACAAGGAAAGCGTGCAATGCAGGTTCGAGTCCTGCCTGACATCTGAATTTTGCGTTCAACTCAGCTACTTTGTGATAACTTGTGATTATATACCTTGACTTACTTGACTTAATCGGCTGCCTTCCGCCTGACGCGGCCATTCCACATCTTTGCCGAGGTGTGACGTCCTAGTAGTCATTCGCGTCCATTTTTCATGGTTTTCCGCCACAATTTGAACACATTCCGTCCAGCTGTCACTATTACATTTCCTGCGAAATAAAACATAGCGCCCGAACTATCGGTGCTGAGTGACCTCAAATCCTCTTTGACCACATCCGTTCAGAACTTTCGTCTACGACCAGGTGGCCGTTTCCAGGCACGATTTGGAAGCATTCTCAGAGCGTGTTGTACGAGACAATCCTGCATTATTCTTAGTACATGCCCAAATAGTCGGAGTTGACTTTCCATTGCTGCTTAAGATGGCGTTGAAAGATGCTGACACCTCCCCCGTATCAAGCATTGATGTACTGCATCGATTTCCTTGTAAAGATTTTCGTTATGGCATACACGCGGACAGATATATCCAAGCAAACGCCTAAAAAGCTTCCTCTCCGTGCAATCCAACCTTTCCATCTGCGTTTTCGGTGCTGCCCACGTCTCCGATCCGTACATCATGATAGGGCGAATAGCGGATAGGTAGACGCGCAACTTGACTTCCTTCGCGATGGTGGTAGACCACAAACACTTGGTTAGAGAATTGAATGCAGACGTAGCTTTCGCACATCGTTGTCGAATATCCGCTGCATAACTACCATCGTTCTTCAGCAAACAGCCCAAATAACAGAAATCGTCCACCAGTTCGATACGTTGTCCGTCCACACAAACTCCAGTTGAAGGCCTCTGAGAGACCCACATCTGCTTACATTTGTCGGGACGAAGACGAAGTCCATAGGCTGCGGCATACTTCGAAACGCAGTTCACAATCCTTTGCAGTTTTGCGTTGTTTTCAGCGAATAACACAATGTCGTCGGCGTACTCCAGGTCGACAAGGGAGCGTCCTGATGGTGTTAGGATCACATCCGCAGGAAACTGTTCTGCAACTCTACGCATGATGTCATCAACGGCGAAGTTGAAAAGAAAAGGTCCTGCTACAGCTCCCTGCCTAACTCCTGTTTTGACCTCGAAAGCTGACGTAAATCCGACAGGTGTACGAACTGCTGCTGTTGTTCCTTTGTTCATGTCCTCGATTAACCGAACATACTTTTCCGGGACTCCATCTGCTCGCAGAGCATTGAGCAGTCGATCACGATGAGGAGAGTCGAACGCGGCTTCAAAGTCCAAAAAAGAAAGCTGTAATGGCTTCGAAAACCGCTGCCACGATTCAATTACTCTTCTCACGACGAACACTTGGTCGATGGTCGATCTTCCAGGTCGAAAACCGGCTTGCTCATCTCTGGTCGTTCCTTCACGATATTTGATAAGTCGCTCGAGAATGATACGTTCTGAAACCTTGTACATGACACGAAGTAGAGAGATTCCTCTGTAGTTCTTGGGATCCGTGACGGATAGCTTCTTGTGAAGAGGTACTATGATCGCATGTCTCCACGAATCGGGAATCCTTTCGCTCATCCATATGGCACGGATGGTGTTGGTCATTTCACGAATCCCAGACGGAGGAAGAGCTCTCAGCAGTTTAGCAGTGATGTTGTCATCTCCACCTGCCTTTCCATTCTTGATTTTCCGGACACAATCCAAAACTTCAGACTCAGTCGGCGGTTCCTCACTGACACCGTAATGTGCTCTCTGAACATGCGGGAGCTCAGGTACTGATGGCGCTGGACGATTCAGTAGTGAACTGAAGTAATCCTTCCATATTGGCAGCGTCGCATCACCAACTGCAACTCCATTGGTAGTGTTCAAGACAGGAGAACATCTCTTCATCTTCCCGCTATACTGTCGCAGCAACGTGTAGGCTTTCTTCGGATTCTTCTCCTCCCAAGCCTTCTCGAACTCCTTAGCTCTACACGTCCACTCTCGTTCGCGGTCCCTTTGAAGCTGCCGACGCAACTTCCTCCTCAGACGCTTCCTCCACGAAGTTTCCTGCAGTTCGGAGAGCACATACTCTGTTGTAGGTAGATGTTGTTTCTTCTGAGACGTAGGCGAACTTCTTCTTAGGCTGTACAACCGGGAGTGCCTCTTTCGAAGCGTCCTGGATGCACTTGACAAAAGAATCCGCGTCGCAAAGTTTCTTCTTAGTCCGTACTCCGATGTGAATAGAAACGCGTTGTCGGAAATTCCTTCTGCACTCTTCATCTCTGAGACTTGTCATGTCAATCCTCTGGAGAGGCTGAGCCCTCGCTTCCTCTTATGAATCCTCGCAGTGAAGTTCAACAGAACAGGACGGTGATCCGAATCGAATGCGACATCCCACACAGCTCTAGATCTTCGGAATGTCCGATACTGAATATTCCTCGTCAGGACATAGTCAAGCTGTAGTTTCAAAGTTGTCATCTTCCGCTTCCGCTGCTCTTCTGGAGATAGCCGGGTTGGTCCCTGCCACGTAAGCTGATGGCGGCGATGATTCCTCTTGAATGTCGATGCAATAATCAGACCACTGCGTTCACAAAAGTCGACAAGGCGGTAGCCATTGTCCGATGTTTGCTCACTGGTGGTGAACCATTTACCGAGTACTTCGGATTCCTGATCAAGTCCCATATTCGCATTTGCGTCAATCCTCACGACAACAGCATGTTGACAAGGTATCCTGGCCAGCAACGTATTGAGTTCCTCATAAAACGCATTCTTCGAATCGTCTTCGGCGGTTTCAGTGGGCGCATGAGCACTCACTATCCACAGATTGAATCCTCTGTGATCCCGCAGTCGTACGAATGCATTCCGACACGACGTTGAGCCGAACTCCTTGACCATACCATTGAAATCCTTCCTTACAGCATTGCAACAGCCTCCCACTCTCCTATCGTCAGCGTTACCGCAGTAGATGGTGTACTCTCCGACGCTGATGACGGGTCTATCCTGAGGCGGGTTTCCTGCAAAGCAGCAAACGGTGCATGGAAATAGCTCAGAAGTCTGGATAGCGCAGTTTTTTGGATATCACTCGACAGCGATCGACAATTCAGGGTGTGGCGAAATTGTGGCTTGTGGCCAAAGACTCCATGACTCCTAGGTACGGATCCTAAGGTGTTATGGACCAGAGGCCTTAGTGTGCCGGACGGCGACACCTTTATGCAATGTGCGGATACTTTCGCGATATAGTTGTGCACGCTATATCGCTCGAACGTTCCCTGTGTACACTCAAACGTCTGCTGGGTTCAGTAGAAGCAGGGGCACCAACGAGCAGGTACCAACAGACTTGTATACACACCCCCGATTATATACCATGCCATAATAAGGCATCAAATATTCAAAAACATCAAAATTCTGTCTTCAAAAGGCCTCAGCTTGAATGGATTTAATGCCGATTTGTGCTTACCAGATCATACCCGTCATCGGGTGATTGCTGTTGTGCCCACACAGTTCATGTGTGAATAGCTGAGTGATGCAGAACGGGGTGTCGGTGGTGTAATGGTAACACTCTCGCCCGGAAAGCGTGCAATGCAGGTTCGAGTCCTGCCTGACATCTGAATTTTGCGTTCAACTCAGCTACCTTGTGATAACTTGTGATTATATACCATGCCATAATAAGGCATCAAATATTCAAAAACATCAAAATTCTGTCTTCAAAAGGCCTCAGCTTAACTGGATTTAATGCCGATTTGTGCTTACCAGATCATACCCGTTAACGGGTGATTGCTGTTGTGCCCACACAGTTCATGTGTGAATAGCTGAGTGATGCAGAACGGGGTGTCGGCGGTGTAATGGTAACACTCTCGCCCGGAAAGCGTGCAATGCAGGTTCGAGTCCTGCCTGACATCTGAATTTTGCGTTCAACTCAGCTACCTTGTGATAACTTGTGATTATATACCATGCCATAATAAGGCATCAAATATTCAAAAACATCTAGCAGGATCGATCTCACCCTCACGTCCTACGGAAACCGACCACTGCTTCCAAACGTATACTTTTGAAGACATCCTGAATAGCAACTCGGAGTCATCTCCTAAGACCATCCTAGCAGCACCCTATGTGAAATAACCAGACCAACGAACAGCAAGATGTCTCACTACCTACAGCGACATCAACACCGGTCGGGAACGTCCAAAATCGGCAACGCGAATCGCGGGGCTATATCAACACTGAGGTAATGATTGATAATGGCTAAGAATTCCGTACCAAACGAGAGCAAGAAGGACCCCCTTTACACCTCCATAGCTAGATAAAATTCACAATTTCTGCGAGCATCGCTAAAAGACAGTTTTTAGCTTACGCACCCGGTCATATTAGGCGATAGGCCGCAGCTTCACCAGGTCGATATGTATGAACAGCTAGCAAAACACTGACGAAAAAAAATTGTCCTCCATTAAAGGCAGTGTTCATGATGCTTTTCATTTCCGAGTTTTTCACATAAAACAAAACGTTGGCCTCCAAGTGTTACCAAAATTACGAAGGAACGGCGAGAAACGCATTAAAACGTCGTATTTCAGTTACATTGTTCTCTGGCCTGGACTAGTTGTCCTATTGGATGAACATGTTCCTGGTGGTTTTGACCGGTGAAAAATGGGGTCAGTCGAAAATGGAAAAAAAATTTTATGCAAAACTATATTAGTTAAGATACGAAGGAAGAGACGGAGTAACAGAAACCCGTGGCGAAGGACGGGTCCACAAAATATTTCATCGTCACAACGAACAGTTCCTGTGAGAGTAAAGTGGCGAGGCTGCCGAGATGTCGTACGTTCACGCCGTGGCAGTGTGG
Source organism: Aplectana chamaeleonis (assembly GCA_029168955.1). Taxonomy (NCBI): domain Eukaryota; kingdom Metazoa; phylum Nematoda; class Chromadorea; order Rhabditida; family Cosmocercidae; genus Aplectana; species Aplectana chamaeleonis. Next base: position 618,294 of record JAPDOI010000085.1, on the reverse strand, counting down.
AGGAAAGAAGATCACCTTTATGCAAACGACGTCACCCCCTCCACGAAGATGGTTTTTGTCATGGGAGAGGTGCTGGCCGGCCGCGTCTCTCCTTCGGATTCTCCTGCTAAGGGTCAGCGTGGAAAGGAATCCTGGACTCGCTCAGAAGAAGAAGAAGAAGTACCTATGGGCCACATGCGACAGAAATGTCACTTGGAATGGGACCAGCGTCCAATGCTTTGGATGCCAAAGGTGGGTGCACTTCTCTTGTTCGGGTCTCAGTTCTGTGAAGCATCATAACTCTGCTTTTCGCTGTGTTCTATGCTCTTCACCTACCAACTCTGATTCCTCTTCCTCATATCGCCCCCTTTCCATTGTACATATCAATCTCGACGGCCTTCGTGCCAAACTTTCTGAGCTCTCTCTCTTCGCACGTACTTACCATCCAGACGTGATCATGGTTCAAGAAACCAAGCTCTCTCCATCCCCTACCCGTCCTCATCCTAATATCCCGGGCTATACTGCCTTCCATGCTCCAAGGTAAGCTCTTGGCGGAGGAGTTTCAACCGTTGTCTTATCTTCTCTCCTCCCACCTCATACCCAACACCCCCTCGGATGGTACTCTCGAGTACCTTCCAATCCATCTCCCTCTTGAAACACCCCTTTCTCTTTTCAACATATATATTCCACCCACTACCTCATGCCCCCCATCTTACGATCCTGTTCCTTTACTTAAGCAGCTAAACGACTGCTCCCTCTCATCCTCAGTTGTCTTCGCGGGCGATTTTAATGCTCACACCTTTTGCTCGTCACTTGATTCTGACGCTAGAGGAAATGACGTCGAAGAATGGGCAGAGGAGTGTGACTTGGCCATCTTAAACGACGATCAGCCCACTCGCCTCCCTACCAACGGCCGATCTTCCAGCCCAGACATTTCTCTTGTCTCGTCCAACCTCTCCAACTCTTGCTCATGGTCCACCTCAACCACTTTTCCAAGTAACCTTGTCCCCGTCTTTATCCATATCGATCTCTCCAACTCTCTCGCTCCCTATTCTGGTGTTCGTCAACGTTCTTATCTTAATTTAGGCCGAGCAGACTGGAGCCTGTTCAGTGAAGTTGCGCTTCGCCTGTCGGCAAATTACCTGTGGAATGGCTACGTGCACCAGAAAGAGTGCCATTTATCTGACGCGATTCGCAGAGCCATAAAAACGGCTATTCCTGTCGGCCGCGTCAAGACTTTCTATCCAAATGTCACAAGGGAGATCATCGATAAGATCAGGATAAGAGATGCCAGGAGAGCGGTCAACCATCTGGACCCCATCGTAGCTGAACTTGACGATGAGATCAGAAAGGATTTTGACAGGCACAAGAAAGAAGAGTGGGAAAAGTTCACCAGGCAGTTGGATTTCAAGACGGACAGTGCAGCTACTTAGAAGGTATTTTGGAAGCTCTCGGGTAAAAGCTTGCCAGCTACCGTCTCCACAATCGAAATAGACAACGGTGTATTCAAATCTGGAAAAAAAAAGCCGCTTATGCGCTCGGGAGAAGTTTTTTCATCACCAGTGCTAAACGAGGTCCGCAGAATAGAGTGACTGTACGAGAGCTGTGCCGCCTCCCGCTTATGAGCACGGCCGAAGCGTTCACTACGACGCAAGTTGAGAAAGTTATAAAGGATATGCGGAATTCAAAAGCGGTTGGTCCAGACGGGATTTGTCCTGCTGTCTTGAAGAAGATACCGAATGGAATCCTTCCGCTTCTCACTGATTTGATCAAGACCTCGTTCAGATCGTGCACCATCTCACAGAACTAGAAGACAGCTAACGTTGTGCCGCTGCTCAGAAAGCTGCATTCCACCACGACAGCTCTGCTGGAAATTACAAGCTTTGCCATCGATGGGTTCAATGCCCAGAAGCTACAGAGAACTAGGGCTGTTGCCTTAGATCTCACCAAGGCATTCGACACAGTAAACCACGGAGTCCTGTCAAGCAACTTACTGAAATCATCAATACCGCCATGGCAAAAACGCTGGATATCGGCATTCATCAAGGGCAGACGAGCCAGAAATATGTTCCAGAACCATGTCTCCAATACTATTACTATTGCAGCTGGAGTTCCGCAGGGCGGCGTTTCATCGCCTGCCCTCTTCAGTCTGTACCTCGAAGACATGCACGCTCCTCCCCAGGATATCAAGGTGGTCGCCTATGCCGATGATATGACAAAAATGTGTCGGGATCGGGATATACATGTGGCCGCCTCCAAGATCAATGAATACCTGGTCACACTGAAAAGCTTTTTTGATCGCAAAATGCTAAAGATCTCTGCATCCAAAACGTCGGTATCCCTACTCACAACGGATCCATCGGAGCACAGCGCTCACCCGGATGTCGTGTGGGACGGAGATCGATTGTCTGCTGCTCGCTTTCCCAAACTGCTCGGTCTGGTGCTCGATCCATCGCTCAAGTTTCATAAGAACACCGAGCAGAAGCAGGCCGTCATCAAAGCGAAGCTTAATGTGCTCAGAGCCCTGGGCGGTACATCAAGGGACAGTAGCAAGGAAACTATTATCACGACATACAAGGCAATACTTCAGACAGCTCTGGAGTACGCTGCACCGGTGTGGCAGCACTTGGTATCAGAAACCTCCTGGACCAAGATGCAGCGTGTACAGAATGCCGCACTTCGTATAGCTACCGGATGTGCAAGAAGTTCCCCAGTCGAGCATTTGCATGCGGAGACACGATTATTACCAGTAAAAGAGCACTGTCAGCTCCAGGCCCAACAATTTTTCATCAATATCATAAAGCAACCCAACCACCCCTCATGGTGAGTGCTGAACCCCATCAGGGAGTGACGCATCAGAAAGCCATTCGCCGATGCTCCAAGCAAAGTCAATCTGCAAAGATGGCACGATTCACAGCAAGAACGACAACATTTTGCTCGTCTCTTGGCTCTGATGCTAGAGGAAGTGACGTCGAGGAATGGGCGGAGGAGTGCGACCTGGTCATACTAAACGATGATCAGCCCACTCGTCTCCCTGCCAATGGCCGATCTTCTAGCCCAGACATAACTCTTGTCTCTTCCAACCTTTCAAACACCTGCTCATGGTCTACCTCAACTACATTGTCTAGTGATCATACTCCTGTCTTTGTGCACATCGATCTCTCAAATTCTCTTACTCCTTATTCTGGTGTTCGACAACGTTCTTACCTCAATTTAGGCCAAGCAGACTGGTGCCTGTTCAGTGAGGTTGCGCTCCGCCTAGCGGCTGATTATCCGAGGAACGGCAATGTGCATCAAAGGAGCACCACCTGTCTGATGTACTCCGCCGAGCCATGAAGGCGGCTACTCCTGTTGGCCGCGTTGAGGCGTTCTATCCAAACGTCACCAGAGAAATTCTCCAAAAGATTAGGACTAGAGATGCAAGGAGAGCAGCCGACCATCTAGACCCTGCCGTTGCTAAACTAGATGACGAGATCAGATAAGATCTGGACAGGCACAAGAAAGAAGAATGGGAAAAGTTCACGGGACAATTGGATTTCAAGGCGGACAGTGCAACTACGTGGAAGGTACTACGGAAGCTATCTGGAAAGAGCTCGCCAGCTACCGTATCCACCATTGAATTTGATAATAACGTTTTCAAGACGGGTAAGGAAGCCGCCTACTCTCTTGGAAAAAGCTTCTTTGTCACAAGTACATGGCGTGGTCCGCAGAATAGAGTGACAGTTAGAGAGCTGTGCCGCCTCCCGCTCATGAGCACGGCCGATGCGTACACTGTGGCGCACGTAGAGAAGATCATAAAGGACATGCGGAACTCCAAAGCTGTCGGTCCCGACGGCATTTGTCCTGCTGTACTGAAGAAGCTCCCGACTGAGATCCTCCCACTCGTCGTTGATGTGATTAACACCTCATTCAGCTCGTGCATTATTCCCCAAAACTGGAAGACAGCCAACGTCATCCCGTTGCCGAAGCCAGGCAAACCTCAGTCGTCAGTAAAGGGTTATCGACCCATTAGCTTGATGTCACCTTTCGGTAAGGGAGCCGAAAAGCTCATTGTGAGAATTTAGCAGAGCATAACGAGAAACAATTGTTTCAACACGGGTTCAAAGGCTGCATTCTACAACTACTGCGTTGCTAGAAATTACTAGCTATGCAATCGACGGGTTCAACGCTTTGAAGCCATTGAGAACTGTTGCTGTCGCGTTGGATCTCACCAAGGCTTTCGATACGGTTAACCTAGGAATCTTGTCAAGAAACGTTTTGGAGTCGTCGATACCACCGTGGCAAAAGCGCTGGATATCGGCCTTTATCAAAGGTCGACGGGCAAGAGTCATGTTCCAGAACCATGTCTCCAACAGTATTCCTATGGCAGCTGGAGTCCCTCAGGGCGGGGTTCTATCTCCAGCCCTCTTCAGTCTGTACCTCGAAGATATGCCTGCGCCTCCACAGGACATCAAGGTCGTCGCGTATGCTGATGACATAAAAATCATGTGTCGAGATCGGGACATACAGGTGGCCGCCAATAAGATCAACAAGTACCTGATCACACTGAAGAGCTTTTTCGACCGCAAGATGCTAAGGATCTCTGCAGCCAAGTCGTCGGACCCATCCGAGCACAGCGCTCATCCGGATGTCGTGTGGGATGGAGACCGATTGCCTGCTGCTCGCTTTCCAAAGCTGCTCGGTCTTGTGCTCGATCCGTCGCTCAAGTTTCATAAAAATACCGAGCAGAAGCAGGCTGTTGTTAAAGCCAAACTCAATGTTCTCAGGGCCCTAGGCGGTACCTCATGGGGTAGCAGCAAGGAAACGATACTCATGACGTATAAGGCGATTCTTCAGCCAGCCATGGAATACGCCGCACCGGTTTGGCAGCATCTAGTTTCAGAATCTTCCTGGTTTAAGATGCAACGCGTACAAAATGCCGCTCTTCGCATTGCCACCGGATGTGCAAAGAGTTCCCCAGTCGAGCATCTGCATGCCGAAGCCCGTCTATTGCCTGTGAAGGAGCACTGTCAGCTGCAAGCCCAACAATTACGAATCAATATTATTAAGCAACCAAACCACCCGTCCTGGAGAGTGCTTAACCCCGTTAGAGAGAGAGCCAAAAGAATGCCATTTGCCGATGCTCCATGCAAAGTCAACTTGCAGAGATGGCACGACTCACAGCAAGAACGACTCCGTCTTTTGCGCGAGGAGCACACCAAGTTCGTACGGTGTCATCTTGAGAAGGCGGCGGTGAATCCTATACTAGGAGAAGTACCGCCCCCAGTCTGCGAATCCGAGACTCAACTCGGAAGAAGGGCTAGATGCACACTGGCATCGTTGCGCTGCGGTCACTCGTCAATGCTCATGTCCTACGTCAGCAAAATCGACAGCAGCAAATCTGATGTCTGTCCGGACTGCGGTACTATCGGCCATGATACAGCCCATTTATTTCGCTGTCCGGTGAGACCTACCACGCTGACCATGATGGATCTATGGACGAATCCACTACTGGTCGCCCAGTTTCTTCACCTATGACAAAACCCTCGATGTGGCTGCAAAGAAGAAGAAGAAGAAGAACGACTCCGTCTGTTGCGCGAGGAGCACACACAGTTCGTACGGTGCCATCTGGAAAAGGCGGCGGTAAATCCCATCCTGGGAGTGGTGCCGCCCCGGGTCGGCACATCCGAGTCTCAACTCGGAGGGAGGGCCAGATGCACCCTGGCATCGCTGCGCTGTGGTCACTCTACTATGCTTATGGCATATGTTAGCAAGATTGACAGCACCAAATCGGACGTTTGCCCAGACTGTGGATGCCACGGCCACGATACAGCACATTTGTTTGATTGTTCGGAGAGACCAACCACGCTGACCACAATGGACCTATGGACGAATCCATTATTGGTCGCCCAGTTCCTCAACTATGACAGTACCCTCGACGTGGCTGCAAAGAAGAAGAAAGAGGCGAGGTGAGAGTAAAGGATTTGGTGCCCTTCTGGTCCGTTTTTCTCAGTTTCTCCGTCATTTTTGTTTGACCAGGGTGTCAATTAATCGATTTTGCGGATAATCTCAAAATTGAAGATTATCGTGAACAATGCCTTTAAAGGCACAGTACACCCTCAGATATGAATTTTGGGATTTTCGTGTAATAGTGTAGAAGACCCCTCCTGTATAACACGTGCCTAATGCGAGATCTCGATCCCTCCAAATAAGCGAGATATAGGCGACCACCACAGTCCCGACCCCCTTCGCTCACCACCACAGGCCCGGCCCTCTGGCTGATTTTCGATCTCAATAGCGGCTAGATGGATGGATGATTTTCAACCGAGTCGTCGTTCTTCGCTCCCTTTCCGATCTATCTCCTCATCCTATTTTCCTCTCGTGCCGAGACTGCAAATCAAGAGGAATGCAGGCGCGAGACAACTCGTCCACCAAATTTTTGCCCTCAAAATACAAGTATTTTCAAGGAGCCATGTCTCCGTTCGTAGGGGGTCTTGGACGATTTCCGAAATACCATTGTGATCAGAGTGTGACCCTCTCCAAGATGAGGACAAAACCTAAAAAATAATTTTCTGGGTGTACTGTGCCTTCAAGCCATCGTTGGTCGTAAATAGTCCCAACTGGTATATTGATTCGATATGCATGTAAACTACGCGAAACAAAAACAGGAAGTCGGTATGACCTTCAGCGTGTACGACACCTTCAAGCGAAACACAGTCTAGCCAAGAAAACTTAATTCACCACACCATTAACCTTCTTTTCTTTCGTTTCCGAGCCAAATCCCCGCAACGGGACAGCCTGAAAAGCACCGGAAATACGGAAACGGAAGTTTCGCACAGCCTGGGTAATAAGGTTGCGGCATCCAATCAAGCGCGGCCTATGCAGGCTCATAAACGACCTATGTTGGATTGTGAACGACCCAAGGGTGCCTATGACATCTTAGAAGAGACAAATCGGACTATCATCCAACTATGACAGTGACCCGGCGGAATGGAAAGGTGTCATACCACTCCCTCACAGGTATTTGGCTACCCATGCAAAAATGAGTGCACGCCACGCCCTATTCTCAACATCCTCTAACTTTTGAAGCTGTTTTGTATTGACATCCGACCGTTGTCCTTTATTTCTACACATTCTCCAGTACAGGTGGTAACAACTCTTCTTTGATTCTGTCAACTGAATTGTTTTGTTCGTTCCACTCGAAAGGTTCATAGTGCAGTCCACCAAGAGTGTCTCATTTACTTATCAACGAGAAGCGGCCGATTGGAGATCAATGAACATGAAACTCATTGCAGCACAACCGCTCTCGCTCAATCGGTATCGAGCGTTCTGGTGTGGGATTCATGCACATTAATCCCCAGCCGACCGCTTCTTATTGATAAGTAAATGAGACACTCTTGGTTGACTCCACTATACATATACAGTGCGTTCAGAAAGTATAGGGACACCCCCGAAAATCGGGGTTTCCAACAAAACTTTGTGTTTGGTGATCAATACTGTTCATCAATGAATTCAGCATCATGGAAAACCTGTTTGATTATTTATATAACAATTGTGAAATTTTGTAAGATTTTATCTCAACTATTAGAATTTTTCGCCGTTCAGAAAATATAGGGACACCCTTCGAAAATTCAGATTTTTTAATCCAAACAAAATTTCCCGTTGCAAGTTCGCTACATAAACTCAAGATAAGTACATGTGATATCTTTATTCCTAAAATGGCTCGTGGTACTGCTCTAACTGCTGCTGAACAAGCTCAAATTCGTGCGCTCAGCGTTGCCGGGTTGAGCCAACGTCGAATCGCTACCCAGCTCGGAAGATCTGTCAACTGTATCAACCAGTTCCTGCGAGCTCCAGATTCCTACGGTACTGCAAAACGCACTGAACGGCCGAAGAAGATCAGCAATCAAGATTCGCGGAGGATTATTCGGCTCTGCTCCAACAGCACACTGTCGCTGAACCAGATTAAGTCTGAATTATCGCTCAGTGTTTCGAAAACGACAGTCTGGAACACCATAAATGGCGATAAAAACATTGTCCGACAAGTGATGAAGAAGGCCCCGTCGTTATCTGCAAACCATAAGGCATCTTTCATAGTCCTCACCGCAAGCGCGGCACGCGCGTGACGCGCGGGACGAGCGGAAAGCCACCATGAAATCTCCAGCGGCACCGCCATGGCGGTGCGGGTAAAAGTCGGGCCTCAACTGGGACTTGTACAGAAATTCCTCGCTTGCATTTGCGTATGCGGTGGCGCAGGATAGTCCCAGAATTATTTATGTTGGAGTGGTCTCAAATCGAGAAGCAGTTATTGATTGGAACAGTAAAACCGCCACGGCGGTTTGGGCGGCGCCGCTATGGCGGTGCTGATGGACTGTAAAAGTTCTTACCGCGCGTGCCGCGCGGTAAGAACTTTCATAGTCCAGCGCCCTTCCCGCGCTTGCGGTGAGGACTATGAAAGATGCCTAAAGAGGCTCGACTTGAATTTGCAAAGAGGAACATGGCAACTGATTGGGCAAAGGTAAGACAGTCTCATAAAATCCGGAAAAAATCGAGAAATGACGCAAAAAATTTCAGGTCAACTTTTCCGACGAGAAGAAATTTAATCTTGACGGACCGGATGGTGCTCGATCCTACTGGCGAGATCTGCGCAAGGATCCATTGATTTTCAGCAGATGGAATTTCGGCGGTGGCTCGCTGATGTGTTGGGGAGCATTCAGTAGCGAAGGTGTTTGGAATTGACCTTCACTTCTTGTCGCATGAACTCGGAGGAATATCAAGAAACTCTTCGCACACATCTACTGCCATTTTTGTCCGGAACACGACGTCCGCGTTTCACTTTCCAGCAAGACAACGCGCGGTACATGTGTCCAGGTCTACGAAAACCTGGTTTCTACGTCATCGAATCCGTTTGTTGGAATGGCACGCGTGAAGTCCAGATTGTAACCCGATAGAGAATATCTGGGGCATACTTGTGCGTCTGGTTTATGCCAACAATAAGCAGTACAGAACGGTAGATGAGCTGAAGGTCGCTATCCTCGAAGCGTGGGCCAATCTGGATGAAAACGTCATCGCCAATTTGATCAATTCTATGACAAAGAGAATTTTTGAGATCATTGCTAATGGTGGTGCAGCTATTTCATTTCAGATTGTATGTTTAATTCTTTCTTTGCTCAATAATTTTTGTTTTTGTGTTGTGTCTTTATACTTTCTGAACGGCGAAATCTGAAATTTGAAATAAATTCTTGTAAAATTGCTCAGCTGTTATAGAAATGAACAAATAGAGGTTTTTCACCTTGTTAAATTCATTTATGAACAGTATTGATAGCCAAATATAACATGATTTTGAAAACCTTGATTTTCGGGGATGTCCCTATACTTTCTGAACGCACTGTATTATTGAATAACAAGTAGAGGTAGGAAGAAACTGAAGCACAATAAAAGAATACTTACCGGCTTCGACTTCTTCGTCTTTCCCTACTGCGACTACGTTTTCTGTCGCGGGATCGGCTCCTCCTACGATCACGAGATCTGGTTCTACTTCTTCTGCGAACTGGCGATTTTGTTTTCGAGCGACTCCTGCGACGCCTTGGAGATCTGCTCTTACGGCGAGGTGACGGAGTGCGACGTCGACGCAAAGGTGAGCGTGATCGGGAACGGCCACCTGAATCAAGAATGAGAGAAAAGGAAAAGCGAAAACAAAAGGACACTCACTCTTTCCCATCCTGATAGCTTCTTCCACTTCCTCCAGGGCTTGGTCCGCCGACTTAGCTTGCGGTTTGATTATAGCAACACGAGAATGCTGGATTCTGAAAAAAAAGGACTTCGCACTCTAAGTAAGCGATAGAACTGCTGTTCAAACCACGAAGAAACAGCTTCAAACTCAGACAATCGCCGCAGTTGATGCGGGCCAAATATGTATTCAACTCGAAGGCAAGGCGATTTAGAGCACAGTCAAGGAACGTGCGGCTAGGAGAGTACGTGCTCCTATTAAACGTTTAGTGCACGCATGATACGCATTCAACTCGATGACAAAATTAGTTTCCAAAAAAAGGAAAGGATACGACGACCTCTTGACGCAGGACAGATGTCGGCAGCGTTGCCGGTTCAATCATCCCACTTTGCGGTACTTACCTCCCCCCCCCTGCTGACGCCTCCGAAAGGTGCTCGGCGAGCTGGCCGAGCTGCGTGTCGGTGTGCAGCTACGATAGCGCTAGACTACCTAGCAGCACGTGCTCCTGCGATCAAGTTTTGCAGAACGTGCTGCTTTCTAGAGCACGTGCTTCTACGATAGAGCTTTTCGATGTGTGTGGTCACTCGAGTTGGATGCATATTCGACACGCGGTGATTGTCTGAAATTGGCGAATTCGAAAAATGTTATTGGGCATCTATAGAATGAAGCAAAGCGTGATCACCAAACAAAATCACCACCACAGTGAAGTTTTAGTAAAACCTGATATTTTAACCGAGCTACCGTTCCCCTCTATCAAAAATGAGCCATATCTACCGTAGCATTTCAAAATTCGTCATAACTCGCTTTAGCCCCCAATAACCCCCAAGGGCGAATTTCGAGTCATATCTGAAACATTGAAGTCAGGTAAATACTCAACTTATATGGGGAAATAGAGGAAGAAACGCCTGCAACACCATTAAGAAAACCGTTTTGCGCCTTTGAAAAGAAAATTCAAATTCCATTCAGACGATGGTTTTAGAAACGCACATTTCAAGTCAAATGATCACTCGGTCCATGTATTCTTCCCATGTGAGGGAATGGATTAAATCAAAAAGAAAACTAACCGTAGTGGTCTTCCTTGATAGTCAATGCCATTATTTTGCAAAGCGATTGGTACCGAAGTTTGGTTGGTGAATTCAACGTAAGCGTATGCACAAGGCAACGTATCCGGACCCACTGCCATGCGAAGGTACATTACCTAAAATAGCGAAAAGAATCAAAAAAAAGAGATAATTTTGGATAAGGAACAAAAATACACGGAAATTAGCTTAGCCAACCAACCTCTCCTACATAACTGTTGAAGAAGTCGAGAACGGCTTGCCCTTCAACCACCTTTGGAAGGTTACCGACGTAAATTGTTCGACGAATTTCCTCCACTTTTGAAAAATCTGTATTTCCAGGAAGAGGTGGATAGGCAGGCAGGCCAAGCGCTTCCATTTGAGGATCCACTGTAAGCAACTGAAATAGACAAAGCTATTTAATCGTGCAACATTGAAGAAACTATCGAATGAATAAATGCTTAGCAACAAGAATTGATTGGTGCGAGATAAACCGATGGATAGGAAAATCCTAAGCTACACCCTTCCACTGGGGATGTCCGCAAAATGATGAAATCCAAGACCGAATATCGTAGAAGATCGACAGGGTAAGGCTAAACGAATGATTGGCAGCTTTTTTCGTCAAAGTCAGATAGAATCAAAAGTAAGCTATCGAAGTGCCGAGCACACTTGTGTAAAATCACAGAATATGCATAGAAAATGAATGAAAACCGTACAGTTTTCTATAAAATTACTTGAGATCGTTTAAAAAAAAGGAAGCATTACCACAGATGTTCCATCCTCGAGATCTTGTACTTTGTTAACGACGTGCGGAGGCAAATGCCGCTGGCCTGCAGTAGCGGGACCCCCTGTGCTTGTGAACGTGACCTCATCAGGAATAACGCCTAAATCAGACATAGATATTTCGCTACAATGGAAAAATTCATCCACCAAAATGTCATACTTTGAAGATATGGAGCACAGACGACAGCTCGATCGATGAGAACTGTATTTGTTAAGTGTTGGCCAACTTCAACAGCCCGTTCATCGTCGTATTTTATGAACGCACACTTTGATGTCGTAGATGAAGTAATGTTCATATCAGAAGGGTAAACCTGAATGATGAAATCATTGGTGAATGAATCCAGGTATACGCCACTACTTTTGAAATTTCTGGGTAGTTGTGGTGGACACCATCCCAGAAGACCGCAGACTTGACGCGCAAAGAATACAGCTCGTAGAAATCACCGCACGCTGAACTCACCCGTACTGCGCTCAAAAACTAGTGTATCGCTGCCCGCGAACAAATGTGGATGTTGGACGTGGTTAAGGGCCGTACGCTACTCTACTGACTGCGATTGTAGCAAGATAGCATGAGTCATTTATTGGGCCTCAGCGGACGCGAAACGAGTACTATGCACTACCTTGTATATCGGAGCTGGAATTCATGAACGAGCAAAGGTCCAAGCTGGGCTTGTTGTAAAACTTTCAGATGCCACGAACGCATCAACACCTGGCTCGGCTAGCACTGAGCTACATTTGGGTCTTCGTGTTTCTTAACCGAGCCCTACTCAGAAATTTCTGAACAAGTTACCTGAGACTTTGAATCAAGTTGCATGATGGCTTCACGCAACTTACTCCGAATTCACATGTAACTTGAGACGATGTAACGTGCAACTTGCCGTAATTTCCGATTAAAGTTACACGTAACTTACACAACATTGCAAGTAACTTGCAATATTGCTGTATGTAACCTAACACAGACGCGCAATGCGGCCGGCTCGCGGAGCGCCACCTGGGCCGTCAGGGGTTGGGCGGGGCCTCCATCGGCCAGGGGAGACCAAGTTCCTAAAACTTGGGTGATTGAACCGACATCGGCGCACACACCTAGGTTCTCTTTCAGGAGTGCGTCTTATACCTCCCTTGGAGATGCCTGCCGCGTAGACAAGTTTCATGTGCAAAAAAAATAACACATTCAAGTTACACGAGAGTACTTTATGGCACATGTAAGTCAACTAGCACAATGCAACATACTCACTATGTTGAAGGTCACATGTAACCTGAAGTTGTAAAGATGAGTCGCATGTAACTTAATCATAAATGCCGAAAACAAGTTACTTGTAACATATCTGACCCAATGTAAGTAACTTGCGTCTTATCTCAGGCCATTTAAGTTACATGCAACATATCGACGGGATACCGAGATATGCAACATGTAACTTTAACGGCGCAGGTAACTTAAATCGAACAAAGACATTTTCAAGGGGATATACGACGAACTCTCGGGTCAGGCTTGCACTGGCGTTGCTGACGGTTCAATTCCCAAGTTTGAGGTACTTGAACCCACACTAACAGGGCGGGCCCCCACAGCGTTTTTCGCGTAGCGTATGGTCTGGGACAAGTGTGGACGCGCCTGCGGCGTCGCGTGATGGCCACCCATGAAGAAAATATAAACGTAAGTTACATGTAACATACGCGTAAAATATATGTTATATGAATGTGCTGTAGAGCTGCTGCTTTGAAGACGAGTGAAGAATGAGCTTAACTAGCTACCGAAGAATTGCCCACATCAAAAACAATCAGAGGCCCTCATAGACCGCATCGTACATAACACGGGTTTCCTAATACGCGTTAACATGCAATGCTACGTCACAGCAATACACACAGCCGCCGCAGCCAAAGTGCAACAGCGATGAGTCACAGGACAACACGTGCAATCGCAACGTAATTCAGCCATATAAAAGGTAATACAACAAAGGCAAATACGTCACAATAACTATACATAGATATACATTATTGTTCCTACAACAGAACCTAAGTTACTTGAGACATTCAAGTAAGTTACATTTACATTACAAGTAACTTGATTTCATTTTTCTGAGCAGCCAGCACCTCGCAGGTATGGTCTCATGGGACACAAATGTAGCCCAGCGGTGGCTGAACCAAATGTTGACGGTTTGTTGGTCCGAGCAGATTTCGCAACAAACCCAGCCACCAGGGTCCAGCGATTCGTTGTGTTGGGGCTTGGTGATGCGATGACCCCCGCCCTCGTGACCGAATTTTCGGGGAACTTTCACGAACCCTCTTCAGAATTTTCGTTTTTGACCGACATTTTTACGATTCCCACCAGAAAATTTCATATCTGGGTTGGGATCATTGCTACCCTCTTCAACACCCATTAAGGCCCAGATCCCTCAAGGTGGAGATACATTTAGGAAACTTGATCACACTGGCGGCAAAGTGATCTCTTTTTTTTTCCTTAAAGGCAGTGTTCACGATAAATTTCACTTCCGATATCTCAACGGTTTACGGAAGGTCTGGTGCCCTATATAGCAAGGCATGCTTAAAAAGGGCACGAAAGACACGTTTTTGAGCAAAAATACGCCCTCTCTTGTTTACGTTGATTTTTGAGCGTGGAGGAATTGACCGCTAAAAGGATGATACCTAGCAGTGCAATAAAGCGATCAGCTCACTTATCAGCACTTCCTTGGCATGTGATAGGCGGGGTAGCCCGGAATGTTAGGTTGGGGATAAGTGGTAGATGGAGAGAGCTTGGTTTCTTGAACCATGATAACATCCGGGTGATGAGAACGTGCGAATAGAGAGAGTCCAGATAACTTGTTGCGAAGGCCGTTGAGATTAATGTGTACAATGGAGAGGGGGCGGTTGGTAATTGAGGAATCAGAGTTGCTGGGGGCAGAGCATAGAACACAACGAAAGGATGGGTCATGATGCCTCACAGAACTGAGGCCCGAACAGGAGAAGTGCACCCACCTTTGGCATCCAAAGCACTGGGGACTTGTTTTATGCCAGGTAACATCCTTGCTGCAGGTGGCACATGGATACTTCTGCGTTGGACCTGGATTCCTCTAGACGCCGGCCCTTTGTAAAAAAATCCTCAGGAGAGCTGCGGCCAACCAGCACCTCTCCCATGACAAAAACCCTCTTCTCGGAGGGGTTGACGTCGGTTTGCACAGAGGCGATCTTCTTTCCTACACACTGCCACGGCACGAACGTACGACATCTCGGCAGCGCCTCCACCAAAGCCCCTGAGAACGGTGGCCGTCGCCCTCGACCTGACCAAAGCGTTTGACTCTGTTAACTTGGGACTGCTGTCCGACAAACTGTTGAAGTCCTCGCTGCCATCCTGGCAGAAGCGATGGATTGCAGCGTTTACTAGAGGCCGCCGGGCTAAGGTTCAGTTCCAGAATCACGTATCCGATAGCATTCCAATAGCAGCCGGTGTTCCGCAAGGCGGAGTGTTGTCTCCTGCCCTATTCAGCCTGTATCTTGAGGATCTACCCGAGCCACCGCAGTAT
The DNA here is from genome assembly GCA_029168955.1 of Aplectana chamaeleonis. NCBI lineage: Eukaryota > Metazoa > Nematoda > Chromadorea > Rhabditida > Cosmocercidae > Aplectana > Aplectana chamaeleonis. The sequence continues at coordinate 603,250 of JAPDOI010000085.1, read as the reverse complement.
ATAAAGATTGTTTTTTACGCCGACGACATCACCATCATGTGTCAGGACCGTGACCTGCAAGTAGCCGCTAACAAGATCAGCGCCTATCTTGACGAGTTGAAGCTTTTCTTCGATAATATGATGCTCACAGTTTCTGCTGCAAAGTCGTCTGTATCAGTGTTCACAACAAGCACCAAGGAACACAGTGCCCACCCAGATGTCAGATGAGATGGAAATTGTTTGCCTGCAGTAAGATTCCCCAAGCTGCTTGGTCTTATTCTCGACCCGTCACTGAAGTTCCACAAAAACGCGGAGCAGAAACAGACAGTCGTCAAGGCAAAGCTTAATATTCTGACAAGGGAACCACAATAAGTCATAGTGACCGTTCCAAATGGAAAGTACTTTTCTAGAACCATTTTTGGACGAAAAGTCCGAATATGCCTATCGCAGCTGCCTAGACCCACTCTGAAAAAAGTTATGAGCGTTTTTAAAGCCTCGCGGCAAGGTAAGGGTACCCCCCATGGAATTTTTAGGGTGTTTGTAATTTTTTTTTCGGATTTTGCTAAAAACATGTACTTAGGGGTAATTTGGGGTGTTGAACACGAATCTGGGGCTCGCTTCTAAAAATTTTGAGGTTTACTGTAGGTTACGGTAGGTAACATGCCATTAAGAGGGCAAAACCTACCTCGATATTCCGATAATCGACAAATGGACATCGAATTCGTATTCAGCACCCCAAACAACCCCACATAGAAATTTTGAGACAAATCTGAGACTTCGACCAAACTACCGTATACCCACCGTAATCTACCGTAAGCTGACAAAAATCGATAAACTGACATCAGATTCGTGATCAGCACTCCAGATAACCCCCGTAGAAACGAATTGAGCTACATCTGTCGTCACATTCCGGAAATCGTCAAAAGTTGATTTTGCCGTCAATTTTCTCTGCCAGTGGGAAGCTTCAAACAAATATAGTAAAAAACTTCGGAAAATCGACAAATGAACCTCATATTCGTGATCAGCATCCCAAATAACCCCCCAGAACGAATTTTTAGTCGAATCTGGAATATTTTTCTAAAACGCTTCGAGAGCCCTCTAATTGGCGAAAATAAACGCCCAACCGAAAATCCGTACAAGTCCAAAACGCTGTTAGTCTGCGCAAAGTTTGGAAAAGGTTCCTTCACCCAAACTTCGCTTAGTGGGGTAGTTTTGGGCGCTGAACACGATTATCAGGTCGGTTTTCAGAGTTGCGTAAAAATAATGCGCTTTTTGGAGGGTACAATAGGTACGAAAATCACAGAAAAACGCTCATACTTTTTTTCAAAGTGGGTCTAGGCAGCTGCGATGGGCATATTCGGACTTTTCGTCCAAAAATGGTTTTAGGAAAGTACATTCCATTTGGAATGGTCACTATGACTTATTGTGGTTTCCTTGTGAGAGCTCTCGGAGGAACATCATGGGGAAGCAGCCGAGAGACTATACTGAGAACCTACAGAGCAATACTTCAGCCCGCTCTGGAATATGCGGCACCTGTGTGGCAGCATCTGGTGTCAGACAGCTCCTGGAATAAGCTGCAGCGTGTACAGAATGCTGCGCCTAGAATTGCGACCGGATGTGCAAGGAGCTCCCCAATAAAACATCTTCACGCGGAGGCCTGCATATTGCCGGTCAAGGAGCATTGTGAACTCCAGGCACAGCAGATGTATATTAATGTTCTGAGGCAGCCGAATCATCCGTCACAGAGAATCATGAAGCCCATAAGAGAGAGGTCGACTAGGACGCCGTTCGCCGATGCTCCTCGTAAAGTTGATGCACAGAGATGGGCCGACTCCAACATGGAATGGCTTCGTCTTCTGCGTGAGGAGCACACCCAGTTTGTTCGGGGATATCTGGAGAAGGCGGCTGTTAACCCTATCTTAGGAGCAGTGCCGTCTCGGGTTTGCGAGTCCGATCTCAACTCGGCAAACGAGCCAGATGTGCTCTTGCCTCGCTGCGCTGTGGTCACTCTATTCTGCTCATGTCTTACGTCAACAAGATCGACAGTAGCCGACCAGACGCATGCCCGGACTGTGGTGCTCCCGGACACGACACGGCGCACTTGTTCATGTGCCCGAAGAGACCTACCTCCTTAACAACAATGGACCTTTGGACGAATCCCTTGAAGGCCGCTTAGTTCCTCAACCTATGACAAAAACCACTTTGAGGCTGCAGAAGAAAAAGAAGCACTTCCTTGACTTGATCATTCCTGTAATCTGAGTCTTCACTTGTTCATTCCGAGGGGGCCGATCTGGGGCACGGGGCGTGTCTAGGGCACCAAAACGCTTGTTTGCAGCCGTTATTTTGCCGCTCCTGGCTCCTTTTCTACCGTTCTTTCGACACTAGGAGCGTAGGATCCTTCTCGCCTATCATTTCACTGTGGAAAATCAACGAGGATGATCATCGTGAACACTGCCTTTAAATAAAAAGATCTACGGGGGGAACCCTACTTCGAGCGATGTTATCGCAGTCAGAAGGGTGATCTAGCACTGGTCGCCGCGCGTGACAAAGGAATCGAGGAGTCGCGTTGAGGTCAGCCGTCGCGCGCGGCGTTTGCGTGGCAGCTGCTACGCGCGACGGCATCGCGCCCACATCGCGTCTAAAGCCTAGTGCATACTTAGCGCGAAGGGCGACGCGACATAGTGTTTGACATATAAATCGATCGAAAGTCGATATTGCTGATATGTACTATCGCTGTCGCGGGAAGTATGCATTAAGCCTAAACCATAGTTTTTTGCGCGGTTGCCTGCCGTTTAGCGTGGTTCGCGATTTCATCACATCGCAGCGCCCTGCACTGCGATGTGAGGACATCGCAGGAGCTTTTTTCTCATGTTTCGTAGTTTCCTAGGTTTATTTCAATCTTTATTCTTCGTTCTTTAGATTCCCTTTTTATTATATGTCTCATTACACTCTGTTAACACATTCACGACCGCACGCTACCACTACCACTTTTCAGAAATCGATTTCTCCGCCACTACGATAAATTTTCAAGCTTTCTCACGTTCAATGTCAATGTATTCTCTACGGAAGTCGTGGTCCGTTGGCAGCTCCACTACAGCACAATCCTCAAAATTTTAAAAAATTAGCTGAGGCTCAATCGGAGAAAATCGTAGCGAAAACATTTTCTCGAGCACATTATGAGTGCTTGTTCCTTTAACTGCCATTTCTGAGCTCTCTTAGCAGAAAATCTTAATTTGAATCACGTTATATTCATCTGAAAACGTGCCACGACCATCACTACACCTACCATGACCTCGAAACATCGTTTTTCCCCAATGTGAGCGTTTCACCCTATCTAGAGTCAGTGAATTATTAACTCTGAAAAAGTAAAGATCCGCGAAAATGAAACAACAGCAAAAATAAACTCGAAAACTTCTAAAACCCTGTTCTTTCAGATTAATGCATGTTTGGGTGAGGACGCAAAATGGCGTCGAAGTATGGTTTCTCTTTAGCACGATGTGATGTGTTGGCGCGATGTACATCGCAGAGCAAATCACATCGCGCGCGATGTAAGTAAGGTTCCCCCCTAAGCCAGCGAGTCTTTGATTTTGCTCGTAAAATTACACTAGTTTTATGTTGACTTGTTAGCGATGAGCCATATCCTGACCTAGGCGTACCTGCCGCATGCTCTTTCAAAACGAAGCGCTCACATACAATTTTCAAGATCTATGTTCAAGTGCGAGTTAACCATAACTTCCAAATCATGTTGGATGGAGATCCTGACAACGCACTTCATTAGGTTCTTGTAAGCTACGCTAAAACTAATCCTCTTCTGAAAGCGCGATATATAAGTATAGGGGACTGCCCTATTCTTATTCTTCAGCTCGTCTATCCTATCCAGCTTAGCTTTAGGGGCCGAATAGAGTCTCGCCGCTGAGAGGCGCGGCAGCATGCAATGGAGGAAAATCGATCGTGTGGCGCCGCGTGATCGATATTCCTCCATAGCATACTGCCGGGCCTTTTAGCGGCGGGACTTTGTTCGGCCCCTTAGGCCGGGATCATACTTCGCGCGATCAGCGATAGTGCATATTAGGCTTTTGGGCGATATTGATGGTAAACATCGCGTCGCTCGAAGTCCGGCCTTTATCGCTCTAGAGAGCTGGATATTTCTGGATTGGAGAAGGACGCACAACTCCCGTAGTTTCAGTTTTCTCGTATAATGAGTTCCCTATGCAGAATACGACATGGACGGTTCAAGATCAACTAGCCACATCGTATAGTGCAACTCAGGTACTCAGGGCGAAGGCCGGCGAACCTCTATGCCGAAAACGACGGCCGGCGCCCCACATTTCGAGGGTGCCGGCCAGCGGCGAACCATGCTGCATGCGACGCACACGCAGCGCGGATATCGGCTCGCCTGCGAACCACAAAACACCATCTTCCATTCGGCCGGTTGGAAAGACAATGGATTGTCACGTTGTCACGGTTGTCACGACTGATCACATCGTAACGTGGTTATCAAGTGCACAGCCGGTATAAAAGGCGCCTCATCTCACTACCGGTTTTCGCCGTGATCCGCGGGGAGGGTGGTTCCTCACCGCAGACTGCGGCGGACTGAGGCGGGGCTTTTCTCCGCCGTGCAGCCAGGGTGACCAGCTTGAGGTAAACAATATTACAAATTCTGTAAAAAAGGGGTCTCCCAAGCAAAAATGGTTTGGTTCGCGTACAAACGTTTCAACAAAAAGGGAACAATAGGAAAGTGGAATGAGGAGAGTGTACAAAAAATGAACAATATCCTCTAAAAACTCTTTTCTTTGTCGAAACTTCTAAACAGCGGAAACAAACCGTTGCGGTTCTGTATGAGGAAGCGATATATACATAATTTATCGGCACCCACATAATCAAAGTCCTTTATGGAGCCAAGAGCGCTTCGTCATAGAGAACCGCAACGGTTTGTTTCCGCTGTTTAGAAGTTTTTAGAGGATATTGTTCATTTTTTGTACACTCTCCTCATTCCACTTTCCTATTGTTCCCTTTTTGTTGAAATGTTTGTAACGCGAACCAAACCATTTTTGCTTGGGAGACCCTTTTTTTACAGAATCGTTCACTTTTTCTTGATATTACGCAGTAATATCCCATGCAAGAATTTCGAATAAAGACCTCTTCATCTCCCCACTAGATCAGCCCTCTTTTTGTGGTCACAAGAATCAATGACCCAAACTGTTATGAAACCATCTCAGGAAAATCACCCGATGTGGCTGACAAGACCGATGTTCACCTGATAATATTAGCTTAGAAATGAATGATATCCATGATATCGTTCCACATAATTCATTCATATTGATCGCGTTAGCCACAGCTGGCTACACCGGGTATTATTTGCAACCTTCATGTTTTTCATACGTCATCGAACCGGTCGGCCACGGTGATTTTCTCAACCAACTCTGACAGGGGTCTTGGGCCCCGGTTATAGTTGGTCGCTCAGACGCAGCCAGCCCGGTCGATAATCATGAAAGCCTGCTAGCCTACAGCCGGATGCAGAATCTGCCCACAGTTCTTCGCTTGCGAATGAAACTACATAACTCAAAACCTACACAGTCAGAAACTACCTTCCATTCCATTTGGACACTTTCACATTAGTGGAACGAAACGGCTTTCCATACTCATTATTTCGTTTCCTCCGCCCCATTCCTTCGCAGAACAGCCGCAAAGCTATTGAATTGAATTGAAATTGACCACGAGGTTGATATACAGTACAGTGGTGTACAGGATCTCGACCTTGACGTGATAATTATCGCCATTGTGCGCGTTAACACGGTGACACCCCACAACTGTTGATACCCGGAGCTTATCTTTCCCATCTAAGTGCTCTTTGACTCTAACATAGAGCGGCCGCGATGTCTCCCCAATATATTGCTCGCCGCACAGTTGGCACGAGATCCTGTAGACCACACCGCATGCAGTGCAATCTCCCTCTCTACCAAATGGGCAGACCACACAATTGGGAGTCGTGCAAATACGGTCATATGGACGGTTTCGGATAAGACGGTTTCTGAGGTTATTAGGGGGTATGTCGACGATTGCGACGGAGCTTTCCAGACCAGCTTGTTTCAGGCATTTGCGCAAAGATCTCCCCACTTCATCAGAAATGAAGGGCATTTTTAGGGGTATTTTGCTTTTTAGGGGTAGAAAAATATTCCTAAAAATGCCCTTCACCTCTGATGAAGTGAGGAGATCTTTGCGCAAATGCCTGAAACAAGCTGGTCCGGAAACCTCCGTCGCAATCGTCGACATACCCCCTAATAACCTCAGAAACCGTATTATCCGAAACCGTCCATATGACCGTATTTGCACTACTCCCAATTGTGTGGTCTGCCGATTTGGTAGAGAGGGAGATTGCACTGCATGCGGTGTGGTCTACAGGATCTCATACCAACTGTGCGGCGAGCAATATATTGGGGAGACATCGCGGCCGCTCTATGTTAGAGTCAAAGAGCACTTAGATGGGAAAGATAAGCTCCGGGTATCAACAGTTCTGGGGTGTCACCGTGTTAACGCGCACAATGGCGATAATTATCACGTCAAGGTCGAGATATTGGGGCGAGAAACCGATACCCCTGCCAGAAAAACCCTGGAAGCTTTTTGGATCCAGGCGAGCGACCCAAAATCAATCGGAAGGGGGAATGCCTGTATATAGCTGGAGAACTCAAGACCTACCTCAGACTCGCATTTTAACGTCGAGAGGTAGCGGTCTCGTCCTGTGCTCCACTTTCCACCACCGTTCTATCGTGCTGATTCATCTAGCGAGTTTCCTGTCAAGGTGCGGTAATTTCTTAATTTCTCAGTTTCTGACTACGTTTTGGAAAAAATCTCTCTCGAATCTCAGTAAGGTTTAGCCGACATTTGGCAGGGTAATCACATTTCTGATTTGCTCCTTTCAGGCTCTGAAGAAGGCGATTCCGCCGAAACGTGCGCAAGCCAATAGACTGTATATCAACCTCGTGGTCCAGTTCAACTACACAATTAATTAATTAATTAGTTTATCGGTTACTGAACAATGACATCTATTTAGGGATCGTATGTTACATACATGTTACATACAATTACTATGGATTCGCAATGCCGAGGTTTATGGAGAGTCGCACCTGGGGCCGTTGTATACACTTTCACCGTCTAGGATGAAGGTTGAACGCTGCTACAATATATGGGCTCACACTTTCTCAGGTGTGGTTCGCCGGATGTCAACAATTTTGAAAACTAGGAGTCATGAGAATAGAATATTTGAGTCAAGCGTGGTTGATTTGCGCTACATACGAAATTTCACCGTCTGAGATAGAAGCTGAAGGGCGCTACACTGTACTCGTCAATGAAAAAAAGCGTGCAAGTCTTCGAAAAAAATAGGTTTTTAAAAGGTCATAAGTGAAGAAGTAAACGAGTTATCTGGAAAGGTTCGGGCTTTGGGAAACTAGACTTTATACTCTGCCGTTTGCAACCTTTCGTAAACCTGAAGAGTGCCTTTGATGAACATTAACCTGTTGTGGGTTCTTCTCTTAAATGCACTGTGGGTGCACATCTAACAAAGTATTGAGAAAACGCATACATGGACGCAGAACCCACACCAAGAAAAATTTCGCAAAGGACACACTCCAGAGGCCAGATTCATCATTGCATCAACCGCGGGTTTGTGGATTTGGGTTGGGTTTCGCGCCAGCATTAGCGCGCGTGTGCACGAGCTAAACCCAACCCAAATCGACAAACCCATGCCTAACGCAATGATGAATCCGGCCTCAGAGGTGCCGTAAGCTTCAAACCCGAAGTTATTGCAGTTTTAATTAAAACCCTAGTTTAGATTCGTGAGCTTGGATGATTTTTGTCATCTTCCTCTGTTAGTGTAGCAATATTCGGCGTTCATTTGAGACGCTGAAACTCAGAATAGAGTAAAGCGACCACGCTGGACTCAAATACACTAATCCCGAAAGTCCTACATAGTTTTCAAAATTGCCGACTTCTGGAGGGACCACACCTGAGAGAGGTGTTAGCCCTCAAATTGTAGCGGTGCTCGGCCTCAATCTTAAACGAGGAAAGTTTTTCTACAGGGTAAATCGACCATGCTGAACTCAAATATCAACTCTACTGACTCATAGAAATCTTTCGCAGAAATCATCCATAATTATGCAAGTTGCTCTAGACACTTCACATTAAAGATTCATATGTCTTGTCTATCATTTTGGGAACGCCTTCACTATGACTCCACCCTAAACTTCCTAATTGAACACCGTCACTCGCAAATCAATTCAAATATAGTCTACAGCAATGTAAGTAGGACCTGGTGAGGTTGCGGACTCGTCCTAACATACGGTAGTTTATTAGTGGTACCACTCATTTTTTCGAAGCAGCTGTGATAGATCGGTAAGTCTATGTTTTCACCGATATGACTACATCCGTGGAAGCAATGAAAACAGGTGAAAATGTGAGAGTAGAAATGACAACTCATCGACTAATTTCAGTTATTTCGAAAAAAATGAGTGATAACACAATCAGACTACAGTATGTTAGGAAGAGTCCGCAACCTCACCAGGTCAATCTTCCATTCTCAGACATTCTGGCGTTTCTAACGCGCACTGAACCGTCCCATTTCGACCTGTGCGGAGCAAACGGCAGAGTTCCCGCATGGCCATTCCGGTCTGCGTTCAGCGCCTGCCAAACATCGGATTCCGCCGTTTGGCTGGCGATGACGTCACTGCTGCAGAGAGGCTCGGTGCTGCGTTTGTAGAGGATTTGAAAGGGCATGAACTCCTTTGATCTGCCAAATCACGTTATCGATGACTCCACAAATGACCAGGCCCATATCAGCCGCAGAGGACGTATATAAGGGGCCTCATCCCAGAGAGAGCGCAGTCGGCCTTTCGGGGCCGCTCCTGGAAGGAGGCTACGAGTCACTCTCTGGACGATTTTTGACGCTTAGGGGTCTCCCCCACGGTCCTCAGCGAGGGAAGCTCCCTCGCGGTCGACCGTGGCGTGGATGCTGTCCCTGTCGCGGACCGCGGTGGGGGTGACTCCCTCGCGCAGGCCGCGACATGGACCGTGTCTTTGTTGGAGGAGACCCGCTCCTACTGAAATGATGGGACGCCGCCCCTAGCGCCACGTGCTTATATAATAGGACGAAGACCTCCTTTGCCGTTGTAAATCTAATCTAGCATGGTCGAAGCCTGCAAACGGCAGTTAATCGCCGGATATCGCGGGCGGAACCGAACATGATCGAAACCTGCAAACGGCAGTGAATCGCCGGATATAGCGGGGCAAACGGCGGATATGGGGCACCCGCTTTGCCCATTTTTTCGTTTCCAACGGGAGCGGTTCAGATTATGATCCGCGTTTGCTGCGCGTTACAGACCCCACAATGCCTGAGTTGCTCTAGACTATAGCATTTCAGTCAAATCGCAATGCATAGTTGAATTCCATGTGAAAAACTGCTCCGGGAGGTTTTCAATCACATACGTATTTCTCCAATGGGTCAATTCAATTTAATAGCCTTATCTGGCGACAAAGTAACATACAAAATGTATGTGGGATAGGTTTAAACAAGACAGCCTGGACATGCAGGCAAAGAAAACACTCGTACGAATAAGAGCACCCTGAATTCAAAGCTTTAGCAGAAAGCACGGCCATCGACCCCATGCAATGACCCGAGGTTGAAATGGGACAGCCTGCTTTTGAAAATCGGAAAATGCGCGGCCTCAACGATCTCTGGAGGTAATTTGTTCCAAACTGGGATGACTCTAAATGCAAAGGAATGCAGCACGTTGGACTTCGACGTAAATCTACGTGCGAGCTGAAAAGCGTGCTGGCGGGAGCGAGTACAGCGGCTGGTGAACACGAAAACGCTCTCAAATGGGATGTCGCAAAGACCTTTAACGATTTTATAACATAAGTGTAAATCGAACTCGGTTCGCCGATATCGTAGGGTTTCGATCCCCAACATTTCAAGCCTTGTCGTATAGTCTGGTACTTCTCGCGTAGGAAACACTTTGACAAAAACGCGTTTTGAGTACCGCCTTTGCACGTTTTCCACGATTTCATCATCCTCAAGAGGATGGTGACCACACCTGCGTACAGTATTCCAAGAGCGGTCGGCAGTAGACAATGTATGCTTTCCTGTAATGTTCGAGACATGGGTGTTGCAGAGATCTCAGAATGCAATTTGCCACACGAGAAGCTTTCTTAGAGATTTCCTTGCAGTGGGATTCCCACTTAAGGTCGGTGCTAATAAGCACACCATGATCACTGACAGTCTCGCGTAGCTGCCGAGATGTCGTACGTTCGTGCCGTGGCAGTGTGGAGGAAAGAAGATCGCCTCCGTGCAAACCGACGTCAACCCCTCCGAGAAGAGGGTTTTTGTCATGGGAGAGGTGCTGGTCGGCCGCAGCTCTCCTGAGGATTTTATTACAAAGGGCCGGCGTCGAGAGGAATCCAGGTCCAGCACGGAAGTATCCATGTGCCACCTGCGGCGAGGATGTTACCTGGCATAAAACAAGTGTCCAGTGCTTCGGATGCCAAAGGTGGGTGCACTTCTCCTGTTCGGGCCTCAGTTCTGTGAGGCATCATGACTCATCCTTTCGTTGTGTTCTATGCTCTGCCCCCAACAACTCTGATTCCTCAATTACCAACCGCCCCCTCTCCATTGTTCACATTAATCTTAACGGCCTTCGCAACAAGTTATCTGAACTCTCTCTATTCGCACGTTCTCATCACCCGGATGTTATCATGGTTCAAGAAACCAAGCTCTCTCCATCTACCACTTATCCCCAACCTAACATTCCGGGCTACACCGCCTATCACATGCCAAGGACAGCTCTTGGGGGCGGAGTGTCTACTTTCGTGCAATCTGCCCTACCTTCTCATATTATTCCTAATACTCCTAAGGACGGTACTCTCGAGTACATTCCTGTCCACCTCCCGCTCAAAACCCCTTTATCTCTATTTAACATATATATTCCTCCTATATCATCTTGTCCCCCCTCTTATAATCCTATTCCCCTCCTTAAGCAGTTGTACGACTGCTCACTCTCCCCTTCAGCTGTCTTTGCGGGTGACTTCAATGCTCACACGTTCTGTTCCGCACTTGATTCTGACGCCAGAGGGGAAGATGTCGAAGAATGGGCTGAGGAGAGTGACCTGGTTATCCTCTATGATGACCAGCCCACTCGTCTCCCTGCCAACGGCCGACCTTCTAGCCCAGATATCTCTCTTGTGTCATCCAATCTCTCTAATGCTTGCACGTGGTCCACATCCACAACTCTCTCCAGTGATCACATTCCCGTCTTTGTCTATATTGATCTCTCTGACTCTCTTGCCCCTTACTCTGGTTTTCGTCATCGTACTTATCTTAATTTAGGCCTAGCAGACTGGACCCTGTTCAGAGATGTTGCACTTCGCCATGCGGTCGACTACCCATGGAATGGTGATGTCCATCAGAAAGAACGTCATTTAACAAGTGCCATCCGCAAGGCCATGAAAGCAGCAATTCCTGAGGGTCGTGTCAAGACCTTTTTTCCAAATGTCAGCAGGGAAATACTGCAGAAGATAAGAACCAGAGATGAGAAGAGAGCCACGGACCATCTAGACCCGGACATAGCTGTGCTGGATAATGAGATCAAGCAGGATCTCTGGTTTTCGTCATCGTACTTATCTTAATTTAGCCTAGCAGACTGGACCCTGTTCAGAGATGTTGCACTCCGCCATGCGGTCGACTTCCCATGGAATGGTGATGTTCATCAGAAAGAGCGCCATCTAACAAGTGCCATCCGCAAGGCCATGAAAGCAGCAATTCCTGAGGGTCGTGTCAAGACCTTTTTTCCAAATGTCAGCAGGGAAATACTGCAGAAGATAAGAACCAGAGATGAGAAGAGAGCCGCAGACCATCTAGACCCGGAGATTGCTGTGCTGGATAATGAGATCAAGCAGGATCTGGATAAGAACAAGAGGGAATGCTGGGAGAAGTTCACTGAAAAGCTGAATTTCAAGGCGGACGGAACTACGACGTGGAAAGTGTTGAGGAAAATTTCCGGAAGGTCCGCTCCCCCGATGAGCTCCGCTATTGAGTTCGAGGAGAACGTCTTCAAATCAGGGAAAGCGGCTGCTTACGCACTCGGCAAGAATTTTTCCATCACACGTACCAAGCGAGGCGTGCAAAACAGAGTCACGGTTAGAGAGCTGAGCCGGTTACCGCTCATGAACGCATCTGAGGCCTTTACTCTCACACAAGTAGAGAAGGCTGTCAAAGAAATGCGGAATTCGAAGGCTATCGGACCTGACGGTATCTCCCCAGCCATCCTGAAGAAGCTTCCCACGGAACTTCTACCGATGCTTGCAGATATCATTAACACTTCTTTCCGGACCTGCACTCTACCTCAAGCTTGGAAGACAGCCAATGTGATACCGTTGCCAAAGCCAGGCAAGTCCCAAAGCACGGCAAAGGGCTTTCGACCAATAAGCCTGTTATCGCCCGTCGCTAAATTAGCTGAAAAGTTGATCGTGAGGGATCTGGCTGAGCAAAATGAGCGACAGCAGCATCAGCATGGGTTCAGGAAACTTCACTCTACTACTACTGCTCTATTGAAGATCGTGAGCTTTCCGGTCGATGGGTTCAACATGAGAAAGCCCCTGAGAACGGTGGCCGTCGCCCTCGACCTGAGCAAAGCGTTTGACTCTGTTAACTTGGGAGTGCTGTCCGAGAAACTGCTCAAGTCGTCGCTACCATCATGGCAGAAGCGATGGATTGCAGCGTTCACTAAAGGGCCGCCGTGCTAAGGTTCTGTTCCAGAATCATGTATCCGATAGCATTCCAATAGCAGCCGGTGTTCGCAAGGCGGAGTGTTGTCCCCTGCCCTATTCAGCCTGTATCTTGAGGACATTCCCGAGCCTCCCAATGATGTAAGGATTGTTATGTATGCCGACGACATCACCATCATGTGCCAGGATCGTGACCTGCAGATGGCCGCTAACAAGATCAGCGCATATCTCGTCGAGTTGAAGCTCTTCCTCGAAAAAATGATGCTCACAGTCTCTGCCGCAAAATCCTCTGTTTCAGTGTTCACAACGAACACCAAGGAACACAGTGCCCACCCAGATGTCAAATGGGATGGTGACCTGTTGCCAGCAGCTAAATTCCCCGAGCTGCTTGGCCTTATTCTTGATCCCTCACTGAAGTTCCACAAAAACGCGGAACAGAAACAAACAGTCGTCAAGGCTAGGCTTAATATCTTGAGAGCTCTCGGAGGAACATCATGGGGAAGCAGCAGAGAGACTATATTGAGAACCTACAGAGCAATACTTCAGCCGGCTCTGGAATATGCGGCACCAGTGTGGCAGCACCTGGTGTCTGACAGCTCCTGGAATAAGCTGCAGCGTGTACAGAATGCTGCGCTTAGAATTGCTACCGGTTGTGCAAGGAGCTCCCCGGTGGAGCATCTTCACGCGGAGGCCTGCATATTGCCGGTCAAGGAGCATTGTGAACTCCAGGCACAGCAGATGAATATTAATGTTCTGAGGCAGCCGAATCATCCGTCAAAGAGAATCATGAAGCCCATAAGAGAGAGGTCGATTAAGACGTCGTTCGCCGATGCTCCTCGTAAAGTTGATGTACAGAGATGGGCCGACTCCAACATGGAAAGGCTTCGTCTTCTGCGTGAGGAGCACACCCAGTTTGTTCGAGGATATCTAGCAAAGGCGGCTGTGAACCCTATCTTGGGAACGGTGCCGCCTCGGGTTTGCGAGTCCGAGTCTCAACTCGGCAGACGAGCCAGATGTGCTCTTGCATCGCTGCGCTGTGGTCACTCTATTCTGCTCATGTCTTACGTCAACAAGATCGACAGCAGCCGACCAGACGCATGCCCGGACTGTGGTGCTCCCGGACACGACACGGCGCACTTGTTCATGTGCCAGAAGAGACCTACCTCCTTAACAACAATGGACCTTTGGACGAATCCTGTGAAGGCCGCCCAGTTCCTCAACCTATAACGAAAACCACTTTGAGGCTGCAGAAGAAGAAGAAGTCTCGCGTACGGGAAGCGCAACATCGTTTAGGCGTAAAAAGCACTCATGTTGGAAATTAATACGGTCTTCCTCCGTAAGGTCAGAAATCTCCAGAACCCTTCATCCCCTCTAGAGCTCAGACCCCTTGGAGGGCCCTGTGCCGCGCCGAACCCTATATGGCACTGATTGATATGGGAGATCTGATAATGTTTTGGTTTTTTAACGTGGTATTGTTTTTCTTTTTAATAGTTTAACGAAATTCAAAATTAACATATTAACGGGTTACCGCGTTTTTTTTTTCGAAAATTAACGATTAATGTTTAACGAAAAAATTAATTTTCATTAACGCACATCCCTGATGAGCATCGTCTTTTTTGCTGAGGCATCAAGTCTCGAATTGGCAGAGTTAGCGTGTTTGCTTCAGGTTGTGAAGAAAGTGTCATGCCGGAAATCGAAAACGCGAAATCGCGGACGTTTGAAAATTTGGAGCCTCAATTTCTTAAGACCTTTGCAAAAAAAATTTTAGAACCAAGGCCATTGGTATACCTCCCTGTCGCTGCAGCGACAGGTTTCGACAACTATCACTCATCGTGTCGGGACCAGCACCGGTGCTATGGCAGGGTCGGCCGCGGGATCAGTTTGCGTGCGCCCGTCGCTGGAACAGGTCGCTGAGGGGTGTTATAGTTTTCACTGACGTAACCCTGGTCCACTCCGTCGCCGCAGCGACGGCCCGTCGCTGTGCTGCGCACAGCGACGGGCTGTCGCTGGCTCCCCTGGACTCCAAATATTCATCTATTTCATGCTGTTTTATGTAATTTTGGCATATCATGGACAGTACAGTGACATCAGAAGACATTATAGTTTTGTATGTTTCGGTTTAGTTGTTTACCTGCAGTTTTTTTCAATTGGGAATTTATGTACTGTCATTATTCCATTCAATTACTTATGAACCGTTCTTTTTATCTATACATTTGTCTAGGCTGTCGGATGTATTGATTATATCCCGAGCCGGCGTATTTTGCCTCTTCTTTGAACTAGATTTTCCGCTTCCCCAACTACCAACTAAAAATAGGGATGGTTAAAACGACTATAATGATGATCATATTGTGACAGAATGTTAAAACAATTGGACATGTCACGGAATCCCACATAAACTGTGATGGCATGACCATAATCGATTTTTTGTTTGCTGTGCAGATGCGCGTATGCGGAAATGTCAGTCCGCAAAAGTGCGTGGAATTCAATGCGGCGACGAAGACTCCGTCGCCGTGTCCGTCGCCGGCGACCGGCTGTCGCTGGAGTATACCAATGGCCCAAGGTGGACGGTGTAACTTAACGTTAGTTGAACTCACCTTCATTTCTTCTATACGCCCAATATACTGGAACATGGTGAAGATTTGATCTTTTGTGGCGGCAACGGAGACATTCGAAACTTGCAATATTTTGAACTTGTCCTTTTTAACATCGACCCCCATGCTTATCTGCCAAGATTAACCATCATACACGACAAAGAAAATCAGGTAAATTGAACGAGAATCGCCCATGACAGGAAAGTGTTAAAGGTAGAGGAATAAGATAATTTTCAAACATTTTCGGCACCGAAACAGGTGCTATGTGGGAAGGGGGGGGGCACTGTTGTATCGCACTTGGCCACGCCCATTTTTCCGTGCCGCAATGATTCTCCTGCTTTTGGCAAGGGTGGGAAACCCCGGGTAGGTGCTCAAATTTAGTGCGGCACAGTAAAATGGGCGTGGCCAAGTCCATCGCGCCATAGTGCCCCCCCCTTCCCACATGGCACCCCGAAACATACAACGGAAAATGCAGATATATTTTTCAACAAGTTTCGCGGAGACTGATCCGAATCAATGATGAACAAATTAAACACGACCGAAACTCACAAAAACATTCGAATTCAAGCATTCGGTTGCGATCAAATCCAGTCAGATCCCAAGATGATTTAAATATGGATATGAATTTTAAGCTTGAATTATAGAACAGCGAAAAACTAGTAAGATTAAAAAAAAAGGGCTGAGCACATTTTTCGTCAGGTGGATTTGAAAAAAATTGCCACCGAGACATACAGTAGACTCTTCCATTGCGGACCAATACACCCGCTGCGCCTCCCAAGATCTCGTCCTTCAAATCGTTTTCATTTTTCGAAAATTTCAAGGTCGGGCTCCTTTTTTCGTTTTGCGGTTACTGTTTATGTATAAAACTCTAGTAATTCCCTTTAAACCAGGACTGGCTAGGGCTCTCGGAGCGTTTATGATTTGGGTTTACGTGTAAGCTCCCTTTGTGTAAATGGAAGAGTACTATTGCTGGTTTTTTAGAATAGTTTATTGTTTGTAATGTGTAAGGGCGTAATATTTATTTTGGTTCAAGCAGCAGCGAAGTTCCAGTGGTGTTATGTGGGAAGGGGGGGGCGCTGTTGTATCGCACTTGGCCACGCCCATTTTTCCGTGCCGCAATGACTCTCCTGATTTTGGCAAGGGTGGGAAACCCCGGGCAGGTGCTTAAATTTAGTGCGGCACAGTAAAATGGGCGTGGGTAAGTCCATCGCGCCATAGTGCCCCCCCCTTCCCACATAGCACCGTTCCAGTAATTTACATAGACAAGTTTTTTTTTGTAATTTTACCATCAGTTCTATTGGGAAAAAATCGATAGTATTTCCATCGGAGTACAGTTACGGAGCTTCGGGAGCGAAAAATATTTTAGCATTGAAGCGCGTTTTCCTACCCGTCTCAATTTCTCTATCACTATCGCGCCCTTTTTATCGATTAGAGGATGGAGGGCAGAAGCATTGCAATCTTCAGAAAATGCATGCTCGTGGTAAGGGAAAGATGAATTCGGAGGTAGTAGGACGACAAAGGCAATTGATTTTGCCAAATGTGAATTGTATGTGGAAATGCCGTGAGGATAATGATTGCGTTGGAGCCCGTAAGAGGCCGCGATTTTCTGAGCTCTGGAACCTGGGGTTAAAATCAAACTAGAAATTTGGCTCTGTGTGTACGATACTCTTCTTAGGGCCCATAACTCTTCTGATTTCGGAAGGGGAGGGAAACCACGGGTTGGTGCAAAGTTTGTTGAGTGTGAAAATGATGGCGCGGACGAGTTGCGACGCTACCGAGGAAAATCAGTCCATCCAAGAACACTGAATACAACACCGTTAAACACTTCTCATTTACAAAATTTTCATAGTTACCATGTGTTGTGAGACATACGAGCTTGGACTGTCACACCCTCTTGGGTGGTGTGGCAGTTTGGAGTAGGTTGAAATACGCATAATAGAGGAGGGGGGGGGGTACCCACATCAAAATTTGGTCCACGGGGAGATTCAACCCCTTGGAGCAATTTGGAAAACGTTTGGCACATGTATCAAACTTTATAAAAATCCCAATCGTGAAAAATTTTGATGTGGATGCGAATTCTTTTTTTGACACCCCTCTCCAGTATGCTCGCACAGCCTGCCGGCCGAAAGCCAGCGCTGGCACTTTCGGCCAGGTGCACCGGTCCGCCAGCCCGATCCATATTCGACGCATTCTACGGCGCTCCGATCCCTAGTTTGCCTGAGTGGGCGGAGCACGTGACGGCTGTTATTTGAGCAAGTTTCCGTATCGATTATTTCATGCGTATTTCAAGAGAAAAGCGTACTATTTCGTGAAAAGAAGCTACATTTCTTACATTCGCAATGTATTCGTAGCTGTTGTCGTTCAGATAGGATAAAGCAAGGCTGTTTTTGTGAGCACGTGAGCCTATTTCTGACAGCCTTCGTAGTAACAGTGCTTGCAGCTCTAGTCACAATTTTGTGGTTTCAAACAGGATTCTTTGCTGGAGGTAACGCAGCATCGCGATGAATATTGTACGCTTAAGTTTAAAACAGTACTTGCTTTTGGGAAAACCCTAATCTACGCCAACCTAACTTTGAGCTTTCATGCATACGGCACTACTCCCAAGGCAGCAACAATACATCACGATTGAAAAAGTCGTCGAATGTTCATTGTTGAGACCAACTTTTCTATAACAACCCAAAATCATCATCAGAACTTGTTTCCCAGCCAATCATGTAGAAATGTTTGAAAATCCCCCCGTTCCACTCTTCACCGACTCATAGCGAACTAAGCAGGTCTATCCTCCGCGGAAACTTTCCCACCAATGTGTGAGGGAGTTGAAAAGTGCCGGAACACTAACGAATCCAATGATAGCCGAGCGCGACTAGCCGCGAGGCCGCGCGCGGCGTTCATGCACCTCTGTACACTCCGCTGCAGCACGCCACGTTACCGTAACCACGTAGCGTTGACCGGTGTGTTAGAGAGGCTTGTCCTTGAATGAGTAGCCCCAGGTCCGGTTGTCGTGGATCTATTTCGTTGGAACCGTGCTGGCACTCAGAAATGTTAGAGTACCGTTCTAACTAGAGACTGCTCTACCTACCCTGTGAAGATTTGGAATGTTGTCGTCGCTGTAGGTCTGTGACAGTAGATAAAGACCCGTGCTTGAAATTCCCTAAATGGCTGCGAAGATTTTGAAAAACGGCATTTTCATTGCTCCACAAAAAGGTAAGAGTACCCCACTGGGGGGTTTTGGGGTGTTCAGGAAATTTTTTCGGGTTCGGCTCCAAACTCTCAACCGGGGGTTGTTTAGGACGCTGAACCCAAATCCGGGGTCTATACTTTGTTAGACTTAGGTCTACTGTCGGTTACGGTATGCATAATGCTTTTAACTGGCTTTACTTACCTTAACATTTCGAAAAATGAACCTCAAATTCGTGTTCAGCGTCCCAAACAACACCCACAGAGAAATTTTGAGCGTAATCTGAGACTATACCCGAGCTACCATTTACCTAAAGCTACATACCGTAATCCAAGGAAAAGCGATAAGCCGACCACAGATTTGTGTTAGGCAGCCCAAATAACCCCCATGTAGAAGTTTCAAGACTATTTCATCGTGGCATTCTCGAAATCGTCAAAAGTCGCGTTTTGCCACAAAAATTTCCCCTATTTTGAAGCTTCAGAGCAAATCAGACGGAATTTTTCGAATATCGACAAATGGACCTCAGATTCGTATTCAGCGTCTAGAACAACCCCAATCAAAAAGTTTTGGGCTCAACTCGAGACAATTTTTTGAACACCCTAAAAGTTGCCAATTATTTTCTTCAGCACCTTTTCAAACAACCTAGCGAAAATCGAGGTGATACGAATGGGTCGAGAATCTTTAGGGTCAGTTGAGTAGATAATTTCTTCATAAGAATGAGAGTTGCAAATGAAGTACGCCACTGGCTTGGAACATCAGCCCTCATGAACTCAGGTTAAAAACATGGGTGAGCGGGATCACCTTCTCTATGAACTGCAGGGGGATATGGTCCGGTGTATCTGATAGTGAGAACGAATTCGGCCATTTAGTGAAGAGCTCAGATAGTTCCACTGGAAACCGTGAAAACTTCAGGTTGTCCGTGTTACTGCGGTGAATTAGCGATTTGCGCGTAAAATTCGGTGTGTGGCGTCAGTAGTTGCACATCAGGTCATTTATTCGACGCCATGTCCCATGTGCGCTGTGTCTGCGAGGCTTAAACCGAGCGAACGTCGCGCTTTCAGAGTGGGAGCGACGGCGCGAACTGGGAGCGACGTTCTGCGAGGTTTTCCGACGTTTTGCGAGGCAAATGGTCTCGACCATTTTTGTCGCTGTCGCTATTTGTCGCTGTAGTTTCTTCATATTAGTTAGTGTTCCTTCGTTACTAGCTCGTATTAGGTAGTGTTCCTTCGTTACTATCTGCCCATTAATTCTCTGTAGAATCATCTTTTTGCCTATTTCACTAGCTGTTTGCCATCCAGGATTTATCTCGTCATGGCGTTTAATAATTTTTTGTTGTGGACACCATTATTGCTATGCAAATCTTTTCAGTTGAAAGTGATTCTACTGGTGGTAGTGTCTCCTGGTATATTATTCGAAATCTATAACTCGTTTTTGTTGGTCAATTCCAGAATGTCTGAGATTGCAGAATACGCGAGGGATGGCACGCCAATATGTTTATGCGCTCTGATCGAACTTAAAGGGCAGCGAAGAAATAAGAGACGCTGAGAAAGAAATATGACGCGGCGCCAATCGATAGGCCACGCCTTTTTTCACTCGCTCTGAGGAGCGATGCCGCGAATTTCGCAGCGACGCCACTCTGAAAGGCCCTTAAAGGCGTCGGCATTAGGTGGCATCTAGAGTTCTGCGAGCTGCGAGTTGCGACATGCATAAGCATATAGCTGCGTGCTCGCAGCGTCCTCGCATGCGAGCTGACTTGCGACGAAATGGTAGGGGGGCTTACATAGTTGTTGCCGCACTGCGAGCACGCAACTCGCAGTGCGAGCGGTCTGCGACGAAATTCTCGCAGAGGGCTTTCATAGTCCTCTCGCACTGCGAGGACAGTGCGACCATTTTCACGCACGCATTGCGAGCTGCGAGAAGAATACTTCTGACTATTTTTGTCGTAGCTCGCACTGTGAGTACTTCCAGGGGTGCGTTCCAAGAACGTTTCCACTACTCCGTGGGAGGAAAGACAACTTTCCAATGGAGAAAATTGCTTTCCATGGATGCGAATAATAACTGAAAATTGCTCCCACGTGGCCGTGGCTACGTTTCCATGGACGCGTTTTGCCATGGGAATGTTCTTGGAACGCACCCCTGAATCATCATTTCTTTTGCCGACAAAACACTTTGTGCTGGTTTTTCTTTGTTTTTACTCATGATTGCTTCCTGTTTCCTTTCCTGTGAAGGTTTCTCTTTAGTTTCTACTCGTGATTATATCCAGTTTTGCTTTTCAATCATGGTTTTTTTTGAAGATTCAACACACAACATTTGTGCGGAAAGTGATGCGTATCAAAGAAAGTAAAAGCATTTTCAAAATATCATGTTTGTTTTGTCTACATATGCGGTTGTTGTTTTGAGGGTGGTATTTTCTTCTTTTGTCGTCAAACAGCAGGGTCAAGCCTTTTTGTACCGTCTATCTTTCTGGTGGTCAAAATTCCCACGAAAAAAATTCACGTCATATCCTGGGTGACCCTATATGGAAGTTTTAGTTAAATGGTAGTTGAAATTTTCTTGTGTTTTGTTGTAATTTTAAACGACGCTCATTACTAAAAAGGCTCAAAGACTTTCATTTCAACTTCTATGCAATGCGACTGAGCTCAAACTTCCCAATTTTTTATCGCTCCTATATCCTTAGGCCCAGTCTCCATCCGAATTGCCTGTGTTTGCATTTTTTAAGCTCACTTCATCGCCCGGCAGGACAGCAACGGAATGAGGTGTAGCCCCGAAACAATACCGCGCTCCAATGCCACTCATTCCCTGATTCAATATGATGCAATGACTCATGCGCAACCCTGATTCAGGTTCCCGCACTGCCCGCAACTCGCAGACTCTGAAAGCTAGTTACGAGAGTTTCAAGGCCACGCCCCCAACCACTCGCACTGCGAGCAACTCGCAGCTCGCAGAACTCTAGATGCCACCTTATAGTGGAAAGTCTGCGAGCGAGCGAATGTGGGCGTGGCCTTGAAAATTCTGCGGCGGAGTCGCAAGCATCCCCGCAGAGTGTGGTTTGGATTAGAGCGCGAATGTTGATCGACTGGAGCGCGGAAGTCAATCATCTATTTTCGTCTCGTTATTTCGCAGGATGGGCCGCAGCTGCCTGAAATTAGTCTAACACAATACCAGGGGTGTGTTTCAAGAAGGTTACCATGGGCGGAAAATTTGTGTGAAAATCAAACGCAAGACAATGAAATGAGATCTGATGAACAATTAAGCTCCACTGAGATGCTTGCTAACGGGATATTTAACAAATGATAGACTGAAATTTATCCATATCCATTTCATGAGGCCTCATATACCATCATTATTTACTATGGTTGGTATAAAATTCTGGAACGCACCCCAGAAAAGAAACTGAAGCTGAAATTAGGTGCAAAACTAGTTGGGGGGGGCACTCAGGATTTACCCATATAAATGAAAAGATTAATCCATGAAAATGAAAAATTCTTTCGTTATTAGATATTTGATAGCGTTGTTATTCGTAATTTCCTAAGAAAATTCATGAAATTTGATCGATTTCTGAGATCAGTATCATCCATTTCTCCTTTAATCCTGAGTGCCAACCCCCAAAATAGTTTAGCACTCTGAAAATATAGCAGAAAGAAGGAATGAGAACAAAGGAGAGAGAAAGGGGTCGAAATCGTGGACATTTAAATAGAGGATGGTAATGGAGCACAAGTATTAGCAATGGAGCGCGAAACTTGGCAGCAACTCGCAAAATCGCTTGAAAATCACAATCGTCTCGCAATTTCGCAGCGAGCTTCGCCGCGAAATTGCGATTTCCGCGACGGGCAAGACACTCTGCGTACCCCCTCCGTCGCAGCCTATGCGGTGCGGTCGCGTGCGCGGTCAAACTGCGTAGTGCTCCCCACCCTTCATCATTTCTCGCAAACTCGCTCGCTCGCAGATTTTCCACTCTGCCGACGCCTTAACTGTACTCTTTCCATCGCGGACGCTGCCATTGAAATAATGCGTTGCCCACCATGCGTTGCTGAAATCTTTAAGAAACGGCGAAAACGTGCTCAATTGCCTTAAGCCTCATTCATAGCAGGTGGCTACATGCAACGCATTTATATCCTATCGGCGGCTGTGATTTGAACTCCGGCGCTCGCCGCGCGGTGTCGCCGCACCGCCGTCGCGATGCGGCTGCTGCCGGCCTGGCGCGATGCCAAATAGCTGGATGAGCGAAGAAAAACGCAATCTAGGTGGTTCTTGACGACTAAACGAGACAGTCCGGATGTTTCCTTCCTGGATAATGCTTATCAAAGGATCTCCCCATTATTCGACCTAATTAGGGTTTTGATCATCGACTGGGTCGGCAGTATTAGGTCTGTTAAGTTTTCTGAGTGCCCAAGGTCCACTCATCGAAACTTTAACTCGTGGTTATGAGCTATTTTGAACCTGAATCATAGCTGTAGAAGTAATTTGAAGCATTTAATTGCTGTAAACCTCAAGAGCACTAAATTCCTTCTAAGCATTGTTTCTAGCGAACTACGTACCGTTGTACAGGGCAAACTTCAGTATTCCGTTGTATTCGTTTGCAGGAATATGATGTGCATTGTAGAGGAAAGGGTTTAGTTCTTATCAAAGGATTCGACACACTCATGTTGTCTCCCATCAGCCAATGCGCAATGTCTCAGGGGTGTAAAGATCTCTGTCGATTGGCCGACGGAAGGATTGACCCCGACCGTACTCCTATCTACCCCTATATAGGAATATGAATAGGTATGAGCGCGACAGTGCTTCTTCATCCAGTTTGTTACTCAGCTCATCAGAGGAGATCAAGCATGTCTCCTTCTACCCAAGAAGTGAAGCCGAACCTTTCTAACAGCTTAACCTTCAAGGTTTGGCTTGATCCTCGTTTTCATTCCTCACGCAAGTTCAGTGGCGTGCCGTAGGCAAGGTTCGTACGCATGATACGCTTCGCATTGCTGCTCAAAAGTCACTTTGCTCCATTGCGTCCGTGCCGCGCGAACGCTGTTCTTCCCTTGATTGTTGTCTCTTCTCTTACTCCGCACACGCACGCAGGCGAGACGGAAAGTTTTCTTGAAAAAAAAAATGGGAAGAATAGCCTTACCAGCACACTCTTCCTCATTATATCATCCTTGCGTTGGCTAAGATTGGTAAGGAAGTGCCTTTGGAAGCACTGTATTCCAGCTTAACAAGAGGTAATTTTGCAGTTCTCAATTATCGGTGAGGTTGTGTGACGAACAGAGCGGTCGATGGTAGTGGTTGACATCTCGGGGTGTTAATTTCGTGCTAAAACTTGGCGGTCGTCTCGCTTTGAAAACCCGTTTTCTACCACCCCATTTAGCTGTATACAGCGAAATAAGTTCGCATGGGAATCGAAGCGATAATTTACTTCAAAATAACGCTCACAAGTGTCGTTGAGGTCCGCCAACGGGTAGAAGTTATGGAGTGTAGACGTTGTGCACTCAGAAAATATATCAGACCTAATATTGGCGACCCATTGGATAATCAAACCTCAATTAGGTCCAATAATAAGCAGTAGCTTGTTTACTAACGTCATCCAGGTAGAAAACGGCCGAATTATGTCGATTAGCTGACAAAAACCAACCCAAAGCGCGTTTTTCTTCGCTCATCCAGTCCTTTGGCATCGCGCCAGGCCGGCAGCCGCCGCGTCGCGACGACAGTGACGTGACATTGCTCACCCGCGTGCGTACGCGTCGCGGCCCGGTGAGGCTGAAAACCCCACCGTCTAGAAGAGTCTTCAGAGCTCCTTGCGAGTAAATAGCTATCGATTATGACAAGAAGTAAACGCAGGAAAGCTAGTAACGCTCCAGGACATGCCAATTTATCTGATTACATCTAAAAGCGGAGATGTCGCGTGTCCGCCCATCTCGTCGCGTGCGACGCTCACCGACCGCAGCGCAGCACGCACGGGTGAGCAATGTTCGCCTCCCATAGCAGGTCGCCTCGACTTTGAGTCGAAGAATACTGCGACGACCTGGAATCGCTGGACGAAGCTATTTGAAGTCGCTTCGTCCAGCGATTTCAAATCGTCGAGCGACTTGGGATCGCTCGTGTGGACGCATTTCTGCATGAAACACGACGGAGATTTGCGGAAAACGACGCGAGATTGTGTGTGGAGTCTGCAATTTGACGCGGAGTAGTCTATATCTTGACGAAAGGTTACATCTTAGTCGCTCCGACTAGATGAATCGCTCTCATCATGGAAGCGACGCGATTAGTCGAAACCACCTAACAAAATCAAGCAGGTCGCTTCGACCAGCTATGAAATACCCTAGTCGCTCGGCGATCGCGACTGAAACTGCAAACTGTTCCAACCCGCCGGGACTCAGTGCAAGAGCTGTTGACGCGACTAGTCGAAGCGACCAGCAATGAATGGGGCTCTAAGGCTCATTCGTAGCAGGTCGCTTCGACTAGTCGCGGCGCTGCCACTAGTTACAAAACCCATCGCGCCAACAGATCCTGTACTGAGCCGCGACGGTTTAGAACAGTTTGCAGTTTCAGTCGCGATCGCCGAGCGACTAGGGTATTTCATAGCTGGTCGAAGCGACCTGCTTGATTTTGTTAGGTCGTTTCGACTAATCGCGTCGCTTCCATGATGGAAGCGATTCGTCTAGTCGAAGCGACTGGTCCGCAATCTTTCGTCACAACCTTACGTAAGTGGCGCGAAATTGCAGACGTCACAGATCACCAACATAAGGCCTATGGTATACTTTGTCGCTGTAATGAGCGACAGGCATGCAATCTAACACAAATCGTGGCGGGACCCGCAACGGAGCACCGGCAACCAAGGTTGAGCAGGGTTGCGACTCGGCGCAACGAGGGGTCGTAAAATAACTGAATTTTTTCGAAAAAAAAAGAAAATTGGAGGGGGGGCTCGTATGATTTGATCGAATTTTTCCACAAATTCGAATTTTTCACTTTCAAGAAAGCTTAAGGATTCTTTAATTCGAGGGGGTGTCGTAAAAATTCAGTAAATTTTGCGATTTTTTTTGTCGGCGGGTTGGGGGTCGTAGCTGCGCCGACAATTTGCGCAACGGCCTGCTCAACCCTGCCGGCAACGGTCGTCGTAGGAACAGATGTCGCGTGTGGGTCGCAGCGACGTGTCACGGAGGGCTGACATACTGCAAATGTGCCATGGCCTGTCGCTACCACTGTCGCTGTGCAGTGCACTGCGACAGCGACAGATTTAAAGGACGGGAGGCGGTCGCTGTGCAGAACGACGCGACCGTGGGTCGCAAAAGTATACCATACCCCTAAAAGACGGCTTATGAAAGGGAAAAACGTGTATTTATGACACATTTACGATGATAGAGACGAGAAAATATATTAAGGATACCGAGAAATAACATTTCATGCAGAGCTTCTAGCAATTAGTAGCTTTAGTCGTAGTTTTAAATTTTTGCTCAAGCAAATTCCACCCCTTCGTTTTTTTGGAACCATTATTTGTTTAAAAACTATGCAAAACTCTTTTATTTAGAAGGTAAGGGCAACAATGTCACAAAAAATAAGTAGAAATGCCGAGAAAAATGCTTTTTTTATTCCTGCGGCGTGGTCCGCAATTGTCCGTCTATTTCACGCGAAATTACGCCCGCCCGAGCGATTTGAAATCGCTGGACGGAGCGATTTCAAATCGCTTCGTCCAGCGATTTCAGATCGCGGCAGTATTGTTGGTTGCTTCGACTTGAAGTCGAAGCGACCAGCTATGAATGGGGCTTTAGACATCTTTCATTGTCCTCACCGCACGAAAACAGTATTACTCAGGCACTCGGGGGCTACGGCCGCCGCACCATTGGCCGCCGAGCCGCGCCTCCGATTAGCGCATCGATGTCGAAAGGTGCGCGGATCGGCGTCGTAAAATAAAGTCTGTCGGTCCCCGGCCCCCGAACGGTCCAAAATTAGGCCATAAGCGGCTCAGACACTGTCCATGTCCATTTTCGGCGTTTCCGGATTCGTTCAGGGGACACAGGGACAGCCCACAAGGATCACCCCTGTTGGCATCCTTACGGAGGGGAGGGGTGACCCCACCGCCACAGGCCGCAGTGAGGTGCACCCACCGTGGACCGTGGGGAGATGGCCCTCAGTTGGGTACCCCCCCCCCCAAGCCGTGGGGAGCCCTCTCCCCTCGGCGACCAAAATTATCCTCCGGTGTCCGGTGGATCTTCTGGAAAGTGACTCGAGGCCACCTTCCAGGTCCGGCTCCGAAGAGCCGACTGAGGCACACGGTGAGATGAGGAGTCAACATTGTGAATATCTTTGTCTAAACATGTTGATGATACCGAGCGACTGCGTAGGGGCGCGGAAGGCTGCGACTCCCGATATGCGTAGATGCGTCGCGGTCGAGAATCTGCGTGGCGGTCGAGAACGGGCGCAGATGGCCGAATGACTCTCAAGGTTGGGGGATGGTTGTTTCGGCCTCAAAAGTGTGGCGGGCCGTCCCGCCGAGTGCCTGAGTAGTTAGGATCCAAAGAAAGGAATGGAACAACAGATGGTAGAGCATTTTGAAGGGTGGGCTCAGAAAATGTTTCACGGCCACATCAAACAGTTCTTCTGAGAATCGAGGCGGGGTTTGGGTACAGGATGTCATGTACTTCTGACGCATTTTCCCCAATTTGGTCGGGATTAATTTTAGCTCTATCCGGGGACCAAGTATTTTTTTAGCAAACAATCCCGGTTTTGGAGACTTCCGTGAACACTGCCCTCAAGAGGTGGTACCAAATGGACACCCTTGTAGAATTGTGTAGTAACCTGTTGTCAACATATTTTGGCTAGCTAAAACCTGTTTTGTTTTTTTTCACATTTCTGAGCTGCAAAGCCAAAGTTGACGCAGATTATCGCTAGAGCTTCGTCCATTCTTGGTTTTCAGATTACTGCCCAAAGTGTAGTGTTTTTTTGCTTGTCTTGAAGGAAGTCGCTTTCTGATCTCAACGGGTTTTCCATAATTGGCGAGAGTACGGGGAGGTGTTTACCCTCATTCGGCAATGGTTGAAATGTGGAGAGAACTCCTTCGATTGACGTAGGGATGAAAATCGCCCCGTACGCCCATCTCCCCCTTTACTAAAATGGCTATGATTTACTAGTCAGAATGAAAAGCGAGGCTGAGGAGGAATCGTGGATGGGAGGTATTTCGGCTCTCAGTTGGATCTCCTGCGGGGGATATGTTCCCCGACCATTTTCTCGCCGCACTCGGCCTCGGACCCTTGTCCTACCACAGGAAGGCCGACGGTGTTGGACACCAGCGAGAACGTGGGCGGAGAGCTAACTCACGTTGCAGTGTCAAATGGGCACGAAGCAGCCACGAATCTGCGTAGTCGTGCATTGTCCTTCACTGTTGTGACGTTTGTGAGCTCGCCCAACTAGTGAAGTTTTTTGTGTGCGTAAAACTTTTGAAAAGGATGTTGTGTTCGATTTCTGGGGAAGGGGGGGGGGGTGGGGCAGCACTCCATTTCCTTTTGTACTTCGCTCATATCTGACTATGAATGTTGTAATCAGGGTCAAGCGGGGCGTACCCTCTATTCCTAAATTTTCGCGATCCCCCGAGGCGCGATTTTCGGGCAGTTTCGCCGAAATTTCGTTCAGTAGTCGGTTGCAAGCGTCTAAAACCTGAGCAATGCTACGATCCTTCCCTTTTGTGACCAGAAATGTCGAGGTTTTGGGAAATCTTCACCAAATTTAATTTTTGGTCCGAAATATTTGCGATCAGGGTCAAGAGGGGCGTTGAGTAATTTTTAGAAATTGGAGCGAGCCCCCCCCCCATCATCAGTTTTTTGCCAGAACCCGAAATTTTTGCGATCTCCCCCGAGGCGCCATTTCTGGGCGGTTACTCTTGATCATTAAAACTGTCATACGCCGAAAATTCGTTCAGTAGTAGTTCCCTTGATAGACCAAAAATATTGAGAAATTTGGGGATATCTTCACCAAGTTTGGTCCAAAATTCTGCGACCCCCCCAACCCCCGCTGTGAAATTTCGCATCCCCGCTTGACCCTGTTTGCGATCGCCTCCTAATTTTCATTTTCGGGCCAAAATTTTTGCGACCCTCCCCCCATCCCCCGTTGCGAAATTTCCTAACACTGTGTGACCCTGGTTGTAATTGGCTTATGTAACGCCGTGATCATACTTTAAGCCACCAGCGACAGTGCATAACAGGTTTATCGATTTTTGATGGATATTTTCGGTAAGCATTGCGCCGCTCACTGCTGAAAGTATGATACCGGCTTTACGCAGGAGCATAATACACAATATGATTGTCTAGTAGATCAATCCTGTATAACACTTGCCAAATGCGAGATCTCAATTCCTCCAAATAAGAGCGATATGAGCGACCACCACGGGCCCGACCCCCTTTCATTCACCACCACGGGTCACATCTCCTTCCTCATTTTCAAACTCAATAGCGGCTAGATGGATTGATGAATTTCAACTGTTTCATTGTTCTGCACTTCCCTGCCGTTCTGTCTCCTCATTCTTGTACGCTCGCGCGCAAGGATCGCGAATGAAGGGAAATACGGAACTGAGACAACTCATTCACCAATTTTTCAGCCTCAAAATATTGGCATTTTTGGAGAACCATAACATCGGCATGGATCGTGAAGAGACAGCGTTCACTGTTGGTTGAACACTGAAGGTTGGCGCAAACTCGGTGCACCTATGTTATAGCATAAGACACCGAGTTTGCGCCAACATTCAACAATGAACGCAGTCTCTCCACGATCCATGCCGACGTTAACTGCATTCTGTCCGTTGCTACAAATACCGGCTATCAGCGCGATTAACACGTTTGCAACTGATTATTCATGATAGTGATGAAACACTTGTGGATTCAAGCGAAAGGCGCCTTTGCGGATGAACTACAGGAGGTTATTTGTAACAAAGAGGACCAAATGAAGATGTTAAGATGAACTACAGGGGGTATCGCCGCCTTCCGACCCGCTGCGCGAAACGTCATTCTGCAAATCTTGATGTGAGCAAATGTTGAATGTTTTCTATCAAACCCGTGAGATACGATGCAAAAAGCGGCGGCCTGGAATGAATCCGGAGTGAACTCTAGCATTCTCATGTGACGTGCGTGTGAAGGGTTGGTGAGTGGGAAATGGAAGGCACTCTTTGCACAAACTTAAATTTTAAATAGTGTCTTAAACGAACTTAAATTCTAAATAGTGTCTTGAACGTAGCGAATTTTATCAGTAATGAAGCAATCCCTTCCTGTGCCAAAGGTGTTTACTTGTCAGAGCGAGGTTTCTGAGGTGTATTACGGAATTGAGATAGAGAGACAATAGAGTTCGGAAAGGGAGAGATGGGGAAGAAGAGGTGGTGGCGAGCACTTCACATATTCTGCCTCGCTTAAGGGCAGCATACACGCTCGTAAACGTGATTGAGATAACTACGGAAATAGAATGGTATGGCCCAGAATACAACGCCTATGCATTTTGAAGTGTCAAAAACGACCCGCAATGCCGCTACATGAGTTAGAAGTTGGCCCCGCCCTGTATTTGCCCTTTTCCTGCAACGCAAGGTTGCTGGGCCATCATCACCGTCGGTACTATTGGTGGAATGCCTAACAAGTGAACCACACACGTCACTGACTGCGAAGATGGCCCAACAACCCTGCGTTGGAGGAAAATGGCAAATACAGGGGGCGTGAAAATACAGGGCGGGGCCAACTTCTAACTCATGTAGCGGCGTTGTGGATCGTTTTTGTCACTTCAAAATGCGTAGGCGTTATGTTGTAAGCCATATGGCTCGATCCACATTGTTATCCCAACAACGTTTACGAGCGTGTATGCTGCCTTTAAGTTACAGCGGGATCATACTTTCAGCGACAAACGACGTCACGCAATGTTTACCATTAATATTGACCGGAAATCGATATGCCAGATTTACACTGTCGCCGTCGCTGATCGCGGTAAGTATGATCCCGGCCTAAAATCATCACTTCGCACAGCGGAGTTTATCTAGCTGCAGATATGTAGTAGGATTAGTCAGATTTATTGCCCTATGTCGAATTCTCAACCGTACGTCTCAGAAAACGTGTGTGTGTGTGTCATTTGTTCACACAAACGCTTCTACCATGTTTCTTTTTCAGATCAGAATTGAAAGATGGCCGATGATGGAGTCAATCCGAAGGCCTATCCGCTTGCAGACACCCAGCTTTCTCAGAAACTTCTGGATCTTGTGCAGCAAGCGATGAATTACAAGCAGTTGAAGAAGGGAGCCAACGAGGCGACCAAGACGTTGAACAGAGGAATTTCAGAAGTAGGTCTCCACTGTCCTTCCGTATGATCCGATTCTATTCCTATGAACTTTATTTAGGTAATAATTATGGCCGCAGATGCTGAGCCTCTCGAGATTATTCTTCACTTACCTCTTCTCTGTGAAGATAAAAATGTGCCATACGTGTTCGTGAGAAGCAAGGCTGCACTTGGCCGTGCCTGTGGTGTTACTCGACCAGTTATTGCCGTGTCGATTACTCAAAATGAAGGATCTCAGCTTAAATCTCAGATTCAGAAACTAAAAGAAGATGTTGAAAAGCTTCTCATTTGATAAGTTGTTATTGTTGACTGTTTGTGTGAAAATCCCGTTGTTCTGCTTAGTTACTTGTTACATTTGCTGTTGTTGTACGCTAACGTGGTGTGAATGAATTTGACGAAAGCGCTAGAAAAGAGGGCAGTTAATTTTTCGTCTGAAGGGTGGACTGGAGGTTTGGATAATGCGAGTGCACGGACAAGGGGAGGGCTTCGTCGGCGTTGGTGCAAGTATCGGGAATGGTATCCAGTTCTTTCTAGCCGAAGAAAACATTGAGGTGAACTTTGCAAGGAGCGGAAGTTTTCGAGTGAAAAAAGGGTGAGCAGGGTTGCGACTTGGCGCAGGGGGGTCGTAAAAATTGGGAAACTTGGAGAATAAAATGAAACCGGGGAGAGGGGTCGCAAAAATTCCTGAGCAAAAGTGAATTTTCTCCAAAATATTCAGTTGTCTTGAGTAAGTATGCATTTTAAACTTTTAGTAAATCGCTCGAATAAAGCTAAAGAAAAGTTTACTCGCGAGGTGTCGTTAAAATTTTGGAAATTTTTGCCAAATTTCAATCAGCGAAGGGGGGTCGTAGCTCCGCCGAAAATTGACAATCGGAAAAATTGGATGTAGCGTTTTTTTGGAACTGATTCCGAAATGAATATATGCAATCTTGCACCTGGTAGAAATCTCACATCGACGTCAGCGAATGGGAGCGCAATTTAATAATCAGTTAAATATTGTCGGAAATCTACTTAAAGGCAGTGTTCACTATAAAAATCGTTTTTCCGTTTTTCCGCCCATCTTGAAAACAGCCCCATGCTGATTCCAATGATGTCTCTGAAATCGCACAAGACCTTCTGAGAACGGAGTTATGGTCCCTCAAAAGTTGAGCTAAGGAAACATGGTGGACGAGTCGTCCGAGGCTTGTAACTTCCGTCTTTTGCAGCCGATGTATGCGAGCTGACCTGAGTAAAGAGAGAAGTGGAGATTGAAGGGAAGAACGGGGCTAATGATTGGAAAATCATCGCTCATTTCACGATCTCGAGCATCCATTAGTTCACGTCTGTGGGCGTGTGTTGCGCTTTTGGGGTTTGCCTTGCGCTCGAAGTGACAACTTCGGGCTCTTTTGGAGCTTTTCCTGGCTCGTTTTCATGCGTTCTTTCGACGTCAACGTTACATTGTGCCCCTCCACTACCCATTACTAGTGGAAACTGAAACACTTTTTTATCGTGAAAACTGCCTTGAAAGGCTATGAACTGGTTCTACGACGAGAGATTCCACAGGGATGAGTTTTCAAGGAAAAACCCCATTCAATTGAATTTTTTGATCGTCAGGGAAGTGCTACATACAGGCTATAAAACGGCGAAATTCACTTGGTTCCTATGCGTGCTGGTGGGGAGCGGAGGTTAGAGACAGTGAGCGTAGCGCGGACGGAGGCCGAGGCGTCGCGCGCGCCTCGAGTCATGTGAATTACGACGTTTTATAGAGGGTAAGGATCAGTCGGTCGCTGAGCTTCCCTATTGTTGATTGAAATAGTGGATGTTGAATCTCGGTCGCAGAGAGTAAAGGGCTTACTATTACCCTCTGCGATCGAGCTTCAACATCCACTATTTCAATCTAGTGCTGCAAAACCTATTTTCTCACAGTGTCTTACAACGTTTCGAACGACTTCTGACACCCAACAAGTATTACCGGTTTGAAATTTTTAAAGTCCCGTTCCGGAGAATCGCTCCAGCCGCGAAGCGGCTGGAGAGGTTTGGTTTTGCCTGGCACTTGTGATCACTTAGATTTTGGTAAAGTAGTTAATAAAACCTGTCAAACAAATTTTCTAGAGATTTCCTTCTGGATATAAGTGAGAGTGTCTAGAAGACACCCGCTGACAAAACTTGAGCCAAATCGATTGAAAATTAACAAAGTTAGATCGGCGGAAGCTTAGCAAAAATTCGCGTTTTTTCTTGTAACGCGTCCCTCGTGTCCTGTTCCTCGTTCCTGCCACTAGCCTCTGCCAGTGCCCAGTGCCAGGCCATCAGTTGGGCAGGTAGGTAAGTTGGTATGTGGACAGATATGATTACTTACTCACTTACATTAACATTAACTACTTCACCTTTTACTACTTATCATGTCAAGTGATATTATCAGTCGGTAGATCAACTCGCTAAAACACGTCGTAGGCTGTACTTTTCGTTGGGGAGGGACAGGAGAAGTGACTAACAAGTTTGTTACTTACTGTTTCACGTTAACTGCTTTACTTCTTACTGTTTATCATATCATGTGATATTATCAGTTGGTAGATCAACTCGCTAAAACACGTCGTAGGCTGTACTTTTCGGTGGGGAGGGACAGGGGAAGTGACTAACAAGTTTGTTACTTATTGTTTCACGTTAACTGCTTTACTTCTTACTGCTTATCACATCAAGTGATATTATCAGTCGGTAGATTCAACGCAAACACGTCGTAGGCTGTGTTTTCGGTGGGAGGGACAGGGAAGTGACTAACAAGTTTGTTACTTACTGTTTCACATTAACTACTTTACTTCTTACTGCTTATCACATCAAGTGATATTATCTGTCGGTAGATCAACTCGCTAAAACACGTCGTAGGCTGTACTTTTCGGTGGGGAGGGACAGGGAAGTGACTAACAAGTTTGTTACTTACTGTTTCACGTTAACTGCTTTACTTCTTACTGTTTATCATATCATGTGATATTATCAGTTGGTAGATCAACTCGCTAAAACACGTCGTAGGCTGTACTTTTCGGTGGGGAGGGACAGGGGAAGTGACTAACAAGTTTGTTACTTACTGTTTCACATTAACTACTTTACTTTCTACTGCTTATCACATCAAGTGATATTATCTGTCGGTAGATCAACTCGCTAAAACACGTCGTAGGCTGTACTTTTCGATGGGGAAGGACAGAGAAAGTGACTAACAAGTTTGTTACTTACTGTTTCACATTAACTACTTTACTTCTTACTGCTTATCACATCAAGTGATATTATCAGTCGGTAGATCAACTCGCTAAAACACGTCGTAGGCTGTACTTTTCGGTGGGGAGGGACAGGGAAGTGACTAACAAGTTTGTTACTTACTGTTTCACATTAACTACTTTACTTCTTACTGCTTATCACATCAAGTGATATTATCAGTCGGTAGATCAACTCGCTAAAACACGTCGTAGGCTGTACTTTTCGGTGGGGAGGGACAGGGGAAGTGACTAACAAGTTTGTTACTTACTGTTTCACGTTAACTGCTTTACTTCTTACTGCTTATCACATCAAGTGATATTATCAGTCGGTAGATCAACTCGCTAAAACACGTCGTAGGCTGTACTTTTCGGTGGGGAGGGACAGGGGAAGTGACTAACAAGTTTGTTACTTACTGTTTCACATTAACTACTTTACTTCTTACTGCTTATCACATCAAGTGATATTATCTGTCGGTAGATCAACTCGCTAAAACACGTCGTAGGCTGTACTTTTCGGTGGGGAGGGACAGGGGAAGTGACTAACAAGTTTGTTACTTACTGTTTCACGTTAACTGCTTTACTTCTTACTGTTTATCATATCATGTGATATTATCAGTTGGTAGATCAACTCGCTAAAACACGTCGTAGGCTGTACTTTTCGGTGGGGAGGGACGGGGGAAGTGACTAACAAGTTTGTTACTTACTGTTTCACATTAACTACTTTACTTCTTACTGCTTATCACATCAAGTGATATTATCAGTCGGTAGATCAACTCGCTAAAACACGTCGTAGGCTGTACTTTTCGATGGGGAAGGACAGAGAAAGTGACTAACAAGTTTGTTACTTACTGTTTCACGTTAACTACTTTACTTCTTACTGTTTATCATATCATGTGATATTATCAGTTGGTAGATCAACTTGCTAAAACACGTCGTAGGCTGTACTTTTCGGTGGGGAGGGACAGGGGAAGTGACTAACAAGTTTGTTACTTACTGTTTCACATTAACTACTTTACTTCTTACTGCTTATCACATCAAGTGATATTATCAGTCGGTAGATCAACTCGCTAAAACACGTCGTAGGCTGTACTTTTCGGTGGGGAGGGACAGGGGAAGTGACTAACAAGTTTGTTACTTACTGTTTCACGTTAACTACTTTACTTCTTACTGTTTATCATATCATGTGATATTATCAGTTGGTAGATCAACTTGCTAAAACACGTCGTAGGCTGTACTTTTCGGTGGGGAGGGACAGGGGAAGTGACTAACAAGTTTGTTACTTACTGTTCCACATTAACTACTTTACTTCTTACTGCTTATCATATCATGTGATATTATCGGTTGGTTGATCAAATCGCTCAAACACGTCGTAGGCTGTACTTTTCGATGGGGAAGGACAGGGGAAGTGACTAACAAGTTTGTTACTTACTGTTTCACGTTAACTACTTTACTTCTTACTGTTTATCATATCATGTGATATTATCAGTTGGTAGATCAACTTGCTAAAACACGTCGTAGGCTGTACTTTTCGGTGGGGAGGGACAGGGAAGTGACTAACAAGTTTGTTACTTACTGTTTCACATTAACTACTTTACTTCTTACTGCTTATCACATCAAGTGATATTATCAGTCGGTAGATCAACTCGCTAAAACACGTCGTAGGCTGTACTTTTCGGTGGGGAGGGACAGGGAAGTGACTAACAAGTTTGTTACTTACTGTTTCACGTTAACTACTTTACTTCTTACTGTTTATCATATCATGTGATATTATCAGTTGGTAGATCAACTCGCTAAAACACGTCGTAGGCTGTACTTTTCGGTGGGGAGGGACAGGGGAAGTGACTAACAAGTTTGTTACTTACTGTTTCACATTAACTACTTTACTTCTTACTGCTTATCACATCAAGTGATATTATCAGTCGGTAGATCAACTCGCTAAAACACGTCGTAGGCTGTACTTTTCGATGGGGAAGGACAGAGAAAGTGACTAACAAGTTTGTTACTTACTGTTTCACGTTAACTACTTTACTTCTTACTGTTTATCATATCATGTGATATTATCAGTTGGTAGATCAACTCGCTAAAACACGTCGTAGGCTGTACTTTTCGGTGGGGAAGGACAGGGGAAGTGACTAACAAGTTTGTTACTTACTGTTCCACATTAACTACTTTACTTCTTACTGCTTATCATATCATGTGATATTATCGGTTGGTTGATCAAATCGCTCAAACACGTCGTAGGCTGTACTTTTCGATGGGGAAGGACAGAGAAAGTGACTAACAAGTTTGTTACTTACTGTTTCACGTTAACTACTTTACTTCTTACTGTTTATCATATCATGTGATATTATCAGTTGGTAGATCAACTTGCTAAAACACGTCGTAGGCTGTACTTTTCGGTGGGGAGGGACAGGGGAAGTGACTAACAAGTTTGTTACTTACTGTTTCACATTAACTACTTTACTTCTTACTGCTTATCACATCAAGTGATATTATCAGTCGGTAGATCAACTCGCTAAAACACGTCGTAGGCTGTACTTTTCGGTGGGGAGGGACAGGGGAAGTGACTAACAAGTTTGTTACTTACTGTTTCACGTTAACTACTTTACTTCTTACTGTTTATCATATCATGTGATATTATCAGTTGGTAGATCAACTCGCTAAAACACGTAGGCTGTACTTTTCGGTGGGGAGGGACAAGGGAAGTGACTAACAAGTTTGTTACTTACTGTTTCACATTACCTACTTTACTTCTTACTGCTTATCACATCAAGTGATATTATCAGTCGGTAGATCAACTCGCTAAAACACGTCGTAGGCTGTACTTTTCGGTGGGGAGGGACAGGGGAAGTGACTAACAAGTTTGTTACTTACTGTTTCACGTTAACTACTTTACTTCTTACTGTTTATCATATCATGTGATATTATCAGTTGGTAGATCAACTCGCTAAAACACGTCGTAGGCTGTACTTTTCGGTGGGGAGGGACAGGGGAAGTGACTAACGAGTTTGTTACTTACTGTTTCACGTTAACTACTTTACTTCTTACTGTTTATCATATCATGTGATATTATCAGTTGGTAGATCAACTCGCTAAAACACGTCGTAGGCTGTACTTTTCGGTGGGGAGGGACAGGGGAAGTGACTAACAAGTTAAAGGCACAGGGCACCAAGATAATAATTCTTCAGTTTTTTTGCCCATCTTGGAGAAAATCTTATTCTGATCACGATGGTATGTATGAATATATCGCTCAAGGCCCCCTACAAACGGAGTTATGGGTCCTCGGAAATGCCTATATTTTGAGGGTGAAGATTTGGTGGAGCAGTTGTCTAAAAACTGTATTTCTCTTCATTCGCAGCCGCTGCTCGAGAGCGAATCAGAATGAGGAGGCAGACAGAAAAGAGAGGGAGAATGATGACACGGTTGAAGTTCATCCATCCATCTAGCTGTTATTGAAGTGAAAAATCAGGAAAGTGGTGCGTCCCATGGTGGTCGCTTACATTTCGTTTATTTGAAGAAATCGAGATTTCGCACTTGGCTTACGTGTAGTACAGGAGGAGTCTCCTACACAATCAAATGGAAATCACCAAATGCAGATTTGAGGGTGCACTGTGCCTTTGAGGAAGACGGCGGTGGGAGAGTGTATGCTAATTAACAATTATTCTAGAAATATAGAAGGAGTGGAAACCGTTAGCGGGGAAACTCACATAACTGTTTAGCATTTTAATTAGTCCTTACGCATTTCTCTTGTTTAATGAGCTTAAAGAGCCCTGATGGATAGAAAGAAGAAAACATTGGGCCATTACAGATTCTCTTTTTCAAAAACCTTTTCCGCCCTTCGTTGTAAAACACGAGTGATTGTCGTAGGGTGGCAGAGCGGGAAGGGCCGGAAGAACGAAAACGGACGTAGATGCTAACATCGACATGGATCGTTAAGAGACTTCGCGTTCACTGTTAAGGTTGGCGCAAACTCGATGCACCTATGTTATAGCATATGGCACCGAAGTTGCGCCAACCTTCAACAGTGAACGCGAAGTCTCTTCAAGATCCTTGCCGACGTTATGTTATTGGACGGTATACTGCAGGGCTGTGCGTTATAACGTTAACGTGTTAACGCATTACCGGGTTAACGCGATTTTTTTCTGAAAATCAACGGTTAACGCTTAACGAAGAAGTCCAAAAATTACGTAATTTGAGATCGTTAATTGCAGTGGAATGATAGCAGGGATTGTGGCAGATTTCGGAACTTAGGCCGCGCACTTCACGACACGTGGACGACCAGCATCGGCACTATGGCAGGGTGAATGGTGGTCGTAATATATTCAAACTGCGAGGAAAAAAGGGATGAACGGCGCACGTGGGAGCAATTTTTAGTAATAATCGCACCCATGGAAAGCGAATTTGTCCATGGTGAGGTTGCTTTTCCTCCCACAGCGTCGTGGGAACGTTCTTGGAACGCACCCCAAGATCGGTCTAGAAATGTCGAGTGAGCATTCGGTGAGATGAAGCGCCTTTTAAACCCTTCGGTTTGTTTACTATGAGCATGATACTGATACCAGAAAAGAACTCAATTCTCAACAAGTTAAGGATTGCAGTACCATAGCGATGCCATAGCGGTGCTCTTTCGAGCATCGCATGACTTGCTATGCCAGTGGGATGCTATTTCGCGAAGGAGCTGCATTTCAGTGCCAAAGCGATGCAATAGCCATGCGAAAATTCTCAGAGTAGCGGCAACAAATGATCAATTATGTTAGTAATCACTTAATTAGCATTATGTATCTACGCCAATTCTACAACTTATAGGCATTTTTCCAGGCCGCTCAGTGCATTTTACATAATTTTTTTCTAACATGTGCATTGGCTAACTCGTTTTCCTTTTAATCTGGAACCAGGGCTGGGCACGCGTCCCGGTTAACCTTAGGGGGGTAAATATATTAAACGTTGCAGAGAGGGCAAAGGGGGGTGCCTAAACCGAACACAAAAAAAACGAAGTGCATGTTCTGTCGAAATTCAGGAGAAAAATAATACACGATTCTCTTCTGGTTTGCCATATCTTCTTCTACTCTTTTTAGGGCAAACAATTACAGAATTCAAATTATTGATAAATATGCAGTTCGAGTTCGCAATAATTAATAGTGGCTGTCAAAGTTTTTCATTAACAACTCTGTAATTTGAAGATCATATTTAATGTGTTTGATTGTTTTGATGAAGGAATGAACACTACTCCGTTATCTTGTACGAAGTAAGGACTGATGTGGTGTCATGTTTCTTTGGTGCAACGTTCAGTGATTATGCGGGTGGTTAGGCTCCGTCCATACATGGCGAGAGCGTGCGATTACGCAAAATCGATGGTCATCGTGAGCACACGATTCGCTAGCCGCTCACACGCGCTCCTTCTCGCGCGCCCTCGCCCGCTCGTTCTCGCGCGCTTACGCCAGCATCACGAAGCAAGCAGCAAGTTTCAAGTTTACTGCTCCATCACTAAAGCAGGTGGCATTAAACCTGTAACGAAACTACTGCCATTGTTTCCCACAATCCCACCACGGAAGTCGAAAACCGTGGGAAATCATCAGCCGTTGCGCCGACTCGAGCGATTGATCATCCGATCAAACGTTTTCAATCGAATCAACACGAAGTAGGGGTGTTCGCCTGTGCTAATTCGCGGGCACGGGCTGCTCCAGCGTTGAGGAGCGCCGGGAGGCGCATAACAGCGGGAACGCCCGCTCTCGCGACGTATGTATGAACGCTGCCTTACCGCTTCGAGGCGAAGATGCAAAGACAGCGTTCACATTCAGAAAAGGACTAGCGAACTGCTGTATTATGACAGATTAAAAATACAGATAGTACAGTCAGTATCATAACTAGCCAACGGATTTTCGCTCATGAGAATGTGACATATGAAGAGAGCCGACTGTAAAAGAGCAAGACTGCAAGTTCCAGTGAAAAAAAGTAAATAATCGTATCTTCCTACTTGAGAAGTACCCTGTACATAAAAACCCGAATTTGATCCAGCTTGAATGCCGCAATCCCTCAGAGACTGTGCTTGCCGTGCGATATGGTGTTTGTCCGCAGCTACAATACCCGCGCTATCTTTGTAAAAACGGGGAGCATCTGCCAAACTTGGCAAAAAAGCGTCCGTTTGCTGTAACTTACGTGAACGGAGACATTTTTAAATTCTGAAAACGTAGACCTGTTCACAGTGAAATTTTCTCTCTAATGATGCGCACTATTTGCCCTAACTCTTTCAATTTAGCATGTTTTTAAATGAAAATACTTTTTGCCCTGCATCGCTAGAAACGTCGCGCGCGACGGGCGAGCGGCAGGCTCGCGAATTTCGAGTAGTGGTTATTCAACTTGTGTACAGGCAACTTCCGTGGCACATTTACAAAACAGTTGCAGGCAGACCCATATTAACATCTATATAAGTTGAGTTGCTATAACGTTCTTCCCTAACTTTTCCACAGAGTGGATGTGAGACGAGAGTTGTTGCAGTACGTTGTTTGGGTGAAGAGAACTGTGGAAGTTGACGGTTTACAAGACTTAAACTTACCGATGGGTGAGACAACTTTGTTTTGTAACGGATCTATCGGCACTACCAAATTTCCTCCATAAAGTTTGTGGTTACCAAGCGTTCATCCTCTCACCTCCTTCTGTATTGTCTCTCTTCCTCCATGGTTAATGGTCCACGACCTCAGAACTTGAAGAGTTCAGATTGGGCTACTCGACCAAGAGATGAACAAAATGCATTTCTTCAGAATTATTTCTGGCTCTCATTCTCGAACTTATCTGTAAGATCAGTGCTATTCAACGGTGCAACAGACATCAGATTTCGAAAAATCGTATTTCATTAGATTGTTCTGTGCGGATGGCGGACAATGGTGGCGATCTATGACGTCATAATTGTGTGCGCAGCCCCAACTGATCACTATATCACGCGAAAGGCGCGAGTTCGAGTCCTGCTGACGGTCGAGTTTTGACTGCGTGGTTAGCGTTGTTCGTTATCACGCAAAAGACGCGAGTTCGACTCCTGTTGGCGGCTGATAATTGCCAGCTGCGGCGGCGCGCGAGCAATGCTGTGCGCGCAAAACGTGCATGTTTGATTCTTGTCGGCAATTGCATTTTGCCAGGTGTTCCGGCCGACTGGCGCACGCACGAGAGCCAATTAATTCGGATCACATGTGAGGGTATTAATAGAACGTTTCGACTAAAGCAGGTCATAGAGTTTCTCATTGATAGGTAGTGTTCTACCAAAAGTTGCTCGTATGGTTATGCACCTTCTAACTCAAATAAGATGTAGTGTACTGTGGTGGTGCGTAGACGGTTGAAGGATCTATCGTTCTGATGCCCTCACCTCTGCAGACTTTTTCAGTTACGATGCCCTTCCATTTTCGCAATCTTGGTAGAACCATAGAGTAAGAATAGAACACAGAAATGCAAAAATTATCCTACTTATTCCATAGGGGCTTTAGCCTAAAAGCTCAGTGCTCGAGAAGAGTTGTGAATTTGTCCCGCATTCTAACGAGGATAGCACCACAACTGCTGGGCTGAAATGGCACCCTCGTTCGTAAATGGAACACACACACACACACACACACACACACACACACACACACACACACACACACACACACACACACACACACACACACACACACACACACACACACACACACACACACACACACACACATACACACACACACACACACACACACACACACACACACACACACACACACACACACACACACACACACACGAAGTAGTGATCAGTTGGGGCGGCGCACACAATTATGATGTCATAGATCGTCACCATTGTCCGCCATCCGCGCAGAACAATCTAATGAAATACAATTTTTCGAAATGAGATATCTGTTGCACCGTTGAATAGCACTGATCTTACAGATTAGAGCAATTGTATTTACATCCCTATTGAATCCTGACGATTGAACTGGGGTCACTAGAATTTCAACACTCGATTTTCCCCTTTAAAGAGACTGATGGAATCAATAAATGGTAGGTTTGAGAATGAGAGAGAGAGAGAAATAATTCTGAAGAAATGCATTTTGTTCATCTCTTGCTTGAGTAGCCCAATCTGAACTCTTCAAGTTCTGAGGTTGTGGATCATTAACCATGGAGGAAGATAGACAATACAGAAGGAGGTTAGAAGATGAACGCTTGGTAACCACAACCTTTATGGAGGAAATTTGGTGGTACCGATAGATCCGTTACAAAACAAAGTTGCCTCACCCATCGGTAAGTTTAAGTCTTGTAAACCGTCAACTTCCATAGTTCTCTTCACCCAAACAACGTACTGCAACAACTCTCGTCTTACATCCACTCTGTGCAAAAGTTAGGGAAGAACGTTATAGCAACTCAACTTATATAGATGTTAATATGGGTCTGCCTGCAACTGTTTTGTAAACGTGCCACGGAAGTTGCCTGTACACAAGTTGAATAACTACTACTCGAAATTCGCGAGCCTGCCGCTCGCCCGTCGCGCGCGACGTTTCTAGTGATGCAGGGCAAAAAGTATTTTCATTTAAAACATGCTAAATTAAAAGAGTTGTGTAGGGCAAATTGTGCAAATCATTAGAGAGAAAATTTCACTGTGAACAGGTCTACATTTTCAAAAATTGAAAATGTTTTCGTTAAGGAAAAATGCAGCCATCTGACGTTTTTTGGTGTGAATAAAGAATTTTAGAAAGTTCAACTCACATAAGTGTAAAAACGTTCCCACCGGCAATTGTTTTGTTGATGAATTATAGAATTAACTCTTTTACTACTCTTATAATTACTACTTAAACTTTTGTCATGAGGTGTAGGGACTGGGGAGAGGTAGAGGAAAGAATGGAGATGGGGAATGGGGATAGGTCTGGACAATGGAAAATGGGGATTGGGGAATGGAAAATGAGGATAAGGGTTGTGGAGGAATGGGGTCTGGGGAATGGGCAGCGGGAGTGCGGG
Organism: Aplectana chamaeleonis; assembly: GCA_029168955.1. NCBI lineage: Eukaryota > Metazoa > Nematoda > Chromadorea > Rhabditida > Cosmocercidae > Aplectana > Aplectana chamaeleonis. Next base: position 560,261 of record JAPDOI010000085.1, on the reverse strand, counting down.
ATGGGGAATTGGGAATGCGGAATGGGGACGGGAACATGAGGTGTAGGGACTGGGGAATGGGTAGAGGAAAGAATGGAGATGGGGAATCAGGGGATGGGTCTGGACATTGGAAAATGGGGAGTGGGGAATGAGAAATGAGGATAAGGGTTGTGGAGGAATGGGGTCTGGGGAATGGGCAGCGGGAGTGCAGGATGGGGAATCAGGAATGAGGAATGGGGAACGGAACATGAGGTGTAGGGACTGGGGAATGGGTAGAGGAAAGAATGGAGATGCAGAATCGGGGATGGGTCTGGACATTGGAAAATGGGGAGTGGGGAATGAGGAATGAGGATAAGGGTTGTGGAGGAATGGGGTCTGGGGAATGGGCAGCGGGAGTGCGGGATGGGGAATTGGGAATGCGGAATGGGGACCGGAACATGAGGTGTAGGGACTGGGGAATGGGTAGATGAAAGAATGGAGATGGGGAATCGGGGATGGGTCTGGACATTGGAAAATGGGGAGTGGGGAATGAGAAATGAGGATAAGGGGTGTGGAGGAATGGGGTCTGGGGAATGGGCAGCGGGAGTGCGGGATGGGGAATCGGGAATGAGGAATGGGGAACGGAACATGAGGTGTAGGAACTGGGGAATGGGTAGAGGAAAGAATGGAGATGGAGAATCGGGGATGGGTCTGGACATTGGAAAGTGGGGAGTGGGGAATGAGGAATGAGGATAAGGGTTGTGGAGGAATGGGGTCTGGGGAATGAACAGCGGGAGTGCGGGATGGGGCATTAGGAATGAGGAATGGGGAACGGAACATGAGGTGTAGGGGCTGGGCTATGGGGAGAGGAAAGAATGGAGATGGAGAATCGGGGATGGGTCTGGACATTGGAAAATGGGGAGTGGGGAATGAGGAAATGAGGATAAGGGTTGTGGAGGAATGGGGTCTGGGGAATGGGCAGCGGGAGTGCAGGATGGGAATTAGGAATGAGGAATGGGGAACGGAACATGAGGTGTAGGGACTGGGGAATGGGTAGAGGAAAGAATGGAGATGGGGAATCAGGGATGGGTCTGGACATTGGAAAATGGGGAGTGGGGAATGAGGAATGAGGATAAGGGTTGTGGAGGAATGGGGTCTGGGGAATGGGCAGCAGGAGTGCAGGATGGGGAATTGGGAATGCGGAATGGGGAACGGAACATGAGGTGTAGGGACTGGGGAATGGGTAGAGGAAAGAATGGAGATGGAGAATCGGGGATGGGTCTGGACATTGGAAAGTGGGGAGTGGGGAATGAGAAATGAGGATAAGGGTTGTGGAGGAATGGGGTCTGGGGAATGAACAGCGGGAGTGCAGGATGGGGCATTAGGAATGAGGAATGGGGAACGGAACATGAGGTATAGGGACTGGGGAATGGGTAGAGGAAAAAGAATGGAGATGGGGAATCGGGGATGGGTCTAGAAATTGGAAAATGGGGAGTGGGGAATGAGGAATGAGGATAAGGGTTGTGGAGGAATGGGGTCTGGGGAATGGGCAGCAGGAGTGCAGGATGGGGAATTGGGAATGCGGAATGGGGACCGGAACATGAGGTGTAGGGACTGGGGAATGGGTAGAGGAAAGAATGGAGATGGGGAATCGGGGATGGGTCTGGACATTGGAAAATGGGGAGTGGGGAATGAGAAATGAGGATAAGGGTTGTGGAGGAATGGGGTCTGGGAATGGGCAGCAGGAGTGCAGGATGGGGAATCAGGAATGAGGAATGGGGAACGGAACATGAGGTGTAGGGACTGGGGAATGGGTAAGAGGAAAAGAATGGAGATGGAGAATCGGGGATGGAGTCTGGACATTGGAAAGTGGGGAGTGGGGAATGAGGAATGAGGATAAGGGTTGTGGAGGAATGGGGTCTGGGGAATGAACAGCGGGAGTGCAGGATGGGGCATTAAGCATGAGGAATGGGGAACGGAACATGAGGTATAGGGACTGGGGAATGGGTAGAGGAAAGAATGGAGATGGGGAATCGGGGATGGGTGTAGACATTGGAAAATGGGGAGTGGGGAATGGAAAATGAGGATAAGGGTTGTGGAGGAATGGGGTCTGGGGAATGGGCAGCGGGAGTGCAGGATGGGGAATTGGGAATGAGGAATGGGGAACGGAACATGAGGTGTAGGGACTGGGGAATGGGTAGAGGAAAGAATGGAGATGGAGAATCGGGGATGGGTCTGGACATTGGAAAATGGGGAGTGGGGAATGAGAAATGAGGATAAGGGTTGTGGAGGAATGGGGTCTGGGGAATGGGCAGCGGGAGTGCAGGATGGGGAATCGGGAATGAGGAATGGGGAACGGAACATGAGGTGTAGGGACTGGGGAATGGGTAGAGGAAAGAATGGAGATGGGGAATCGGGGATGGGTCTGGACATTGGAAAATGGGGAGTGGGGATTGGGAAATGAGGATAAGGGTTGTGGAGGAATGGGGTCTGGGGAATGAACAGCGGGAGTGCGGGATGGGGCATTAGGAATGAGGAATGGGGAACGGAACATGAGGCGTAGGGACTGGGGAATGGGTAGAGGAAAGAATGGAGATGGAGAATCGGGGATGGGTCTGGACATTGGAAAATGGGGAGTGGGGAATGAGAAATGAGGATAAGGGTTGTGGAGGAATGGGGTCTGGGGAATGGGCAGCGGGAGTGCGGGATGGGGAATCTGGAAGGAGGAATGGGGAACGGAACATGAGGTGTAGGGACTGGGGAATGGGTAGAGGAAAGAATGGAGATGGGGAATCGGGGATGGGTCTGGACATTGGAAAATGGGGAGTGGGGAATGAGAAATGAGGATAAGGGTTGTGGAGGAATGGGGTCTGGGGAATGGGCAGCGGGAGTGCAGGATGGGGAATCAGGAATGAGGAATGGGGAACGGAACATGAGGTGTAGGGACTGGGGAATGGGTAGAGGAAAGAATGGAGATGGAGAATCGGGGATGGGTCTGGACATTGGAAAATGGGGAGTGGGGAATGAGGAATGAGGATAAGGGTTGTGGAGGAATGGGGTCTGGGGAATGAACAGCGGGAGTGCAGGATGGGGAATTAGGAATGAGGAATGGGGACCGGAACATGAGGTGTAGGGACTGGGGAATGGGTAGAGGAAAGAATGGAGATGGAGAATCGGGGATGGGTCTGGACATTGGAAAGTGGGGAGTGGGGAATGAGGAATGAGGATAAGGGTTGTGGAGGAATGGGGTCTGGGGAATGAACAGCGGGAGTGCAGGATGGGGCATTGGGAATGCGGAATGGGGAACGGAACATGAGGTGTAGGGACTGGGGAATGGGTAGAGGAAAGAATGGAGATGGGGAATCAGGGATGGAGTCTGGACATTGGAAAATGGGGAGTGGGGAATGAGAAATGAGGATAAGGGTTGTGGAGGAATGGGGTCTGGGGAATGGGCAGCGGGAGTGCAGGATGGGGAATCAGGAATGAGGAATGGGGAACGGAACATGAGGTGTAGGGACTGGGGAATGGGTAGAGGAAAGAATGGAGATGGAGAATCAGGGGATGGGTCTGGACATTGGAAAGTGGGGAGTGGGGAATGAGGAATGAGGATAAGGGTTGTGGAGGAATGGGGTCTGGGGAATGAACAGCGGGAGTGCAGGATGGGGCATTAGGAATGAGGAATGGGGAACGGAACATGAGGTGTAGGGACTGGGGAATGGGTAGAGGAAAGAATGGAGATGGGGAATCGGGGATGGGTCTGACATTGGAAAATGGGGAGTGGGGAATGAGAAATGAGGATAAGGGTTGTGGAGGAATGGGGTCTGGGAATGGGCAGCAGGAGTGTGGGATGGGGGTGGGAATGCGGAATGGGGAACGGAACATGAGGTGTAGGGACTGGGGAATGGGTAGAGGAAAGAATGGAGATGGGGAATCGGGGATGGGTCTGGACATTGGAAAATGGGGAGTGGGAATGAGAAATGAGGATAAGGGTTGTGGAGGAATGGGGTCTGGGGAATGGGCAGCGGGAGTGCAGGATGGGGAATCGGGAATGAGGAATGGGGAACGGAACATGAGGTGTAGGGACTGGGGAATGGGTAGAGGAAAGAATGGAGATGGGGAATCGGGGATGGGTCTGGACATTGGAAAATGGGGAGTGGGGAATGAGAAATGAGGATAAGGGTTGTGGAGGAATGGGGTCTGGGAATGAACAGCGGGAGTGCGGGATGGGGCATTAGGAATGAGGAATGGGGAACGGAACATGAGGTGTAGGGACTGGGGAATGGGTAGAGGAAAGAATGGAGATGGAGAATCGGGGATGGGTCTGGACATTGGAAAATGGGGAGTGGGGAATGAGAAATGAGGATAAGGGTTGTGGAGGAATGGGGTCTGGGGAATGGGCAGCGGGAGTGCAGGATGGGGAATTGGGAATGAGGAATGGGGAACGGAACATGAGGTGTAGGGACTGGGGAATGGGTAGAGGAAAGAATGGAGATGGGGAATCAGGGATGGGTCTGGACATTGGAAAATGGGGAGTGGGGGAATGAGGAATGAGGATAAGGGTTGTGGAGGAATGGGGTCTGGGGAATGGGCAGCGGGAGTGCAGGATGGGGAATCAGGGAATGAGGAATGGGGAACGGAACATGAGGTGTAGGGACTGGGGAATGGGTAGAGGAAAGAATGGAGATGGAGAATCGGGGATGGGTCTGGACATTGGAAAATGGGGACTGGGGAATGAGAAATGAGGATAAGGGTTGTGGAGGAATGGGGTCTGGGGAATGAACAGCGGGAGTGCGGGATGGGGAATCGGGAAGGAGGAATGGGGAACGGAACATGAGGTGTAGGGACTGGGGAATGGGTAGAGGAAAGAATGGAGATGGAGAATCGGGGATGGGTCTGGACATTGGAAAATGGGGAGTGGGGAATGAGGAATGAGGATAAGGGTTGTGGAGGAATGGGGTCTGGGGAATGAACAGCGGGAGTGCGGGATGGGGCATTAGGAATGAGGAATGGGGAACGGAACATGAGGCGTAGGGACTGGGGAATGGGTAGAGGAAAGAATGGAGATGGAGAATCGGGGATGGGTCTAGACATTGGAAAATGGGGAGTGGGGAATGGGAAATGAGGATAAGGGTTGTGGAGGAATGGGGTCTGGGGAATGGGCAGCGGGAGCGTGGGATGGGGAATTGGGAATGCGGAATGGGGACCGGAACATGAGGTGTAGGGACTGGGGAATGGGTAGAGGGAAGAATGGAGATGGGGAATCGGGGATGGGTCTGGACATTGGAAAATGGACAGTGGGGAATGGGAAATGACGATAAGGGTTGTGGAGGAATGGGGTCTGGGGAATGGGTAGCGGGAGTGCGGGATGGGAAATTGGGAATGCGGAATGGGAAACGGAACATGAGGTGTAGGGACTGGGGAATGGGGAGAGGGAAGAATCGAGAGGGGGAATCGGGGAGGGGTCTGGACATTGGAAAATGGGGAGTGGGGAATGAGGAATGAGGATAAGGGTTGTGCAAGAATGCGGTCTGGGGAATGAACAGCGGGAGTGCGGGATGGGCAATTGGGAATGCGGAATGGGGACCGGAACATGAGGTGTGGGGACTCGGGAATGGGTAGAGGAAAGAATGGAGATGGGGAATCGGGGATGGGTCTGGACATTGGAAAATGGGGAGTGGGGAATGAGAAATGAGGATAAGGGTTGTGGAGGAATGGGGTCTGGGGGAATGGGCAGCGGGAGTGCAGGATGGGGAATCGGGAATGAGGAATGGGGAACGGAACATGAGGTGTAGGGACTGGGGAATGGGTAGAGGAAAGAATGGAGATGGAGAATCGGGGATGGGTCTGGACATTGGAAAGTGGGGAGTGGGGAATGAGGAAATGAGGATAAGGGTTGTGGAGGAATGGGGTCTGGGGAATGAACAGCGGGAGTGCGGGATGGGGCATTGGGAATGAGGAATGGGGAACGGAACATGAGGTATAGGGACTGGGGAATGGGTAGAGGAAAGAATGGAGATGGGGAATCGGGGATGGGTCTAGACATTGGAAAATGGGGAGTGGGGAATGGAAAATGAGGATAAGGGTTGTGGAGGAATGGGGTCCGGGGAATGGGCAGCGGGAGTGCGGGATGGGGAATCGGGAATGAGGAATGGGGAACGGAACATGAGGTGTAGGGACTGGGGAATGGGTAGAGGAAAGAATGGAGATGGAGAATCGGGGATGGGTCTGGACATTGGAAAATGGGGAGTGGGGAATGAGAAATGAGGATAAGGCTTGTGGAGGAATGGGGTCTGGGGAATGGGCAGCGGGAGTGCGGGATGGGGAATCGGGAAGGAGGAATGGGGAACGGAACATGAGGTGTAGGGACTGGGGAATGGGTAGAGGAAAGAATGGAGATGGGGAATCGGGGATGGGTCTGGACATTGGAAAATGGGGAGTGGGGATTGGGAAATGAGGATAAGGGTTGTGGAGGAATGGGGTCTGGGGAATGAACAGCGGGAGTGCAGGATGGGGCATTAGGAATGAGGAATGGGGAACGGAACATGAGGTGTAGGGACTGGGAATGGGTAGAGGAAAGAATGGAGATGGGGAATCAGGGGATGGGTCTAGAAATTGGAAAATGGGGAGTGGGGAATGAGGAATGAGGATAAGGGTTGTGGAGGAATGGGGTCTGGGAATGGGCAGCGGGAGTGGGATGGGGAATTGGGAATGCGGAATGGGGACCGGAACATGAGGTGTAGGGACTGGGGAATGGGTAGATGAAAGAATGGAGATGGAGAATCAGGGATGGGTCTGGACATTGGAAAATGGGGAGTGGGGAATGAGAAATGAGGATAAGGGTTGTGGAGGAATGGGGTCTGGGAATGGGCAGCGGGAGTGCAGGATGGGGAATCAGGGAATGAGGAATGGGGAACGGAACATGAGGTGTAGGGACTGGGAATGGGTAGAGGAAAGAATGGAGATGGAGAATCAGGGGATGGGTCTGGACATTGGAAAGTGGGGAGTGGGGAATGAGGAATGAGGATAAGGGTTGTGGAGGAATGGGGTCTGGGGAATGAACAGCGGGAGTGCAGGATGGGGCATTAAGCATGAGGAATGGGGAACGGAACATGAGGTATAGGGACTGGGGAATGGGTAGAGGAAAGAATGGAGATGGGGAATCGGGGATGGGTGTAGACATTGGAAAATGGGGAGTGGGGAATGGAAAATGAGGATAAGGGTTGTGGAGGAATGGGGTCTGGGAATGGGCAGCGGGAGTGCAGGATGGGGAATTGGGAATGCGGAATGGGGACCGGAACATTAGGTGTAGGGACTGGGGAATGGGTAGAGGGAAGAATCGAGATGGGGAATCGGGGATGGGTCTAGACATTGGAAAATGGGAGTGGGGAATGAGGAATGAGGATAAGGGTTGTGGAGGAATGGGGTCTGGGGAATGGGCAGCAGGAGTGGGATGGGGAATTGGGAATGAGGAATGGGGACCGGAACATGAGGTGTAGGGACTGGGGAATGGGTAGAGGAAAGAATGGAGATGGGGAATCGGGGATGGGTCTGGACATTGGAAAATGGGGAATGGGAAATGAGGATAAGAATTGTGGAGGAATGGGGTCTGGGGAATGGGTAGCGGGAGTGCGGGATTGGGAATTGGGAATGCGGAATGGGAAACGAAACATGAGGAGTAGGGACTGGGGAATGGGTAGAGGAAAAGAATGGAGATGGGGAATCGGGGATGGGTGTAGACATTGGAAAATGGGGAGTGGGGAATGGAAAATGAGGATAAGGGTTGTGGAGGAATGGGGTCTGGGGAATGAACAGCGGGAGTGCGGGATGGGGCATTAAGCATGAGGAATGGGGAACGGAACATGAGGTATAGGGACTGGGGAATGGGTAGAGGAAAGAATGGAGATGGGGAATCAGGGGATGGGTGTAGACATTGGAAAATGGGGAGTGGGGAATGGAAAATGAGGATAAGGGTTGTGGAGGAATGGGGTCTGGGGAATGGGCAGCGGGAGTGCAGGATGGGGAATTGGGAATGAGGAATGGGGACCGGAACATGAGGTGTAGGGACTGGGGAATGGGTAGAGGAAAGAATGGAGATGGAGAATCGGGGATGGGTCTGGACATTGGAAAATGGGGAGTGGGGAATGAGGAATGAGGATAAGGGTTGTGGAGGAATGGGGTCTGGGGAATGGGCAGCGGGAGTGCAGGATGGGGAATCAGGGAAGGAGGAATGGGAAACGGAACATTAGGTGTAGGGACTGGGGAATGGGTAGAGGGAAGAATGGAGATGGGGAATCGGGGATGGGTCTGGACATTGGAAAATGGACAGCGGGGAATGGGAAATGACGATAAGGGGTGTGGAGGAATGGGATCTGGGGAATGAACAGCGGGAGTGCGGGATGGGGCATTAGGAATGAGGAATGGGGAACGGAACATGTGGAATAGGGACTGGGGAATGGGTAGAGGAAAGAATGGAGATGGGGGAGCGGGGATGGGGCTAGACATTGGAAAATGGGGAGTGGGGAATGGGAAATGAGGATAAGGGCTGTGGAGGAATTGGGTCTGGGGAATGGGCAGCGGGAGTGCGGGATGGGGAATTGGGAATGCGGAATGGGGACCGGAACATGAGGTGTAGGGACTGGGGAATGGGTAGAGGGAAGAATGGAGATGGGGAAGCGGGGAAGGGTCTACGCATGGGAAAATGGGGAGTGGGGAATGAGGAATGAGGATAAGGGTTGTGGAGGAATGGGGTCTGGGGAATGGGCAGCGGGAGTGCGGGATGGGGAATCGGGAATGAGGAATGGGGAACGGAACATGAGGTGTAGGGACTGGGGAATGGGTAGAGGAAAGAATGGAGATGGAGAATCGGGGATGGGTCTGGACATTGGAAAGTGGGGAGTGGGGAATGAGGAATGAGGATAAGGGTTGTGGAAGAATGGGGTCTGGGGAATGAACAGCGGGAGTGCGGGATGGGGCATTAAGCATGAGGAATGGGGAACGGAACATGAGGTATAGGGACTGGGGAATGGGTAGAGGAAAGAATGGAGATGGGGAATCGGGGATGGGTGTAGACATTGGAAAATGGGGAGTGGGGAATGGAAAATGAGGATAAGGGTTGTGGAGGAATGGGGTCTGGGGAATGGGCAGCGGGAGTGCGGGATGGGGAATCGGGAATGAGGAATGGGGAACGGAACATGAGGTGTAGGGACTGGGGAATGGGTAGAGGAAAGAATGGAGATGGAGAATCAGGGATGGGTCTGGACATTGGAAAATGGGGAGTGGGGAATGGAAAATGAGGATAAGGGTTGTGGAGGAATGGGGTCTGGGGAATGGGCAGCGGGAGTGCAGGATGGGGAATCGGGAAGGAGGAATGGGGAACGGAACATGAGGTGTAGGGACTGGGGAATGGGTAGGGAGGAGAAGGGAGATGGGGAATTGGGGATGGGTCTAGACATTGGAAAACGGGGAGTGGGGAATGGGAAATGAGGATAAGGGTTGTGGAGGAATGGGGTCTGGGGAATGAACAGCGGGAGTGCAGGATGGGGCATTAGGAATGAGGAATGGGGAACGGAACATGAGGCGTAGGGACTGGGGAATGGGTAGAGGAAAGAATGGAGATGGGGAATCAGGGGATGGGTCTGGACATTGGAAAATGGGGAGTGGGGAATGAGAAATGAGGATAAGGGTTGTGGAGGAATGGGGTCTGGGGAATGGGCAGCGGGAGTGCGGGATGGGGAATCGGGAAGGAGAAATGGGGAACGGAACATGAGGTGTAGGGACTGGGGAATGGGTAGAGGAAAGAATGGAGATGGGGAATCGGGGATGGGTCTAGAAATTGGAAAATGGGGAGTGGGGAATGAGGAATGAGGATAAGGGTTGTGGAGGAATGGGGTCTGGGGAATGGGCAGCGGGAGTGCGGGATGGGGAATTGGGAATGCGGAATGGGGACCGGAACATGAGGTGTAGGGACTGGGGAATGGGTAGATGAAAGAATGGAGATGGAGAATCGGGGATGGGTCTGGACATTGGAAAATGGGGAGTGGGGAATGAGAAATGAGGATAAGTTTTGTGGAGGAATGGGGTCTGGGGAATGGGCAGCGGGAGTGCGGGATGGGGAATCGGGAATGAGGAATGGGGAACGGAACATGAGGTGTAGGGACTGGGGAATGGGTAGAGGAAAGAATGGAGATGGAGAATCGAGGATGGGTCTGGACATTGGAAAGTGGGGGGTGGGGAATGAGGAATGAGGATAAGGGTTGTGGAGGAATGGGGTGTGGGGAATGAACAGCAGGAGTGGGGGATGGGGCATTAAGCATGAGGAATGGGGAACGGAACATGAGGTATAGGGACTGGGGAATGGGTAGAGGAAAGAATGGAGATGGGGAATCGGGGATGGGTGTAGACATTGGAAAATGGGGAGTGGGGAATGGAAAATGAGGATAAGGGTTGTGGAGGAATGAGGTCTGGGGAATGGGCAGCGGGAGTGCGGGATGGGGAATTGGGAATGCGGAATGGGGACCGGAACATGAGGTGTAGGGACTGGGGAATGGGTAGAGGAAAGAATGGAGATGGGGAATCGGGAATGGGTCTAGACATTGGAAAGTGGGGAGTGGGGAATGAGGAATGAGGATAAGGGTTGTGGAGGAATGGGGTCTGGGGAATGAACAGCGGGAGTGCGGGATGGGGCATTAAGCATGAGGAATGGGGAACGGAACATGAGGTATAGGGACTGGGGAATGGGTAGAGGAAAGAATGGAGATGGGGAATCGGGGATGGGTGTAGACATTGGAAAATGGGGGAGTGGGGAATGGAAAATGAGGATAAGGGTTGTGGAGGAATGAGGTCTCGAGAATGGGTTGCGGGAGTGCGGGATGGAGAATTGGGAATGCGGAATGGGAAGCGGAACATGAGGTGTAGGGACTGGGGAATGGGTAGAGGAAAAAGAATGGAGATGGGGAATCGGGGATGGGTCTAGACATTGGAAAGTGGGGAGTGGGGAATGAGGAATGAGGATAAGGGTTGTGGAAGAATGGGGTCTGGGGAATGAACAGCGGGAGTGCGGGATGGGGCATTAAGCATGAGGAATGGGGAACGGAACATGAGGTATAGGGACTGGGGAATGGGTAGAGGAAAGAATGGAGATGGGGAATCGGGGATGGGTGTAGACATTGGAAAATGGGGAGTGGGGAATGGAAAATGAGGATAAGGGTTGCGGAAGAATGGGGTCTGGGTAATGGGTAGCGGAAGCGCGGGATGGGAAATTGGGAATGCGGAATGGGAAACGGAACATGAGGTGTAGGGACTGGGGAATGGGTAGAGGGAAGAATCGAGATGGGGAATCGGGGATGGGTCTAGACATTGGAAAATGGGGAGTGGGGAATGGGAAATGAGGATAAGAGTTGTGGAGGAATGGGGTCTGGGGAATGGGTAGCGGGAGTTCGGGATGGGGAATTGGGAATGCGGAACATTAGGTGTAGGGACTGGGGAATGGGTAGAGGGAAGAATGGAGATGGGGAATCGGGGATGGGGGTAGACATTGGAGAATGAGGACGGGGGGATGGGAAATGAGCAAAAGAGTTGTGGAGGAATGGGGTCTGGGGAATGGGCAGCAGGAGTGCAGGATGGGGAATCAGGAATGAGGAATGGGGAACGGAACATGAGGTGTAGGGACTGGGGAATGGGTAGAGGAAAGAATGGAGATGGGGAATCAGGGGATGGGTCTGGACATTGGAAAATGGGGAGTGGGGAATGGAAAATGAGGATAAGGGTTGTGGAGGAATGGGGTCTGGGGAATGAACAGCGGGAGTGCAGGATGGGGCATTAGGAATGAGGAATGGGAACGGAACATGAGGTGTAGGGACTGGGGAATGGGTAGAGGAAAGAATGGAGATGGGGAATCAGGGATGGGTCTAGACATTGGAAAATGGGGAGTGGGGAATGGAAAAATGAGGATAAGGGTTGTGGAGGAATGGGGTCTGGGGAATGGGCAGCGGGAGTGCAGGATGGGGAATCAGGAATGAGGAATGGGGAACGGAACATGAGGTGTAGGGACTGGGGAATGGGTAGAGGAAAGAATGGAGATGGAGAATCGGGGATGGGTCTGGACATTGGAAAATGGGGAGTGGGGAATGAGAAATGAGGATAAGGGTTGTGGAGGAATGGGGTCTGGGGAATGGGCAGCGGGAGTGCAGGATGGGGAATTGGGAAGGAGGAATGGGGAACGGAACATGAGGTGTAGGGACTGGGGAATGGGTAGAGGAAAGAATGGAGATGGGGAATCAGGGGATGGGTGTAGACATTGGAAAATGGGGAGTGGGGAATGAGAAATGAGGATAAGGGTTGTGGAGGAATGGGGTCTGGGGAATGAACAGCGGGAGTGCAGGATGGGGCATTGGGAATGAGGAATGGGGAACGGAACATGAGGTGTAGGGACTGGGGAATGGGTAGAGGAAAGAATGGAGATGGGGAATCGGGGATGGAGTCTAGACATTGGAAAATGGGGAGTGGGGAATGGAAAATGAGGATAAGGGTTGTGGAGGAATGGGGTCTGGGGAATGGGCAGCGGGAGTGCAGGATGGGGAATTGGGAATGAGGAATGGGGACCGGAACATGAGGTGTAGGGACTGGGGAATGGGTAGAGGAAAGAATGGAGATGGGGAATCAGGGGATGGGTCTGGACATTGGAAAATGGGGAGTGGGGAATGGAAAATGAGGATAAGGGTTGTGGAGGAATGGGGTCTGGGGAATGGGCAGCGGGAGTGCAGGATGGGGAATTGGGAATGAGGAATGGGGAACGGAACATGAGGTGTAGGGACTGGGGAATGGGTAGAGGAAAGAATGGAGATGGAGAATCGGGGATGGGTCTAGACATTGGAAAGTGGGGAGTGGGGAATGAGAAATGAGGATAAGGGTTGTGGAGGAATGGGGTCTGGGAATGAACAGCGGGAGTGCAGGATGGGGCATTAGGAATGAGGAATGGGGAACGGAACATGAGGTGTAGGGACTGGGGAATGGGTAGAGGAAAGAATGGAGATGGGGAATCGGGGATGGGTGTAGACATTGGAAAATGGGGAGTGGGGAATGGAAAATGAGGATAAGGGTTGTGGAGGAATGGGGTCTGGGGAATGGGCAGCGGGAGTGCAGGATGGGGAATCAGGAATGAGGAATGGGGAACGGAACATGAGGTGTAGGGACTGGGGAATGGGTAGAGGAAAAAGAATGGAGATGGAGAATCAGGGATGGAGTCTGGACATTGGAAAATGGGGAGTGGGGAATGAGAAATGAGGATAAGGGTTGTGGAGGAATGGGGTCTGGGGAATGGGCAGCGGGAGTGCAGGATGGGGAATTGGGAAGGAGGAATGGGGAACGGAACATGAGGTGTAGGGACTGGGGAATGGGTAGAGGAAAGAATGGAGATGGGGAATCGGGGATGGGTCTGGACATTGGAAAATGGGGAGTGGGGAATGAGGAAATGAGGATAAGGGTTGTGGAGGAATGGGGTCTGGGGAATGAACAGCGGGAGTGGGATGGGGCATTAAGCATGAGGAATGGGGAATGGAACATGAGGCGTAGGGACTGGGGAATGGGTAGAGGAAAGAATGGAGATGGGGAATCGGGGATGGGTCTGGACATTGGAAAATGGGGAGTGGGGAATGAGAAATGAGGATAAGGGTTGTGGAGGAATGGGGTCTGGGAATGGGCAGCGGGAGTGCAGGATGGGGAATCGGGAATGAGGAATGGGGAACGGAACATGAGGTGTAGGGACTGGGGAATGGGTAGAGGAAAGAATGGAGATGGAGAATCAGGGGATGGGTCTGGACATTGGAAAGTGGGAGTGGGGAATGAGAAATGAGGATAAGGGTTGTGGAGGAATGGGGTCTGGGGAATGAACAGCGGGAGTGCAGGATGGGGCATTAAGCATGAGGAATGGGGAACGGAACATGAGGTATAGGGACTGGGGAATGGGTAGAGGAAAGAATGGAGATGGGGAATCGGGGATGGGTGTAGACATTGGAAAATGGGGAGTGGGGGAATGGAAAATGAGGATAAGGGTTGTGGAGGAATGGGGTCTGGGGAATGGGCAGCGGGAGTGCAGGATGGGGAATTGGGAATGAGGAATGGGGACCGGAACATGAGGTGTAGGGACTGGGGAATGGGTAGAGGAAAGAATGGAGATGGAGAATCAGGGGATGGAGTCTGGACATTGGAAAATGGGGAGTGGGGAATGAGAAATGAGGATAAGGGTTGTGGAGGAATGGGGTCTGGGAATGAACAGCGGGAGTGCAGGATGGGGAATCAGGAATGAGGAATGGGGAACGGAACATGAGGTGTAGGGACTGGGGAATGGGTAGAGGAAAGAATGGAGATGGAGAATCAGGGATGGGTCTGGACATTGGAAAATGGGGAGTGGGGAATGAGGAATGAGGATAAGGGTTGTGGAGGAATGGGGTCTGGGAATGAACAGCGGGAGTCCGGGATGGGGCATTAGGAATGAGGAATGGGGAACGGAACATGAGGCGTAGGGACTGGGGAATGGGTAGAGGAAAGAATGGAGATGGGGAATCGGGGATGGGTCTGGACATTGGAAAATGGGGAGTGGGGATTGGGAAATCGCTCCAGCCGCGGAGCGGCTGGAGAGGTTTGGTTTTGCCTGGCACTTGTGATCACTTAGAATTTGGTAAAGTAGTTAATAAAACCTGTAAAACAAATTTTCTAGAGATTTCCTTCTGGATATAAGGGAGAGAGTCTAGAAGACACCCGCTGACAAAATTTGAGCCAAATCGATTGGAAATTAACAAAGTTAGATAGGCGGAAGCTTAGCTAAAATTCGCGTTTTTTCTTGTAACGCGTCCCTCGTGTCCTGTTCCTCGTTCCTGCCACTAGCCACTGCCAGTGGTCGCAGGCGATCAGTTGGGCAGGTAGGTAAGTTGGTATGTGGACAGATATGAGTACCTACTGTTTAACATTAACTACTTCACCTTTTACTACTTATCATATCAAGTGATATTATCAGTTGGTGGATCAAATCACTGAAACACGTTGTAAGCTGTACTTTTTCGTAGGGAAGGGACAGGGGAAATGACGAACAAGTTTGTTACTTTCTGATGACGTCATCAGGGCGTCACTTAAAGTACATAGGGCATCTGATGACGTCATCAGGGTGTCACGTAAAGTACATAGGGCATCTGATGACGTCATCAGGGTGTCATGTAAAATACATAGGGCATCTGATGACGTCATCAGGGTGTCATGTAAAGTACATAGGGCATCTGATGACTTCATCAGGATGTCATGTAAAGTACATAGGACATCTGATGACGTCATCAGGGTGTCATGCAAAGTACATATGGCATCTGATGACGTCATCAGGATGTCATGTAAAGTACATAGGGCATCTGATGACGTCATCAGGGTGTCATGCAAAGTACATATGGCATCTGATGACGTCATCAGGATGTCATGTAAAGTACATAGGGCATCTGATGACGTCATCAGGGTGTCATGCAAAGTACATATGGCATCTGATGACGTCATCAGGATGTCATGTAAAGTACATAGGGCATCTGATTACGTCATCAGGATGTCATGTAAAGTACATAGGGCATCTGATGACGTCATCAGGATGTCATGTGAAGTACATAGGGCATCTGATGACGTCATCAGGGTGTCATGCAAAGTACATATGGCATCTGATGACGTCATCAGGATGTCATGTAAAGTACATAGGGCATCTGATGACGACATCAGGATGTCATGTAAAGTACATAGGGCATCTGATGACGTCATCAGGGTCTCATTTAAAGTACATGGGGCTTCTGATGAAGTCATCAGGGTGTCATGAAAGTACATACGGCATCTGATGACGTCATCAGGATGTCATGTAAAGTACATAGGGCATCTGATGACGTCATCAGGGTGTCATGTAAAGTACATAGGGCATCTGATGACGTCATCAGGGTGTCATGTAAAGTACATAGGGCATCTGATGACGTCATCAGGGTGTCATGTAAAGTACATAGGGCATCTGTTGACGTCATCAGGATGTCATGTAAAGTACATAGGGCATCTGATGACGTCATCAGGGTGTCATGTAAAGTACATGGGGCATCTGAAGACGTCATCAAGGTGTCATGTAAAGTACATAGGGCATCTGATGACGTCATAAGGGTGTCATGTAAAATACATAGGGCATCTGATGACGTCATCAGGGTGTCATGTAAAGTACATAGGGCATCTGATGACGTCATCAGGGTGTCATGTAAAGCACATAGGGCATCTGATGACGTCACCAGGATGTCATGTAAAGTACATAGGGCATCTGATGACGTCATCAGGGTGTCATGTAAAGTACATAGGGCATCTGATGACGTCATCAGGGTGTCATGTAAAGTACATAGGGCATCTGAAGACGTCATCAAGGTGTCATGTAAAGTACATAGGGCATCTGATGACGTCATAAGGGTGTCATGTAAAATACATGGGGCATCTGATGACGTCATCAGGGTGTCATGTAAAGTACATAGGGCATCTGATGACGTCATCAGGGTGTCATGTAAAGCACATAGGGCATCTGATGACGTCACCAGGATGTCATGTAAAGTACATAGGGCATCTGATGACGTCATCAGCGTGTCATGTAAAGTACATAGGGCATCTGATGACGTCATCAGGGTGTCATGTAAAGTACATAGGGCATCTGATTACGTCATCAGGGTGTCATGTAAAGTACATAGGGCATCTGATGACGTCATCAGGGTGTCATTTAAAGTACATGGGGCTTCTGATGAAGTCATCAGGGTGTCATGTAAAGTACATAGGGCATCTGATGACGTCACCAGGATGTCATGTAAAGTACATAGGGCATCTGATGACGTCATCAGGATGTCATGTAAAGTACATAGGACATCTGATGACGTCATCAGGGTGTCATGCAAAGTACATATGGCATCTGATGACGTCATCAGGATGTCATGTAAAGTACATAGGGCATCTGATGACGTCATCAGGATGTCATGTAAAGTACATAGGACATCTGATGACGTCATCAGGGTGTCATGCAAAGTACATATGGCATCTGATGACGTCATCAGGATGTCATGTAAAGTACATAGGGCATCTGATGACGACATCAGGATGTCATGTAAAGTACATAGGGCATCTGATGACGTCATCAGGGTGTCATTTAAAGTACATAGGGCATCTGATGACGTCATCAGGGTGTCATGTAAAATACATAGGGCATCTGATGACGTCATCAGGGTGTCATGTAAAGCACATAGGGCATCTGATGACGTCACCAGGATGTCATGTAAAGTACATAGGGCATCTGATGACGTCATCAGGGTGTCATGTAAAGTACATAGGGCATCTGATGACGTCATCAGGGTGTCATGTAAAGTACATAGGGCATCTGATTACGTCATCAGGATGTCATGTAAAGTGCATAGGGCATCTGATGACGTCATCAGGATGTCATGTAAAGTACATAGGGCATCTGATGACGTCATCAGGGTGTCATGCAAAGTACATATGGCATCTGATGACGTCATCAGGATGTCATGTAAAGTACATAGGGCATCTGATGACGACATCAGGATGTCATGTAAAGTACATAGGGCATCTGATGACGTCATCAGGGTCTCATTTAAAGTACATGGGGCTTCTGATGAAGTCATCAGGGTGTCATGTAAAGTACATACGGCATCTGATGACGTCATCAGGATGTCATGTAAAGTACATAGGGCATCTGATGACGTCATCAGGGTGTCATGTAAAGTACATAGGGCATCTGATTACGTCATCAGGTTGTCATGTAAAGTGCATAGGGCATCTGATGACGTCATCAGGATGTCATGTAAAGTACATAGGACATCTGATGACGTCATCAGGATGTCATGTAAAGTACATAGGGCATCTGATGACGACATCAGGATGTCATGTAAAGTACATAGGGCATCTGATGACGTCATCAGGGTGTCATTTAAAGTACATAGGGCATCTGATGACGTCATCAGGGTGTCATGTAAAATACATAGGGCATCTGATGACGTCATCAGGGTGTCATGCAAAGTACATATGGCATCTGATGACGTCATCAGGATGTCATGTAAAGTACATAGGGCATCTGATGACGTCATCAGGGTGTCATTTAAAGTACATGGGGCTTCTGATGAAGTCATCAGGGTGTCACGTAAAGTACATAGGGCATCTGATGACGTCATCAGGGTGTCATGTAAAATACATAGGGCATCTGATGACGTCATCAGGGTGTCATTTAAAGTACATGGGCTTCTGATGAAGTCATCAGGGTGTCATGTAAAGTACATACGGCATCTGATGACGTCATCAGGATGTCATGTAAAGTACATAGGGCATCTGATGACGTCATCAGGGTGTCATGTAAAGTACATAGGGCATCTGATGACGTCATCAGGGTGTCATCTAAAGTACATAGGGCATCTGATGACGTCATCAGGATGTCATGTAAAGTACATAGGGCATCTGATGACGTCATCAGGATGTCATGTAAAGTACATAGGGCATCTGGTGACGTCATCAGAGTGTCATCTAAAGCTCATAGGGCATCTGATGGCGTCATCAGGATGTCATGTAAAGTACATAGGGCATCTGATGACGTCATCAGGGTGTCATTTAAAGTACATAGGGCATCTGATGACGTCATCAGGGTGTCATGTAAAATACATAGGGCATCTGATGACGTCATCAGGGTGTCATGCAAAGTACATATGGCATCTGATGACGTCATCAGGATGTCATGTAAAGTACATAGGGCATCTGATGACGACATCAGGATGTCATGTAAAGTACATAGGGCATCTGATGACGTCATCAGGGTGTCATTTAAAGTACATGGGGCTTCTGATGAAGTCATCAGGGTGTCACGTAAAGTACATAGGGCATCTGATGACGTCATCAGGGTGTCATGTAAAATACATAGGGCATCTGATGACGTCATCAGGGTGTCATTTAAAGTACATGGGCTTCTGATGAAGTCATCAGGGTGTCATGTAAAGTACATACGGCATCTGATGACGTCATCAGGATGTCATGTAAAATACATAGGGCATCTGATGACGTCATCAGGGTGTCATGTAAAGTACATAGGGCATCTGATGACGTCATCAGGGTGTCATCTAAAGTACATAGGGCATCTGATGACGTCATCAGGATGTCATGTAAAGTACATAGGGCATCTGATGACGTCATCAGGATGTCATGTAAAGTACATAGGGCATCTGGTGACGTCATTAGAGTGTCATCTGAAGCTCATAGGGCATCTGATGGCGTCATCAGGATGTCATGTAAAGTACATAGGGCATCTGATGACGTCATCAGGATGTCATGTAAAGTACATAGGGCATCTGATGACGTCATCAGGGTGTCATGTAAAGGTCATGGAGCCGCTCGGCGTCCTCTGCGCGCAGCGTCGAGCCATGCACTTCGCGGCCGTCCCGTGGATCGACGCTGCGCGCATATGACGCGGAGAGGCCCCCTGACCTTCTTCGCAGCGTTCATGCATGCCCCCCCTGGAGGGTTTTCTGGGGTGCTGATCACGAATCTGAGGTTTATTTGTTAATTTTCCGAAGTTATCGGCCTAATTCGCTGAAAGCATCCCAGCGGGGAAAAAAGTTTAGGGCAAAACGCCACTTTCGAGATTTCCGGATTTCTTTGACAAATGTGTCCTAAAATCATACTCTGAGGGTAGTTTGATGTGCTAAACACGAATCTGAGATCCTTAGCCGATTCTGTACAGATTACGGTAGATTACGCTGGGTATACGGTAGTTTGATAAAAGTCTCAGATTTGACTCAAAATTTGTATGCGGCGGTCTTTGGGGTGGTGAATACGAATTTGATGTCTGTTTGCGGATTTTCAAACTATTGAAGTAGGTGTCGCCTTCTAACTGGCATATCACCTACCGTAACCAACATTAAACCTCAGAATTTCGACAAACGGACCCCAGATTCGTTTTCGGCACCCTAGATTACCCTTCATAAAGTTTTGATATAAAAAACCGAGATTTTTTTCCAAAACGCCATTAAAAAATTTTGATGGGTACCTTCTCGCGGAACTTTAAAAACGCTCTCAACTTTTTGGAACCAGCTGCTCGGGACAGGGTACTGCAAAGTTTTACTATACACGCTCAAAAGATACTGACAATACCATTCGTTTCCGCAGGTCCGACCAACGCTTTGTATACTTCCTTTGTAAGATCGACGGACTAGATTTGTGTGTGGTCTAAGTACACGAAAGTGGAGGAGTTGACCCCTCTCTGAAGCTTGAAACATCAGGCTATCCCATTAAAGCAAAGTGGTCCCGAGTGGAAATTTGACTTTGAAAGACAGTATAACTCCTTCTTCGAAGCGCTTACAATCCTTGGAATCGCTCCAAACACCCTGCGGGGTGCTGGCAGGCATTAAAAGGAAATAGCACCACAGGGCTGAGCAGGGTTGCGACTTGGCAGAAAGGGGGGGGGTCATAGCTCCGCCGAAAGTTGGCGCAGCGACCTACTCAACCCTGTAGCGCCCCCAGTTTGACCTATCCTTCGCGCCAGCGGAATGATTCAAAGTTTCATTTGCCAAGTTCTCTGATCTTCGGATCGGATAGCAAACTCTTACGCACCTGTAGTCCACTCGGCGAGATGGATCACCTCATTTGCGAGGCTCGAGTTGTAATATAGTTGTAGTCTCTGATATATGCAGTACGCATAATAGGAGAACTCATTCTCGCTTCAAAAATTCCACAAAGTGAGAAGAGGCAGGTGGCGTTGCTTTTGCGGGCATTTCCTCAATTTAAAACTGTATCTGCTCATCAACCAGGTCTCAGGCGAAACTACACTGATCAGGCGAATTTCTTGCTTCAGAAAACAGAATAGACAATGACTTGTTAATCGATTTCGAGTAAACTAGCGGTGGGCATTTCGATACCGGAGGGCAGAGCTTACAGAGAAGAATCGACGATGGGAGACGCAACTGCTGATGAGAAACCGCGCCCAAAAAGTGTTCGTTTTTCGGAATTGTTATGTGACCTGTTACCGATCAGGGTTTAGCACACTATTTTGCGGCATGGCTCTGAATAACGAAATTCTTGATTAGGGAGTGACATGTACCCATTCTGGTTGCATTGATTGAAAAAGCGAGAGTTGTTGCTTGCTTTTCGAAAGGGTTTAGCATGGCGTTTTAGGGCTGGCCGCTACTAGAGCAATCTTTTTCTATTTTTGGAATAGACTCTTGGCCGCAATTTGCTCATCGAAATCGTCACATGTTGACCTCCATTGATTCCTTCAACCTCCCCGGAACCCACACTCAGTTCCAATAAGCAATCTCTTAGGTCCATTTGCTCCAGACAACCCTCTACCTCGTCATGATCCGACGCCCCCTCACGCCTAGTCGTTGGTAAATGAGCACCAATGCCGCCGGCTGAGAGCAAAAACTCGTTTAGATAAGCAATCAAGTGCTAGTGACTGCACCAATTTGGTAGTTGGGTAGTGATTTTGTACTACGCGAGTTGACTCGGTCTTGTGATAGCACCTACCGACAACAGTTAATTTCGACGGAAGTTTGAAATATTATGATCCACTCTCAGCAAACGGTCGAGTAAACCTAAAGATGGCACCTGCTCTGCCAAGAAGGTAAGGTCAAGCGCAGTAGTGTAATTTAGCAACAGGCGGTGGTAAGTTGTGGGCACCAGACCAGTGGACGGGAGGGGCGTAGCTTGGCTGAGGTACCCACGCGACGGCCAGTCTGACCACCTTCCGAAATTTGGCCCCAACCCCAAAATTTCTACTTACCCTCCCCCCTCCCAAATCTCCAATTTCGAAGAAGTTTTACGCACCCCCCTCCCGTGGTCCCGCTGTACAGTAACCGCTTGACTCTGGATTCAGAAAGGGGTTCCAACAAAAACACTGGGAACAGAAAGGATATCTCTCTGATCCTTTTTCTTCTTCTTCTTTGCAGCCACGTCGAGGGTTTTGTCATAGGTGGAGAAACTGGGCGACCAGTAGTGGATTCGTCCATAGGTCCATTGGTGTCAGCGTGGTAGGTTTCTCCGGACAGTTAAATAAATGTGCCGTATCATGGCCGACGGTACCGCAGTCCGGGCACACATCAGATTTGCTGCTGTCAATCTTGCTGACATAAGACATTAGCATTGTAGAGTGACCACAGCGCAATGATGCGAGCGTGCATCTCGCCCTTCTTCCGAGTTGAGACTCTGAGGTGCAGATAGGGGGCGGTATATCTCCTAGTATAGGATTTATGGCCGCCTTCATAAGATGACACCGTACGAACTTGGTGTGCGCCTCGCGCAAAAGACGGAGTCGTTCTTTTTGTGAGTCGTGCCATCTTTGCAAATTGACTTTGTTTGGAGCATCGGCGAATGGCTTCCTTATACTTCTCTCTCTCACGGGGTTTAGCACTCTCCACGACGGTTGATTCGGTTGCTTTATAATGTTAATGCGGAGTTGGTGGGCCTGGAGCTGACAGTGCTCCTTCACTGGTAATAGACGGGTCTCAGCATGCAGGTGCTCGATTGGGGAACTCCTTGCACATCCGGTGGCGATACGGAGAGCAGCATTTTGTACTCGTTGCGGCTTTGTCCAGGAGGATTTTGAGACGAGATGCTGCCAAACCGGTGCGGCGTACTCCAGGGCGGGCTGAAGAATTGCCTTATACGTTGTGAGTATAGTCTCCTTGCTGCTACCCCACGAAGTGCCGCCCAGGGCCCTGAGAACGTTGAGCTTAGCTTTAACGACTGCCTGCTTCTGCTCGGTATTCTTATGAAACTTGAGTGACGGATCGAGCACAAGACCGAGCAGCTTTGGAAAGCGAGCAGCAGGCAATCGGTCTCCATCCCACACGACATCCGGATGAGCGCTGTGCTCGGATGGGTCCGACGACTTGGCTGCAGAGATCCTTAGCATCTTGCGGTCGAAAAAGCTCTTCAGTGTGATCAGGTACTCGTTGATCTTATTGGCGGCCACCTGTATGTCCCGATCTCGACACATGATTTTTATGTCATCAGCATACGCGACGACCTTGATGTCCTGTGGAGGCGCAGGCATATCTTCGAGGTACAGACTGAAGAGGGCTGGAGATAGAACCCCGCCCTGAGGGACTCCAGCTGCCATAGGAATACTGTTGGAGACATGGTTCTGGAACATGACTCTTGCCCGTCGACCTTTGATAAAGTCCGATATCCAGTGCTTTTGCCGCGGTGGTATTGACGACTCCAAAACGTTTCTTGACAGGATTCCTAGGTTAACCGTATTGAAAGCCTTGGTGATATCCAAAGCGACAGCTACAGTTCTCAATGGCTTCAAAGCGTTGAACCCATCGATTGCGTAGCTAGTAATTTCTAGCAACGCTGTAGTTGTAGAATGCAGCCTTTTGAACCCGTGTTGAAACAATTGTTTCTCGTTGTAGTCTGCTAAATTCTCCACAATGAGCTTTTCGGCTACCTTAGCGAAAGGTGACATCAAGCTAATGGGTCGATAACCCTTTACTGACGACTGAGGTTTGCCTGGTCAAATCAACGACGAGTGGGAGGATCTCAGCCGGGAGCTTCTTCAGTACAGCAGGACAAATGCCGTCGGGACCGACAGCTCTGGAGTTCCGCATGTCCTTTATGATCTTCTCTACGTGCGCCACAGTGTGCGCATCGGCCGTGCTCATGAGCGTGAGGCGGCACAGCTCTATAACTGTCACTCTGTTCTGCGGACCTCGCCTTGTACTCGTGACAAAAAAACTTTTCCAAGAGAGTAGGCGGCTTCCTTACCCGTCTTGAAAACGTTATTATCAAATTCAATGGTGGATACGGTGGCTTGCGAGCTCTTTCCAGATAGCTTCCGTAGTATTTTCCAAGTAGCTGCACTGTCCGCCTTGAAATCCAACTGTCCAGTGAACTTTTCCCATTCTTCTTTCTTGTGGCTGTCCAGATCTTTCCTGATCTCGTCATCGAGTTGAGCAACGACAGGGTCTAGATGGTCGGCTGCTCTCCTGGCATCTGTAGTCCTAATCTTCTGGAGAATTTCTCTGGCGACGTTTGGATAGAACGTCTTAACGCGGCCAACAGGAATAGCCGCCTTCATGGCCCGGCGGATTACATCAGACAGGTGGTGCTCTTTTTGATGCACATTGCCGTTCCACGGATAGTCAGCCGCTAGGCGGAGCGCAACCTCGCTGAACAGGCACCAGTCTGCTTGGCCTAAATTGAGATAAGAACGTTGTCGAACACTAGAATAAGGAGCAAGAGAATTTGAGAGATCGATGTGCACAAAGACAGGAATATGATCACTAGACAATGTAGTTAAGGTAGACCATGAGCAGATGTTTGAAAGGTTGGAAGAGACAAGAGTTATGTCTGGGCTAGAAGATCGGCCGTTGGCAGGGAGACGAGTGGGTTGATCATCGTTTAGTATGACCTGGTCGCACTCCTCCGCCCATTCCTCGACGTCACTTCCTCTGGCATCAGAGCCAAGAGTAGAGCAAAATGTATGAGCATTAAAATTGCCCTCAAATATTCACGAAGATGAGAGGGAGCAGTCGTAAAGCTGCCTAAGGAGTGGAATAGGATCATAGGATGGGGGCATGAGGTGGTAGGGGGAATATAGATGTTGAAGAGAGAAAGGGGAGTTTTAAGGGGGAGATGGACCGGGAGGTACTCGAGAGTACCGTCCGTGGGAGTGTTAGGTATGAGGTGTGAGGGAAGAGTAGATAATACTAAAGTGGAAACTCCTTTATGACTTCAGCACCTCCACCAAATATTCCACGATCGAGTTCGAGGATGGAGTTTTCAAGTCGGGGCAGGAGGCTGCAACTGCTCTCGGAAAGAATTTTTTTATAACTCAGGCTAAGAGAGGGAAGCAGAACCGAGTGACTGTAGGAGAGCTCTGTAAGTTACCACTTATGGATGAAGGAGAAGCTGTGACGCCCGAGCAGATTGAAAAGGTGGTTAAAGTGATGCGCAACTCGAAGGCTGTAGGGCCGGATGGCATTAGTCCAGCGGTCTTGAAGAAACTACCGAGTGAGATTATGCCAATTCTGGCTGACGTCATCAACACATCCTTTCGAACGTGCATCTTACCGCAAGACTGGAAAATGGCAAGCGTCATTCCGTTGCCCAAGCCAGGTAAATCGCCCTCCACGGCTAAGGGATACAGGCCAATAAGTCTTTTATCACCAATCGCCAAAGCCGCTGAGAAACTGGTCGTCAAGGAGCTGGCCGAGCATAATAACAATCAGCAGCACCAGCATGGATTCCGCAAATTACACTCAACCACCACGGCGCTGCTGGAGATTGTGAGCTATGTTTTGGATGGCTTCAACGCCGGAAAGCCTCAACGCACTGTTGGAGTAGCCCTGGACCTCACGAAGGCGTTTGACACTGTCAACTTGGGCATACTGTCTGAGAAGCTATTGAGGTCCACCATCCCGCCTTGGCAGAAGCGATGGATTACCGCACTCATCAAAGGGCGCCGAGCAAAAGTGCTGTTTCAGGGACATGTCTCTAATAGCATCCCGATCGCTGCCGGTGTCCCTCAAGGAGGAGTCATATCGCCTGCTCTGTTCAGTCTTTACCTGGAACTGGAAGATTTGCCCGTCCCCCCAAGTGACATCAAAGTCGTTGCGTATGCGGATGACATCACCATCTTGTGCCGAGACAGAGACATTAATATAGCTGCACGCAAGATCAATAGCTACCTCATCGTTCTGAAGAGCTTTCTCGACGATATGATGCTCACTGTCTCTGCCGCTAAATCATCTGTATCAGTTTTCTCCACTGACCCTAAGGAACACTGCGCTCACCCCGTTGTGAACTGGGAAGACGCTCGTCTGCCTGCCGCGTGTTTCCCTAAGCTGCTCGGCCTAGTATTGGATCCTTCGCTGAGGTTCCACAAGAATACTGAGCAGAAACAGGCTACAGTGAAAGCAAAGCTCAACGTTCTACGAGCTCTGGGAGGAACGTCGTGGGGAAGTAGCAAAGAGACAATTTTGACCACCTACAAGGCAATATTGCAGCCGGCGTTGGAGTACGCTGCACAGGTATGGCAGCACATGATATCGGACTCATCGTGGACAAAGATGCAGCGAGTTCAAAATGCTGCACTTCGGATTGCTACAGGGTGTGCTAAAAGCACCCCAGTGGGACATCTTCATGCTGAGGCCCGAGTTCTGCCAGTTAATTAGCACTGCCAACTCCAAGCGCAGCAACTGGTTATTAACATTGTCAAGCAGCCTGACCACCCATTAAGAAGGATCATGCATCCCGTGATAGAGAGACATATCAGAAGGCCTTTTGCGGACGCTCCCGAGAAAGTCAATATACAAAGATGGACGGACTTCCAACTGGATCGTCTGCGTCTTTTACGTGCGGAGCACACCAAGCACACCACCACCGTCACGGATCACTTGAGTAGGATGATCGTCAATCCCATATTGGGGGCCGTACCACCTGTAGTCAGCAACACCGAGATGGAACTCGGTAGACGGGCTAGAAGTACCCTTGCCTCGTTACGCTGCGGTCATTCCCCTATGCTGATGTCATACTTGCATAAGATCGATCGCAGTAAGCCTGACGAGTGCCCGGACTGTGGTAGCCGTGGCCACACAACTGAACATCTATTTGATTGCTCAAAGAGGCCGACCACTCTGACAACAATGGATTTGTGGACGAATCCGGTTTCAGTCGCCCGTTTCTTGAACCTTTGACGAAAACCTTCCTGCGGCTGCAAAGAAGAAGAAGAAGGAAACTCCTCCGCCAAGATTTGACCTTGGAGCATGGTAGGAAGTATAGCCTGGGATATTGGGATGAGGATTTGTAGGGGATGGAGAGAGCTTGGTTCCTTGAACCATGATCACGTCTGGATGGTAAGTACGTGCAAAGAGAGAGAGCTCAGAAGGCTTGTCACGAAGGCCGTTGAGATTTATATGTACAATGGAAAGGGGGCGATTGGAGTTTGAGGAATCAGAGGTGGTAGGTGAGGAGCACAAAACACATCGAAAAGAAGAGTTATGATGCCTCACAGAGCTGAGACCCGAACAGGAGAGATGCACCCACCTTTGGCATCCGGAACACTGGACGCTTGTTTTCCTCCATGTGACATCCTTGCCGCATGTGGCGCATGGGTACTTCCGAGCAGGTCCAGGATTCCTTTCCACGCCGGCCCTTAGCAGGAGAATCCGTAGGAGAGCTGCGGCCGGCCAGCACCTCTCCCATGACAAAAACCCTCTTCGTGGAGGGGATGACGTCGGTTTGCACGGAGGTGATCTTCTTTCCTCCACACTGCCACGGCACGAAGGGACGACATCTCGGCAGCTCTGATCTTTCATTGCGGTGCATTCCTATTCGGATCTTGTTCAGGGATTTCACTGTATCTGACAAATATAGATATTACTTGTATGTGTCGTATGGCACAAGGGTTGAGTGGCTTATCATGCTCCACCCGTACTGTCGCGTTGGGCTATGAACGCGCCGCGGCAGCCGGCCTCCGGTTGTTAAACGCAGCGTTCACGATAAAAACTGTCTTGAAGTTTTCACCGGAAATCGAAGGTACCAGAATCCACTGTAACAATAATGGCGGAAGAATGGCTAAAAACGAGTCATGTATAGCCTTATGGCCCTCAAGATTGTATGCGCTATGCCTAACTCGCCCACTTCCCTGTTGGCCGTTGGGGGGAGTGGGCGGGGTAGGCATAAAACAACTAAGTTTTAGGACCGTATAGGGTTATCTATGGCTCGTTTATAGCTGCTATTTCTCCATTATAGCTGCACTGGACCCCGGTGCATTCGATTTCCAGTGAAAACTCGGAGACTGTTGTTATCGTGAACACTGCCTTTAATGGAGGGTACTAGGAGTGGGTCTCTCCCACCTAGTAGGGGCTGTAGCAGTGGGGCAGCGACTCTCGTCTCTGGTAGGTGCCGTTCGATGGCCGGAGCAGGAGCCTTGCTGCAGGAAGGTGAATCCGCCTCTTTTGGGATCAAGGTCTCGACGGCTACCTTTCTTCATTCAATCTATTTGAATGTGCGTCTATAGTTTCAAAACGCGCTGTATACTTTGCCGTGCTTTGGGCCAGTCGATGTTAGGGTAAGTGTTCCTATCCCCCATACAAGTCCGGTACCAACCTGTCCATCCTTAGGAGTTGTAAGGCTAGTTGGCCTTCGGCGTTGATCGAACACTCGGCCGTCTAAGGCGTTAACAGCCCCTCTTACCACTGCGCTACACCCCCAAGTTATAAGGCGCACAACAGCGGGAACGCACGCTCTCGCCACGTATGGACACTGCCTTAAAGGCAGTGGTCACGATGAAAAACGTCATCGAAATAACTACAAAAATCAGCTTAGATTGAAAACAGCTGAAAAACTAGTAAGTTAGAGCGGTGAAAAACGGGCTACAATTAGAGTTTCTAAGGCCCAAAGAGGCCTGTTCGTGCACACGTGCACAGCGTCGCCAAAAAGATCGCAGTCTCATGCCGGACAGTCAAAAATCATCGACGTTCGGAGGAAGAAAGAAATGCAAATTTACCTAATAAAAACAGTTGAGCAAAGAAAGAAAGTACTCCAGTCAATGTTTCTGATTAGATGAGTACATAAATCCGAAGGTTCATTGATTGAAATTCAATTTCAAGCCAGCTGATGTTCTTGATATAAGAAGTCATCGATGCCGATGATGTGGAGTGGGCTCGTCCACCATCAAAAGACAAGAAAGTTCAGGCTTCAAAATTGGCCCTAAACAGTGGTTTTTTCGCGATTTTTTCTTATAGGTCCTACTACTCGAGACCCAGAAAAGGGTTTAGAGAGAAAAAGACGACAAGCATATTTGATCGCGACCACTGCCTTTAAATGTGCAAACCCCCAGCGTCACTTGGCGCTAGGTCGTCTGCTATGGACGGAGCCTAGCCATAGCTCAGTCAAAACAACATTCCATGTGAATTGGACGGCATAATCGAATTCTTCGTAGAAATTGATTCTGAACAGTGTATACCCCCATTCAGAATGATCCACTTGATCTCACGGCGGAGCTAAGACACCTTTCCGTCCATCCGCACCTCAGACCCCCCTCTGGAGCTCCACACCCCGCGCCGAACCGTGCTAGAGGAGATTTTGCTGGAGAAACCCCGCACATCCTTGATGAGATCCCCATGGGATCAGAAATTTGGTATATTGTCAATGGTGGAGAAGTATCCGGGGAATGATGGGGATAACGGTTATGCTTTTTAACCCGAGGTTCAGGACATATTTGTCGATACCAGCAGCAAGTATGCTTTGTTCCGTTTTCCGAATTCCGCCTTTCGCAATTTTTCGGCTTCGAAATCCCGCTTTCGGATCTCTGAAATTTTGAACTTGTTTCGATTTTCGAATTTTTAATTTAGTTCTGATTTCCGATCTCCGAAGTTCGAAATTTTAATTCCGTTAATCTCTGATCGGTAGTAGTGTCCTAGTGCTGATTGAATAGTTTCTCTCTACATAAAGTATCGCATTTCGGATGTGAAATTTGTCGGTGATTTCGGGCTCGCTTCGCTGAAGATAAGGCGAGTCAGTTGGAGCGCCGCCCCTTCTCAAACAGTGCGTAGTCATTCGTCATAGTTTTTCCCGACCATCGGGACACCGCAATCATTGTGTTTGTGACCAAATAGTGGCTATTTACTTTGAATAGTGCTGTCCTTCTTCAGAAACTGGTTGTGATCGTGTTGCTCCTCGTAGTGTTCCTCACCTCAAATGGCTGTCAACTGGGGAAATCTCATTCTTTCAGTACATCACCATGGGTGCGGCCAAAGCCTCGTTGATCTCTGTTATTGCCGCGTTTGCAATCTCACTTGTTCCCGAGTTCCTGAGCACGAAATCACCGGTGCATACCGACGGAACTGTCCAACACGGATTTGAACAAGTCAAGGAGACGTTTATGTGAGTACTCATCTCTGTATGAAAACCCTGTGAAGACCAACTGATTAATTTTTTGGCAAGGGTACTCCGTCGGCGGCCTGAAGTGTGATCATGAGGTTTTTTTCACCATTTTTGCATCCGTGTTTGTATCCTCTATTTCGAAGCTAAATTTACTTAGTTATTTCGCATGCGTTTGCTAAGCGAAGAGGGAGAAAGTGTGACAGAAGGAGACGCAGCGTACGCGCGCACGTTGGACGGAAATACCTTTCATTCCGAATTAGAGGATCTTCTTCAAATTTGCAGCCACTGAGAGGGGTTTCGTCACAAGTTGAGAAACTGGGCGACCAGCACTGGATTCGTCCACAAGTCTATTGTACTGAGCGTTGTTGGCTTCTTCGGTCAATCAAATAGGTGCTTAGTGTCGTGGCCTTGGTTTCCACAGTCCGCGCACACGTCAGGCTGGCTATTGTCGATCCTGTGCAGGTAAGACATAAGCAATGGAGAATGTCCGCAGCGCAACGAAGCGAGGATACACCTGGCGCGCCTACCGAGCTCGGACTCGGTATCACATACCCTGGGCGGCACATCACCGAGAATAGGGTTGACGGCCGCTTTGGCGAGATGATCCTTCACAAACCGGGTGTGCTCCGCGCGTAAGGCCCCGGTCATAGTTGGATGAGCCGACGTCTCCAGCCCGGTCGATACACACAGAATGCATTGGAAATGGGATGCAAAAATCACTCGGTGTATCCCCCCCCCGCACCCCCCAACACCCACCCGGTCGATACGTATGAACAACATGGTGACGTGAAGCTGAGAAAATCACTCGCTGTATCCCCCGCACTTCAACACCCGCACCCCCCCGGTCGATACGTATGTTTAAAAATGATGGAGTGAAGTTGAGAAAATCACTCGGTGTATCCGACGCGGTCGATATCCATGCAATACGTGGATGACGGCGGATGAGAAAATCACCGGGTGGGCGGGCCTATGATAAAACATTGCGTATCACTAGAAAGCTAACCTTACTGCTACCTCCGTTACTTCACCATACTCTCCTTCACTATTTCTCTGAACAGGTGCAATCCTGTTGGCCACGTAATCATCGTCATATCTAGTTGGATGCACCGAGTGATTTTCTCAACCTCACTACATCATTTTAAACATACGTATCGACCCGGTGGGTGTTGGGGGTGGTGCGGGGGGATACAGATGCAAATAGCACCAACTCTGACCGGGGCCTAAGAGAAAAAGCCGTTCTTGATTAGAGGATAGATGCGCTTTATTGGCTTGGTGCAGATCCGGTTGGGGGGCACTCAAGTTCTATTTGTTAAAATAAAAACTGTCGATATCAGATGTCTGATAGCGTTATCAGTCACTGTTTCCAAAGGAACTCCAAGGAAATACTTTGAGTTCTGGGGTGCGTTCCAAGAACATTCCCATGGCAAAACGCGTTCATGGAATCGTAGCCACGGCCACGTGGGAGCAATTTTCAGTTACAACTCGCATCCATGGAAAGCAAATTTGTTAATGGGGAGGTTGTTTTGCCTTCACAGCGTCGTGGAAACGTTCTTGGAGCGCACCCCTGAAAGCGGCATCATTCGTTCTTCACTTGAATCCTGAGTGCCCCCCCCAAGCTAGTTTTGCATCAGGATCAGGACAGTGTCGTTCTGATTCGGCTAGGAGCACACAGCCTCGCCAAGTCACCCAGGCGTCTGACCAAACTCAGGTACTCAGGGCGACGGCCGGCAGACCTCTATGCCAAGAACGACGGCCGGAGCCCCACATTTTGATGGTGTCGGCCAGCGGCGAACCATGCTGCATGCGACGCACACGCAGCGCGGATACTGGCTCGCCCGCGAGCCACAAAACACGCCACGCCATCTTTAATTCGGCCGGTTGGGAAGACAATTGATACAATTGATAATGGTCACGAATGATCACGTCGTAACGTGCTTATCACGTGCACAGCCGGTATAAAAGGCGCCTATCTCACTAGAGTGCTCATTCGGCATTCTCAGAGAAGCTCACGGCCCATCCGCGGCGCTTTTGCAGGATCGTCCGCGGCCGACGACCGGACGATACTTCACCGAAGCGCCGCGGGCCATCCTGCAGGCGCCGCGGATCGTCCTGCAGGCGCCGTGGATCATCCTGCAGGCGCCGCGGATCGTCCTGAGAGCCGCCGCGGACCGTCCTCTCCGACACAGTCATGACCTCTTCTCGAGAGATGCGTGAATGTCGCGGTCCGGGGCAGAGAAAGCCCCGCCTCAGTCCGGACAACGGCGTAGTCTTTGCCGAGGTCTGAGGTGAGGAGCCACCCTCCCTGCGGACCGCGGCGAAAATCGCCCCCCCTCCTCTCCCCAGCTGTGAAGATACCCTTATCCCCCAGCGTATAAAAATATGCTGGCCTCCGGATAGTGACTCGAAGTCACCTCCCAGGGCCGGCATCAGAATGCCGAATGAGGACTTGAGTGAGATGAGGCGCCTTTTATACCGGCTGTGCATGTGATAAACACATTAGGACGTGACCATTCGATTTACCATGTTTTTCATGTCTGCCACTGCAGCTGTGCCTGCGGTCAAGTGTGATGTGAACGAGTGAGATGAGGAGGTAAAAGTCGTTCAACTGCCGGTGCACCCAGGAATCACCCCCATCGAAAACAACAGCGCCGCGGATGAGCCGTTTAATTAACCCACTATTCGTTGTGCCGCGAATCAGCCGTCAAGCGCCGCGGACCGTCCGGAGATTTCATCTGCCGCCGCGGACGGGCCGTGAGTTCCTCTGAGCTCTAATGCCGGCCCTGGAAGGTGACTTCGGGTCACTCTCCGTAGGCCAGCATATTTTTGACTGCTGAGGGGATAGGGATATCCCTACGACTGGGGGGGGGGTGGCTTGCGCCGCTATCTGCGGGGAGGGTGCTTCCTCACCGCAGACTGCGGCGGACCGCGGCGCGGCGTTTTTCCGCCGTGGAACCGGGGTCACATGCTTGAGGTAAACAGTAATACAACTAGTGATCGCGGGCCATCTCGTAAAGGGCGGCGGGCCGTCGACATGCAGCTGGCTGGCGAACCAAGCGCGGGCCATCCACGGAAAAGGACTGCGAGCCAGCTGAAAAAGGTCGGCGGGCCATCGACATGAAGCTGGCCGGAGAACCAAAAGCGAGCGGTCGGAGGGCGGAGACCGCGGGCCATCTGGGAAAGGTTCGCCGGCCGTCGCCCTGAGTACCTGAGAAAGCCCCGGTTCGGCTATATTCTCTGACATTCGCTTGGGAGTTGCCTCGATGAAAAGTAAGAGTTGCCTCGTGACATCGAGGCAACTCCCGCCAAATCGACTTCGGCGTAGCCTCATTACGGTGAAATTTTAGCCCCAGCTGGAAAAAATGTGAGGCAACTCTAGTGACAGCCCGATGAGATGCCATCTCGCCTCACTTTCGCCCCACTCTCGCCTCACATTCTTCTCACACTACGAACTTTGTGGTGAAATTGTCGCCTCACATTCTTCTCACATTGCGATTTTGTCTTGAAATCGTAGATTTTTCCTTTATCATATGCGCATATCGCTTCGCATTCCTCTCGCAGTGGAAAATTCATTGTAGATCATTGTTTATTGATCAAAACCATTACTACAATTAGTACAGCAGCGAGAAAGTCGCTACGAGAGCAACAAGTGATATCAAAACAGCCTAAAAAACTATAACAATTGTTTATCTTAAACAAAGTGATAAGAGAATAGTAGATTCTTACCCTCTGGTTCCGAGCCAAATTTACTTGTTTCCTCGCGCGCTTGTGCGAAGCGAGGGTAGAGACAACGAGAAAGTGTGGGGAAACGTAGACGCAGCCTACGAGCGCAGACGCACGCGATGAAAGGAAATAAATTTCACTCGGAAACAGAGGATACAATCAATTTGGAGCAAAAATGACCACATTCAAGACCAGAACAGGGAAAGAAGTCACAGAGCTATGGGCTGCAGGATTTAGGCGGATAACAGCTAATTCGCTGAAAACAAAAGAGATAACAACTCCTTGAATAACCATAATAATAACAGAAAAGGAACTAGATGCAAAGACATTCACACCGTCAGTACGAGGATTGCAATCTTTGAGATTACGCAACTATAATAAGGAAAACTAACAGCTAGAACCGGTTATCCTATGTAATTGCAACCTGGTACAAAAAAATCTTTTTTTTTTTGAAAAATTCCGCACATCCCATCTTTTTTCAAAATTTCCGCATGTGGGTGGCAATCGGACTACGGTGTACGCCGGTAGAATTTTATGATGATGAGATATGACAGCCTAAACAAAGAAATTGGAATGCAAAAACACAAAAACAACAAATGCAAATTTAACAAAAAAAAAAGCAAGGCTGCTAGCTTATTCACTAGGCGAACCTCTCGGCTGTTCCATGCTTTCCTTTGAAGGCATCGCTCGCGCTGGAAACCAGTTTCCATTTTTGAGGCTCAATCTCATCAATGAGCCCGGTTGACCACACCGGTAAACTTTGGAGCGTCAAAAACGTAGGGTTATTAGGTTGGAGGAGTCGAAGAGGGGAGTCCGTCACCAGTTCTCACCGGTCATCTGCCACTTTTTCATAGAATTTCGATGCGGCCGTCAAACAACATGGAAAACAGATACGGCACCAACTCCACATGCAGAAAAACCTTTGAAAATTACAGTGAAGAGGTCTACAAATGCAAAACAAAAACTTCAGAAACGATCTTGGCGTGAGATATAAATTCGACTTTACAGTGTGTTCATACTGACTTTCCTCTACAGTTGAAGGTTGCTCATGGGCCCTTTCAAAATTTTTCTCCACTATAGAGGGCAAGAATCTTCTCGAACGCTAGGTTACGCTGTTTCGTTATTCCTCGGACCGAGTTGTCGTGGGCGTGAGCGAACAAATTGCCTGCTCGAATAAGTTATGCCTGCTCTGAGAGCATTTGGCGCGTCAGTGCAGGGAAAGTACCGCGACCCTCAACTGTGCCGCGATAGTTCCGCGATAGTCCCCAGCGGCTCCGTGATCAGGCACTTCTTTTGTCGTGTCTTGAGCCTCGACATCGCCGCGACAGTACCGCAGCGGCTCCGCGTTAGAACCGCGCCGGCTCCGCGAGAATGCAGCAGCGAATCCGCGTATAGTACGATATACTGTCCTATGTGGTAATACGAAATTTTCGCCAGTTCAATGACCCAATTCTGAGGTCATTTTCGTATTCCCTTGGGCGCAAAATCGGCGGTAACCTCTGTCCCTATCAGACAGAGGACGTTACGACAGCAGGTGCGTATTTTTGTCCTTAGGCCCCCCCTAGTTGTATAATAATTCTTGAATAACTTCATATCAGATGCTCTCCCGGAGCCGCTGCGGCACTAGCGCGGAGCCGAAGCGGCTGCGCATCGCCGCTACGGCTCCGCGGTAGTTCCGCCGCGACTCAGCGGTAGTGCTGCCGCGGCTCCGCGATAGTGCCGCTTCGGTGCCTGTAGGCGCCGAAGCGGCACCATCGCGGAGCCGCAGCGGCAAATTCTCTCAGAGTGGGACCGGGGAATATGAAGATTTCCTCGATCACATGAGTCCAACTGAGCAAGCAGTGGAACGATTGTTCTTGGCAAAAAATAACACTGATGAGGAGGCTCTGACATGATAGGCCCAAAAAGCATAACTTCGATTTGCTTGAAATAAAGGAGAAAGACCATACATGCTCGAGACCTGAGTACATATCGAACACGTGTGGAATATTTATTCTCTGACTGAGCGTTTTAGATAAGGCGCTGAGTCTCGTTCCGAAAAAATCCAAAATTTCGAAGGAGTTTTGAAATTAATCCTAAACTTCGAACGAAATTCGAAAAAAATCCGAAGTTTCGAACGAGTTTCGAGAAAATCAAAATTTCCATTAGTTTTGAAATTCGTTCGTTCGACCCAAATTTTTCCTAACAATTTTTTCACTTTTCGTTCGTTCAAAATTTCGTCAAATGATTTTTTTTTTCGAATTTCGTTCGTTCGATTGTTTTTTCGACCGAGTTTTTTTTCATTTTTCGTTCGTTCGAAAATGTTTCGAACGAAAAAATTTCGAAAATCGTTTGTTCGACATTGTTTTTTTCGAGATTATATGACTATAACACCCACAAATCAACCACAATTATCACGAAAATGTCAAAGGATAACCAGAAGAGAAAAGAGAACGAAAATTAGAAAAAGAGACATTAGAACAGAGAAAGAGGAACTGGTTGACGGTTGGTGATGGAAAAATTAGCTATGAGCCATATCGATCGTTTTTTCATCGGGAGTGGGTTTCGAAAAAAGGCGCGAGCTGGGGAACTTTTTCCTCTAAGTCGCCTCACATTTTCACCACCTTTTTCCCACTTTTTTCGGCGATGCTTTCGGCGCGACGTGATAAAAATGTAGAGCAGCCGAAAAAAGTGAGCGAAAAAGGCCCCGCCCTACGAGGCGACTCCCAAGCGAATGTCAGAGTTCTAGACGGGGGGGGGCACCCAGGATTTATTTATAGAAATGAGCAAAAACTCTGGAGGTTGCTTGATACTGCTATCAATCATTGTTGTTATGAAAACTATAGAAAAAATACTTCGATTGATAGCATTACCTATCGGTGATTCACTTAATTTATGTCTTGATTACTGGGTGCCCCCCACCCCCCGTCTAGGATAGCACCGTTTCAGCATATGACCGATCGCCGTCGGGTGCGAATGGAATTATTCAAAGGGTGTTTATGATCGGATGGCGGGACAAAACAAGTCGTGGGGGGGCACTCAGGGGTGGTATTCGCCAACAACCCGACGAGGGTAGTCGAAGGGAAGCGGAAGGGATGATACCGCCCGCGGCAGAGGAGCAGATCAACCCATCTAACACCATGTAAGATGGAAATGCAAACTGTGTTACGTATCGATATCACTGCAAAAAGATAAAGATTCCATCGCGAAGCGGCCATTTTTCAGCTATGCTATTCGAAAAATTCCGGCGGTCGCGAGGGAAGCCAAGGGAGGCGAGAGGTGGCCGTGGAGCGCGCGTTTTGTACTGAAATTTTACCTCATTTACCCTTCGACTACCCGGCGGGTTATTGGCGAATACGACCCCAGGATTCATTTGAAGAATGAATGATACCGCTTTCAGAAATCGAAGCATTCTGAAGTCTCCACGAAAACAATGACTGATAACGCTATCAGGAATATGATATCAGCACAAATTTTCATTTTCATGGTTGAATCATTTCATTAAAGCCTAGTTTTGACTGCAGGTGGTCGCTGCGGCCATGCGAGGGACAACTGTTCCTTTTTCATCGCGCGTAATGGAAAGTCGCTCCAATTATGATTGCTTCGTTGCAAACGTCCTACATCGCTGAGTGGCGGCGACGAAATCTCATGTTTTACTGCGTCGCTGCTTGAAGAGCGATTCTCAATGGTCGCTGAACATCGCTCCATCGCGGGCGATGGAGCGATTGCCAGCGAATGACATGTTTCGTCTAATGAACGTTGACCCTTTCACATGACAAGATCAGTGTTTTCGAGTCGAAACGCGTTATTGATGAATATCAGCCATTAATTTCACTGATTGATTGAATTTCTTCTATCATCCGTGGGCCTATGCACTAGGGACAGAATCGCTGCTACATCGCTGCAGCAGCGGGTACGAAATCGCTGCGATGAAAAACAGCAGCGATGCAGTTAAAACTAGGCTTAACTCGAGTGCCCCCCCCTCCCCGACGACTAGATTCATGTCCGCATGGCTATTATTCTTCCTCTTGATTTTTTCACATTACTTGGAGAATCATCGGCGCTATCCTAGTTGGCGGCGGCACCCAGTGTTCAAGTCAAAAATAAACGAATGACCGATTGATAACGCTATCAATCGAAGTATTTCTGTGGATTTTTCTCAAAAACAGTTATCTAGCGGTATCAATCCTCTGAAATTGAAAACCAGAGTGGGTGCCCCCCCCGTCTAGGATAGAGCTAAATTTTTTCGCCCACACTCCGTCGGAGGAGGCTAAAGGGGGAGCCACATGGCAATCGCACTTGGCCACGCCCATTTTTCCATGCCGCCGCGCAATGATAACAGCAACCCGGGGTTTTCCTCCCTTTCCAAAATCGTTGCGGCAAGGAAAAATAGGGGTGGCCAAGTGGCCGCGATAGCAAGCTTTTAGGGTGCTAAACACAGATTTGACATCCGTTCACGAAGTTACGGAAGGTTGGGGCACAGTGCCGTGGTTTGTCGACGTTTTAGATTTGGCCGTGCTATTTCGGCAGTCGGGGCCAGGGGTGTGCGGAAATTTTTTAATAGTTTTCAGAAAACAGAAAATCGAGTTTGTCAGAAAACAGTAAGGCCAAAACGGCCAGAAAACAGAAACAGAAAAATTTTTATTAAAAAATATTGATTGCGTTCGAACTTTTTTCAAATGAAAAGAGAGTGTAAATCTGAACGCCCTTATTCTACCCGTAATACAGTATCTAAAATACTGCACAAATAACCAATAAGACATTGATAGTAGCAATGATACGTCAGTGACGGTTAGATCATCATTAAAGACACTCACTCTGAGAGTTTTCGCCGAGAAACAGCACACCAGGCTTCACGGGGGTTCCTGATGTGCTATTTCTCGGATACTTCTTGGTTGTTTCTCGGATATTACGCTGCTGAGTTCATGTTGTTTACGAAATAGCCTAGAAGTAGCCGAACAATAACCGAGAAATAACCAAGACGTGGCAGGCACACCGACACGCGACGCGGCCTTCATCGGCTCGCCGAACAGCCACCAGGGCCTCCAGCGGTTTGGGAGGGGAATCCTGATGCTAGGCAGGGTCCAAGTTCCGCAAACTTGGATAGTTGAACCGTCGGCGGTGTTGAAATCTGTATCATGCCTCAGGAATGCGTCTTGTACATATACAACTCTTGGAGAGCATTATTTGGTGCCCATTACCAAGCCATTTCGCCGTCTAACTGGGGAGTTTTGAGTGGCGGCGGTGACGTATCGATCGCTTACGGGGTCGCCAATGCATACCGGGGTCGGCTGAGAAGGTGTCAACTACGGTAGTAGAGGGTCATTGGGAAACCAAAGGCGGGCCATGCGCTCGTGCACTCCGTTATAAGCAGAGCATATGGTCTGTCCGAATGAGACTGTCCGCCCAAGCGGTCGGCGTGCGTGTCGAGCGGCCGCTAGGAAGACATTATTCAGATCTGTAAATCGATTAGCAGGAATACGAGACGAATAATGAATAATATCCCAGCTAGCGGTTCGCAACCGTGAGAGAGCTTATCCGAAAGAAGGCTTTGGCGACGTCCGTTCGACGCGCACACCGACCGCGTGGGCGGACAGCTCGTTCCGGACAGACTTCACCATCCTTGCTCCATATATTCTTTTGCCCAGGCCCACGCATTTGCGTAATCAAATGCTAACGTAGAAAGTTGAAAAATGGCTATGAGATTTGAGAATACCACTCAAAATACCTAATTTAGGCGATTATCTCTTCAGTAGCTCTAATAGAATAGTGCGCTAAATCGATCGTCCCAGTGTTTAATTAGACTTGCTTTTGGGTGGGGAAGGGGGGGGGTTGAAGATATTCTTCTACTCAAACTACATGTTGGTGCGCTGTTGAGATAGTTGTTCCTTATTGTTTTTTGCGCTACAATCTTCTGCAGTCTCTATCTTCAACTGTGAGCCATTATCAGTTGTGTTTTTCTTTCAGTCGAAGTTATTCCACTCGCAGAACGACTATTTTGTTTTCATCCTCCGGACCGAACATCAACTGCAAGTGCACAGTTCCATTTGCTTTGCCAAAAAGTTGGTGTGAAAAGGCTCGAAACGAATACAATAATCTTCTCCGTAATCCTCTTAAAGTGTTGAAATGTAAATATGAGCGATGAGCTTGCATCTATTAACAATCGCCGGACCGCTGCCTGACTGTGCACAAAAACTTCTTACCAAAAGGAGGCTCGCAAACAACTTTCTGTGTTCGGAGGCTCACATGCTTCTCGCTCCTCTTCTGCCTCATCTCTCTACTGACCTTGGGTTAACCGTATTGAACATTGCGACATGTGAAACAAGCCCGGTAATAAGCGTAAACATGTAGTGTCTTCGTAGAATTCAGTCTAGTGAATGGAAGGGGTCGCGGCGGTAGACCGTCGCTCGCGATCGAAACCCCGCTGAACGAGGGTGTCGCGAACGCCCAAAACCCGCCGCGATGATCGCATCGCTTCTATTCGTTCTACTAAATTTGGCGAAAGGCTCTCACACATATAGCCTAGCTCCCTCATTTCGAGCCGGTCGTACTGAGGCTTATCGGGCTTATTATGTCGAAATCTCCTTATTACTGTAGTGTTTTGTCATGACCGACCGCTCCGCTGCTTGTCCCGCCCGGGCTCATCCGAACAAGCTAGGCTTTATAAAGCCATGTCTTTTATTTGCTCGCCACGCGGTAGCAGTCATGATCGTGTCGACGGCTCCTTTTATTTGCGGAATGAGCAGGTGCCCTTGAAGGTAGGAGAGGCACATGAACAGTCCCAGGCACTTCTAGTGGTCCGTGAGCCGAAAATCGCTCTTTGTTTCGCAGCGAGAGAGCGAAAGAAATAGAAAAACCTAAGAGATCGCAATGCGAAAAGCGTTTTAATCGATTTCTCCAAGGATCCTGGTTTGGGGCCTCTTCATCTCAAAGTCGTAAGGTAATTCAGATAGTGGCAACCAGTTTTGACCCACATAGATTGGCTTTGAAAACTCTATATGTTTTTGTAGTGGCAAATTCCCTCATAGGATTGTGTAATAATATCAGAAATTTTCGCAACTTCGCTCGTAGCGTAGGATTTCAGGTAGTTTTGTGTTTCACGCAACAAATCTCTTCCCCACCTATCTAGGAAATGGTGGAATAGAAAAGATTTCTAGCTTTTATGCAAATATTCTGTGTTGATAGAGCTCCTTCTGTGCAGAAATTTCTGTAGGGATCTGTCGCGCCATATAGCATACACGCTCGTAAACGTGGTTAAGGCAACTACAGAAATGGATTGGTATGACTCAGAACACAACGCCTACGCGCTTTGAAGCGTCAAAAACCATCCACAATGCCGTTACACGAGTAAGAAGTTGACCCTGCCCTTGTATTTCTCCTCCCCTGTATTCGCCTTGCTCGTCCAAAACGGGTGTGCTGGGGCATTCCCACCGTCGGCAACGTTTGTGGGAGGTACAATAAGTACAATAAGACCACATACATCGACGGCGGTGGGAATGGCCCAGCATCCCTGTTTTGGAGGAGGACGGAAATACAGGGGGCGGGAAGATTCAGGGGCGGGGCTAATTCTAACTCTTGTAGCGGCAAAGTAGATCGTTTTTGACGCTTTAATATGCGTAGGCGTTGTGTTCTGAGCCACACCATTCTATTCCCGTAGTTATCTCAGTCAGGTTTACTAGCGTGTATTCTGCCTTTAAGTTTTTATAACTCTCACAAAAAGAGCCAGTGAAATACGGAATCCTTAACTTGACATGATTATATAAGATCCTTCAAAAAGGGGAAACTATAGAAAATATTATGGGTAAAAACATTGGTCGGTTAAATCGAATGTAATTTAAGCCTGTGGAACAATAGGTGGGGAACGCTTCAGGGTTCCCCTCTGCTATGTCATATCATGATAGTGTTCGCCTAAATCCTGAAACTTCCCTTCGTTGGAATATTACTGCCTGAGGTTTCACACACATGATTTTTATTCAGAAGACGTTATGTTGATGATGATCCCACATAAGTGGATCAATCTCCTGATGACCTTTCTCGTGCTTTTTGATGATGGATCACACAGATTTCCAATTTGCAGACGGAATTTCAAAGACGGTTGGGAACGCGACGGTGCTTCGCTGGCGGTTTTCATCAATGGGACGAAGGTCATTGATCTTTGGGGTGGTTACGCTGACCAACAAGCGGCAAGGAAGTGGAAACAAGTATGTTGTACTTGACTGAACCCTGTGTTAAAATGAGTCTTAAAAACAATGTGTGAAGAAAAAAACCACTCTTGAAAGTCGATTTTTCACTACAAACTGGAAAGTTGGTCATAGTCATGTGCAGTGCGAAAGTTTCCATGCTCAACAACCAGTGTTCACGATGGATTCCACTTTAGATAACTCCATGGTTTAAGAAAGGTCTCATCCCCTGTATAGCAAAGCATGCCTAAAAAGAACGCGAAAGCTTACGTTCTAAAATGGGCCCTCCCTAGATACGCTGAAATTGGAGAGTGGAAGAATTGATCGCTATGAAGGATGATACTTATCAATGCTATCAAGCATTATGGCTCACTTAACAGGACACCCTTCATTCGATTATTTGCTGTTATCACAATCTCGAGAACTCATTGGTTCACGTCGAGGGGCGGGAAAGGGGCCGGATGCGTTTCGGTGACTTCAGAACGCTTGTTTGCTGTTGTTCTTTTGCCCTTCCTAGCTCGTTGCCAGCCGTTCTTAAAGGTAGTGTTCACGATAAAAAATGTGTTTCAGTTTCCACTAGGAATGGGTAGTGGAGGGGCACACTGTAACGTTGACGTTGAAAGAACGCATGAAAACGAGCCAGGAAAAGCTCCAAAAGAGCCCGAAGTTGCCACTCCGAGCGCAATTCAAACCTCAAAAGCGCAACACACGCCCACCGACGAGAACAAATGAATGCTCGAGATCGTGAGATGAGCGATGATTTCCAATCATCAGCCCCGTTCTTACCTTCATTCTCAACTTCTCTCTTTACTCAGGTCAGCTCGCATACATCGGCTGCAAAAGACGGAAGTTACAAGCCTCGAACAACTCGTCCACCATGTTTCCTTAGCTCAACTTTTGAGGGACCATAACTCCGTTCTCAGAAGGTCTTGTGCGATTTCAGAGACATCATTGGAATCAGCATGGGGCCGTTTTCAAGATGGGCGGAAAAACAGAAGAACGATTTTTATCGTGAACACTGCCTTTGAGCTGCTTTTGAGTAACACTTGTCCAGCCATTATTTCTATGCACAGGATGTAAGAATACCTGCTTCATTTAATCGACCTTTTTCCTGTTTTGGTATGTATGTTCATGAATCGTCTCTTCGACTGGTCCATGACTCGAACAGCGAAGGCATTTTTTGTGGAACTACGGGATAGTTTTTAGAAAAATGGTTCGTGAGAGACTCTCCATAGGTATGATGCTGAGTGCGCCGGTTAGGCGCTATTCATACTCCTCAACGCTAGCGCGGCCTGCGCGGGCGTGGCGTTAGACTATGAATACTTTCCAGGCGCGTTACGTGCGTGGGGAGACTGAATACTCCAGCTGCGACGCCATGGCGGATCGGAAGAAAGTGGGCCTCAATTTTCTTAAACAAGAAAACTTTGCACACGCGTTCACCATCACGACTCCAGAGGATAGCAGTGGATTTAATTATCGCCAAACAAAATAAAATTGATGATGGATTAATAGTGAAAATAATGAAAAAGTCATTACGGCGTTTTGGTGAAGCGGGCGTCACGCGCGTGCCGCGCGGGTGTGGCGTCAGGCCATTCATATTTTAACGCCACGCCCGTGTGTCACGTGCGTCCCGTGCTTGCGTTGAGGAGCATGAATAGCGCCCTAGGCTGGAATAACACTTCCTGCGACGAGCGACGTGACTCATTGTCTACCATCTGTATCCATTTGTGGTTGATTTGGATGGTAAACACTGCGTAGTGTAGCAAAACTGTGGTTCCGGCTTAGGCGGAATTGTTCGCCGGATCGGTAAATGTGGCAGAAGACATTATCTCTTAGAAACTATAGTTGTGCGACTCGAATACCGAATAATCGAATAACTCCCATTTTCTCTTCAATGCCACATGGTATCCGAACTGTTCTTGGTTCTCAGCTAAAATTTATGACAAGTGTTTCAATAATTAATGAGAGAACAGGATTCTGGCCGTTCATGATAATGAACCGGCGCTCATTGATAGCTCTTTGAAATTCGAATAAAATTTGGAATAACTGATAGTTGCAGGTTTATCAGAGAGTGGAAGCCCATTTTACCCTAAATCATGGGAACCTCCCTTCTGAAGTAACGTTGTGGAACCAAGACAGTTCAGATACTTTCTACATTGTACTTGGAGCTCACTTACACCTGGGCTCCAATTGATTTTGATTTCTCTGGGGCGTGAATGGGAAATTGTGGAGCGATTGTGGGCCACTGTTATCTCACAAAATACGTTGATGACCCGCCGGTTATACTGGAAGAAATCTCCAGCAAGTCGCCGGTATCTCTTTCGCGAGGAACCTAGCGCCGACGAAGAATGAGGCGTAACTGATCACGCCTTCCGGGGCAACACGCGAGCGATCGCCCAGAATTGCTATTCAACCTGACGCCGGAGATGACAGAGCTTGGTGTACGTGGTACTGCGACCGGGTGTTCCCTGCAGTGGCTTGCAGTTCTTGTCTAGATTGACATCTCAAGTCATACTTCAATATATATGTACTGTTCCTTTTCTTCTCTTGATTCTTTATTAAAGAATACGATTTTTTAAGAATACGATGTCGATCACATTTTCGACTACGAAAGCTGTGGCAGCTGTCTGTGTGGCGATGCTTGTGGAACGCGGACGTCTCAGATAT
Source organism: Aplectana chamaeleonis (assembly GCA_029168955.1). Taxonomy (NCBI): domain Eukaryota; kingdom Metazoa; phylum Nematoda; class Chromadorea; order Rhabditida; family Cosmocercidae; genus Aplectana; species Aplectana chamaeleonis. The sequence continues at coordinate 515,838 of JAPDOI010000085.1, read as the reverse complement.
GACGATCTCGTCTCGAGCTATTGGCCAGGTTTTGCGAAACACGGAAAGCGGAATATCACGGTTCAAATGGCCCTTTCTCATGAGGTATGTCCGCGATTGTGGCCACGTTGTGATGGTCAATGTTCTAATAGCAATCTTTGAGGCAGGCCTCGGTTATTTGGACACGGAAATTACAGAGGAGATTGCTGCAGACCATAATAAAATCAGAGAAATACTGGAAAATGAGACACCGAAGTGGGAGCCAGGACGACGTAATGGATATCATCCGTTCACATTTGGGTGGATTGTCGATCAAATAGTTCGCCATGCCGACGAGAAACAACGTGGAATCGGACAGTTCTTTCGAGAGGAAATCGCCCAGCCTTATGGTGAGATTTGCTGCCTTTAGTGGCTTCTTTTGTTCGATAGAATCTTAATTTACACCGAGTTTTCCCTTAAGTTGAACAAAAATATAAGTTTTCATTGCATTTGTGGATCACTTGGCCGGCTTTATTCCGTGTAGTGTGATCCTATCCAGTTTTTCTCCCGTAAAAAAACAATAATCCACGCACAGTTCAATACCGACACCCAATTATTTTCCCATCTTTGTAACATCGGCATGGATCCGGAAGAGACTTTGCGTTCACTGTTGCAGGTTGGCGCCAACTCGGTGTCCTATGCTATAATATAGGTGCACCGAGCTTGCGCCAACCTCTAATGATGAACGCAAAGTCTCTTCAGGATCCACGCCGATGTTAGGTGCACAACAATCGCCGTGTTTGCTTTTGACGTAATAGAAACAGACGAGAACTGACCTAATCAGTCACCAGTCGTCTGACCACATTTTATCATGTGCTTCAGAGATCGACTATCACATTGGTCTACCATTGGAGGAAGAATATCGAGTGGCTCGAATCACGGTGCCGACAATGTGGCAGCGAATGAGTGAAGTGTTCCATGACTGGCGAGTGTCCTGGTACTTTCTGGTGTTTTTCAAGCTGTTCAGGGTGAGTAAGCCACAGATAGCGATTTTCAAGGCGTAGAGCCACCCATGATCAGGTTAAAGGAAAAAGTCCGCAAGTTTCATGGATTTCCATTTTTTATAGGATACGCCTCTCTCCCGCGCTGTCAACAACCCTTCATGGCTGCAAGCTGTTGACAGGTGCACATTGAATAACCCGGAATATCATCGGTTGGAACAGCCGGCTGCACTTGGCATCGGGAACGCTCGATCACTTGCCACGCTATTCAATCTGGTTAGTCTAACCGTTCACCCTGATTTTCATTTATTGTTTCTTTTCTCGAATTCAGTATTTATTTCCCTTAGCGCTGGTCGAGACCTAGCGATGATATTTAGTTTGTGATACCAAGGGGAAGCGGTACATAAAGCTATCTGCATTGATCACCATCAATACGCGGCTCCTTGCCCTCGTGTAGCGCTATTCGTCATCAACTGGAGCACACTTGTAATTGGTCACCGAAAGGTTTTCGGTGGTAAATTCTTCGGCTTCCTGTTGCGTCAAAGGGAATTAGTTGGGCTATAATGAGTATCTTTATATGCATGTACGTTTACAAAGCTGATAGAGACGAAAGCGGCTCGTGTCTTGGAGCCCAATGAAATGTCTAGGAGTCACCTGTTATACGCGCTAGACGAAAACGTTATTAATCTGGCAACTGATTTTTTCGCGGTCTGCCTTCTTGGCGCGGACCGCGAAGAGATTGCTTGAACGACTAATTCACCTTGAGAGGGTCCTTTGTGAGTATTGATATTTGTGAAAAAGCTAGCAGCCAGCGACTAATATCGTCCTGATCTCCTCCACAATATGAAACGCTACTTCACTAAGCGTGTTCAAAGTAGGGGCGTGAAAATGTGATGCCCATGATCAGGATTCTGAGCGTTGACTCCGGCTTGCTCGTTGATGTTGAAGCTCTTGTTTCAGCGAAAAAAAGATTCAAAGGCAGTGTTAACCATAAATTCCGTTTACGAGTTTCCAACGAAATTCGAAAGGTTTGGAGCTTGTGGCAACAGCAATGTCGAAAAACGGCATAAAGGAGCCTTAAAGAGCCTTACACGGCCCTGAACTTTGGCGTAGAGCGCAATACCGTGCGCACTCCTCTCAATTGCTATTGATCAAAGCAAACAACGAAAAAATAAGCGACTCCAACAAAGCATACGATGATCAAATAATTAAAACTATTCCCCATGATGCACGGATTGAACAGATTCACCCCATTTAAGTATGGTTTTTTTTCTTGGAGTCGATTTTTTAGTGTTTGTTTCGATCAGTGGCCGTTGAGGGGAGTGGGTGGGTATTGCGCTCTACACAGAAGTTCAGGGCCGTGTAAGGTTATTTGGTACTCTTTTTAGTCATTTCCGACATCGCTGCTGCCGTGAGTCCCACAGATTTCGATTTCCGGTGAAAATTCGATGACGGTTCTCATCGCGGATACTGTCTCTAACTGACCGCACTCTCAGGGACTACAGGAGAGCGACTTCCACAGCAGATGGTAGGGTAGCTGGATTTGAATTTTCTTCGTCTTGCATTGGCAAATTTGGAATGCGAAACCAGGCGCTACTCGAATATGATTGACATCCACCGGAACAGTGCTGTCTCTAGCAGTATAGTCCACGGCAACGGATATAGACGGTGGTGCGGTTGCGGACTTCTATCAGTACACTGTAGTTTTGTTAAATCAATAATTTTTTCGTATCAGAGGTGACTTATCGATGAGTTATTGCTTCCAATCTCACATTTTCGCTTGTTTCGGTTTCCTCCACAACTGTATCTGTATCAGCGGAAACAGAAACTAACTCAGCTGTTTCGGGAAAATGATTGATATAACAGAAAATTTGAAGTCCGCAGCCGCACCACCGCCTTTTTCCGTTGCCGTGAACTATAACTTCGGAGTTTCCTTATAATTCTCAGTGTTGTCTTGTGTTCAGCATTTCACATGCGAATAATCCAAAGAGCGTCCCATGGGCATAGTGCCAGACTTGTAGACTGGTCGACTAAAGGCTCATTCTTAGCAGGTCGCTTCGACTAGTCGCGGCACTTTCAACAGTTACGAAACCCATCGCGCCAACAGATCTTGCACTGAGTCGCGACGGCTTGGAACAGTTTGCAGTTTCAGTCGCGATCGCCGAGCGACTGGGGTATTTCATAGCTGGTCGAAGCGACCTGCTTGATTTGTTAGGTCGCTTCGAGTAACCGCGTCGCTTCCATTATGGAAGCGATTCATCTAGTCGAAGCGACTTGTCTGCAATCTTTCGTCACAACCTTGCGTATGTGGCGCAAAATGGCAGACGTCACAGTTCACTCGCATAGAATACGGCATGTGAAAAGGAAAAACGTGTATTTATGACACATTTACGATGAGATAGATGAGAAAATATAATAAGGATACCGAGAAATCACATTTCACGCAGAGCTTCCAGCAATTCGTAACTTTAGTCTTAGTTTTAAGTTTTGTTCAAGCAAATTCCACCCCCATCTTTTTTTATTTATTTATTTATTTATTTATACGTGGAACACCACGCGTGAACAGATAAGCGAAAAAATCAAGGCATAAACATATAACACGGAAACAGAAAGTATTGTATATAGTTGTGCTCGAATATTCGCAATCGAATAAACATTCGAATAAATTATTCGATTATTTATTCGATTATCGAGTAATCGAAAAATCCCGATTTTCGATTATTATTCGAAATCGACTATCGAAAAAAACAGATATTCGATCATTATTCGAAATCGACTATCGAAAAAAACAGATATTCGATCATTATTCGAAATCGACTATCGAAAAAACCTCATATTCGATTATTATTCGAAATCGACTATCGACACTGACAATTATTCGAACATATTCGATCTTCGAATATATTCGAATAATCTAACACAGCCTTTACCGGATCATACACAGAAATTTTTCGAAGGGCCAGTGCACCAGCACTAGTGTGAGTCAGGGCTGTGCGTAACTGAAATTTTGAATTGCGTAAATCGTAATTTTCAAATCCTCGTAAATCGTTAATCGTAATTCGTAACTGATGAGTAATGAGCTCAAACACAGCCTCAAACCTCATTAAACATGGAAACGCCTCAACTTCCCAGTGATGATATGTGTTTCAAAATAAATCTTTTCGACGAGTACTTGAAAAAGTGCTTTCATCAGAGCAAATCTCTGGTCCGCAATCGCAGAAACCCGCTATATGAGCACGCGACACGATGACAATACTGGTGGGACCACGTAGTCCCGGCACGATCAACCTTCGTCCCAGCACGACTTCATCACATTACGTGCTGCAACAGCGTTTGGTCCACAACTGCGGACCGGAATTTTCTTCTGGTAAGGGCAATACTGGTCGAAAGTGTAAATCGTCTTCTATCCAACGCTTTTTTTGGTTTTCAGCAAAACTTTGCGGTTTTCAAAGTTGAACCTGAAATTTGATGGAGATCCAGGGTACCGACTGAGCATTTTTTAGCAGCCAAAGCTAAAGCCGCGAAAATTGATAGGGCAATTGAAACCACGACGTGGGCGCCAGACCAAAATAAGCACGGCAGGTCTCAATACAGCGATTTGTATATTTTTTCCCAACCTTGACAAGGTGCTTCATGGCTATTGTCGACGATGGCTAATTTGGATTTTGTTCTTTTATCGATTTTGGAAACGAAATAAAAACGAATAGGTGGCAAAATGAGTAATACTCAAAGCGGTGGAGTAAATATCAAATAGCAGCAAGTTCTACGGCTCATACTTGTTAGGGCAGACAATGTCGAAGTAACAAATTCACGAAAAGCGAAAAAAAGCTACGAATCACGCCTAATCCAGAAATTCCGCGAACACTATCCCCAACCAAGACAGTAACACTGATGGAAATCGCTGGCGCGTGGCGGGCCGAACGGCTCCCATCTCGCTATACGACCGCTATTGTTCTAGGAGAAAGCACGTCATTTCGAATGTATCGCGCCTCTTCACTGTGGACACCCAGCGAAGACGCGACGCGACGTAGCGTGATCGAGATGTAGGCTGATTATAACATCGCGTCGTGACGCGAATGAACTCTGAACGGGGTTCTAACGAAACGCCCGCTCGTGACGCGCTGGCGTTGTATGAATAGAACCGCTGTGGGTGGCATCAGACAGCTGCTAGTGTAGAAACGATGCGTATCGATTTTGCGTGCCGCCACTTATGAACCCTGCCTGAGCGGGAATATTGAAATTATTGAGCAGTTCAGAAGCTTTCGATGCCATTCTTGAAAACTGCCTCTTCAAAGCAGTAGCGTCGCAAAACTCTGAATTCGGTTGGCCCGTAGTTAAATTAATTCATTTATTCGAAATTATTCGATTTTCGATATTCATTCATTCGAAATAGAGAATCGAGTATATTCATTCATTCGTTCATTCGAAAATTTTGAAGTCGAATATATTCATTCATTCGTTTATTCGAAAAATTTAAAGTCGAATATATTCATTCATTCGTTTATTCGAAAAATTTGAAGTCGAATTTATTCATTCATTCGTTTATTCGAAAATTTTGAAGTCAAATATATTCATTCATTCATTCATTCATTCGGTCCGTTTAGTCAAAAAGCACAACTATAGTATTGTAATGTAAGAATATCTCAATTAGGTCAATACAAATGAGTCCCAAAGCCTGCGGGAAGCAAACTAAGCAGTCTTTTGGAGGTACTTGCCGATCAGCTTTTTGTATTGGGCTAGGGTAGTTGGCAATGGATGTTTCTTGGATAGCTTCAGAAATTCTGAGCCGGCTCTTTGAGTGAAAAAGTTGGCTCTGATACAGGTTTTGGCTCTTGAAAAGTTAAGCTTGGACGAGCCACCTCTCGTGTTTGAAGAGGAGAACCTATAAAATGTGTCGATGCAAATGGGTACTGCACCGGTGATTAATTTGTAAATCATAATGAGATCATATTTCTTTCTCCGATATAATAGGGTGGGAACCTTGAACGACTTATTACGGACAGAAGCTGATGGAGTTTTAGTGTAGTCACACCCATATATTCTCATCCAAAGCTTTCTAGTAAAGTTATTTTGAACTGCTTCAAGTCTCTGAATGCATCGTTTCGAGTTTGGGCTGAATACGGTAGTACCATATTCCAATAAGGGACGAATGTACGACTTGTAGGCTAGTATAAGGTGTTCAAATGAATTCGTGGACAGAGCTTTGAACAGGTTGTGAATGGCCCTATCTGCCCTACTTGCTATCATGTAACAGTGCTCCGTAAAGGTTAGTTGTTCGTCTAGAATAAACCCCAGGTCTCGCAGGGTTTTAGTACTGTCAAGTTCCAACTCACCAAGGTAGTAGATGTTCCTATCAGCACAGTTGCCAAGATGGAGCACTTTAGTTTTTTTGAAACCATTTTTTGTTTGAAAACTATGAAAAACCTATTTATTTGAAAGGTAAGGGCAACAATGTCACAAGAAATAAGTAGGAATGCTGAGAAAAAAACTTTTTTTGATTCCTGCGTCGTGGTCCGCAATTGGCCGTCTATTTCACGCAAAATTACGTCCGCCCGAGCGATTTGAAATCGCTGGACGGAGCGATTTGAAATCGCTTCGTCCAGCGATTTCAGATCGCGGCAGTATTGTCGATCGCTTCGACTTGAAGTCGAAGCGACCAGCTATGAATGGGGCTTAAAGGCACGATAAAAAACGTTATCGAAAAAAGTACAAAAATCAGCTCAGTTCAGAAACAGCTGAAAAACTATGAAGGTAGCGCGGTGAAAAACGGGCTAGAATTAGAGTTTCTAGGGCCCAAATAAGCCAGTTCGTGCACACGTGCACAGCGCCGACGAAAAAGATCGCAGTCTCATGCCGAGCAGTCAAAAATCATCGACATTCAGAGGAAGAAATAAATGCAAATTTACCTAATAAAACAGTTGAACAATGAAAGAAAGCACTCCAGTCAATGTTTTTCACTAGATGTGCACATAAATCCGAAGGTTCATTGATTGAATTCCAGTTTCAAGCAAGCTGATGTTCTTGATATAAGAGGTCATCGATGCCGATGATGTGAAGTGAGCTCGTCCGCCATCAAAAGACAAGAAAGTTCATGCTTCAAATTTGGCTTAAAACAGTGGTTTTTTCGCGATTTTTCCCTAAAGGTCCTACTACTCGAGACCCAGAAAAGGGTTTAAAGAGAAAAAGACGACAAGCATATTTGATCGCGACCGCTGCCTTTAAGTGATCAGTGGTTGTTGTGACGTCGTTGACGACTTGGTCATTCAGAACAAAGTGCGTCCACGCGTAACCACATGATAATGCAGTGATTATCTTGCCGCTTGTTTTTCCTGATCACTACCGGTCTAGTAGTCGAAACGATAAGGGTACCAGGGGTCGGGTAAGTGTTCTCTGAATATTTCCTACTGTTCCATTCAAATGAAGGGGAGCCGCATAATTATGCTCCGAGCTGTGAACGCTAAGAAACATTTTTAGTATCACGGGTCGGAGGGCTTTTGATGGTTGAGAAACCGTTTTTGCAATTTTCAAGCCAACTATGAGTCCCTCAGCTCATATAATTCAATGAGAATATTCCCCTCACGTGAAAGAGGCATTTTTCACCTTCTATGAACAGTAAAAATACTTATATGGTTATCGATAACACTATGTAACAAAATTAATTTTTTTTCTGTTCCTGGGTTGAAGTGGTGTTTTCCTAATCCGCTAGGTCTAGAACATCTAGAACAGAAAGGAAATCGTTGTTATTCCACAAAAACTTTGCTTCTGTGACCGGATCAATGAGATTTGGAAAATCGCGTGTTTTCGGGAAGATTCTCGATTTGCTTTTAGTGCCGAGCTTCCTCCCCGATCTGCTAGAGTTTTCCAGATGTTCCTACAATTCTAACTGGATGGAAATAACATCATGATGCCATAGCATCGTTCCTTTCATTCTGCATTAACAAGAATTGGAATCTCGGTTCCAGAAGCCTGTGTGTTATAATTGTACAGCTACTTTTGGAACTTTTAAGAACGCGCGAGATGCGCGCGGCCGCAAAGCGTGTCGAGACGCAATTGCGGACCGGAATTTGGCCCAGATAAGCACAGTAAATGATTATCGATCAAGTGGGTGCAGGACGGAGTTCGACGAAGTCGGACTGTTTTTTCTACCTACTGTGACGGCAAACGACAACTAGAATCATAGTGTGTCCGATTTGAAGTGTCTATTGGTATGTGCCGGTTAGGCACCGAAGACGCTTAGCGATCTTTCGAACGAAAACCACCGACAAATTCTGATGCTGCCTCCACCTCACCCTTTGCGAGCCAATATCTCAGATTTCTGTAATTCATCATCAATGTTCATTTTGTAGAGTTCAGCTGTTTGTAAAAGGCTCGGGACTATACTTGTCGCGGACCCTGCTCTCGAAATCCGTCAAATCAACTTTTCGTGACTTTTTTTTGGATTCTCCGCTACCAGATTACTGTATGGCCGGGGAAAAACACTATATCTGGCATCATCAAGACGGTGAAAATTCCACACCAGACGATTATTCTGGCAAAAAAAAAATGGCTAGGATTATATCACGATGAACATGACCAATTTTCAGTTTGCGATGGATCATAATCAGGGTTGGGCAGGTTTGCGACTCGGCGCAACGGGGGTTCGCAAAATGAATGGGGAATTTCGAAAAAAAATCAGGGGGGGCTCGTACGATTTGACCAAATTTTATAGCAAAATTGAACTTTTTCGAACTTTTTCACTCTCATTAAGCTTGAGGAATTCTTTATCTCGGGAGGGGGGTCATTAAAATTTTAGAAAAAAAAATTAGTCAACGGTGAGGGGGGTCGTAGCTCTGCCGAAAATTGGCGCAACGGCCTGCTCAACCCTGGTCATAATTCTCTCTGAGGTGGATATCTGGTGTACCATTTTTAGGAAACGAGAAGAAAACAAGTTCTATTCAGGTAGCCACAAAGAGACTTCTGAGTGAAGAAATTCTCAATCAACTGCAGCATCACTACAACAATGATACCGATGTGATATTCGATGACACAGTAGCAAAGGGACACGGTTTCCTCTACCTCCCATTGCACAGAGCAGGGGTAAGCCTCCTCAATTGTATTTACATGGTTTTTATTTCGAGAAACGTGGCATAGGTTGTTCACCTGTACACTGGAGTTAGATGACGTCAAAGATCGCCACTCTTTTTAAGCTCTTTACCCTACGATCTTATCGGTTTTCTTGAGTGTGACGAGGTTCGCCGACTACTTGGGTGGCTATCATTTGAAAAATCCTTTACCACGATATCAGATTGCCGTGACTCATTTATGGTCTATCATGAGTCCTTATCAGGAGTGTTGAGAGAAAGTTCGAATTGCTATCTGTTCTATTAAATGCTGGGGAGTCATGCTGGTTTTGGTGACTTTTGTCAATCAAATCCCCTTCTGGTTGGGCATTTTGACAATCGGGCTCATCTGATTAGGGAACCTCGCATGGTGTTCCCCCGGATCACACAGCTGATGAATGGTTTCTGGTCAATTATGGCACGCTCTCTTTGAACCTGAACTCGGATTTCGCCACGGACATCTGCGAAAATAGTGATAACCGGTCATAGTTCGTATTTCCTGCAGCCGTTTGTAGTTCTTGGATGAATTTTTGAGTTTCAGATCTGACTCAATAATTTTCTTTGGTTTTTTTTTGAGGTGTATATCACGAATCTGATGTTGATTTGACATTTTTTAGAGTTATCACAAGGTAGCTGAGTTGAACGCAAAACTCCGATGTCAGGCAGGACTTGAACCTGCATTGCATTGCACGCTTCCGGCACGAAAAAACATCAAAATTCTGTCTTCATAAGGGCCTCAGCTTAACTGGATTTTATGCCGATATGTGCTTGCCAGATCATACCCGTTAACGGGTGATTGCCGTTGTGTCTAAACACTTCATGTGTGAATAGCTGAAGGATGGAGAGCGGGGTGTCGGTGGTGTAATGATAACACTCTCGCCCGGAAAGCGTGCAATGCAGGTTCGAGTCGTGCCTGACATCTGAGTTTTGCGTTCAACTCGGCTACCTTGCTATAACTTGTGATCATATACCATGCCATAAAAAGGCATTAAGTATTCAAGAAACATCAAATTTTTTAGAGTATTTAACACATTTTAGTCAAAGGTTTCTATGGGGGAAAATTTTTGATGGCAAAACGCCATATTCGACGGTTTCCGGAATGCTTTGATGGATGAGGCCCAAAATTTTTCTTTAGGGGTTTTCTGGAAGGCTGAACACAAATCTGCAACCCGCCTAGCGATTTTCGATAGAATACGGTGGGTATACGGTAGCTTGGTGAGACCCTTAGATTTGGCACAAAATTTCTCCATGGGTGTTATTTGGGGCGCCGAAAACGATTTTGAGTTCCACTTCTCGATTTTCGGAATATTAGAGTAGGTAACGCCAGTTAAAAGGCGTTATGCCTACTAGAACATACAGTAACCCTAAGCCTAGCCACAGTCAGACCTCAGATTCGCGTTCAGCTTTCCTAGTGAGACTATTTTGAAACCTCTAGCATCCTGACTGCAGTTCTCTGCAGGTAGCACAAGCATGCAACTTGACTGGAGTCCTTCCCCTCTATCTATATGGCTTGCTCTTTTAAAAATCTCGAGTGACCGTTCTTGCAGATAATCGCATGCAGTTCCCTATGCTAGATTCCGCACCGCTTGTTCTGCAAGCTCGATGCCTAGAAATTTAGGCAATCCGGAGCATGAGGGCAGAAAAACGCATGGAACCGAATTTGTTGACATGGAAGCAGCTATAAATTCTTCGCCAACTCTAAGAAGAATGAGTGTGAACCTAGAATCCTACTCTTTGGAGATCTAGTTTCCACATCATTGCGAAAACGGAGTAATTTTTTTTTAACTATCTATACTTTAGGCTACTTTTCACATCAATGTCTGCAAGAGGTCTCAGCGGCGATTTGAAAGCAGCGCGGAAGCTTAGTTAAAGGCATGCACGCTTACGAAATGTCCTAAAGGCACAGTTCCTGTATGAAATGCTATTCTTGATTTGCCTATCATGAAGAAGATCACTAGCTGATCCCAACGCGTCCTCTGGAATCGCACAAAACCTCTGCGAGTAGGGAGATGACTCTCCGAAAATTGTCTAATTTTGAGTGGCTAAAGTATGATGGACGAGTTGTCCAAGGTCTACTATATTTTGCGTCGTATGCAGCAGATGCATGAGAGCAGACTTAAATGATGAAAGAGGTTGAGAAAGAAGAGAAGAACTATGATTTTGTTTGAAATCCACACGCATCCAGACACCATTCAGCTGTAGAGGTCGTCAAAGGGGGCGTGCCAAGGTGGCTCCTTGGAGTGGGCGGACCGAAATGGCTTCTTCTTTTATCTCGTTTACTTTTTTTGGGAGATTCGCAAGCTCTTCATTGGCAGGTATTATACAGGCTCCGTTCTTGAGGTTGGACTGTGGCTTTTAAATAGCAACGCTAGTAGATTAGTGTGGCTTGTATTAGAACGCTTACGCCGTTGGAATCGTCCTAGTAATACGCGAAAATGAAGTATATCACTCACAAGGCAATCACTCTCAAGGCACAGTCCAACCTCAGGTGCGATTTCCGGTTTTACTCGTGGCACGGCCTGTGGCAACCCTGTCGGACGCGGGAGCTCAGTTCCCTCGAATAAGTTATGAACTACTTGGAAAAGGTCGGCCTCGCTCTCAATGCCCCCAATGCAAAACCTAGCGTTTCACCCCGAGGAGGGAACCCAGAACTTTGGTAACAGATTAATTGGTGTGGGCGGCGATGCTCAATGTCAACATGTACGATAGCAGAGTTCTTGGTTTTCTTCCCGGGGCGGGTAGCGTTATATGACCTCTGGGGTTCCGGCGGCAGGGTTCAGCTTTTTCCTTTTAGTCTCTCCCTTATTCAAGGGAACTGAGATTCCCCGTTTATTAAGGTCGGTACAGGCCGTGCCCCGAGTTAAATATCAAACAGAATCCCTAAGAGTGAACTGTGCCTTTAAGAAATTTTTTATGGCTGAGGCAGGATCTGACGAAAAAATGGGTGGAGTCCGAGCGCTTTGATGGCTCAGGATCGCTTAACGATAATTTCGGGTCGTTTTTGGCGGTTCCGTTGGCGCGGAAGTACAGGTATAGATCGTATGAGTCCACTAGCGTTGAGGGTGATTTCTAATGTTATGGTTCAGTCGTAGTACGTAGCGAGACTGCCTAATGCTGCATTTTCTTTCTCCAAAATAACCGAAAGAAGGCTATTAGTCCTGCACATGGACGAATTTTCAAACTTAGAGGCATCGTACACGATGGATTTAGCTTTTGATTCTTCCATATGTAATAATAGCTCTGGTATAGTATACAGCTAACACCTACGTTGAAAAAACCGCGAAAAAAAAACAGTGAAAGCTCCTTTTTTAAACTGAAGCTATCTCAATCGACTTTTAAGAAAGCAAGAGTCGATCGTTAGAGATCGCTGTGTTGACCAACTATCTCACGATCAAATAAAATTCATTTTTTTAAAAGTGATTTGTGGAGAAGGAAAGGTTAGCCGATGTGTATAAAAAAGTCGTTTTTCACGTATTCGTGTAGTATATTCCATCAACTTCCCCTCAGTTGTACTGTATCAATTGTTGATCAGTTACATATATGATGACTGACAGTAAATTGTGCCAGATCACTGGCGGACGGCCCGCCTCTTTTGCCGGAATTTTAATTATTCGACCTTATTTATCTTCACAATAAGGCGTTTTTAAGCGAACAAACTCTCCCTACATTCTTAGTGGGGCCCAGAAAATCACCGAACCGGAAAAGCAGTGAGTGGTTTTGTGCGCGTATGATTCCTTCAAAAAGGGCGAAAGGCGCGATGAGTTTTGATCATGCTCTTACTCTGCCAATTCGAGACTTGATGCTTCGGGGAAAGCGGCCTTTATCAAAGTCATCATCAAGCATCAAAGTCATCATTAGCGCCGTCATCAAAGCTTATGCGCGCAAAGAGTGAATTTGCTGAGCGGCTGGATATCAACCAGCGCAAAGGGTGAAATTACCGCCTGTGCTGGCATCTCGGAAATTTCTAAACAAGCGAAAACTTCTCAGTGAAACCATAACAAAACGAATGATCACGTCTTATTGTGCTTACCATGAGCACAGCCGGTATAAAAGCCGCCTCATCACCTTAGAAATATGTAATTTCCAAGGTAAACTCACCCTTTTTTTGAGGCGAATTCACTCTACTGTTGCGGTAAATTGAACCCTTTCTCGCTACAAGATCACCCCATTGTCACGGGATATTCACCACATTCTCACCTATCCTAGCGACAAATCCACCCATACAACGGAATTTAATGCGGCAAATTAGGACTTCATGCCGACTTGTACATGTATCGAATTGGCAGAGTATGTATTGTTTGATTTCCACTTCTTCGTAATAACGCCGAGCTCAACGTGAAACCCAGAGGATGTTTTTGAGTGGGACTGTGCCTTCAGAAGAGGACGTTTCAACGATCACGGAAGAACATAATAAAACTGATGAATTTCGGGAATCGGACTTCGGCAAGATTTTTAGGAAATCGGATTGGGGGGGGGGGGTGTGAAACGCTCTAAGAAGCTTAGAAACTCTGTTTTCAGTGGTCGAGGCGGAATTCTCTGCTCATATCAGGTGTTTATTCCAAAACATCATGTTGAGAACAGGCGCTAAATGCTAAAAGCTCACCTACGAAAAAGATTTTTACAAGCTTTCAGTTTCGAAGACGGATTTTTTAAAATAAACTTCAAAACCTTGTTTAAGCGATCACTGTGGAACATCATGAGATTCAGTGACGACAAAATGCACGCGATCAATTTTGGATTGAGAATGCTGTTAGCTCTTTTTGTATTTTTGGGCTGCCTCACTCCAGACTACAAGGTTATACGACTCTGTATAATAATTTGCCTCCGAAATGACGGCAATTGTGCACATTGCTGGATGCCAGTAGCGCAAAATCGTTATCGAACACTCGGAATGCAATTATCAGTGGAGATTTATTTCTAGCCTGCATTTTCCAGAGTGCATAGTACGATTTTCTAGGACCAGTATTAGTGAGAGATAACACCAAATTTGCATTTTCAGACGGAGTTCCTCGTCGGTCACACCGGCCACGGTTGCCAGCAAGTGGTGTACGATCTGAAAAACGGAATCTCCATAGCCTACGTGAGTAACGGCCTGAAGACCGGTCTGTATGATCTGTGTAGGACGTATCGTCGACTGCAGGACTCCATCTATGACATTGTCGAGGCTAGTCTTCGGAGCCAAACCCCTCTCAACTAACCCTTTCTGTCATGAATATCATGACGTAGAATAATGTATATACGTGGTTGCAAATGTGATGGATTTTACAGTGAGAATATTTATTGGGTAACTTCAACTGTCATACCTCTAACCATCTCTCAAAAGTGTATGTATCAAATTGTAATTATGCTCAGTGCAGCTTCTAATCGTACTAGATTCATGGATGCATTTTGTGCAGTTGCGTCTGTTGAGAAATACTGATTAACAATAGAGAGTATCGTGAGTTCCTACGAAAGAGTCGACCGCACGCAGCGGTATGGCGCGCCTAACAGAGTAAAAAAATCAGTGATACTTTGCGCTCCCCATTAAAGGTAGGCGCAAACTCGGTGGACCTATGTTACTATAGCACATGGCACCGAGCTTACGCCATTTTTGAAGGGAACGCAGTGTATCACTTGGATCCATGCTGACGTTACGTAGTTTGTTTGCCGGAAGCAGCGAGAGAATGGTTGCTGATTATCATCGATTAGGTGCCTGTAACTGACCCTCACCTTCCCGAGCGCGTTTTGCGTCCGACCTATGTCGATTCTTTCATAGGAACCGATAATACCATGCTGAGTTTCGCTAGACAAGCCAATTATGTAACAAGATCCGTCTTTACTTGGCTAACGAATAAATTATTGATTTCGTTTGACCGACATCACATTCACTGCCTTTTCAGGTTTTTCTTTATAGAGACAGCGTTCACGATGATCATCCTCGTTGACTTTCCACAGTGAAATGATCGGCGAGAAGGACCCTGGGCTCCCAGTGTCGAATGAACGGTAGAAAACGAGCCAGGAGCGCCAAAATTACGGCTGCAAACAAGCGTTTCGGTGCCCCAGACACGCCTGGTGCCCCAGATCCGCCCCCTCGGAATGAACAAATGAACACTCGGATTACAGGAATGGTCAAGTCAAGGAAGTACTGATAAGTGAGCTGGTCGCTTCATCGCACTGATAGGTATCATCCTTCTAGCGGTCAATTCCTCCACGCTCAAAAATCAACGTAGACAAGGTAGAGCCTATTTTGGCTCAAAAAACGCGTCTTTCGTGTACTTTTTAAGCATGCCTTGCTATATAGGCAGGGCTGTGCGGAACTCTTTTTCAAAAATTTCGGAAACGGAAGAAAAAATGGCCAAAAAACGTCGGAAACGGAAACGGAAGAAACCAAAAAATGCTGGGTTGTCCCAATGTCACGCTGTTGCTCATTGCCCGGAGCTCTCATTCAACAACCAGTGATTTCAGTGAATAAACTAATACTAACTCAATATAAAGTCGTTACGGGGCATTCAACGATTTCGTAGTGTCGCTTCTAAATATCCGAAAAGGCAACCTCTAAAAATACTCGTTATATGTAGCCGCCCTTCGAAATAGTGTACAGCAGGGGTGTGTGGCATTTGCCGATTGCAATTTGCTGACCTCTTGGGGGTTTGCCGTCGCCGTTTGCCGGAATTTTATTTTTCGTTGCCGCACACTGCTGTACAGCCTGTCCCGCAGAAAGCAGTCCAAGCGACACCTGGTGTCCTTCAAGGCTAATCAGAAGTCAATTTTCAGATAATCAGCGACTACTTTTCTTCTTTCGAACCATATTTGCCTATTGGAGTGTTTATTAAATGATCGAATTCGAAAAATGAAGAAAAACTCCTTGGCGAGATGAGAAACTTCTCTTATGATCTTCCTCAAACGAGCCTCGCCGCTGCCCGTGGTCACCTCTACCTGTCTCCACCGCGACTCCTTTATAGAATACAGGCTGCTCGTTCAAAAAAAAAAGCTATTTCGATTTTCGTTGCTTTCGTGGGGTTAAAAAAGCGAAGAAGTGGAATCAGGAAGAAATTCTTCACGAAATCATTGAATCTCAGAGAAAAAATATTCTTCAGAATAATTCTCAAAAGGCGTTCAGATTCCTGCCACGCCCATTTCGTGTCATCATTTTATAGAGTTCCAATCGCAGACCCCAGACTTCGTGAATGATATCAGCCGAGTTCAGATATCCACTTGAACACAAGAGGTTAGATGCAGTTTTCAGCGCCGCATGAACCCTTCAAAAATCCTTGCCTAGGCCCACTATCATATATCGTGTTTCACTTATTTATTCCGTTTCCGGACCCAAAACTCGGAAGCGGAACGGAACAGCCCCAAAAACACCGGAATTACGGAAACGGAATCGGAAACGGAACTGTTCCGCACAGCCCTGTATATAGGGCATCAGACCTTCCGTAAACCGTGGAGATATCGGAAGTGAAATTTATCGTGAACACTGCCTTTTAAGGAAATCTCTGAAGCGTTCGTGGACTTTGAAAAAAACGAAAAACGAAGAACGTTCGCGTCGAAAATCTGGTCCGGTGCGCTGCTGCGCTCGCATCCGCAACGCTCATCAACCACCGTACTCAGGCACTCGGAGGGCCCGGCCTCCGCACCAGGGATGTGCGGCAATTGTCGTTTGCCGTTTGTCGTTTGCCGGCCATTTTTGGGACTTTTTTGCCGCTTGTCGTTTGCCGAAATTTTTGTGATTTTTCCGGCAGAACTCGGCAAAACATTGGAAGAAAACGCCACCTGTGCTCGCGACCATGTGGGCAGAATGGGTAATCCGTGACCGTATACATGAAACTACGGGAGCCTCCCAGGATGGTCCGAAGTCCGTCCGCCGCATACATCGGCTGGTTCTTAAAACCTTTCCGGGAAGCTCCCGTAGTTTCATTAATACGGCCGCCGATTATACGTTGTTCGCTTAACCGTTATCCGGGGTTTCGACTTATCTTGGATGGTAGTAAATGGGTTTGAAAACGAGAGTTAACTCGCGGTAAGTTCGTGGTAAACTGCAGCGAGCTGTTTATTTGACGATTCTTAGGAAAGGTACCAGACATTGCTGAAACCACGTTGTGAGCCACTAGCGTTTAGAGCCCATAGTGTAAAAAAATGCCCCAAAAAGAGGTTCATTCTGTCTTTTTCGGAAAAACATTGATTCAGAAAAAAAAATTCCGAAGATTTTCTGAACTTTTCTCAGCTCGCGGTAAGTTCGCGCAGAACTGCACTTTGACACGGGCTGACAGAGAAATCGGAAATAGTGTGTGAATGAGGATAAAGATGGATAGCTTCCGAAGAAGTTCTCCTGGGGACTTTTTCGGAAGCTATCCATCTTTTTCATTATTCATATACTAATTCCATTTCCTCTGCCATATAGATAGTCCAACTCCAATGTGGTGCTTTAGTTTATGTTTCGACAGATTTTGGTATAGCTAAAAGCAGCCGGAAGCACTTCTGCGACACAGAAGCATTTTCGCGATACACGTGGGCAAGGACTCTCAAAAAGTATTCCGCGGCTTTGCCAGAAAAATACCGCGACCCTAGACTGTGCCGCGATAGTTCCACGGTAGTACCGCAGCAGCTCCGTGATAATTACTGTGCCGCGGAGATTCTGTTGCAGTGTCTTGAGTGTCGACATAGCCGCGACATTGCCGCGACAGTACCGCGGAAGTTCCGTGTTGGAACCGTACGAACTCCGCAAGGATGCGTCAGCGAACCCGCGTCGATACCAATTTACTGTTATGTGTGGTAGAACAGGATCGTTGCTGGTTAAATAGCCCCAACTTGACGTACATTCCGTATCTCCTAGGTCGCAATAACGGGGATACACTCTGTGCCTATCAGACACAAGAAGTAAGCGCCGCAGGTATGTATTTTTGTTCGTAGGCCCACCCACTTGTATTATGACTCATTTCATATGAGTTACTCGCAGTGGGTCCTATTTTTGTGAGAGCGCAGCCACCGATCGCGGAGCCGCAGCGACACCACCGCGGAGCCGCAGCAGCACCACCGCGGAGCCGCTGCAGCACCCCCGCGGAGCCGCAGCGGCACCATCGCGGGGCCGCAACGGCACCATCGCGGAGCTGCAGCGGCACTACCGCGAGGCCGCCACGACATTGCCGCTGCGACTCGGCGATAGTGCCGCTTCGGTGTCTGTAGGAGCTGAAGCCGCTTCCTTGCTAAGCCGCAGCGGCGAATTCTTTGATTTCCATGAGGTCCCATATGTCTTGTTTTTGTTCATCTGATGCCTTGAAATGGAACTACTCATTTGAAATGAAATCATTAGAATGTTGACATAAGTATTGAAAAATTTATGGGTCAATATAAGGGATGAGGTTTTTTGCCGTTTGCCGATTGCCGTTTGCCGGCCGTTTTTGAGATTTTCTTGCCGATTGCCGTTTGCCGAAATCTCAAAATCGTTTGCCGCACATCCCTGTTCCGCACCATTGACTGCCGTGTTTGCAAACAGTTCGCGGATGATCTCAAAATATACTGTGAATTCGAGGAAGATGATCCATTCTGCCTTCAGCGGGCCATCGACAGTGTTGAGGATTGGTCGAAAACTTGGCAACTGCCTCTAGCTCCCGAAAAAAACAAAACTTTCAAGAGTAGGGCAATCCCTTTCCCGACCCGAATATGGATTAAATGGCCCAATCATACCAGCTGTGAATAAGATAGTCGATTTAGCATCCCACTTTAACAATGCACTAGATTTCTCTAATCACGTGAAAAAGATTGTAGTTATGCAGCGGATATTCGACAACGATGTGCGAAAGCTACGTCTGCATTTAATTCTCTAACCAAGTGTTTGTGGTCTACCACAATCGCGAAGGAAGTCAAGTTGCGCGCCTACCTATCCGCTATTCGCCCTATCATGATGTACGGATCGGAGACGTGGGCAGCACCGAAGACGCAGATGGAAAGGTTGGATTGCACGGAGAGGAAGCTTTTTAGGCGTTTGCTTGGATATTTCTGGCCGCGTGTATGGCATAACGAAGACCTTTACAAGGAAATCGACGCAGTACATCAACGCTTGACACGAGGGAGGTGCCAGCATCTCTTAACGCCATCTCAAGCAGCAATGGAAAGTCAACTTCGACTGCTCGGGCATATACTAAGAAGAACGCCGGATCGTAGAGCTTTAAGAATGCTTCCAAATCCTGTCTGGAAACGGCCACCTAGGCGTAGGCGAAAGTTCTGGACGGATGTGGTTAAAGAGGATTTGAAGTCACTCGGCATCGAAAGACAGTTCAGGCGCGATGTTTCGTTTCGCAAGAAATGGAATAGTGACAGCTGGATGGAATGTGTTCAAATTGCGGCTGAAGACCGTGAAAAATGGACACGGCTGACTACTAGGACGGCACACCTCGGTGAAGATGCGGAATGACCGCGTCAGGCGAAAGCCAACCGATTAAGTTAAAGTAAGTCAAGTGAAAAAGATTACTAAGAAGGCTTGACTAGAACGTATAGGATATTCAAGGGGCTCTCCACCAAAAATAGAACTGTTTTTGTCAGACCCTTAATAGAAAGCGATACATCCGTGTTCAACCCTCATATAATTAAAAGACATCCAGCTGATTGATAGAGTTCAAAACAACTATACGAGAAAACTTGTAATAAGGTACAATGGATTCCTGCATTCTCGGGTACCCACTCCCAAAATAAAAACAAGTTTTTTGGTCTCCATTCACTGTATTCGCGAAGAAAGTTTACCGATATTTGCTGGGTTTTTAGGATACTATCTGTTCGGGTTTCTGTGTCTAAATTCCATGAGCTCATTCCTTCGACGAATGGAGGAACTCCCTATAAAATATGGTACTCTAAGCCGAGATCAGGCGCCAGGGCACCTTCATTTACAGTCCGAACTGGATTTGCTAATAGTGGTTCGCGCAAATCGCGCACCAGAATTGGTTTTGAATCGGCCCCGCACGCAACCCCTTTTCCAGAATCTCAGTTTAAAGTGAACGTAGAAATTAGAGCTGAATTGCATTGAAAAGAGCACAAAAAGTTGGTTATGACACCCAAAAATGGGTTGGAATGCTTCCCTGGTTCTCGAGTAGAAAGTGAAAGACGGCGCGTTATTGTCGTTAATCTCATTTTTTTCAGGCGGCGTACACGATCTCGTTGGTATCGAATTTGAGCTAGGAAGCTCGTTTTTGGAGAGGAGGCTGGGAATGGATGCAGATCGCTCCTATTCCAATTTGAACTTGATACCTCACCTTTGAAGGGTACCTCAAAATCGTGGGTTTACATACTAAATTAGCCCTGGAGCACGAAAGCTCCTTTTTTCTGCTACGGCCATTGAGACCGGGGCGTGTGGGTGAATCTGCAGCCAATCAACACAGGTCGTCGGAGGTAAGTACTGAACTTGTCAGAATTCGTACTCATGACACGTCATCGATCGATAATCAATATTATCGATTTTTCAGTTTTTGGCGCAAAATGCGGCGAGGAGTGGTGATTGCTGGTGGGATTGGTTTTCTTGATTGGGGAATTTTGCTCATCAATCATTATCGATGAATACCAATCAATAATATTGATTTTTTCGCCTCTTGCACAAAATACCGCAGTGATTTTTGATTGTTGATGGCTCTAAGTCAATTGTTTGGGAAATTCTTCTCATCATGCAAGATCAAATATTAACGATCAATAATATCGAGTTCTCACATGTGGCACAAAATGCGGCAATGAGTGGAATTTTTATGGTTTTGAATTATAAGATTCACAAGTTGTTTTCATACGACAACATCGTCTGTTACAGTAGACCGCAATGTTAAAAGGACATGGTGTGGTTGCGGACTCGCACTAAAACTACGGTAGAATCTGGCACTTTGCCAGATTTCGTCATCGATCTGCGCCAACCATCGTCTATCTGCTCATGAGAATATCAGCTGTGGCGCCGATCGATGACGAAACCTGGCAAAGTGCCAGATTCTACCGTAGTTTTAGTGCGAGTCCGCAACCGCACCATGTCCTTTTAACATTGCGGTCAACTGTAGATGTTTCATCATTCCGAAGTGGAAATCGTTGAGCAAAATTGAAGTCAGAAAGGGAACCTTCGGAAAAATTATGTGAAATTTCTGAAAATTTAGCTTCCTGGCAAAAGCAACGACTTGGTAATTGTCAAGAAAAAGTTTCAAAAATGTCTTGAAATATATTAAAAAATGATTGGCCGTAAAATAGCTTGGAGTAATGAAAAGCTAGGAAATTAAGTAAAATAAACTAAAATGCGATTCGGTGGTCGATAGTTTCACAAGCTTCTCCGTCAAAGTCATCAAAGCGGAATCAAGCGCGCAACGGAAACATTGAGCCATTTTCGAAAGCGGTAAGAAGGGAATCAGCATAGGTCAAGCTATGTAGGTGAACGCAACGCTTCATTTCATATCGTGCTTGATTCCGTTTTGATAAGTTTAACGGAGAAGCTTGTGAAATGATCGACTACCAAATCGCCTTTAAGATTACTTCTTATAATTTCCTAGCTTTTTATTACTACAGACTATTTTACGGTAAATCACTTTCAAAGATACATATTTCAAGACATTTTTGAAGCTTTTTTTGACCATTACCAAATCATTATTTTTGCCACGAATTTAGCTTTGAAGTCTGACATATGGTTTCCGTTTTCATCTTAGTCTGACGCATGGACCAGGCGGCTGGCCGTGCGGGGTTGGCGGCCTCACTGGAGAATGGGGTTTCGATTCGCGCGGGGTGATCTACCGTCGCAGCCCCGTCCATTAATCGGACTAGAATGATTGCGCGAACTCTACTTCCTACTATACTTTTACATTTTCAGATTTTTTTCGAATATTCGACTTTTCGAATAATTCGGGATTTCGGAGTTTTCGAATATTCGACTTTTCGAATAATTCGGAATTTCGGAGTTTTCGAATATTCGAGTTTTCGAATAATTCGGGATTTTGAAGTTTTCGAATATTCGACTTTTCGAATAATTCGGGATTTTGAACTTTTCGAATATTCGACTTTTCGAATGATTCGGGAATTTGAACTTTTCGAATATTCGACTTTTCGAATAATTCGGGATTTTGAGCTTTTCGAATATTCGACTTTTCGAATAAAAAGTCGACTTTTTCAATCGACTGTCGAATTGTTTTTCGAATTTTTTCATTTGACTTTTCGAGTAAGTCAAAAACATTTTGTCATTCCCACTACTTTCCAGAAAAAAAGTTAAATTACTTCAGCTAGCATATTCTATCTTTCTTTGGGACTGAACTAAACTGTCGAATAGGGAGCAGATTATTCTATATATTTACGAGACGGTTGGCTATATCATCAGGAAAAATTACGAATTATTAAGTATATACGTGTAAGTATAGTATAGTATATTAAGTATGTAACATAACATTGAGTATAGTAAATTAATTATTAAGTATACAGGATTGGCATAATCTCACTCGGCAGTTTCTTCAAGACCGCTGGACTAACACAATCCGGCCCTACAGCCTTCGAGTTGCGCATCTCTTTAACGACCTTGTCAATTTGCTAGGGCGTCACAGCTTCTGCTTCATTCATGAGTGGCAACTTACAGAGCTCTCTTACGGTCACTCGATTCTGTTCCCCTCTCTTAGCTTGAATTATGAAAAAATTCTTTCCGAGAGCAGTTGCAGCCTCCTTTCCCGATTTGAGAACTCCATTCTCGAACTCGATCGTGGAGTAGTTGGTGGAGGTGCTCTTGCCCGAGATCATCTATACACCTTTCCAAGTTCACGCTCCATCACTCTTGAAATTCATGTTCTCGGTGAATTTCTCCCCACACTCCTTCCTGTGCTTGTCCACATCTCGCCTAATCTCGCTATCCAGCTCAGCACTGGTCGAATCCAGGTGATCTGCGTCCTTTTTTGGGTCCCTTGTCCTTATCTTCTCCAAGACTTCCCTGGTGACTTTGGCAAAAAAAGGTCTTGACTCGGCCTTCCGGAATGGCTGCTTTCATGGCCTTGCGAATCGTGTCGGTAAAGTGACGTTCTTCCTGGTGCACGTTTCCATTCCATGCGTATTCAGCTACATGGCGAAGCGCTACCTCCCTGAACAAGCGCCAGTCTGCAAGGCAAAGATTAAGATAAGACGTTTGACGGATACCTCAATAAGGAGCAAGAGAATGAGAGAGATGGACAACGACGGGGATATGATCACTGGACAGAGTTGTAGCGGTCGACCAAGAGCGGAAACACGCCTAGTAGGATATGCGGATGACCTAACTTTGGTTGCATCACATCCAGATGTGGAAGCCTGCGAAAAACGCCTGAACGACTATCTTCCGATGCTAACAAAAGCCCTGGAAGATCTACATCTTCAACTGTCGGTCCGAAAGACCACTGTCTCTCTTCTTACAACACATCCTGCTCAAGCGAGATACGTGCCGAAAGTGTTCATAAGTGGGACGCAAATCACGCACGAAAGAAATCCGACGATTCTCGGCTATCATTTCGATACTATGATGACGGGACGACTACATGCGGGAGCTGTTCGTAAGAAGACGGCTAAAAGAGCGAACCTCCTAAAAGTGTTGGCAGGAAGGAATTGGGGACAAAGCAAAGAGCTGCTCACATTGACCTACCGTGCCGTCGGACAATCCGTGATGTCATACGCTGCTCCAGCCTGGAGCCCGCTCATTGCATCGTCACACTGGGACCGGTTACAAGCGTGTCAAAATGCAGCCTTGAGGACCGCGACGGGAAGCCTGGCTATGGCGAGCACCATCCACCTGAGTAACGAGGCGGGAATCATGCCAGTCCAAGCTCACAATGAGATGCTGACTTTTCAGTATCGTACGGTTGCGACAATCGACCCAGAACACCCATCGCACGACATGATGAAGAAGCCGGAACCGCCTAGACAGATCAGGAAGCATGTCAGATCTGTTAAGCCAATGTCGGTAAGACCTGGAACTGCAGAGAGCATTCGGAAAGAAGTTCACAAGGAGTTTGTAAAAGAGTTCTTGGGTACTATGAACTCTCCTGCTAAGTGGACCGCCGCCGAAGATTGCGAAGGAACAGGAGTCTTTGCCAAAATCAAGTCGGGCAGCGCTATCCCAGCTCCGGAGTGGTTTCTACTGAAGTCGCAATGGTATCTGCATAAGATAGGAGCAGCCGATAACCCACTTTGCCCTGACTGCGGGCTCGAGGAACACACAGTACCTCACATGTTCTCATGCTCTGGAAAGCCAACGCACCTTACAATCGAAGATCTGTGGCTCAAACCAGTGGAAGTCGTCATTTTTCTGTCACTTTGATAATTCATTGACTGTCACTTTGATCATATAAGTATGAAAAAACAAAAAAGCTAAAAAAATAAATAAATAAATTAAAAATAAAAATTAAAAATAAAAAAAACTAAAAAGACAAAAAGAGGGTTGAATAACGCCCCATCCCGGGATCCTTCGAAGAAGAGGATCCCAATCTGCTTCGATTATGTCGTCTACGTGCCGGAAGTTGGATCTAGGATCAATGTATATAGTGGAAGATGGGCAACAACAACAACAACAACAACCAAGAGCGGGCGCTAGAGAGATTAGAAGATACAGGATAGATGTCTGATCTAGAGCATCGGTCGTTGGCCGGGAGACGAGTGGGCTGATCATTGTTGAGGATGACCAGATCGCACTCCTTCGCCCATTCTTCGACGTCTTTTCCTCTAGCGTCAGTGTCAAGCGAGGAGCAGAATGTACATATGAGCATTGAAATCGCCTGCGAAGACAACAGAGGGTGAAAGGAAGCAGTCGTATAGCTGCTTGATTGAAGGAGTGGGGTCGTCAGATTGGGGACAGGACTTGGTAGGAGGGATATAGATATTAAAACTAGATATAGGTGTTTTGAAGAGGGAGGTGGATAGGTAGGCACTCAAGAGTACCGTCAGAGGGGGTGTTTGGTATGATATGAGAGGGTGACTTGACTTACTTGACTTAATCGGTTGGCTTTCGCCTGACGCGGTCATTCCGCATCTTCACCGAGGTGTGCCGTCCTAGTAGTCAGCCGTGTCCATTTTTCACGGTCTTCAGCCACAATTTGAACACATTCCATCCAGCTGTCACTATTCCATTTCCTGCGAAACGAAACATCGCGCCTGAACTGTCTTTCGATGCCGAGTGACTTTAAATCCTCTTTAACTACATCCGTCCAGAACTTTCGCCTACGCCCAGGTGGCCGTTTCCAGACAGGATTTGGAAGCATTTTTAAAGCGTGTTGTACGAGACGATCCGGCGTTCTTCTTAGTATATGCCCGGAGCAGCCGAAGTCGACTTTCCATTGCTGCTTGAGATGGCGTTAGGAGATGCTGGCACCTCCTCGTGTCAAGCGTTGATGTACTGCGTCGATTTCCTTGTAAAGGTCTTCGTTATGGCATACACGCGGCCAGAAATATCCAAGCAAACGCCTAAAAAGCTTCCTCTCCGTGCAATCCAACCTTTCCATCTGCGTTTTCGGTGCTGCCCACGTCTCCGATCCGTACATCATGATAGGGCGAATAGCGGATTGGTAGACGCGCAACTTGACTTCCTTGAGAGGGTAGATTCGATAATACGAAAGTAGAAACTCCTCTGCCGAGAGATGACCTTGGAGCATGATAAGCAGTATAGCCAGGAATGTTAGGGTGTCGAGCGGTAGCGGAGGGAGACAGCTTGGTTTCCTGAGCCATAATAACATCAGAATAATGAGTGCGTGCGAAAAGAGAGAGTTCAGATGGCTTAGCTCGAAGGCCGTTGAGATTGATATGTACAATAGAGAGGGGGCGGTTGGAGAATGAGAAATCAGAGTTGCGGGGGACAGAGCACAGAACGCAACGGAAGGAAGAGTCGTGATGCCTCACAGAACTCAGGCCCGAACAGGAGAGATGCACCCACCTCTGACATCCGAAGCATTGGACACTTTTTCGATTCCAGGTGACATTCTTGCTTCATGTGGCGCATGGGTACTTCTGAGCGGGTCCTGGATTCCCCTAGACACCGGCCCTTAGTAGCAGAATCGTTAGGAGAGCTGCGACCAGCCAGCACCTCTCCCATGACAAAAACCCTCCTCGCGGAAGGTTTGACGTCGGTTTACACGGAGGTGGTCTTGTTTCCTCCACACTGCCACGGCACGAACGTACGATATCTCGGCAGCAAAAAAATGATGGAATTGTGGTGCGCGCTGGTTTGATTTTCAACTGGCCGTGCGCGCAACCCGTTTTTCAAAATCTAAGTTCTGGGTGAAGGGAGAAATTAGCTCTGAATTGCATTGAAAAGAACGCAAAATGTTGGTTATATTGCTTAAAAGAGGTTAAGAATGGTTCCCTAGGATTTGAGAAAATTTTGAAAAACCGCAAGACTTCTCTGTTAATCTTCATTTTTTCAGAAGGCGTTCACGACCTTGTTGGTACACTTGAGAGCTAGGAAGCTCATTTTCGGACAGGAGGCTGGAAATAAATGCAGGTCGCTCCCATTTCAATTTGAACCTGATACCTTAACTTTGAAGGGTACCTCGAAATCGTGGGTAAACATACTAAATTAGCCGCGGAGCACGAAAACTGCCCGGGCTATGCTACGGGTGTGGAGACCGGGGTCAGGGGGTGGATCTGCACCCAATGAACACATGTCGTCGGAGGTAAGTCCTGAACTTGTCAGAATTCGTACTCATGGCACGTCATCGATCGATAATCAATATTATCGATTTTCGCTCTTTTTGCACAAATTGCGGCGAGGAGTGGTGATTGTTGATGGGATTGGTTTTCTTGGTTGAGAAATTTTGTTCGTCAGTCATTATCGATAAATGCCAATCAATAATATAGATTTTTTTGCCCTTTGCACAAAATGTCGCAATGATTTTTGATTGTTGATGGCTCTAAGTTGCTTGTTTGGGAAATTCTTCTCATCATGCAATATCGAATATTAATTATCAATAATATCCATTTTTCACCTGGTGCGCGAAATGCGGCAGTGAGTGGTATTTTATGGTTGTGGGTCACAGGCTTCAAAAATTTTACTCATACGACAATATCGTCAGTTAGTTCTTTCAACATTCCAGAATGGAAATCGTTGAGCGAAATTGAAGTCAGAAAGGGAACCTTCGGGTAAAATATGTGAAACTTCTGAAAATTTAGCTTCCTGGCAAAAGTA
Source organism: Aplectana chamaeleonis (assembly GCA_029168955.1). Lineage (NCBI taxonomy): Eukaryota > Metazoa > Nematoda > Chromadorea > Rhabditida > Cosmocercidae > Aplectana > Aplectana chamaeleonis. The sequence continues at coordinate 488,674 of JAPDOI010000085.1, read as the reverse complement.
ACGATTTGGCAATGCCATTAAGAAGTCAAAAAAGTTTCAAAAATATGTTGAAATATCTCAAAAAATGATTTGGCGTAAAATAGGCTTGAGTAATAAAAAAGTCAGGAAATTAAGTGAAATAACCAAAAATACGATTTGGTGGTCGATCATTTCACAAGCTTCTCCGTTAAACTTATCAAAACAAAACCAAGCGCACAACGAAAACATTAGCCATTATCGAAAGCTCTAATAAGGGAATCAGCCTAGGTAGAGTTAGGTGAACGGGACGCTCCATTCCATATCGTGCTTGATTTTGTTTTGATGAGTTTAAAGGAGACGCTTGTGAAATGATCGACCATTAAATCATATTTTTGGTTATATCACTTCATTTCCTGACTTTTTTATTACTCCAGGCTATTTTTACACCAAATCATTTTTGAGATATTTCAACATATTTTTGAAACTTTTTTTGACTTCTTAATGGCATTGCCAAATCGTTACCTTTGCCAGGAAGCTGAATTTTCGGAAATTAAAGTTTCTTAATTGCATCCGCGCTCTAATCGAAATCAAACTCTGCGGGGTTACCGGCGACTCCGCCGCGGAATTTTTAAGGACACACCCCCGATCGCTCGCTCGCTCGCGTCGCTCGCACCTTTTTCAATATGCCGAAGCCCTAATTATAGCGTCGCGTCGCGCCGCGAATGAGCTCTGAACGCCGCCTTATAGTGAGCAATCCTTTCGAGTCGCGTGCCTTATGAGTGAGTCATCCTTGATAGTTTCGCTCCACCTTGATTTCGAAACACATCTACGATTTGCGTCAGTGTGCATCCTTGGCGCACAACCTGCTCGTGGGTCAATGGAATGTTTTGGAAAATCAATTTATTCGAAAAAGTCGACTATCGAATTCAATCGAATGTTTTCGTAAATTTTCGAATATTCGACTTTTCGAATAATTCAGGATTTTGAACTTTTCGAATATTCGACTTTTCGAATAATTCGGGATTTTGAATTTTTCGAATATTCGACTTTTCGAATAAATCGGAATTTTGACGTTTTCGAATATTCGACTTTTCGAAAAAATCGGGATTTTGAACTTGTCGAATATTCGACTTTCCGAATAATTCGTGAATTTGCCTTTTTCGAATAATCGACTTTTCGAATAATTCGAAGTCGACTTTTTCAATCGAATGATTTTTCGAATCATTCGATTCGGTCAAAGTATAACTTCCTACCACGCAGAGTTTCTCTTCTGCTAAAGACAGCAGACACGCTCAAAAAAGTTGTTTGATTAACTACGTTACTGGGGTCGTATGGCTCCTAGTAGAATGCTCACGCAGTTGGAGGCGTCAAAAACGAGTCAAAACTACTAAATTTCAGCAATGCAAATCGAAAAATTTCTGCAACCCCGCCCCTGAGCTTCTGCAACCCCGCCCGAAAACACAAACTCGTCCGGACTGCTCGTTCTAATACGGCCCCTTCGGCTGGTTTTTGAAGCATCCAACGAGGTGAACGTTCCAATACACGCTGTAAGAGTATATCGGTTACTCTATATCAACCGTTTGTTGCTAATATTCGCTGTTTCAACCGCGCGCGGTAAAACTCGTCCATTTTCACCCGTTATCGAAAACAACCGTTATTACTCTATTTTCATCCAATTTTCGTTGGTTTTTTCGTTAGTTACGCATACCACCAGCCCCGAACCCTCGATTTATGTCATAAAATCAATATCATTTTTGAGCGTGTCTGCTGCCTTTAAGCGAATGACAAAAAAATCTCTGCTCGAGTTTTAAGTTCTATGGTGCTGCGATTCAATGTGTTTCTCAGATTTCAATTTGTTAATGACTCATGTTGTCAGCTTTCCGATTCCGTATTTATGTTTCTATGCCGGTTTTGCTGTATTATTCTATCACGGCTGTCTCAAAGGCAGTGGTCACGATGAAAAACGTTATCGAAAAAACTACAAAAATCAGCTCAGATCAAAAACAGCTCAAAAACTATGGAGGTAGCGCGGTGAAAAACGGGCTAGAATTGAAGTTATTAAGACCCCAAATTTCCAGTTCGTGCACACGTGCACATAAAGATCACAGTCTCATGCCAAGCAGTCGAAAATCATCGACACCCAGAGGAAGAAATAAATGCAAATTTACTTAATAAAACAGTTGAACAATGAAAGCAAGCACTTCAGTCAATGTTTTTGACTAGAAATAAACATAAATCCGAAGGTTCATTGATTGAAATTCAATTTCAAGCCGGCTGATGTTCTTGATATTTGAAATCATCGATGCCTATGATGTGGGGTGGGCTCGTCCACCATCAAAAGACAAGGAAGTTCAGGCTTCAAATTTGGCCTAGAACAGCGTTTTTTTTCGCGATTTTTCTTGTAGGTTCTACCACTCTATACCAAGAAAAGGGTTCAGAGAGGAAAAGAAGACGAGCATATTTGAGCGCGACCACTGCCTTTACATAGACGTAAATAAATAAATAAATAAATTAATCAAACCATTAATAGTATGAGAGCTGCCGAAGTTGAGAAGATTTTTTTCAAAACTTTTCCCATGGTATCTATTTGGCGGTTGATGCGAATCGTCAGTTTTTAGAAAATATGGTAAGTCTCGGGCGATGTAGTATCATTTTGCTACTGCGGACCGCATATTCGAACATATGTACACATGACTCATTGAGACCAGTTTTCAGTCATACCCAAAACACTTTTTACTACACGTTGCTAAGACATCCTCTTAAGGCTCTTCATTTTGCTCACTTCGATGATTGCAATAGGGATTTTGTGAGATCGCCGGCCAATTATCACTTAACACTTTAATCACAGAACACCTCACAGTTTAATTGGAGTCAACAACCGTGACAGAATGTTGTTGGAAGCCGGTATTTCATAGTGTGATCCATTGCGTTGCTAGGCAACAGTGCGCGAGAAACGCCTCAATTGCATGACCTGTCCAGCTGGTGCTCCAGTTCACTTAGGTATTCATTGAAAATCGTCTTTCATCAGTTCACTGCATTCTTATTTTTTACTGGTGACGGCCATGAGCCTTTTTAATCGGATTATTTCTATTGGTGATGTGTTATCGCGACTGCCGCAACTGGATGCTCAGGTATGTAGGAACTAGTGATTATACTATCTCAGGCCTAATTTTTTTTACCAAAATACCAAGAAATTACCAGAGAATTACCACAAAATTACTACTGAAAACGGAAACTTTTTGTGGTAATTCTCTGGTAATTTGGTAGAATGTAATGGTGAACCTCTGGTAATTCTCTAGTGAATCTCTGGTTCTTTGCTAAAAAAAAGGAAAGACAAGCGAGTCGAAATTTTTTGGCGATTAACAAAGGAAAACGCGTTTTCCATGGTGAATCGCTAAAAATTCTTGTTCTGCTTGTAAAATTTCCTTTATACGCCGCGCACGAGTTTCTGCCAAATAAGACTTCATTGCCAGACATAGACATAAAACTTCATTAGGCACCGCCCCAAGATTTAAGCACATTTAGCTCAAGTGGAGAAACAGTTCTGGATAGAGATGCCGCTGTGCTTGTACGAAAATTTCAGGAACTGTGTTCGACAATGATTTGATAAACATCCCTGCTCTACGTCCTGTAACATAGGATTGGAGACATAGGACTCTTACTAATTTTGGCGTTATCTCAAAGGCAGTGTTACTATAAATCTCGTTCTCGAGGTTTCAGTGTGAAACTTTGAGTTGGCAGGAAATGGAGGGGATAGGGTCGAAGAAATCAGCAAAAACGGGCCAGAAATCTATGAAAGCGGCCCTGAAAGTTATACCAGTACGCCTGCTTATCCCAGTCCGCCCCCCGTTCTGACGAGCTTGTGGCGCCGCACACGTTTCGATGGCGAATTGCCAAGCAACTCTGCAGCGTCCATCCTGATCGATTCGCGCAAATTTCGCGATTAGCGCTTGCTTGCTTAGCGTTTGCAGAAACTAGCAGGGCCAGTAAGCTCATCCACGCCCTGAACGTTAGAATCCGTTATTTGAGTTTATTCTGAACGTTTTCCATCGCTGTTTCTTCACTATTAGTTGCCACTATACTTTGACCTTAGCGAATGATTCAAAAAATCATTCGACTGAAAAAAGTCGACTTCGAATTACTCGAAAAATCGACTATGCGAAAGGTGCCTAACTCCGAATAATTTGAAAAGTCGATTATTTGAAAAGTTCAAAATCCCGAATTATTCGAAATTCGAATATTCCAAAAGTTAAAAATCCCGAATTTCTCGGAACGTCGAATATTCGAAAACATCGAAATTCCGAAAAATTCAATTATTCGGAAAAATCTGAAAATGTAAAAGTATAGTTGCCACACGACCAAACAAACCACTTTTGAATCGATCTTGGGTGTGATATTCTTCGCAAACACTGCCTTTAAGATGAACCATGATTTCTCTCAAGGGGATGAAACCCATGGTGAAATTTTGACATGGGTACGAAATTCTTCATCGACCCCCACTTATCGGAACCACCCCCCAATTTTGTTGTAGATCAGCAACCAAACTTCCATAATTGCCACAAATATACAAATGAATATAATAATCGTTTCGATGTCAATTACTTTGAACTCCACTACCGGGAACACTATCTTGGAAGTCTGTCGTCTCGTTGGCCACCAGCGAATTTATCTGACATGACGAAAAGTTGAAATAAATCGAAATTCAACGAGGAATTTTCGAAAGTAATTGATTTTTACACTTTTATCCATTAGGTGGCTGATCTACTCATTTATTGTCGACTCATTCGCTTTCAGCAATTCATCAATAATTTGTTTTTGCTTTCCGATACAATTATTTGGTTATTTATATGTATTTTTCTGTTTACTCATTATTCAATTTATTTGCTCCATTAACAACAATTCTGAACGCTTTATAAGCAGTAGTATACTCAACAGAATAAACTATAATATTACAATTAGGAAAAGTGGCTCAAATTACAATATCCCAACCTAACCTAATGTATTATTCAAAGCTACGAGTTGCTGCTCTATTATTAAACAGATGAAGGATTAAGCAAGTAAAAACATTTGAATCTATTAGTAGTTACATAGGTAAAAAATAAATGAGGAAGCCAACAAAATATATACAATTAAGCAAATACATAAATCGGAAAACAAAAAATACCTGATTGATAAAATTTCAAAACAGTAAATGCTTCGACAATGAATGTGTAGTAAATCAGGGAATAAGTGGGTGAGCAAATAAAAAAAGATTGATAAATGACTAAATTCTCCGAAAATTAGTGAGAGCAGATAAACTCAACTGAAATGTGAGCAGAGATTCAATGATGAAGCCCAAAATATCGGAGTCATAGTGGTAGGAGGGAATAAAATGAGGAAGTGTGCTAAAAAATCCTTTCCTGTGGGGGGAAACATGTGATTCAGCTAACACTGATATTGATCAACGACGGGCCACGTAGGCTGTTCGCCGAAATGCCATCCCCCAAATGACCATCCCATACACAAATTGTTCTCCGCGACGCAACGCAGACACGCGTGGCTTCCAAATGTCAGCCACGCCCTGGGAGTTCTCCAGGCGTAGAGGGTACACGCTCGCAAAAGTAGTTGAGATAACGACGTCAATCAACTCAGGCGACCAATACTAAAACACCTACGTCCTTCGAAGCGTCAAAAACGAGCCAAGGCGACCGATTTTAAGCAATAAAGTGACATGAGAAGGCGGGGTTCCATAGGCAAAGTGGGCGGAGCTCAACACCTCGCGGCTCGAAATTGCTCGAAAACAGTCATTTTGGCACGTTTCTGAGGCCTCAAACGGCGTAAACGTTTAGCATCCGACCATGCGAGTAGAGTAACACGAATAGTTCAATCATATTTGCGCTCGTGTGGTTTTGCGAGCATCTGTTCGTTTTCAACCAAATTAAAAAAAAAAACAGCCCGTTTTCACTTCATTTCCTGCAAAATTTTTCGATGTTTACTTGTCAAATTTCGATACTAGCGACTCCAAGCCTTCGATTCAGACCATAATTTTGGTAGCATTTTTGAGCGTGTATGCTGCCCTTAAAGGCACAGTACACCCTCAGATATGAATTTTGAGATTTTCATGTAATTGTGTAGAAGACCCCTCCTGTATAACACGTGCCACGTTTGAAGCGCTGAGATCTCACTGTCCAGGATGAAATACGATGTATAATCTTACCCCACAGGCCCGACCTATTTTCACACCAATAGCAGAATGAGAATCGATACTTGTGAAAACGTCGTGATATTGAGAGTGATAGCACTATCAAATGGGAGTGCACGAGAGAAATAGCTTGGTTTACTTGTATAACATGTCCATTACCTAATGAACTTTCGTCCTTTCGAGAATGCCGCTCTACTTTGGCTGACCTCTTGAAATGTGCGATATCAGTGCACAAACATGTTATACTCAAGTAAACCAAGCTATTTGTCCACTCCCAATTTGATAGTGCTATCCCTCAAAATCTATCAGCACGTTTTGACACGTATCGATTCTCATTCTGTTACTCAAAGGGGTGTGAAAATACGGGCGTTGGAAGATTTCAGAGATATCACTGTGATCCTGACAGTTTTCAGCGCTTCAAACGTAAGTAAGAAATCCCGTGAATCTAATGTTATCTCGACTATGCTTGGGTGTCCTGTGCCTTTAAGAAAAATTATTAGCTCAACCAAGTTGGCGAATACCCAAACGACAGTTAATCAAAACCGGCCAACCTAACTGTAACCCTTAATATTTTATTGGTTTCACCCGAAATCATTTATCAAGTCAGTATGGGCCAAAAGTATGAATTAGGCGAACAAATCAAGATAACAATCACACGCACACAAAAAAGTTTGCAAAATATAGATGCCCTCATATTAGGCAGACTTGTGAATCAGATTCGACAATACATACGACTTATCGAAAGTGCTCACCTGAACTCTTCAAAAGCAGGTGCGACTCTTTTCTACAGCTGTGCGCAACCACACCAGAAATTACTCGGAGAGTCAATTGATCATAACCAGCTTACTTATCATAGCTCTCATCTAGTAGAAACCTAGAGCTGGCATTTGTTTTCGTCCTATCACTTGAACTAGTTCATGATACATTTTAGCAGTGTGATGCATACCAGATATAGTGGAAGCTTGACGGTAGTAAGATTAGGTCAAAAAATTTTTCGGGTTTCGCGTTTCCAACATCTTTTTCAATAATTCTCTTTAGAATCGATTTTTTAGCTCTAGCAAGTTATTCAATATTGTTGTAAGCAAACACTCGGGCTCCAAGTAGATTGTTGTACCATACACATAACGCTGAGCTCCACACAGTGTATTTGTATACTGTTTTGCGCACTTAAAATTTCACCTCTGACTTCTTTGACTTACTCGAACCCTAGCAACATTGCAACATTTAACATGCTTTCTCGCCATGATCCTAAATAAAATTCAAAGGCTAAAAAATCGGACTCGTAGGGTGATTCTGAAAATGAAACGCTAGAAACGCGAATACGTATTCTGACCAAACTCTTTATGTTGTACTGCAGTCACTCACAACTCATCCGAATCCCACGGAGCCCTGCGCACTCCTTTAGAAGTCTTGCACCTTTTCACCCTTGCTCGTTCTGCACACTCCTTCCCAAGCTCTGCTTATACTCCGTGACGTAGTGCGCACCCCTAATAATGTCCTGCACAGATTCTATGATGTCCTGCACACTCCTACTGGGGTCCTACTAACATTCCGCGTAGTCCTGCACACATCCCATGACGTCCTGCAGACCCCTACTGGGGTCCTGTACACTCTCAGGCAAACTCAAATGTCGTCAGCAGGTTTCTGAGGTGTCGTCACAGAGCACATCAGCTGAGGACACCAAAAAAAGGCTGATTTCGGCGCGAGAGAACCTGATATCACGCCGAAAGGTCCAGCAGTAGACCTCCTAGCGCCGGATTAGGAGACGGCAGCTTGACCTAACCGAAGCCTCGAAAGGTTCAGCTGTCGATCTGCTACCGCCGGATTTATGGATTCTGCTGTAGGCATCCAATCGCCGGCCTTTTATTAAAAGGGTGGCCTATTCGCAGAATTAGACTAGGGGGGCGATCTCAAGATAGCTAGGCATACGACTCGGCTCTATTGCTTTAGTATTTCTGTTACGTTCTAATTATTATGTCGTTAGGAGAGAAGAGCATCCAATGAGTTTTTGGAAATTTCCTTGTCCGCATGTGATTTTCCGATCAAATGCGGGTTACTATTTGAAAGCTCAACTCGTCCTCTATCTAACTGTGTTCTAGCAGCTCGAAAAACTGGACCTTTTCTGTATTTTATTTCGAATTGTAGACGAGGCTTTGGACACCAATACATTTTGAACGCCCCTCGTTCTCTTATTGCCATCCATACGGCCTACATAAGACCATGGAATATTCGGGATGTGTGAGGGCTGGATTATGGTACTGGAACTGGTTTATGGAATTTCTCCAATGTGACGGAATTCGGTTTTTTTGAAGGTCCATTTTCATCTGTGGTCCATTCATTTCGAAAACTGTGAAAATCGAACTTCCGAAGCAAATATTGATAATTAACAAAATGAGTATACACTGGGGGTGTGTATACAAGTCTGTTGGTACCTGCTCGTTGGTGCCCCTGCTTCTACTGAACCCAGCAGACGTTTGAGTGTACACAGGGAACGTTCGAGCGATATAGCGTGCACAACTATATCGCGAAAGTATCCCGCACATTGCATAAAGGTGTCGCCGTCCGGCACACTAAGGCCTCTGGTCCATAACACCTTAGGGATCCGTACCTAGGAGTCATGGAGTCTTTGGCCGCAAGCCACAATTTCGCCACCCTGAACTGTCGATCGCTGTCGAGTGATATCCAAAAACTGCGCTATCCAGACTTCTGAGCTAATTCCATGCACCGTTTGCTGCTTTGCAGGAAACCCGCCTCAGGGATAGACCCGTCATCAGCGTCGGAGAGTACACCATCTACTGCGGTAACGCTGACGATAGGAGAGTGGGAGGCTGTGGAATAGCTGTAAGGGAGGATTTCAATGGTATGGTCAAGAGTTTGGCTCAACGTCGTGCCGGAATGCATTCTTACGACTGCGGGATCACAGAGGATTCAATCTGTGGATAGTGAGTGCTCATGCGCCCACTGAAACCGCCGAAGACAATTCGAAGGATGCGTTTTATGAGGAACTCAATACGTTGCTGGCCAGGATACCTTGTCAACATGCTGTTGTCGTGGGGATTGACGCAAATGCGAAGATGGGACTTGATCAAGAATCCGAAGTACTCGGTAAATGGTTCTACCCAGTGGAGCAAACATCGGACAATGGCTCCCGCCTTGTCGACTTTTGTGAACGCAGTGGTCTGATTATTGCATCGACATTCAAGAGGAATCATCGCCGCCATCAGCTTACGTGGCAGGGACCAACCCGGCTATCTCCAGAAGAGCAGCGGAAGCGGAAGATGACAACTTTGAAACTACAGCTTGACTATGTCCTGACGAGGAATATTCCAGTATCGGACATTCGAAGATCTAGAGCTGTGTGGGATGTCGCATTCGATTCGGATCACCTGTTCTGTTGAACTTCACTGCGAGGATTCATAAGAGGAAGCGAGGGCTCAGCCTTCCAGAGGATTGACATGACAAGTCTCAGAGATGAAGAGTGCAGAAGGAATTTCCGACAACGCGTTTCTATTCACATCGGAGTACGGACTAAGAAGAAACTTTGCGACGCGGATTCTTTTGTCAAGTGCATCCAGGACGCTTCGAAAGAGGCACTCCCGGTTGTACAGCCTAAGAAGAAGTTCGCCTTCGTCTCAGAAGAAACAACATCTACCTACAACAGAGTATGTGCTCTCCGATCTGCAGGAAACTTCGTGGAGGAGAAGCGTCTGAGGAGGAAGTTGCGTCGGCAGCTTCAAAGTGACCGCGAACGAGAGTGGACGTGTACAGCTAAGGAGTTCGAGAAGGCTTGGGAGGAGAAGAATCCGAAGAAAGCCTTACACGTTGCTGCGACAGTATAGCGGGAAGATGAAGAGATGTTCTCCTGTCTTGAACACTACCAATGGAGTCGCAGTTGGTGATGCGACGCTGCCAATATGGAAGGATTACTTTAGTTCACTACTGAATCGTCCAGCGCCATCAGTACCTGAGCTCCCGCATGTTCTGAGAGCACATTACGATGTCAGTAAGGAACCGCCGACTGAGTCTGAAGTTTTGGATTGTGTCCGGAAAATGAAGAATGGAAAGGCTGGTGGAGAACATCACTGCTGAAATGCTGAAAGCTCTTTCTCCGTCTGGGATTCGTGAAATGACCAACACCATCCGTGCCATATGGATGAGCGAAAGTATACCCGATTCGTGGAGACATGCGATCATCGTACCTCTTAAAAAGAAGCTATCCGTCACGGATCCTAAGAACTACAGAGGAATCTCTCTAATCCGTGTCATGTACAAGGTTTTAGAACGTATCATTCTCGAGCGACTTATCAAACATCGTGAAGGAACGACCAGAGATGAGCAAGCCGGTTTTCGACCTGGAAGATCGACCATCGACCGCGTATTCGTCGTGAGAAGAGTAATTGAATCGTGGCAGCGGTTTTCGAAGCCATTACAGCTTGCTTTTTGGACTTTGAAGCCGCGTTCGACTCTCCTCATCGTGATCGATTGCTCAATGCTGTGCGAGCAGATGGAGTCCCGGAAAAGTATGTTCGGTTAATCGAGGACATGAACAAAGGAACAACAGCGGCAGTTCGTACACCTGTCGGATTTACGCCAGCTTTCGAGGTGAAAACAGAGTAAGGCAAGGGAACCGTTGCAGGACCTTTTCTTTCAACTTCGCCGTTGATGACATCATGCGTAGAGTTGCAGAACAGTTTCCTGCGGATGTGATCCTAACACCATCAGGACGCTCCTTGTCGACCTGGAGTACGCCGACGACATTGTGTTATTCGCTGTAAACAACGCAAAACTGCTAAGGATTGTGAACCTCGTTTCGAAGTATGCCGCAGCCTATGGACTTCGTCTTCGTCCCGACAAATGCAAGCAGATGTGGGTCTCTCAGAGGCCTTCAACTGGAGTTTGTGTGGACGGACAACGTATCGTACTGGTGGACGATTTCTGTGATTTGGGTTGTTTGCTGAGGAACGATGGTAGTTATGCAGCGGATATTCCACAACTATGTGCGAAAGCTACGTCTGCATTCAATTCTCTAACCAAGTGTTTGTGGTCTACCACCATCGCGAAGGAAGTCAAGTTGCGCGTCCACCTATCCGCTATTCGCCCTATCATGATGTACGGATCGGAGACGTGGGCAGCACCGAAAACGCAGATGGAAAGGTTGGATTGCACGGAGAGGAAGCTTTTAGGCGTTTGCTTGGATATTTCTGGCCGCGTGTATGCCATAACGAAGACCTTTACAAAAGGAAATCGACGCAGTACATCAACGCTTGACACGAGGGAGGTGCCAGCATCTCCTAACGCCATCTCAAGCAGCAATGGAAAGTCGACTTCGACTGCTCGGGCATATACTAAGAAGAACGCCGGATCGTCTCGTACAACACGCTTTAAAAATGTTTCAAATCCTGTCTGGAAACGGCCACCTGGGCGTAGGCGAAAGTTCTGGACGGATGTGGTTAAAGAGGATTTAAAGTCACTCGGCATCGAAAGACAGTTCAGGCGCGATGTTTCGTTTCGCAGAAATGGAATAGTGACAGCTGGATGGAATGTGTTCAAATTGTGGCTGAAGACCGTGAAAAATGGACACGGCTGACTACTAGGACGGCACACCTCGGTGAAGATGCGGAATGACCGCGTCAGGCGAAAGCCAACCGATTAAGTCAAGTAAGTCAAGTATACACTGCGTTTCATATCTATAGGTCCACCTACGAATTCCGTAATTTTGTGCTTCGCTCTAACTCAAATGTTCTGCACTGGTCACCTACGAAATCAGCGTCATCGAAAACTTCTATGAAGAACCGTAGATGCGATTTCAGATTTGGTACGAATTTTAAGAGCTCGAAGATTGAAAAACACCCGTTTCAAAACTATAGTTCCACTAAATGAAATCAAAGTTTTATTACGACAACCAACAAAAATCAACGATCTAGTAACTTGTCTGTCCTCCTTGTTTCAAAATAACTTCAACTATTCGCTTCGGCATGCTTTAGACCAAATTTTTGATCACGGTGGGTTCCACTGATACCCAGGCGTTGGTGATCGACTCCTTCAGCTCGTCGATTGTGGCGTACTGATTAGCGTCACTGTAGATCTTGGGCACAATGATGGCCCAGAGGTTCTTTGTAGGATTGAGATCAGGTGGACACGCAGGCCAACCGAAAACCTCTATTTTGCTCCTTGCAAGCCATGCTGACGTCGACCGACTAGCATGGATAGCAGCGTTGTCGTGCATAAAAGTGAAGGCCAGGCGTCGATGCCTTCGCATAAACGGCAGAAGACGATCCTCTAGAACTTTCTGGTAGTCCTCGGAGTCCATACGGCACTAGACGAATGCTAGCTCGAGTAGACCAGATTCTTAGAATGCACTCCAAACCATGCGCGATCCACCACCGACGTTGCGTCGGGATAAGACACGCGGTGGCTCCCGTAGATCACGCCAGTAACCTCTTCCACCATCCGGTCCGTCCAGATTGAACTTTTTTCCGTCGCTAAAGATCACCTGAAGCGTTTGGGATAATTGGGGCTACGGAGCAGTGTATGAGCAAAATCGCCTTACTTTTGACCAATCCCTTGTGATGTTTTGGGTAGCAAACTGGAGGCGGGTCGCCTTGTTCCGTTCCGTCAGTCTTGGTACAAGCTTCACTAATTCTCTACTGAGGTTTTCTCGCAACTGAACTGCCCTCCAAACCGTACTTTTCCTCTTCGAAAGCGAAAATTCGTCTTGCAAGCAGTTGAGACTCATCGTTGAGTTCGATAAAAGGCGTCCGATTCTTCTTTTATAATGCTCCGAAAGAAGCCTCGGACACCCTCCAGGTTTCTTTTTCCGATATCGCCCAGGATACCTTAGGTAGTTGTTGATACAATTGTGCGATCGTCCAGGATGCTTCGCCATCCCCCTTCTCGACCATCCAGCCGCGTTGAGCGCTTCCGTTTAAGATTGTTCATCCGAAGACAGGCGATTTTCACCAGGCATACCATGCACGACTTTGAGGATGTCCGTATATAACCCCTGTTTTCCAGTCTCATTTGTATTAGCAAAGAAAAGGGAATTTTCCTACGATGGACCTATAGTTTTGAAACGGTCACAATTCTGTCCATCATTCACGGGAAAATAATGAAAAATCATGGATGGGCTGGAGGATTTTTATCAGGGTTTTAAAAGATGACGATTCCTAAGGTAACGCCCACAGACCACCAGAATGTACGGCGAGCCCGGAAATTCGAAATTCTTGGGTGGACCTATAGTTATGAAACGCAGTGTAGTAGTATAAGGTACTGTGCATAATGATCAATCCTAAACTTGGTTGGGCTGAAGTCGTTCGATAATGAAAATATTAAGGAAATTGCATTTTCAGAAATTTCAGTAAATCGAAATTTGCTAAATTGGGGAGGAAATCAGGAAGTCTGTTTTGCTGCTATAATTCAGCCCTCACACTCCTAGAATGTTACATGATCCTAAACAGCCCTGATAGGTAGAAAGCTTAGAACGTGGTGTATTGAAAAATTTTTGGTACCTGAAACCTCCGAAGGTCGAGTTTTTCGGGTAGCGATATTAGACAGAGGATGCGTTTCGCTTACGCTTAGTATACCACATTTGCTCGAAAGTTACAAACCAACGAGGACAAACTCGAAGACCTACTCTCTGTCCGAAATTTGCAGACCACACGATCTGGCTTGTGTTAGCGACGCGGGGCCGCGCTGCGTGTCATTCGATCCAGCCGAGTGGCGCCTGAGCGATAATTTTGAAATAACTCTTTGAAACCTGTTTGGCCCGTCCTGACGATTTTCATTCCTCTCCGGTGCCACTCGGCCGCATCAGAAGACATGCAGTTCGGCCGCGCGCTCCTAACACAAATCAGCCCCTGGCGCTCTGGGGAGTTGGAAGCAGAGAGCCCATTCATTGAAAAATCAGCGCTGGGCCAAAAGACACGCACTGCTGCCGGGCGCCTCTAACGCAAGCCTGGCCTGTGGAATCCCGATCAGTGGGTACAGTAAGTGAGGGGATTTCACAACGATCTGATAATATTGCAATAGTCTCCATGTTCGACTTTCCTGAAACCAGTCCATTCCAGTATGTTTCTTTTTTTTCTGCGGCACACGTTTAGGCCATTGCGCCACCTTCGGCGCTTCTGCACTTTCTTCTTGAATGTGGCTTGAATGTTATCCACCGGCTTTTTACGCAAGTCTTGGGTCGGAATTTCATGTGCCCGCAATCTGCGTACCCTGGTCACTTGCGTACTTGGAGCTTGCAGTAGCATCAAGTGGAGGAACGGACTCGCCACAGTACGAAACCCGTACGGCAGAAAAAGAAATAAGATACGTCAATATTATCTACTATATTTGGGACCCTGTCGAATAACAAAAAAACCAAACCTCTCCAGCCGACTCGCGGCTGGAGCGATTGAATGATTCGAATGTTCTGGAGCGTGAGTATTAGATTCAATTCTAGGTTCAATTTTAGGATTAGGTAATTTCAATTTCTAATACTCCGACAAATCGGTTCATTCAGGAAATAATTGAATTTTGTTTTTTTTCGAGCATTCGATCCTTTCGAAAATTCAAACTTCGGTTTTCCAAAAATTTGGTTTACTAGGAGAACTGAAAAACTTGATATTTTTGAATAATGTAATTTCGAATCACGCTTTTTGAATAGTCGGCCACTAAAAAATCTGCAAAAAATATTCATGATTTATTCGGTAAGAATTCGAAAAATCGAATTTTAATTGGAATATTGAATTTTCCAGATATTCATTTGATACGATATATTATTCATTCATTTGAGGTGTTCTAAAAATACGATGTTGGAATCACTGATCCATTGATTCATTCAAAACCTAGCGTCGAATGAAGATATCTGTTAACTACAACTTAAATTTTAGACCTAATATGGAATTAGGAGGATTTCTCGGATATGATATTTATAAAGTTTCCCAATGAATTAAAATTTTGGTGTAAACATGTGGAAAATTTCTAATGAATGATTAAATGCGCAAACATATCCCGTTTTCAATTCGATGTGTGAGAGAATTCGTACAAGTATTCCATCAATCGGACATTTCAGCTGCCCGAAA
The DNA here is from genome assembly GCA_029168955.1 of Aplectana chamaeleonis. Classification (NCBI taxonomy): domain Eukaryota; kingdom Metazoa; phylum Nematoda; class Chromadorea; order Rhabditida; family Cosmocercidae; genus Aplectana; species Aplectana chamaeleonis. The sequence continues at coordinate 473,470 of JAPDOI010000085.1, read as the reverse complement.
ACCATAAACTTTTCGATCTCGCGAATAAACTGAGTACTCAAGAGCAAAAGTAAGAAACATCGAGTAAGCCGAGAAACAGAATTCTAAAAGCATGACAGAATCGAACTGAAAAAAATGTTTAAGACGCCCAAATACATCTAAGGTTTCCGCTTTCGATCTAGTCTGACGCGTGCACCAGGCGGCTGGCCCTGCAGGGTTGGCGGCCTCACTGCAGGATGGGTTTTCGATTCGCGCGGGGTGATCTACCGTCGCAGCCCCGTCCATTCATCAGACTAAAATGATTGCGCGAACTCTACATACTGGCAAATAGAAATCCAAAGAATGATACAATTTTTAAACACTTGAAGAATTCTCAGAACATTACTCCAGCAATGATTCCATGTAACCTAAAGTCTAGTATGCGTGTTATTGCCCAAGGGCCACGTGCTTCACGAATTGAAGACAAGGAAATAAAGACAAAAGCAGATTTTTCAGTAGTTCAACCGACTGAATATTTCGTCAAGCATTGGATATTCGGGCAATCAATGTTCACCGGCGATAGGATGTGTTGTACACTATGTCAACGAATATTCGGAAAACGAATATTCGGCCGAATAAACGAATAATCGAATATTCGAATAATTCGATTATTCGGAAAAGTCAATTTTTCGAGTAATTCGTTTGTTCGAATATTCGGAAAAGTCAATTTTTCGAATAATTCGTTTATTCGAATATTCGGAAAGGTCAATTTTTCGAATAATTCGTTTATTCGAATATTCGGAAAAGTCAGTTTTTCGAATAATCCGTTTATTCGAATATCCGAGCGGCCTAATATTCGAATATTCGGCCGAATAAACGTATAATTTCAGAAAAATAAGAAGCAGAGTCTTCGGCACATGTCCATTTTTGCGGTCCAGAGATGAAATGTCCCCAATCAAACTGGTATAAAGTTCGAATATAATCAGAATGCTCCAATATTCAACATGAGATAGTCAGAAAGCTCTCTGACATTCGCTTGGGAGTCGCCTCGTAGGGCGGGGCCTTTTCGCTCACTTTTTTTCGGCTGCTCTACATTTTCTCACGTCGCGCCGAAAGCATCGCCGAAAAAGTGGGAAAAAAGTGGTGAAAATGTGAGGTGACTTCCAGGAAAAAAAAGTTCCCCAGCTCGCGCCTTCTTTCCCAACGCCACTCCCGATGAAAAAACGATCGATATGGCTCATTGCTAATTTTCCATCACCAGCCGTCAACCAGTTCCTCTTCCTCTGTTCTAATTTCTCTTTTCTAATTTTCGTTCTCTTTTCTCTTCTGGTTATCCTTTGACATTTTCGTGATAATTGTGGTTGATTTGTGGAGTGTTATAGTTATATAATCTCGAAAAAAACAATGTCAGACAAACGATTTTCGAAATTTTTTCGTTCGAAACATTTTCGAACGAACGAAAAATGAAAAAAACTCGTTCGAAAAAACAATCGAACGAACGAAATTCGAAAAAAAAAATCGTTTGACGAAATTTTGAACGAACCAAAAGTGAAAAAATTGTTAGGAAAATTTGGGTCGAACGAACGAATTTCAAAACTAATGGAAATTTTGATTTTCTCGAAACTCGTTCGAAACTTCTCGGATTTTTTCGAATTTCGTTCGAAGTTTAGATTAATTTCAAAACTCCTTCGAAATTTTGGATTTTTCGGAACGAGACTCAGCGCCTTATCTAAAACGCTCAGTCAGAGAATAAATATTCCACACGTGTTCGATATGTACTCAGGTCTCGAGCATGTATGGTCTTTTCTCCTTTATTTCAAGCAAATCGAAGTTATGCTTTTGGGCCTATCATGTCAGAGCCTCCTCATCAGTGTTATTTTTGCCAGAACAATCGTTCCACTGCTTGCTCAGTTGGACTCATGTGAGCGAGGAAATCTTCATATTCCCCGGTCCCACTCTGAGAATTTGCGCTGCGGCTCCGCGATGGTGCCCGCTTCGGCGCCTACAGGCACCGAAGCGGCACTATCGCGGAACCGCGGCAGCACTACCGCTGAGTCGCGGCGGAACTACCGCGGAGCCGTAGCGGCGATGCGCAACCGCTTCGGCTCCGCGCTAGTGCCGCAGCGGCTCCGGGAAAGCATCTGATATGAAGTTATTCAAGAATTATTATACAACTAGGGGGCCTAAGGACAAAAATACGCACCTGCTGTCGTAACGTCCTCTGTCTGATAGGGACAGAGGTTACCGCCGATTTTGCGCCCAACGAGGAATAGAAAATGACCTCAGAATTGGGTCATTGAACTGGCGAAAATTTCGTATTACCACATAGGACAGTATATCGTACTATACGCGGATTCGCTGCTGCATTCTCGCCTTGGAGCCGGCGCGGTTCTAACGCGGAGCCGCTGCGGTACTGTCGCGGCGATGTCGAGGGCTCAAGACACGACAAAGAAGTGCCTGATCACGGAGCCGCTGGGGACTATCGCGGAACTATCGCGGCACAGTTGAGGGTCGCGGTACTTTCCCTGCACTGACGCGCCAAATGCTCTCAGAGCAGGCATAACTTATTCGAGCAGGCGATTTGTTCGCTCACGCCCACGACAACTCGGTCCGAGGAATAACGAAACAGCGTAACCTAGCGTTCGAAGATTCTTGCCCTCTATAGTGGAGAAAAATTTTGAAAGGGCCCATGAGCAACCTTCAACTGTAGAGGAAAGTCAGTATGAACACACTGTAAAGTCGAATTTATATCTCACGCCAAGATCGTTTCTGAAGTTTTTGTTTTGCATTTGTAGACCTCTTCACTGTAATTTTCAAAGGTTTTTCTGCATGTGGAGTTGGTGCCGTATCTGTTTTCCATGTTGTTTGACGGCCGCATCGAAATTCTATGAAAAAGTGGCAGATGACCGGTGAGAACTGGTGACGGACTCCCTCTTCGACTCCTCCAACCTAATAACCTACGTTTTTAACGCTCCAAAGTTTACCGGTGTGGTCAACCGGGCTCATTGATGAGATTGAGCCTCGAAAATGGAAACTGGTTTCCAGCGCGAGCGATGCCTTCAAAGAAAAGCATGGAGGAGCCAAGAGGTTCGCCTTGTGAGTAAGTTAGCAGCCTCGTCGTTTTTTGTTAAATTTGGTGCGCATATGTTGTTTTTGTGTTTTTGCATTCCAATTCCTTTGTTTTGGCTGTCATATCTCATCATCATAAATTCTACCGGCGTACACCGTAGTCCGATTGCCACCCACATGCGGAAATTTTGAAAAAGATGGGATGTGCGAATTTTTCAAAAAAAAGATTTTTGTACCAGGTTGCAATTACATAGGATAACCGGTTCTAGCTGTTAGTTTTCCTTATTATAGTTGCGTAATCTCAAAGATTGCAATCCTCGTACTGACGGTGTGAATGTCTTTGCATCTAGTTCCTTTTCTGTTATTATTTATGGTTATTCAAGGAGTTGTTATCTCTTTTGTTTTTTTTTCAGCGAATTAGCTGTTATCCGCCTAAATCCTGCAGCCCATAGCTGTGTGACTTCTTTCCTGTTCTGGTCTTGAATGTGGTCATTTTTGCTCCAAATTGATTGTATCCTCTGTTTCCGAGTGAAATTTATTTCCTTTCATCGCGTGCGTCTGCGCTCGTAGGCTGCGTCTACGTTTCCCCACACTTTCTCGTTGTCTCTACCCTCGCTTCGCACAAGCGCGAGGAAACAAGTAAATTTGGCTCCGGAACCAGAGGGTAGAATCTACTATTCTCTTATCACTTTGTTTAAGATAAACAATTGTTATAGTTTTTAGGCTGTTTTGATATCACTTGTTGCTCTCGTAGCGACTTTCTCGCTGCTGTACTAATTGTAGTAATGGTTTTGATCAATAAACAATGATCTACAATGAATTTTTCCACTGCGAGAGGAATGCGAAGCGATATGCGCATATGATAAAGGAAAAATCTACGATTTCAAGACAAAATCGCAATGTGAGAAGAATGTGAGGCGACAATTTCACCACAAAGTTCGTAGTGTGAGAGAAGAATGTGAGGCGAAGTGGGGCGAAAGTGAGGCGAGACGGCATCTCATCGGGCTGTCACTAGAGTTGCCTCACATTTTCCAGCTGGGGCTAAAAATTTCACCGTAATGAGGCTACGCCGAAGTCGATTTGGCAGGAGTTGCCTCGATGTCACGAGGCAACTCTTACTTTTCATCGAGGCAACTCCCAAGCGAATGTCAGAGCTAATGGTGGAGTATCTCGCTCAGCACCGAATTTGTGGGCAGACGTAATCGCTTCCGCCGCGAGGCGGCGGGAGATGTTTGGTTTTGCCCGGAACTTGTGATCACTTAGAATTTTGAAGTAGTTAAGAAAACCAGTAAAACGAATTTTCTAGAGATTTCCTTCTGAATATAGGTGAGAGAGTCGAGAAGACACCCGCTGACAGAATTTGCGCTAAATCGCTCCAAAAATAACGAAGTTAGATCGGCGAAAGCTTGGCGGAATTTCGAGTTGTGCGCCTTGTAACGTGTCTCGAGTGCCCTGTTGCTCGTTGCTCGTTGCTCGTTCCTGCCGTTACGCACCTATAGTAGTAGCCACTGCCAGTAGTCGCAGGCGATCAGTTGGGCAGGCATTTAAGTGGGTACGTAGGCAAGCTGGTGATAAATCGATTTGTAGGTGGATGGGCCTTCAGATGACGTCATCGGGACGTCGCGGAGAGGATTCTGGGCTTCAGATGACGTCATCAGGACGTCGTGGAAAGTGGGTAAGGACCCAGAAGGCGTCCGCAGGACATCGTGGAAAGGTTGTAGGGCATCTGATGACGTCATCAGGACGTCGTGGAAAGTCGGTAAGGATCCAGAAGGCGTCCGCAGGACATCGTGGAAAGGTTGTTGGGCATCTGGTGACGTCATCAGGACGTCGTGGAAAGTGAGCAGCGCTTCATGTGTAGCGTGCGCAAAAAGTTGAATACTTACTGGTTATCATATCAATCTATACTATCTGAAAAATATTGAAGATTCCTAAAGGATATTGCTTCGTAATATCGAGAAAAAGTGGACAGTTCTATCAAAAAGGGGTCTTACAAGCAGAAATGGGTTGGTTCGTGTTACAAACCTTCCAACACAAAGGGAACAATAGAAAAGTGGAGTGAGAAGAGTCTACAAAAAGCGAACAATATTCTCTAAGAGTGATTTTCTTGGCCGGCACTTCTAGACAGCGAAAACAAACCGTTGTGGTATTTATCGAGGAAGAGTCTAACGCTTTCCAGAAAAAAAAGGACTTCTATTCGCTAACGAGATTATATAGAAACACTCCTGTTTGATGCTATACTTGTATAGTTTCAATTCTCTTTACAGCTGGAGCTAACCGTCTGTGTAGGCCGATTTGCATCCTTTTTTCATTTTATAAAAATTATTAAGTGCACATACACATTGACTTTCAATGGTTCTCGCATAATCTGAGTCTGTTTTGGAACCACAAAGTACTTCCATGTAAAATACCACAACGGTTTGTTTCCGCTGTTTAGAAGTGCCGGCCAAGAACATCACTCTCAGAGAATATTGTTCGCTTTTTGTAGACTCTTCTCACTCCAGTTATCTATTGTTCCCTTTTTGCTGGAACGTTTCTGACGCGAACCAAACCCCTTTCGCTTGGAAGACCCCTTTTTGATAGATAGATACATAAACACTGTTTTCCATCTGATGGAGTACGTCCGGAATAGACTCGAGCGATGTTCCAGGAACGGCTACCGTACGTTGATAGAGTATTATGTAATACTTAATTTTCATGAATCTGGGTCAATCGCTGCAGCTTTGAGCCAATTCTTATTCAACATTCACCTTATATTTTTGCGGTCCAGAGGTGAAATGTCTCCAACCAAACTGGGTACTATCTTAGCGGTGGGGGGCCACTATGTCTGGGTGCACCTGCCCCCCCCCCCATTTTACCGTGCCGCACTAAATTTGAGCACCTACCCGGGGTTTCCCTCCCCCGCACAAATCAGAATGATTGCGGCACGGAAAAATTGGCGTGGCCATGTGCGATACAACAGTCCCCCCCGTTCAGATAGCACCCTAAACTGATAGGAAATTCGGATATTGTTGGTAGATATTATTTAGAAAATTCAGAGAATTTGACCGTATCGTTTAACAACTACTCAAAGACAGTGGTAAATGTTAGTTTGAATACTCTCATAATATAATGTGGAATGTATTTTTCGTGGAAGTACATTGGCATGGCTTTGATCTATATAATACTATACAAAAAAAGGCCAAGAAAGTTGGTAGTGCCGCGAATGGGGTTCGATGATGCGTACTCGGTCGGTACTTCTTATTCGATTACTCGCGATTTTGGCCGAATATTTGAATTATTCGTATTCGAATAATTCGATTATTCGGAAGAGTCATATTTTCGAATAGTTCGTTTATTCGAATATTCGGAGAAGTCTATTTTTCGAATAATTCGTTTATTCGAATATTCGGAGAAGTAATTTTTTCGAATAATTCGTTTATTCGAATATTCGGAAAAGTCAATTTTTCGAATAATTCGTTTATTCGAATCTTCGGAGAATTCAATTTTTCGAATAATTCGTTTATTCGAATATTCGAAAGAGTCAATTTTTCGAATTATTCGTTTATTCGAATATTCGAAAAATTTTATTAGTTTGATATACTCTAATGTGTTGCCTTAACAGCCTGCCGTGAACCTGCTATCGACAGGTCAATAGCAGGTCGATAACAGGTCTACGTTTTTCTCCCGAAAAAAACCTGCCATCACCCGGTTGCTTGAGAAAGGGGCGGGTCAACCTGCTGTCGACATTTGAGTTTGCCTGAGCTCCTACTGGAGTTCCACACACATCCCATGACGTTCTGCCTGCTCTATCTGAGACTCTGCACACATTACAACGTCCTGGCCAACTCATCTAAGGTTCTGCGCTCAAGTCCTGCACAGTTCGCGCTACATCCTGCGAAGTCCTTCTTATGTACTGCACTCTTCCTTCAACGCCTTGCCCTCTCTTTCACGAAGTCTGAACTGTTTTCACTACGTCCTAAGCATCAGAAGCACGTATTGGCAGTGTGGGCTTCAAATATGGATGAAATTGAGCAACTACGAAAATTTACCATTACCTTGTGGTGAAAAAAACTTGTTCACTGGAAACACTTGAAATTACCGCAAATGTACCGAAGAATTCTCTAGTAAACTTCTCGTAAATCTCTAAAAATTTAGTAACCTCCGCTCGGACTTAAATGAGAAAGATAGGCTCCAAACGCTCCACTAACATTGAAAAATAAGGGAACATATATTTGACTTCTTTTAGAGTGGCTCTAGGCACCTCAGGGGCGCGAGTTCGATATCTACGGCCAGAAGTAGTGATAGAAATGTAGATTTTATTCGGAACTGCCATTATCACATTAAGGAATTTCCGTGAGACAGATTTTCAGTACACTTTACCTATGGGCGTTCTCCCTCATTTTGAGCCGGTTGAAGCAAGGCTTGTCATTTTGAAATCTTTCGATCACTGGTATATTTTGCCATGACCGACCGCTCCGCTGCTTGCTCCGCCCGGAATCATCATGGAGAGATAGGCTTTATGTAAAACTAACAGATGAGTTCTCGTTTGTTAGCAAAAAGCGCTAGATGACAAGATAACAATGGTGGTGAATGGTTCAAAGATCGCTAAGCTATTACAGACAATCACTTAAAGGCAGAGTTCACGATAAAAAATGTGTTTCAGTTTCCACCAGGAATGTGTAGTGGAAGGGCACACTGTAACGTTGACGTCGAAAGAACGCATGAAAACGAGCCAGGAAGAGCCGCAAAAGAGTCCGAAGTTGCAACTTCGAGCGCATTGAAAACCCCAAAAGCGCATCAAACGCCCACCGACGTGAACAAATGAATGCTCGAGATCGTGAGATGAGCGATGATTTCCAATCATTAGCCCCGTTCTTCCCTTCATTCTCAACTTCTCTCTTTACTCAGGACAGCTCGCACACATCGGCTGCAAAAGACGGAAGTTACAAGCCTCGGACAACTCGTCCACCATGTTTCCTTAGCTCATATTTTGAGGGACCATAACTCCGTTCCCAGAAGGTCTTGTACGATTTCAGAGACATCATTGGAATCAGTATGGGGCCGTTTTCAAGATAGGCGGAAAAACAGAAAAACGATTTTTATCGTGAACACTGCCTTTAACCACCACAGATCATTGGAAGAGCCTATCCCCCACTTACTCCCCCCAGCCCAAAATTCTTTTGGTGCCAATAGTTATTGTTGGGGGAAGGGGGAGTTGTTATTACTATACCGCCGAAAGAACAGCTGAAGAACAAGGGCACGATGACATTCAAATCATCACACGGATAGAGATTTTTAGGAGAAACTGACAAGATCTCTGAACGCTAAAGCTAATATTATATGTACCTCGGCGACGTGCCGTGGCCGGCGGCTGACGCGGCGATAGACTTCTCGCAGTGTCGCGTGCCGATATTAGGCGATAACACTTGAAAACGTTAGAAGAGTTATAAAGCGGCTTTTCAGAGCTCCTTCACTGCGCGCTTTGAATACGATGCGAGGCGCCACGCGATATCAATCGATAGCCACTGACACTCGATCATGAGTTCAAGAAGTTAACCGCCAAGAAAAACTGGTGTATTAGGCTGGGATCATACTTCCCGCGACCGACGACGGCGACAGTGTGTGTCAGGCATATCGATTTTCGGTAGATACTGATGGTAAACGTTGCGTCGCGTCGCTCGTCGCTGGAAGTATGATCTAGGCCTTAATATGTAGGTTCCCACCAGATTATCTGTTCTTATACGTTGGTGGGGGTGTGTATACAAGTCTGTTGGTACCTGCTCGTTGGTGCCCCTGCTTCTACTGAACCCAGCAGACGTTTGAGTGTACACAGGGAACGTTCGAGCGATATAGCGTGCACAACTATATCGCGAAAGTATCCCGCACATTGCATAAAGGTGTCGCCGTCCGGCACACCAAGGCCTCTGGTCCATAACACCTTAGGATCCGTACCTAGGGAGTTCATGGAGTCTTTGGTCACAAGCCACAGTTTCGCCACCCTGAACTGTCAATCGCTGTCGAGTGATATCCAAAAAAACTGCGCTATCCAGACTTCTGAGCTATTTCCATGCACCGTTTGCTGCTTTGCAGGAAACCCGCTTCAAGGATAGACCCGTCATCAGCGTCGGAGAGTACAGCATCTACTGCGGTAACGCTGACGATATGAGAGTGGGAGGCTGTGCAATAGCTGTAAGGAAGAATTTCAATGGTATGGTCAAGAAGTTCGGCTCAACGTCGTGCCAGAATGCATTCGTACGACAGCGGGATCACAGAGGATCCAATCTGTGGATAGTGAGTGCTCATGCGCCCACTGAAACCGCCGAAGACAATTCGAAGGATGCTTTTCATGAGGAACTCAATACGTTGCTGGCCAGGATACCTTGTCAACATGCTGTTGTCGTGGGGATTGACGCAAATGCGAAGATGGGACTTGATCAGGAATCCGAAGTACTCGGTAAATGGTTCTACCCAGTGGAGCAAACATCGGACAATGGCTACCGCCTTGTCGACTTTTGTGAACGCAGTGGTCTGATTATTGCATCGACATTCAAGAGGAATCATCGCCGCCATCAGCTTACGTGGCAGGGACCAAGCCAGCTATCTCCAGAAGAGCAGCGGAAGCGGAAGATGACAACTTTGAAACTACAGCTTGACTATGTCCTGACGAGGAATATTCCAGTATCGGACATTCGAAGATCTAGAGCTGTGTGGGATGTCGCATTCGATTCGGATCACCGTCCTGTTCTGTTGAATTTCACTGCGAGGATTCATAAGAGGAAGCGAGGGACTCAGCCTCTCCTGAGGATTGATATGACAAGTCTTAGAGATGAAGAGTGCAGAAGGCATTTTCGACAATACGCTTCTATTCACATCGGAGTACGGACTAAGAAGAAACTTTGCGACGCGGATTATTTTGCCAAGTGCATCCAGGACGCTTCGAAAGAGGCACTCCCGGTTGTACAGCCTAAGAAGAAGTTCGTCTACGTCTCAGAAGAAACAACATCTACCTACAACAGAGTATGTGCTCTCCGAACTGCAGGAAACTTCGTGGAGGAGAAGCGTCTGAGGAGGAAGTTGCGTCGGCAGCGTCAAAGTAAACGCGAGCGAGAGTGGACGTGTACAGCTAAGGAGTTCGAGAAGGCTTGGGAGGAGAAGAATCCGAAGAAAGCCTTACACGTTGCTGCGACAGTATAGCGGGAAGATGAAGAGATGTTCTCCTGTCTTGAACACTACCAATGGAGTCGCAGTTGGTGATGCGACGCTGCCAATATGGAAGGATTACTTTAGTTCACTACTGAGTCGTCCAGCGCCATCAGTACCTGAGCTCCCGCATGTTCTGAGAGCACATTACGATGTCAGTGAGGAACCGCCGACTGAGTCTGAAGTTTTGGATTGTGTCCGGAAAATGAAGAATGGAAAGGCAGGTGGAGATGACAACATCACTGCTGAAATGCTGAAACCTCTTCCTCCGTCTGGGATTCCTGAAATTACCAACACCATCCGTGCTATATGGATGAGCGAAAGGATACCCGATTCGTGGAGACATGCGATCATCGTACCTCTTCACAAGAAACTATCCGTCACGGATCCTAAGAACTACAGAGAAATCTCTCTACTTCGTGTCATATACAAGGTTTTAGAACGTATCATTCTCGAGCGACTTATCAAACATCGTGAAAGAACGAGCAGAGATGAGAAAGCCGGTTTTCGACCTGGAAGATCGACCATCGACCAAGTGTTCGCCGTGAGAAGAGTAATTGAATCGTGGCAGCGGTTTTCGAAGCCATTACAGCTTGCTTTTTTGGACTTTGAAGCCGCGTTTGACTCTCCTCATCGTGATCGATTGCTCAATGCTCTGCGAGCAGATGGAGTCCCGGAAAAGTATGTTCGGTTAATCGAGGACATGAACAAAGGAACAACAGCAGCAGTTCGTACACCTGTCGGATTTACGTCAGCTTTCGAGGTGAAAACAGGAGTAAAGCAAGGAGCCGTTGCAGGACCTTTTCTTTTCAACTTCGCCGTTGATGACATCATGCGTAGAGTTGCAGAACAATTTCCTACGGATGTGATCCTGACACCATCAGGACCCTCCCTTATCGATATGGAGTATGCCGACGACATTGTGTTATTCGCTGAAAACAACGCAAAACTGCAAAGGATTGTGAACCTCGTTTCGAAGTATGCCGCAGCCTATGGGCTTCGTCTTCGTCCCGACAAATGCAAGCAGATGTGGGTCTCTCAGAGGCCTTCAACGGGAGTTTGTGTGAACGGACAACGTATCGAACTGGTGGACGATTTCTGTTATTTGGGCTGTTTGCTGAGGAACGATGGTAGTTATGCAGCGGATATTCCACAACTATGTGCGAAAGCTACGTCTGCATTAAATTCTCTAACCAAGTGTTTGTGGTCTACCACTACCGAGAAGGGAGTCAGGTTGCGCGTCTACCTATCGCCCTATCATGATGTACGGATCGGAGACGTGGGAAGCACCGAAGACGCAGATGGAGAGGTTGGACTGCACGGAGAGGAAGCTTTTTAGGCGTTTCTTTGGATATTTCTGGCCGCGTGTATGCCATAACGAAGACCTTTACAAGGAAATCGACGCAGTACATCAACGCTTGACACGAGGGAGGTGCCAGCATCTCCTAACGCCATCTCAGGCAGCAATGGAAAGTCGACTTCGACTGCTCGGGCATATACTAAGAAGAACGCCGGATCGTCTCGTACAACATGCTTTAAGAATGCTTCCAAATCCTGTCTGGAAACGGCCACCTGGGCGTAGGCGAAAGTTCTGGACGGATGTGGTTAAAGAGGATTTGAAGTCACTCGGCATCGAAAGACAGTTCAGGCGCGATGTTTCGTTTCGCAGGAAATGGAATAGTGAGAGCTGGATGGAATGTGTTCAAATTGTGGCTGAAGACCGTGAAAAATGGACACGGCTGACTACTAGGACGGCACACCTCGGTGAAGATGCGGGATGACCGCGTCAGGCGAAAGCCAACCGATTAAGTCAAGTAAGTCATACGTTGGTGCAATTTTTACTGCAGTTATCTGCAGTAAATTCTTTAACAGAGTGCAGCTACACCGCACTATAACATTGGTCCTAACAAAAAGCTGTCTTTCAGATACAGTTTGGCTGCCCTCTAAACTTGACCTGGCACTTATTCCTTTCTTCAGAAACAGCAGCTTAAAATGGCTATACTTCAAATGCAGAAAACTTCCAGAAAGATGCTGTTGCGAATTTTGAATCCTTTTTAGCTATATTGTCATTTCGTTGCAACTGAAAGTTTTCCTATGGCTTCTTCGACCCTCTAGTTCAATAGGCTAATCGAGTCGCCAACTCGTTGAGCGAATACCTCATCGCCCAAAGACCCACGCTCCAACAGATCGCATTTGCTACCTTCGAGAACAGTTTTGGGCACACTCATGGATGCTAAGTTCTTTCTGGTTTTCTTGGAATGTCAAAGGCCAGGTGCCTACATCGACAGCTGCCCCAGAAGGATGCCAGTGAAGTGGCCTCATACCTACCTAATCATTCCATGGAGATAGAATCATTCCTGAGAGATTCTTGTGAAAAAGCATCCTGGAAACCATCTCCATTTTTGTTGCTTTTATGAGATCGTTCGTGCGAAACAGCAGCCTTTTTTTTCGTGTTCTGCCCCATGGCCAATCTCTCGTTAGGACACTAGTGGAGTTTAATCTCCAACGAAAATTACATAATTTTCAATGTGAACCACCCAAAAATGAAAAAATTGCAAGAAAAAGAAACCCCAGCACAAATCAGCTTATCAACCAGAACAAAATTTGAAAAAAAAAACGGAAGGGAAACCAGTCATCACGGCTAAGTGAGAATCGTCGAAAATTACCGCAATTGGCAGGGATCCTAATTCCAGAGAAGTCTCCTATATTCATAAATCAGCTGAGGGCAAAATGACTCTAGCAGAGTTTAAATATACAAGATTCTTGACGTAGTAGGTATTTAAGCTTGCACACATTTTACTTTTTGTAAGTCGACAATTTTTCAATAAGAATAAGGAACTAGAAACCGTATCCCTGTATAGTTGTGGCCCCTACCAACGTTTCCAGGAACAAAGAAACTCACAAAAATTGTACTCAGGTGGACAAGCTGGAAGCTGAGGACTCGGTCACTCGAGACAATAAGCAATTGAGACGCAGCTTCACAAAGCGATGTCAGGAGCTCTACAAACAGGTCTAGTTCACTTTGGAATTATGCCTCCTTCCCTCGCCAATCTAGAGGCTCAAATAGCTTAGTGTCATCTGCAAATTGTTTTGTCAGATGGAGAGTCATGCAAGCGGCTATATTTGGAGGCTTCTGCAGAATACTGCATTTGAGATATTACCAGATGCTGACTCGAGAAGCAAGAAAAGTTGTGGTCCCTAGAGCACCTTGAACCAAAATTTAGAAGAATCTATTCAAAAGGAGTCTTCCAAGCAAAAGAAGCTTGTTGCGCGCCAGAAACGTTCCAACAAAAAGGGAACAATAGGAAAGTGAAATGTGGAGAGTGTACAAAAAGTGAACAATATTTTCTCCAAGCGATATTCTCGGTCGACTCTTCTACACAGCAAAAACAAACCGTTGTGGTATTCCACGGGGAAGAGCGTAATGGTTTTTGAAAAAAGGACTTTTATTCGTTTACGAGATTATATGGGAATACTCTTGCTTGATGTTGTATTTCAATTGTTTCATTTTTCCCAAGAGCTAGAGCTAACCGTCTGCTCTGGTCAGTTTGACACCTTCTCTTTCAATGAAAACGATCAGATACAAATACATGTATATTTTCAACGGTTCCCACATGATCGGAGTTATTTTCGGAACCACAAAGTACTTCCGAGTAGAAGACCACAACGGTTTGTTTTCGCTGTGTAGAAGAGTCGACTGAGAATATCGCTTGGAGAAAATATTGTTCACTTTTTGTACACTCTCCACATTTCACTTTCCAATTGTTCCCTTTTGTTCGAACGTTTCTGGCGCGCACCAAACTTCTTTTGCTTGGAAGACCCCTTTTAGATAGAATTGTTCACTTTTTCCTGATATTACGCAGTAATATCCCTGAAAAAAAATTCAATACTTATTAACCTTTTCGGACTAAAGCGATAATCAGTAAGCAATCAACAGACGATTATAAGTTGCCATCGGCACAAAATTCTCACCGTAAACAGAGTTCATGATAACCAATTGATAAAGACTAGGGTATAAAAGAAATTGAGAGCGGTGTGTTTTCATTCTCACACCGTCATTCTCTGGAGGTAAGCGGCTGAAGCTGAACAGACTAGGAATTAGGGAAACAGCCTCACCGGTTATAAAGATATCACGATATCTGGGCCTAAACATGGAAAACTCTGGCAAGAAAAACTGCTACACTTTCGTGAGAATTTTGCGCCGATGGCAAATTATAAACTTGTGCTATCAACTTGTGAAGCACGCAACAAATGAAGCGCAACTCACATTTCGCGGCAATACGCACATATTACATGATGACGTCCCGATGACGTCATCAGAAGCCCGAAGCACTTTTCACGACGTCCCGATGACGTCATCAGAAGCCCGAAGCATTCTTCACGACGTCCCGATGACGTCATCAGAAGCCAGATGCGCTTTTCACGACGTCCCGATGACGTCATCAGAAGCCCGAAGCACTTTTCACGACGTCCCGATGACGTCATCAGAAGCCCGAAGCATTTTTCACGACGTCCCGATGACGTCATTAGAAGCCCGAAGCACTTTTCACGACGTCCCGATGACGTCATCAGAAGCTCGAAGCATTCTTCACGACGTCCCGATGACGTCATCGGAAGCCCGAAGCACCTTCCACGACGTCCCGATGACGTTATCAGAAGCCCGAAGAATTTTTTGCGACGTCCCGATGACGTCATCGGAAGCCCGAAGCACTTTCCACGACGTCCCGATGACGTCATCAGAAGCCAGATGCACTTTTCACGACGTCCCGATGACGTCATCAGAAGCCAGATGCACATTTCACGACGTCCCGGTGACGTCATCAGAAGCCAGATACACTTTTCGCGACGTCCCAATGACGTCATCAGAAGCCAGATGCACTTTCCACGACGTCCCGACGACGTCATCAGAAGTACGAAGCACTTTTCGCGACGTCCCGATGGCGTGATCAGAAGCCAGATGCATTCTTCACGACGTCCCGATGCCGTCATCAGAAGCCCGAAACACTTTTCGCGACGTGTCGATGATGCCATCAGAAGCTCGAAGCATTTTTCACGACGTCCCGATGACGTCATCAGAAGCCAGATGCACTTTCCACGACGTCCCGACGACGTCATCAGAAGTACGAAGCACTTTTCACGACGTCCCGATGACGTCATCAGAAGCTCGAAGCATTCTTCACGACGTCCCGATGACGTCATCAGAAGCCCGAAGCACTTTTCACGACGTATCGATGACGTCATCAGAAGCCCGAAGCATTTTTCACGACGTCCCGATGACGTCATCAGAAGCCAGATGCACTTGTCACGACGTCCCGACGACGTCATCAGAAGCCCGAAGCATTCTTCACGACGTCCCGATGACGTCATCAGAAGCCAGATGCACTTTTCACGACGTCCCGACGACGTCATCAGAAGCCCGAAGCATTCTTCACGACGTCCCGATGACGTCATCAGAAGCCCGAAACACTTTTCACGACGTTCCGATGATGCCATCAGAAGCTCGAAGCATTTTTCACGACGTCCCGATGACGTCATCAGAAGCCAGATACTTTCCACGACGTCCCGACGACGTCATCAGAAGTACGAAGCACTTTTCACGACGTCCCGATGACGTCATCAGAAGCTCGAAGCATTCTTCACGACGTCCCGATGACGTCATCAGAAGCCCGAAGCACTTTTCACGACGTATCGATGACGTCATCAGAAGCCCGAAGCATTTTTCACGACGTCCCGATGACGTCATCAGAAGCCCGAAGCATTTTTCACGACGTCCCGATGACGTCATCAGAAGCCAGATGCACTTGTCACGACGTCCCGACGACGTCATCAGAAGCCCGAAGCATTCTTCACGACGTCCCGATGACGTCATCAGAAGCCAGATGCACTTTTCACGACGTCCCGATGACGTCATCAGAAGCCCGAAGCATTCTTCACGACGTTCCGATGACGTCATCAGAAGCCAGATGCACTTGTCACGACGTCCCGATGACGTCATCAGAAGCCAGATGCATTTTTCACGACGTCCCGATGCCGTCATCAGAAGCCCGAAACACTTTTCACGACGTCCCGATGATGCCATCAGAATACCCCCTCACCTACAAAGCGATTACTTACCAGCCTACGTACCCACTAACAACTTACCTGTCTGCCAAGTTGATTGCAGCTACCATTGGCAGTGGCTATTAGCAGTGAGGAGAGAAAAGCGTGACGGCCTACGGCCCACGGCGCACACCATGAAAATTTCTTAAGCTTTCGGGCTCATAACTTTGTTATTTGTGAATCGATTTGGCTGAAATGTGAACAGCAGGTGTCTTCTGGACCCCTTCACTTATATCCAGAGGGAAATCCTCAGAAATTCTGTTTTAAAGATTCTATAAACTATTTTATAAAATTCTAAGTGATCACAAGGCCTACTCAGACATTGGGAGCAGCGGACCGCTGGCGAAAATTCGCCAGCTGCTCAACAGCTGGGGGACAGTTGGCAATAAGCTGGCCAATGGCAATCACGAGGCCAACAGTTGGCATACACTCGGCATGTCATTTAATGCCAGCGACGGACGGCTGGCGAATATGTGCCAGTTGCCTATCAGCTGGGTGATAACTGGCATTCAGCTGGCTATTGGCAATTACGAGGCCGACAGCTGGCTCATCCTTGGCATCTCACTTAGAGCTAGCGGCGGACGGCTGGCAAAAAAGTGCCAGCTGCCTGAAAGCTGCGCGATAACTCGCATTTAGCTGACACGGGCGATCACACCTCGAAATTACCGACTGCTCAGACAATGGGGTGGACCGACGGCGGACAAGTCGCGTACCGACAGCGGGATGGGCGACGTTTGAAACGCAATTTGCCCGCGGTCGGCACGCAAATTAGCGCGGTCGATACGCACTGCCACGCGGTCAGCACGGAATACCACGCGGTTAGTACGTATAGCAGCGCAGTCGGTACGTCTTGCCACGCGGTCGGTTCGCATTGTCGCGCCCTCGGTACGCACTGCCACGCGGTCATTACGCTTCGCTACGCGGTCGGTAGAGCATTGCCACGCGGTCAGTACGAACGCTTTTCGGATACTAACAGCAGTGGAAACGCATCGTGACGCGGTCGGTACGCATCGCCGCGCGGTCGGGACGTCTTGCCGCGCGTTCGGTAGGTATTGTCGCCCGGTCGGTACGCTAACGCAACGCGGTTAGTACGCATTGCCGCGCGGTCGGTACGTACTGCCACGCGGTCGATACATACTGCCACGCGGTTGGTACGCAATGACCCGCGATCAGTACACATTGCCACGCGATCAGTACGCATTGCCTCGCGGTTCGTACGCAAAAACACGCGGTCGATGCAAACTGCCACGGCGGTCGGTACGCAACGCAACGCGATTAGTACGCACCGCCGCGCGGTCTGTACGTCTCGCCGCGCGGTCAGTACGCATTGCCACGCGGTCGATACATACTGCCGCGCGGTTGGTGCGCAATGACCCGCGATCAGTACACATTGCCACGCGATCAGTACGCTTTGTCTCGCGGTTCGTACGCAAAAACACGCGGTCGATACAAACTGCCAAGGCGGTCGGTACGCAACTCAACGCGGTTAGTACGGACCGCGGCGCGGTGGGTACGTCTCGCCAAGCGGTGTGTACGCATTGCCACGCGGTCAATACGAACTCTTTCCAAATCCTGAAAGCGGTCGGTACGCATCCACACGCGCTCGTAACGCATTGCCTCGCGGTAGGTACGGTATTAGTCCGCGGTCGGCATAAATGTCGCACATAGGATTGGCAACGGTTAGTACGCATTCACACGTGGTATGCCCGATTTTATCGCTCGCTTAGTCCAAAACTTTTTCTAAAAATCCGACATCTGTCAGTACGCATGCATGCGCGTCAGGCATATATTGTTTCCAACGAAATGACACTGTTTCGGAACGCATTACTCCCCAGATGCACGGCTGGCTTTCCAACCGCGAATTACGAGCTTTTTTAAAGGAAGCATACACGCTCGTAAATGTGGTTGAGATAACAACGAAAATAGAACGGTATGCCCGATTAAAACTCCTATGCATTTTGAAGCGTCAAAAACGACCTACAAGGCCGCTACACGAGTGAAAAGTTGGTCCCGTCCTGTATTTCTCCGCCTCCTCTATTCGCCGTACTCCTCCAAAACAGGGGTGCTGTGCTATTCCCACCGTCGTCGATGTATGTGACTTATTTATTGTACTTATTGTAGCACTCACAAACGTCGTTGACGGTGGGAATGGCCCAGCACCCCTGTTTTGGAGGAGGACGCAAATACGTGGGGCGGAGCAATACAGGGCTGGGCCAGGTTCTTACTCGTGTAGCGGCATTGTGGTTCGTTGTTGACGCTTAACAATGCGTAGGCGTTGTAATCTGGGCCATACCATTCTAATTTCGTAGTTATCTCCGAGAAGTTAACGAGCGTGTATGCTGCTTTAACCTATAAAATCTTTTGGGTTGATGCATAATTTTGGAACGGTTTTAATAACGCGTTTTTTTTTAGTGAAATTTGGCGTTTTGTCCTCATCCTCAACATTTATATAAAAATAATCCTCAATATTCAGTTAAAAAATGCGTCTCGAAAACCACACTCATATTCGCCATATTATGCTCTACCACTACGAGAAAGGACAGACCGCAGCCTAGTCATTTCGCGATCTCAACGAACTTCTTGGCAAAGGAACAATTATTCATAGTGCAGTACGGAAGTGGTTTATTCGCTTTGAATCAGGTGGCACTAGTTTGGAGTATGAAGAATGAAGAGGTCGAACATCGGATTTTGATGATGTAGCACTTTTGATAGCCGTAGAATAGGACGAAAGCCTGACAACGCGAACGCTGCCTGAAGACTTTAATATCAATCAATCAACGATCGTTCGACGCCTGAAGAATCTTGGAGAGGTATGGAAATTGGATTAATGGGCGCCACACGAGCTCTCCGACAACAGCAGAGCTGAACGCTTTCGAAATTCCACCGATTTGGCTGCAGCGAAACCAACAAACACCATTCTAACGCCCATCCACAAGTTGGGCGCCGTGGTCGAATCCATCGCCAATAAGGTATAGGATCTGCTCCCAGATCCGCCGTACACACCGACAGAGGCACCAACGGACTATCATGTCAATCGCTCTTTGAAAAACTGGCAAACAAACAAAGTCCTTGACGACTTCGATGACTAGGTGGCTGATGTCAAGCGTTGATTGCATCCAAGAATCGTGACTTCTTCGCACGTACAGGGTGTTTCATAATTATTGGCGCGCAGATATTGACGTGTTTCTTGAACCCTACCCTGGATTATGAGAATAATCGAAATGGATACATTTATTTATACTACCGTTAACACAGAACAGTGGTTAGATCTGGAAATATCCGCCATCTGTTCGAATATCGGCTCCAAGAAGTCTTAGAAAGACGTCGCAGCAGTCACGGAGGTAGTCGTCATTCATTTCATCCAAGGCTTCCCTCAAAACAGATTCCAGTGGGCCAATTTTGCATTTCAGGAATCGCAGATATCAGACTCCATCAGGGATCACACTAGAAAGTTTAGTGGATGCCGGTCCGACGAGCACGACCGCAATTCTTCGTGCGCGTTTGACTCAGGGTAGCACACTTCGACAGCACTCTTGAATTGCTTTCTCTTTGTGTGCTTATCCACGGCCTAGTGTGAGGCAGCAGAGTCTGCTGCCGCATCGGAAAGTTGTAAAGCTGTTCAAAACAATCTCTAGACTCGTTGTCCTGCTAACGTCCTTGTTGATTTTCATGTCAGAAACCACGAAAAACAGCGGAGTTCCACTTTCGCTTGCGATGCCTCTTAAAACTATCACAGAAGTCGTATGAGCAGTCCAACCAGTGGCATCTTCTCACAGTAAAACCTCATTGGTTCCTATAGCTGCTATCCAGTCGTTTTCGCATTTCTTTATCAACTTCAGACTGATGATTTGTTCCATCTAAAAGCGCCATGACGCAATGCGTGACTCCTGTGCAACGGTGCATGAGCTTCCTGAACTTTCGGTCTCCATTCAGCCTCTTGTCGGCGGACACCAGATGGGTCTGCTGCTATATGGTGTGGACAAAGATTCAGCTTCTTCCTGACGACTTTGCAGATGGATTCCAACCACAGATTCCTTTCTCTAGCTATCCACTTCATCGACAGTCTCGAATTGCGGTTGACTCGGGCAATCACCCTTTTGACAACCTCAGATATGCTAGTACTAATCTAAATGCTTTTACAAGCTAAGTCAGAGATCGGACTAAGCTGACAAAGACGACTGATAGCATTCAGGGTAAGTCTGAGCTGATTGGCGATGTGTCTCGTCGTGTGCGTTAATTTTGCATTGCGATGATGGCGCCGAACTTCGGATTCGCATCGATCATACTAAATTAGAAATCTACAAAACTGTGGTGAGAAATACAGAGCTGAGACTCGAAGAAATCCAAAAAATCAAAATAGCAAGAATTTCATTTTTTTTTCAATTTTTTTTGATTTTTTTTTTAAATCGAAGCCAGTTCGCACGCCAATAATTTTGGAACACCATGTAGAATCAGCCGAATGCCAAGCGAATGGGAAGCAGTTCCTAAAGTATATGCTGACTATGCTCTCGAACGATGATTTAAACATGTTTTAATTAAATATTATTTTTGTTCTTGTTGAATGAAAGTATTTAAAAAAAAGTTTCATAATTATGCATCAATCCAATACTTTCGAAAAGATTCAATGCTATATTGAGGATAAGAGAAATCATGGTTTTGGTTAGCTGATCCAGACAGTGACTGGTCGCTAGGCTAGCCGTTTTTAGCCTATCGCGTGTTTAGCTCAAAATTAAGTTAATGTTCACAAGAAAAACGATATTTGGCTGTCGGAGGCCTGCCGCATTAGATGGTTTTACCTTGCTTGCACGTTTTTTTCGTTTCATTCACTTTTGCTCCAGTGTTGGCCAAATATACATCTTCATGATGGAAACTCGTGAGTCTTTTAATCAAGGACGGTTTTGGGCATTAATGCGCGTCATTTTCATGGGAGCAATCTATACTTGCCGCATGTGCATGCATACCACCCGCTGTCAAGTCTCAAAACTCTCGTATTGACAGGCATTTTACAATATTTTCTCAGCTTGTGATGGCATTCCATGTATTTTCCCACCATCGATAACAGTTCTTGCATTTCCTTCCTTTGCCTTCTTCCTAGTTCCCCTATTCGGGATTCAGTTCATGGTACTGTAAGGTGACTACTTGTGTGATTTATTCTCCAAACCCTTGTGAGATCGAATGTACTAGTTGATTGTGATTCTACAACTTTTTCAATGAAATAAGTCAGCGGTTGAAGCTGCTGAAACGAGGTTTTTAGATGTCTGTTTTGTTGAAAACATATTCACATTTCTTCCCACGAAAGATAAGCTCCTTTTACAAAGAAAATTTTTTCACGAGTTCTCCCGAGCAGTATTTTTCATTATGTTTTGAAAAACTCGAAAACATCAAATGTCGAATATCATTACTAAACCACCTAAAACCACGACTAGACCAAGAAGAATAAGATGATGAAAAATGGTAGTATTAAGGACAGCAAGACGGGAGAGAGAAAGAGTGAGAATCTTCAGTAAAACAAAGAGATCAAAAAAAAGAAGGGAAGAAAGAGAATAAATTATTAAATAAATAAATAAATGGAAAGATAAAGCAAGAAAAAGTATCACAACAACACAAAGATGAATAAGAGGAGAAAGAAAAGTTGTTAGAGTTGTCGAAAGCGGAAGTAGAACGTAGAAGACAGAAAAAGAGAGGGGAAGGAAGGGATCATGTAAAGAAATATCCCGGCGATTCGAATAAAACTGGCAGTTTTAAATTAACTCTTCCGGGCACGCCAGAGTCGGGGGAGGGGAGAGTCGATAAGGTGGCCATTAGCGTACCCGATGACGAGGTGATCAAGAAGGTCATAGAGGTTTTAGGTGACAAAGATCTCGGTAGTGAGTTTAATTCTGGTCAGCGCAAATCCAAACATCTGCTCAAATCAAGAGTGGTTGTGAGCAGTGTAGTCTCCCACGTGTTAAGCTTGTCAGCATAATCAGAATATCAATTATACGTTGCCGATGCACATGTTCAACGGTAAGCTGAGAGAATGTCCACTGCTGTTAGAACTTGATGACCACCATGAACCGAAATAACCTCAGGTCCTGCCCACACATTACGCATTGGACGTAACCGGTTGGTAAGGTTTCTTGCTTCACATCGGCATGTTGTATGGTACCAACTCTGAGCAATTTACACCCTGTTACGCCAGATCGCGACCTCGATTCACAAGTATAGTTAATTTTGCGTTACTCTGAATCTGTGCGTACCACTTAATCATTTCTCCAAAAACTTTCTCTTAGTAGATACCCACTCTATATGTAGCATATGAGGATATGAAAATCCAAGTAGATTTTTTCTCATAGCCCAAAAAATCATGCGTTGCACAGATAACTCAAAGCTGGCATTAATAATATTCAATCGACCGCGCGATTATGTGCTATGATTGTATGAAGTATGAAGGAATTTCAGTTGTAACTGTATGAGAAGTCTTTCCTGCTCTACACATGGCTCTACAAAACTGATAGGGTCTCTATAAATACCACGCAACTACAGAAGGAATGGTACATAGTTGTGTTTTCTCACCCAAACATTATTCAAGGGCAGTGTTGATTTATCTCAGCATCAGAGTTAGCTGACATTCGATAAGACATCCTGAATGTTTGAAGGATAATTTTGAATTCCTGCTTATTGCTCGTGATCAAAATGGATGCTTAAAGCCACAGTCCAACCTCAGAATCGAATTTTTGTTTCCTGCTTATCTTGAAGAAAATTTTACGCTGATCACAAATGTGTCTCAGAATCGCCCAGAAACCACTACGAACGGAATTACGGCCCTCAAAATACTGAATTTGAACCGCGAGAAGTTCGCGGACGAGTTGTCTCGGGCCTCCGTTTTTTTCGTTATTCGCTGCCATCGTTTTGAAGAAGGTCACAAAGTAAAGCCACACCTGGGAAAACAAATGGAAGAACATAGATTTTGTTTTCAAAACCGGTCGCGCTTCTCTTCCTATCGAGATTAGAAGCTTGTCGGCGGGCGTTACCCATTTTTTCTTCCGTGGGGCGGAGTCGACTTTTTCCTTGCCTTTTTCTTGCTTATTTGAGCGAACTGAGATTTCGCGCTTGGCAGAGTTGCTATTGACGACGACCGGAGTATAATATCAAAATTACCCTGAGCTTGACTGTGCCTTCAAAGGCAGCGTTCACGATGATCATCCTCATTGACTTTCCACAGTGAAATGATAGGCGAAAGGATCCTAGGCCAGTGTCGAAAGAACGGTAGACAACGAGCCAGGAGCGGCAAAAATAACGGC
This sequence comes from Aplectana chamaeleonis, assembly GCA_029168955.1. Classification (NCBI taxonomy): domain Eukaryota; kingdom Metazoa; phylum Nematoda; class Chromadorea; order Rhabditida; family Cosmocercidae; genus Aplectana; species Aplectana chamaeleonis. Next base: position 449,879 of record JAPDOI010000085.1, on the reverse strand, counting down.
TGCAAACAAGCGTTCTTGGTGCCCCAGACACGCCTGATGCCCAGATCCGCCCCTTTGAATGAACAAATGAAGACTTAGATTGCTGATAAGTGAGCTGATCGCTCCATTGCACTGATAGGTATCATACTTCTAACGATCAATTCCTCCCGCTCAAAATTCAACGTAAACAAAGAAGGGCCTATTTTTGCTCAAAACTCGTCTTTCGTGAATTTTCAGATTTTAATGTAATTGTGTAGAAGGCCCCTCCTGTATAGCACGTGACAAATGCCACATCTCATTTCCTCCAAATAAGCGAGATATAAGCGACCACCACAGGCCCGACCCCCTTCGCTCACCACCACAGGCCCGACCCACTAACAAATTTTCGAACTCGATAGCGGCTCGATGGATGGATGAATTCCGAGAAGTCGTCGTTCTTCGGTCCATTACCGGACTGTTTCCTTCTCCTGGCTTTCTTTCATGCAACGATTGCAAATGAAGAGAAATACAGGCCTGAGACAACTCGTCCACCAATTTTTCACCCTCAAAATGTAGGCATATTTGAAGATCCATAACTCGGTTCAAAGGAGGTCTTGGAAGATTTCAGAGATACTTTTGTGATCAGCGTGTGACTCTCTCCATGATAAGCATGAAATCTGAAGATTATTTTTTTTGGGTGTCCTGTGCCTTTAACCCTCGTTATGACGAAAGTCAGCAAGAGCCTAGGAGAAAAACACAGAAAAAACTTAAAACCGGCCATCAGTAGGATCACTACGCCCGTGCATGTAGTTTTTCCTTCCTCGAGTAACAGGACTTTTTCATGAGCACTGACTATTCTCAAGAAAACGAGTTATAGGCTTGGGATAGATGAAGCCAGACGTGAACAAAGTTGTGAATTGAGTAATCGTTGAAAAAATACCCCATTTCAGTGGTTCCCGTCGGATTTTTTCTCAGTTTGTCACGAAGACCAACCCATCAGACTCTCGTATGTACAACTGTCACGAGTCTGCGCACAGAGCGCGGGCGATTGCGTACTGATCTCGCACACGTGCGTTCCGACCGCGCAGACTGACAAACCGACCCACCAGTATGCTTGCGTGCTGAACGCGGGCGATTGCGTACTGAACGCGAACACTTGAGTACCGACCGCGCAGACCGAGAAACCAATCTCAACGAGTAATTTGCTTGCGTACCGAAGGCGGGCGATCGCGTACTGAACGCGAACACTTGAGTACCGACCGCGCAGACCGAGAAACCAATCTCAACGAGTAATTTGCTTGCGTACTGAACTCGGGCGATCGCGTACTGAACGAGAACACTTGGCAAACGACCTTGCAACAGACCGACGAATCTATTTCACCGACCAGTTCGCTTGCGTACTGAACGCGGACGATTGCGCAGTGAACACGAACACTTGCGTACCGACCGCGCAGACCGACAAACCAATCTCAAAGAGCCGATGTGCTTGCGTACTAAACGCGGAATTTGCGTACTGAACGCGAGAAATTGCGTACCGACCGCACAAACTGAAAGAACGACCTCACCGACCAGTTTTCAGGCAGAAGCGAACGCGGACAGTTGCGTACCGAACACGACCACTTGCGTACTAACTGCGTGTGCTCACGTACTGACCGCAGCGAAACATATCTGCAAACGACCGCGCGCGTCAGTACGTCGCTATGGAATTCCGCGAGCGGTTGGTACGCAGCACAGGCGTATCGACCGCGTGCACTATTTCGTTTGCGCGGTCAGTACGCAAATGCGCGCGTTCGGTACGAAATGCATTTTTTGCCCGCGGTCAGTACGATAGTGACACGCGGTCGGTACGAAACGCGATTTTTCGCCCGCGGTCGGTCCACCCCATTGTCTGAGTGCATGAGAACGCAGTTATCCGCCAATCGGCACTCGGCTGGCGGTTAACCCCCCGTGGCCTTCGCTTGACGCTCAGTCGTCAAAAGACTGGCACTCGAGAGATCACGTTTTAACATGTCATAGTTTGATCTGTGATTCCACTGATAAGCCGAGGCCGTATATAAGGCGATTCAGTCCATTTAGTGTTCACTCGGCACTTTGATGCTGGCCCTGGATGATGACCTGAATTCACTCTACAGAGGCTAGCATATTTTTGGCAGCTGAGGGGCAAGTCCCCACGGCTAGGGGGGGTGGGGGTGGGGTGGGTCTCTTACCTCAGACCGTTGCGTAGGCGGTGTCCTTCGCAACCATCTGCGGTAAGGGACCCATCTTGACCCGTCGGCCTCCCAAAAGACTGGCGGACCGCTGGCAAATGATTGCCCAACAGCGAGCTGCCAGCTATTAGCCAAAAGACTGCCAACGACCGGCCAACGTCCTGGCGGACCACTGGCAGAGTTTTGGCGGACCGCCGGCTTATGGCTGTCCGACACCGGAAATGGTTTTTGCTCGCCAAGCAAATGCCGGCGGTCCGCCAATCCCAATGTCTGAGTAGGCAAAACCAAACCTCTCCAGCCGCTTCGCGGCTGGAGCGATAGAAAATCGCTCTGCTCTAGATTTGAAGACTCCACGATAACCTTGAGGCATTAGCACTCAACTATGAGAACATTTAAATTACATGCTAATTGACTAAAGAGCGAATTCAGATAGATGAGCATAAGAACAGAATTCGATCAATGAAGAAGATGGAAAGCACTGAAGTGCAACGGATGACGGCGCTTGGGCAACTTGATGATTTCCAGGTAGTATATTCAGATATGGCCCAGGGTAGTGACAGATTCCAGAAGAATAAAACTCTCAGGAACGACTTCTTCGATTGGCTCCAGAACGAGACCGCACAAGTAGTGAAGCCACAATACCTTCCCGTGGTGGAGATGACAGCGGAAGATCCATGGAGAAACCAACCAGAGAAAGAACTCCGGTCACTTATGAGCAAACGCCCTCGCTCAACACTCAAGAGACACCGGTTATGGTCCAGTGAGTGGCTAATACTGACGAGTGTTGTATTTTTTTTGAATTTTTAGCATGTACAATGACGCCTTGCTATAGTTGGTGCAGAGTGTTGAGTCCAAATCTGCGAAACTGTGGCTACTCACTTGACTTGCTGATCTCAATCGGTTCGCTTCTGCCTAAGGGCCCTATTAGAGTGCCGGCGCCAGAAGGCGCGGTAGCATGCAATGGCTGCAGAGTCGCACCAACCGGGGACTGGCCGCTGAGATTCAGCTTTGACTCAGCGACAATAATGTTTCTAAACATTATCGTCGCCGCGTCGGTCGCCGCTCGCTGGTAGTGACGCAGGGCCGTCGTCAAAACACTCTGCGGTGCCCCCTCGTCGCCGAGTCTATTTGATATTGCGTCACCCACCTCTGTTTGTCGCTGTGAGCGACGCCGTAACTTCAACTCTGCAAACCCTTTATTCGTGTCCCAACGCGGCTAATCCACATGTTCGCCGAGGTGTGTCGTCGTAATAAATTGGCGTGCTCATTATCACCGCAATTATCGCACCCAATACATCCATCTGTCGCTATTCCGCATCCTGCAAAGGAAACATCACGACTAGAGTGTCATTGAAGGCCAAATAGCTTTATCCTCCTTCACCATATTAATCCAGGACTTTGCTTTGGTCGAAGCGACTATTTCAATGCAGGACTTAAAAGAATCTTCAGATCATGTCAAAAAATTCGATCTGGCGTTCTTCTACAAACGTTGCCAAACAATCGAAGACAACTTTCCTTTGCTGTTCGGGAAGGTGTTGGAAGATGGGGTAAGACTCCGTCAATGACCGGCAAGACGCTGTTGAATCGCTGCTGCAGCGCTGCAGGGAATGCGGTAGATGGTTGAAGGCAGCGTTCACGATAATCATCCTCCTTGACTTTCCACAAAGAAATGATAGGCGAGAAGGATCCTAAGCTCCCAGTGTCGAAAGAACGGTAGAAAACGAGCCAGGAGTGGCAAAATAACGCCTGCAAACAAACGTTTTGGTGTTCCAGAACCGCCCAGTGCTCCAGTTCCGCCCCTCGATATGAAAAAATGAAGACTCAGATTACTGGATTAATCAAGTCAAGGAAGGGCTGATAAGTGAGCTGATCGCCCGATTGCACTGATAGGCATCACCCTTTATAGCGGTCAATTCCTCCACGCTCAAAAATCAACGTAAACAAGGGAGGTTCTATTTTGGCTCGAAAACATGGCTTTCGCGTCTTTTCAAAGCATGCCTTGCTATAAAGGGCACCAGACCTTCCGTAAACCGTGGAGACATTGGAAGTGAAATCTATTTGGTAACACTGCCCTTAATCATGAATTACATTGATCAGTCACGACACCGGCTGCAGCGGACGCTAGCGGTATGTCACTGACGCTAGCGTTCCTTAAAGCTCTACGACGGAATCAATAACAGTCGTGAAGATGGGAACCCCTGTGACCGCTGACGCTCATAGCTCGCCATGGACGGATTCTGAGGCGCTATTTATACTCTTTAACGCCAGCGCTTGATGCGCGTGACGTGCTGGCGTGGCGGTTAGGGGTCTGCAGAAATGCAGAGACCAGCGAGTGCTCTCCGGGCGCCAGCCTCGACTCGGCGACAAAAATGTTTCAAAACATTATCGTCGCTGCGTCGGTTGCCGCTTGCTGGCAGTGATGTGGGGCCGTGGCAGCGTCAATACACTCTGCGCCCCCGGTTGCCCTTCACGAAACGGAGATTATGAATTTAATATTCCAGCGGCGACGCTGTGACGGAGAGGAATAAAGTAGGCTGCTAGAAACATGAGGAAAAATCGTGGCTAACGACTGACAGCAGCTTGAATAAAATAGATTGTACACTTCTTCCTAACAAGGCCCCAGAATTTCCAGAAACCCAGAGTTATTCAAGAGAAAAAACCCTCAAGACTCATTTGTATTTTTAATGAAGTCAATTTTATCAGTAGAGCAGCTCCCTGCAAGCCGTTAACTCTCCATAATAAGAAATCATAGTTTCCCACCTATAAACACTCTCCTTCTTGGAGCGAAATTCCGGTCCGCAGTTGCGGGCAGTCGATGTTGCAGCACGCCCCTCGATGATAATCGTGCTGGGACAGGGATTAATAGCGCCGAGACCACGTGGTCCCAGCAGGATTGTGTTGTAGACGCATGCTGCAATAACAACTCTCCGCAACTGCGATCCGGATTTTCGTTCCGATGGCAACGCTATCTTTCCCTTTTCCATCTTACCTAAAAGCTAGTTACTCATTATATTGCTCCCTACATGCATATTTTCACGTTGATGTTATCCGCCTCAGACCTTCTTGCCCCTTTAATAAGTTCGGTGAAACACAAAAAAAGTTGATATTTTGCGAAAAATTGGGAGAAAAAAATTCCAGAAACTTCTGCACCAGCATGATCAATTGTCTCCTTCCGGTCCACAAGGAGCTTGAACAGAACTCATTTTAAGAATTGGCTCCTTCAGTACGCCACTACCAGAAGAAGTCACAATCAGCAATAACCGACGGGCCAGTGTGATGTATGAGGCGGCCTCTGATGAAGAGGATGAAAACGAAGACGAGGGAGAAGATGAAGAAAAAAGAGCAGAAGAGAGAGTCGATGTTGAAGTGCACGAGAATCCAAACCCTTCGAAGGTAAGTCTCTGTAGGCTAAAGCCCCATATAAAAATTTTCATCTTCTGTCAGGTCACGCAGATGCCACCTCAGCCACTTCCGCGCGCTGAGAAGCCAACCACGCTTCCTCCAGTCCAACCAAGAACGAATCCTGCAACTGCCCAAAAGGCTAAGTCATCTGTTGAGGATCGACCGGTAGTGGAAGGAGCAGAGGTGAAGGGGAACATGTTCGTGGCAATGGCTCAACTCCCTGCTGTTGAACCGGGTGATTTGAGCATTTTCGAAGGAGAGTTGCTGAAGATTATTCAAACGAGGTGTGTCCTATATGATTTATTTTTCGTGCGTACCAATGTAGTGTAGCTAAAAATATGTCTGCAAGAAGATAAAGGTATCGATGCTAGGAAGAGCTAAAAAGACTTCGAGATTATCAACAAGTCGCTTCCGTGTGAGAAAAAAATTACAAAACAAAAGAAATTGAGGGCAGAAATCGATTCACTGATTTTTCTCTCCCCAAGCTTCTTACGTCCACGCTTTAAGGATGAGTTTCCGTGTGTTAGAAGTAGGTGAAAACTCATAGAAGTGTTTCGATCAGCGATGGGTAAACTCTGGAAGGGGCTGCCTAGAGGTTACAGAGGATTCATCGCGGGCCAGGGTTGCACCAAGAATTCGATGCAAAACACCGAGAGCCGCGAAAATGCCGCGAAAACGATGTGAATTCACGGAAAGGTGTTTGCTGCGAATAGCCCGCAAAAATACCGCGGTAACCTGACCAACCTGTTAATGAGAGCGCATTAGTGCAGCAGCGGAGATGATTCAGTCGATAACACTCATGTGAAAAAAGGATGCCACAAAGCAACCTCGAGTGGAGTAATCGAAAAAAAAGAAATACCATGATCAAATGAAACGGAAACATTTGTAAACCAGTCTAATGCATAAGAGCAAGGGACTTGAGCAACCCAGGGGCTACGGAGGAACACTCGGCTGTCCCGCATTTTGTTCTGGTTGGGGTACAAAATGCCGAATTCTAGCGATGTCTTGGTTCTACCTTGAGTTTTGGAGGTAAACTGCCCTTCGGCTCCGGTCCTTCACCGAAGTGTCAGGTTGTCGGTAAAATTCAGGCGCTTCTCGCCAAAGGAAGGCCCATGAAACTACAACAATCGGAAGTGCACATGAGACAAAGCATCAGAGTCCTCCTAATCAGCTCACGCAGCTCTTATAAATTATGGCGTTTTCGGAGTCAGATTTAGGTCCGCGATTGCTGACTATGGCTGTTCCATCATGTAACGCGATAATAACCATGCTGGGAGAAAGGTTAAATGTTTCGGGACCAGGTGATCCCAGCGCGATTATCATTCAATTGCGTGATGCAACAGTCGGCATGCGTGTCGAGCGACCGTCGCGAAGGCCCTTTCCGGACAAACTTTTCCACGGCTGCAGTCAGGTGGCTAGGATACCACTGATTATTCGACTAATACTCCTGCTATTCGATTTACATTTCCGAGAAATCCCTCTTCGAGGACCACTGGACACGCACGCCGATCGCGTGGGCGGACGGTTTCATTCGAACCGACTTTGTATAGGTACGGGAGAAAACTACTCACTGAACTTTACTGCTGTTCTGCTAGACATGTTAAACATACTTATTTCTCCGGACAAGAATTATAAAAAAATTCTGAAAATTTAGCTTCTTGGCAAAAGTAGCGATTTCGTAATGGTCAAAAAAAAGTTTCAAAAATGTCTTGAAATATCTTTAAAAAATGATTTGGCGTAAATTAGCCTGGAGAAATAAAAAAGCTAAGAAATGAAGTGAAATAACCTAAAATACGATTTCGTGGTCGATCATATTACAAGCTTCTCCGTTAATTTTATCAAAGCAAAATCAAGCGCGATATAGAATGGAGCGTCACGTTCACCTAGCATGACCTGTGCTGGTTCCTTTATTACAACTTTAAAAATGGCTTAATGTTTCCGTTGCGAGCTTGGTTTCGTTTTGATAAGTTTAACGGGGAAGCTTGTGAAATGATCGACCACGAAATCGTATTTTAGGTTATTTCACTTCATTTCTTAGCTTTTTCATTACTCCTGGCTATTTTACGCCAAATCATTTTATAAAGATATTTCAAGACATTTTTGATACTTTTTTTGACCAATATCAAGTCGCTACTTTTGCCAGGAAGCTAAATTTTCAGAATTTTCACATATTTTTTCCGAAGGTTCCCTTTCTGACTTCAATTTTGCTAAACGATTTCCGTTTTGGAATGGTGAAACATCTAACAGACTATGTTGTCGTAAGAGTACAATTTTCAAAACTTGTGACCCAAAAGCATAAAAAATCCCACTCATTGCCGCATTTTGTGCAACATTTGAGAACTCGATATCATTGATCATAAATATTTTAATATTGCATGATGAGCAGAATTTCCCAAAGAAGTGACTTGTTAGAGCCATTAACAGTCAAAAATCATTGCGGCATTTTGTGCAACAGGCAAAAATCGATATTATTGATTGATATATATCGATAATGACTAAGGAGCGAAATTCCCCAAACAAGAAGACCAATCCCATCAGCAATCACCACTCCTTGCCGCATTTCTTGCAAAAAGCGCAAAAATCGATAATATCGATTATTGATCGATGACGTGTCATGAGTACGAATTCTGACAAGTTCAGTACTTACCTCCGACGACCTGTGTTGATTGGCTGCAGATTCACCCATACACCCCGGTCTCCATGGCCGTAGCAGAAAAAAGGAGTTTTCGTGCTCCACGGCTAATTTAGTACTCAGGCAGAAATGGGAACCCAACTGGGAAACGTCATAGTCACTCACCAATAGCATAGAAGCGGGGGCCAGTGAGGCCCCGGTCAGAGTTGGTGCTATTTGCATCTGTAACCCACCGACTCCCCCCCAACACTTCCCCCCCCCCCGCACCCCCCAACACCCACCCGGTCGATACGTATGATTAGAATGATGGAGTGAGGTTGAGAAAACCACTCGGTTTATCCAACTAGATATGATGATGATTACGTGGCCAACAGGATTGCACCTGTTCAGAGAAATAGTGAAGGAGAGTAAGGTGAAGGAACGGAGATAGCAGTAAGGTTAGCTTTCTAGTGATACGCAAAGTTTTATCTTCGACCCGCCCACCCGGTGATTTTCTCATCCGCCGTCATCCACGTATTGCGTCGCGGTATATACATCGAGTGATTTTCTCAACCTCACTCCATCATTTTAAACATACGTATCGGCCGGGTGGGTGTTGGGGGGGTGCGTAAGGGGTTTGGGGGGGGGGTGTTGGAGGGATACACCGAGTCATTTTCTCAGCTTCACCTCACCATGTTGTTCATACGCATCGACCGGGAGGGTGTTGGGGGTGCGGGGGGATACACCGAGTAATTTTTGCATCCCATTTCCAATGCATTCTGTGTGTATCGACCGGGCTGGAGACGTCGGCTCATCCAACTATGACCGGGGCCTGACGCCGAGGTGCGAGGGTGCTCAGACCAGTGATGACGAGTCAACGCGCCCGGTTCTGCCCCCTCCTCTACTTGGATGCGCTCTATCGATTACCTAGAGTCTAAATCGGTTCCATCACCCGGTAAGAGTGTGGGCCCTCTCACAAAAATTGAGCTATGGGTAGAGATCCAGCGTATGTTCCTTCCATGCCCTATCGATTGACATGGGAACCCGTCGCTTTCATGATCCAAGGACTTGAGCGAGTGCAAGTCCACTTGACCACTGCAGCCGGCGGCGCAGTAACTCTAAGCAAGATTGTGCGCCGTATACGACGCTGGTTTGATTGAGGATTTAATGGGCAATGGCTAGAGGTTGCCCGGGTCATAAGGAGCTGCGTTTCGAATCTCGATTAGGCTGACCGGGTGGTGAAAACAGAGCTCCGCCCCCAAAAGTTGTCGGGGACACAACCGGTCACTATGATTTGCACTGAATTGCACCCAAAAAGTGACCGGTTGAGGGACCATTTTCTGCCTGAGTGTGTAAACCCACGATTTCGAGGTGCCCTTCAAAGTTGAGGTATCAAGTTCAAATTGGAATGGGAGCGACCTGCATCCATTTCTAGCCTACTGTTCAAAAATGAGCTCTCTAGCTCAATTCTAAGTGTACCAACACGACGCCGTCTGAAAAAAGGAGATTAACAACAAAAACGCGGGGTCTTTCACTCTTTGCTCTATTCTAGGCCTGATGGATGGTGGACGGCAAGAAACACTAGGGGCGATGTCGGGCTCGTACCGAAGACTTATCTTCGTCAGGCGACAACTGCTGACGAAGAACGGATATCCAGGAGGGAACCGGGAGAGGTTAGGGAGAGAATCTCAGCTTGCGTTAGAGGAGTTTCTCATGTAACAGTTACAGCTCTCTCGAACTCAGGGAACTGGACCAACTTCTCGTCCAGCGACAACTTCAGCGCCGCTGGAGTCGCTGTTTGCCCCAGATCAGGTACATGTGCTCCGATGATTTTGTTTCAACTCATCATTTCCAGTCAATAATGCCGACATTTCAGACGCCAACTCGTCCTGCGCGATGCCTCGGAGATGCCCAGGATATGGACCCTCACCTGTCATTCGCCTGCCACCTCACACCTCGACTGAGCCATTCCAATATCGGATTCCATGACTTGTACTGGAATTACCGCGACGACAAGGTAGAAAAACTTAACAGAATGGTCGAATACATTTGCCTCGCTTTTAAACTGAAGGTGTCTAGAGTCAGCCGTGTCCCAGATTGGCGTCCTAATGAAAGGATCATTTAGCTTCATGAGGAGACACTGAAAAGTCAAACACCACAGAAATACTCCCCGCACAAACATTTAGAATTCGCCCAACCAAATTTTATCTAGCTCTACCTTGAATTCCAATGATTCGAGAAGTTTCTTCGTATTTTCCCAGCTTTTTCAACTTAGCTATCGCAAGAGCAGCCCATTCTAAACTTGGTCCGAAGAAGAATGCCCTCCCACGCGGCCGGCGTGCGTGTCCAGTGGGCCTCGCAAAAGCATGTTTTGGACTTGTAAATGAAATAGCAGGAATATTAGACAAAAGATGAATGATGTCCCAACCAGCGGTCTGCAGCCGTAGGAAAGTTCGTCCGGAAAATAAATTTGCGATGATCGTTCGACACCCACGGCGACCGCATGGGTGGACCGTCTCATTCGAACAGATTTTACACTCAGCCGTCTCCCAGATTGGTCTTTTAAAGGCACTGTCCGCGATAAATTTCGTATTCGTTTTTTTTTTCGCTGGAAATCGTAAGATCGGGGTCTCATTGGAGTGATAGGGTCGAAAGAACCAACAAAAATTAGCCCGAAAGAGCCCTCATTGGCTCTGAGATCCACTCTCTCTAGTCGTTTCCTCGTCTGTATAAAATACGTATCGATTGATCAGAAAGGACTAGCGCGAGCGGATTTCGGAGCCGATAATGGCTCTTTCGAGCCCGTTTTTATTCGCTCTTTCGACCTTACCGCTCCAATGAGACCCAAGCCTTCCGATTTCCGGTGTGAAAACGAAGACAAAATTTATCGTGGAGACTGCCTTTGAAGGCAGTGTTCACGATAATCTTCGATTTTGAGATTAGTCGCTAAATGGATTGTTTGGCCCCCGGATTGAACTGAAATGACGAAGAAATCGAGAAAAACGCACCAGAATGACACGAAATTACTACTCTCATCCCGCCTTTTTACTCTCACAGGAACTGTTCGTTGTGACAATGAAATCTTTTGTGGGCCCGTCTTTTCCAATTCTTTACCCTCTCTTGCCCCGTTCTTTCCTTCGGGCCCTAACTAATCCAGTTTTGCCTAAAATATTCTTTCATTTTCGATTGACCCCATGTTTCACCGGTGACAACCACCGTGAACATGTTCATCCAACCGGACAACTAGTCCAGGCCAGAGAATAATGTCTTTGAAATAAGACGTTTTAGTGCTTTTCTCACTGTCTCTTTGCAATTTTGGTAACACTTGGTTGCCAAGGCATGGTTTTGAGAGGAAAACTCGGGAACGAAAATCATTGTGAGCACTGCCTTTAAATGCGGACAGAACCGGCCTAAAGGAAGACAAATGAAGAGAGACGACAGGATGAGGAAGGACACTGCAGTGTTGCATTTGGAAGAGAACATAAAAAATCTATTCTCCGATAATAATAGAACTACTGCAAGACACTATTGTTTCCGAAATCGATGCTCTTCCCGGCGTGCCTGAAGAATACGGCAACTGTTGCGCATGCAGATGTGAATCTGAATTCACCGCGTTGTGCTTTTCTCTCGACAATTGGTCTGATATCTGTGATTTAGTAAATTGCCTCCATAAATTCAGCTCCGAAAACGCCGGGTTCGAGTGTCGAAGCTGGTTCGATTAGTTCGTTTAGAAGGAATGCCAAGAGAAGCAGGTGTCTGTCTAGTGCGAACCGCGCTATATGATCGCAGTCGAAGAACCGGCAGGCAAATTGTGAGTTCGTACTACACTGAAAATCAAAAGTCGATTTTGAGAGAGCAGCAGTTTGATTGATTGCACAGTAGAACGTAATATGATGTTTAATATGGCATACTTTGGAGAACACACGTTTAACGTTGGATTCACCAACAAGCTTCGAAGGCAGTACTCTCAATATACCTGTTTCCGAATTTCCACCGAGATCCAAAGGTACGGGGCCTGTGGCGACAATAATATCAAAGAAACGGCTGAAAAGAGCCCCAAATAATCGTACACGGCCCTAACTTCTGTGTAGGGCAGGGATCATACTTCCTGCGACGAGCGATGCGACGCAATGTTCCCCATCCATATCGTCCGAAAATCGATATGCCTGATGTGCACTGCCGCTGGAAGTATGATCCCGGTGTAAAGCGCAGTCCCAACCCACTCCTTTCAACGGCCACTGATCAAAGCGAACAACGGAAAATCGACTTCAACAAAACATACGGTTATCAAATGAGCAAGCCATTCCCCATGACGCACGGATTGAGCACATTCACTCATTTAAATATTGTTTCGATCAGCGGCCGCACGCCGACGACATCGTGTTATTCGCTGAATACAACACAAAACTGCAAAGGATTGTGGACCTCGTTTCGAAGTATGCCGCAGCCTATGGACTTCGCCTTCGTCCCGACAAATGCGAGCAGATGTGAGTCTCTCAGAGAGCGAAGCCATATGGATGAGCGAAAGGATACCCGACTCGTGGAGACATGCGATCATCGTACCTCTTCACAAGAAGCTATGCCTCACGGATCCTAAGAACTACAGAGAAATCTCTCTACTTCGTGCCATGTACAAGGTTTTAGAACGTATCATTCTCGAGCGACTTATCAAACATCGTGAAAGAACGACCAGAGATGAGCAAGCCGATTTTCGACCTGGAAGGTTGACCATCGACCAAGTGTTCGTCGTGAGAAGAGTAATTGAATCGTGGCAGCGGTATCCGAAGCCACTACAGCTTGCCTTTTTGGACTTTGAAGCTGCGTTCGACTCTCCTCATCTTGATCGATTGCTCAACGCTCTGCGAGCAGATGGAGTCCCGAAAAAGTATGTTCGGTTAATCGAGGACATGAACAAAGGAACAACAGCTGCAGTCCGTACACCTGTCGGATTTACGCCAGCTTTCGAGGTGAAAACAGGAGTAAGGCAAGGAGCCGTTGCAGGACCTTTTCTTTTCAACTTCGCCGTTGATGACATCATGCGTAGAGTTGCAGAACAATTTCCTGCGGATGTGATCCTAACACCATCAGGACGTTCCCTTGTCGACCTGGAGTACGCCGACGACATCGTATTATTCGTTGAAAACAACGCAAAACTGCGAAGGATTGTGAACCTCGTTGCGAAGTACGCCGCAGCCTACGGACTTCGTCTTCGGCCCGACAAATGCAAGCAGATGTGGGTCTCTCAGCGGCTTTCAATGGGAGTTTGTGTGGACGGGCAACGTATCGAACTGGTGGATGAATTCTGTTATTTGGGCTGTTTGCTGAAGAACGATGATAGTTATGCAGCGGATATTCGACAACGATGTGCGAAGGCTCATTCAATTATCTTACCAAGTGTTTGTGGTCTACCCGCATCGCAAAGGAAGTCAAATTGCGTGTCTACTTATCCGCTATTCGCCCTATCATGATGTACGGATCGGAGGCGTGGGCAGCACCGAATACGCAGATGGAAAGGTTGGACTGCACTGAGAGGAAGCTGTTTAGACGTTTGCTTGGATATTTCCGGCCGCGGATGTGCCACAACGAAGATGTCTACAACGAGATTGACGCCTTACATCTACGTTTGACACGAGGGAGGTGCCAGCATCTCCCAAAGCCATCTCAAGCAGCAATGGAATGTCGGCTTCGACTGCTCGGGCATATACTAAGAAGAACGCCGGATAGTCTCGTACAACGCGCTCCAAGAATGCTTCCAAATCCTGTCTGGAAACGGCCGCCTGGACGTAGGCGAAAGTTTTGGATGGATGTGGTGAAGGAGGATTTGAAATCACTCGGCATTGAAAGGCATTCCAGGCGCGATGTTTTACTTGGCAGGAAGTGGAATAGCGATCAATGGATGGATTGTGCTCAAATTGTGGCTGAGGATCGTGACAAATGGACACGGCTGACTACTAGGACGGCACACCTCGGTGAAGATGCGGAATGACCGCGTCAGGCGAAAGCCAACCGATTAAAGCAAGTATCTAAGTCAAGCGGCCGTTGAGGTAGTGGGCAGGGATTGCGCTATACGCAAAAGTCCAGGGCTTTGTAGGACTATTTGGGGTTCTTTTCAGCCGATTTTTCGACATTCCTGCTACCACGAGCTGCTCACCTTTCGATTTGGGGTGAAATCTCGCAGACGGTTTCCATCGTAGACACTGCTTTTTAAGTATCTATCCGACTTCCATTTCGATTGTTTTCGAGAACGTTCAGGTCAGCAATGTTCACACAATACGGGCGGAAGCCAAGAACAGAACGTGGACTTTCAATACGAGAGTAAGTTTTTGTCCCGCTCAAAACCTACTTGATGATTGTTCCTGATTTACTGATGATCTAATTCTGTTCAAGAGTTAAAAACAATGGGCTGCAGTAAACCCCCTCAGAATAAGGTTTAGATGATCTTAAACGATGGTATGAAGGATTGCTGAGCTGATCTGTCAGATCATCCTGATGATAGGATAAAGGATATGAATCTCATCTGATAACGCACCATTCAGATGACTAGGTAACATTTTTAAAATGATGCTGACTTCTTCAGATTATCTGAACTTCTTCAGATAATCTGAACACAGGCCAGCGAGAGAGCGTGTATTTCCGGAGAAGCTCGTCTCATATTTAAGAGTACCCTCGGAGCAACTTTAATTTCTCAGATGAAATATAAGCTATCATTATCAGCTATCACAAAACAACAAACATTTCATTTCATTTACTGAGAAAGAAAGCATGGGGTTGGTCGTTTTGTGAATGACCTAGTGCCGGTAATTCTTATCCTCACAGGTATCATCATGTGTTATCACATCATGAATATGCGAGAACGACAGCTTGAGGGCAAGTTACCGCTAATGGATTGACTACGGGCCCAAGTTTCAGCAACCAGTTGGGACTGATAACGATAATTATGAATCATTACACAATTAAGATCACCTGAAACTTGTCTGGAAGAATATCAGGTTATCTTATCAAAATAATATCAGATCATCTGATAGGGGTGGTTTACTACAGCTCAATGTCTGATATGTTTTTTTCATCTGGAATGGTATATGCAGATTCATGAAATTAAATGACAAGATTTTGACTTTACTACATCGAGTTTCCTTTCTACGTTTTTTTTTTGAATTTTTTCTTCAGTACCACCACAGCCCATATTGTTCAGACAGATACAGCGTCATCTGGGGTGGACTATGGCGACTTTATCGTCCGTTCAAACTACAATATGGCCGAAGTCGTTTTGTTGATAGAAGCATCTAACGTCGTGCAAACGCAGGTAAAAATTTAGTAAAGAAACATTTCTCTTGCTTTTATTATTGGAGTTCTCTCTTATCCGATTCGTCTAGAATTGCGCGGGCTGACATCGCTAAAACGCTTAGGCATCAGCAATAATTGTACTCCTGTGGAAATCTGAGTTGTTCAATTCCTGCGGATTAGCGGACCAAAACTCGCAGCAGGCAGGTGTGATGCTATATCATCACGAAGACTCTAGTCATACTGGTGTGGCACTAAGCCTCACACACGGCAGCTCAACAGGTGACTCGCCGTGACATCAACCCCTTCCCGCGGCAAATACTAGACGGCTACAAACTTCGATGAGACCGCAGTCACACCGCCGAATGTTCTTACCAGTATTATTCCAAGGTTCACGGTTCAAGAAGGAAGGACGAAGCACCAGTATAATTCTTGAGCTTCTTCTTGAGGCCTTCTTGCGCATGTGCTTATTGCCTCCGCGCAAGTAGTGCAGTTTGACGTGTACTTAAAGGCAAGGTCCGGTCAAATTTTGACATTACCGAAATTTGGGTTAAATAGATTGGGCTGGCCAAGCTGAACATGGTCTGAACGTTCCACGAACTCTGAGTCCTTAGTTGTGGAGAAAACAGCCTCAAAGTCAGAGAAAACGGTATTCACAGCATGATAATCATGGCTGGAATGATAGATAATTACACAGCACTTTTGAAGAATGCGTGGACAACCGCTAAAATATGGACCATGGCCACACTTTTCTGACTTTTCTGGATCATCGCTTAACGGAATTGGCTGGAATAACTTGAATAAGACCGGTTTTCACGCAGTTTTCGCATGTTCCTTGGGACTACCTGTACCAAGAGCACCGATTTAGCGGGAAATCTCAAAATCGAAATTCTGCCCGGACCCGGCCTTTAACCCATTCACGACCACGTGTCCCACCGGTGGGACACGCGTTGACTACCACTTCGGACCGCGTGTCCCACCGGTGGGACACCCTTTTTAAAAATCAATTTCTCCGCCACAAGAAACTACTTTCGAACCTACATGTGATCAATGTCTTGACCTACCCAAGACTTAAATAAAAACCTCGTGGTCCATCAGTAGGTCACATGCAACAACATATTCAGAACTTTCTAAATTCAGGTGGGCTGAAGTAGAGGAAAAAAGTGCTGTAAAGCAGCTTAAGAAGCACGTAGTGATTTCTTTTTCCTTCTATTGCGAGCTTTTAGGTTGTTTAGTACAAACCTATCGTTTGAAACTCGTTTACTTTTCTGAAAGCGTTGTAGCTCAGTCGACCCCGTTTTGGTTTTGAGTAATTGTTTCTTGATAACGAGAGCGTCTCGGAAGCTCAAATTCTGACACTGTCCGACCATCGTTGCTAGCTACATAATGGACACAATAAAGAAAAATGAGTTACCCGTGGGGCGCTATTCAAGCCAGTGTGTCCCACCGGTGGGCACGTTATACGGTGACGCAATATTGCACGCGGTCCGAACGTGCAGCCACCCAAAATAGGCGTGGTCGTGAATGGATCAAAGGCAGTGTTCACGATAAAATGAATAGGCGTGTTGGCTGTTCATTATCTTCAACATCTGATCATGACAGAGGATATTGTAGCCTGTTCTAGCCAATGGGAAAGCTTAACAATTTCTTATCATCTTTCATAATCAAAAACAATGAACAGCCAGCATGCCCATTCATTTCATCGCGAAAATTGCCTTTAAAGATGTGGTTCAAAGGGGCACGCAGAGTTGGGACCACGGCGTTGCTTGCAGTGATGAAAAGCGCTGGGTGATGCAGTATCGATTACATTCGGCGATAAGGGGGCACCCCGGACTGTTTTTACGATGCGACGACCTTGCGCCACTGACAGCGAGCGGCAACCGACGTCGCGTCGACACTGTTTGGAAAAGTTTTTGCCGTCACGTCAAGGTTGACACTTGGCGACCACTCGCCGGTCGCTGCAACACTGCAAACCCTTCAAAATGGTCAGCAGAGTTCAAATCGCAGCGTTGCTCGCAGCGACTAGCAACGCTGGGTGATGCAATAGCCATTACAATGGGCGACGGGGCGACCGACGCGGCGTGAAGGGACACGACTTTGAAGCTAGGACCTATCGGCCAATGGTATACTTTTGCGAGACGCTGTCGCGTCGCTCTGCACAGCAACAGCGATCGCCTGACGCGGAGCTCAGCCCTTTGAATCTATCGCTGTCGCAGCGCGCTGCATGGCATAGGCATCGACACATTTGCAGTATGTCAGCCCTTCGCGACACGTCGTTGCGACGGGCAAGCGACAAAAGTTCCTGCGACGGCCAGTGTCGTTGCTCCCATGCTGGTCACGCTCCGATTTGTGCTAAATGTCATGACTGTCGCTCGTGACAGCGACACAGTATACCATTGAACTTACAGGCGTCACCGCCCACCGTTGCAGGCAGTCGTCTCTAGACCACCTCACGCTGACAACAAGCCAAGTTAGAGAAGAGGAAGTTTCGAAAACGACTAGCGGCAGAGAGTATTTATATGCTAGTTCTGTCTTTGGCCTACCAGTTAAATAGCTCATCAGACCCCGATAAATCAAATGAATTTCGCGTAATAACAGTCCACGGCAACGGAAAAAGCTATTGTCGCCTAGAGATATTTTAATGCGCGATTCCACGAGCGATAGCAGGCGCGCGCGTAGGCTGGCGTAAGCTAAGGCGGCTTGTAAAAAATAGCCCCAGCGACGAGTATCGATTTCGCGTATGGTGGGTGTAGTCTCGAAACGGATAGCTGCGGACCACTCAGCAGCTGGCGCCTGTCGATCACCATATTTCTCGTAGGCGCACAACACGCAGCGCAGGCTGCCGAGGTGTCCGCAGCCATCTGTTTCGTGGGGACCCCTACTATAACTGTTCGCCCTCGCGTAGATTGTACTCTGCCTAGTGCTGTTCACTAGTGAAAGAAAAATTGCTTATTTTTCAGTCCGGATTCGAGGAGCGAACTCTTGGGATTCTGACAATTGACCTCATTTCTAAGGGAGAGCTCGTTTTCAACAATAAGTGAGTATGCTCAGTTGTTTCAGTGGTATTTTGACTCACTCAAATCTCCTCATCCCCCATTAAGGACTTATTCGGAAACACTTCGAGCAGAGAACGTTTTCGACAGAACTTCGAGTGGCGGAGCAGCTACGCCTCACAAGGTCGTTCTCAAAGTACTCGATGTTCCGCAAGAGCTCGTTCCATTTGTTGAGTGAGTACCAGAAACTCCGATCACCATTTTGAATCTTCTCATCTTTGAGTGCTGAAGATACTCTAAAACTTCAGCTCACTGCCTGATGTGCTCATTTTCAATCCGATGTTCGTGAGGTTGTACTACCTTTTCCGTCGCTTCGCAGGTACTGCACTCTTACGTGATCGCGACAATCATCTCAGCGCAGGTTAGTCTCACTTCTATGAAAGCCTGCTCACTATTGGAATCGCCTGAGCGCGAATTTGATGAAAAATACATGTATTTATACATTAAAGCGGAATCTGTCTAGAAATGGTTTCGGACCCTTTGCTAGCTCTATTCCCCTCTGTTGCCGATGAGCCCGATATGATGGACCAACTACGCAGCCTGTGGAACACCAATCTCAAGATTATGAAAAATGTAAGTTCCTGCAAAAACTTTATATTTCGGAATTTCCCTACCACGATGTGCGAAGTCAAAGGTCAGAAACTCAGAAGGCAACCCTATTGTTTCTAAATCTGGTGTATGGGTGCGCTTATCCACAATTTGCGCGAACTTTTGAATTTGCACTGCTTGAAGTCTTCAAATCGAATTCCAGAAGCCCGAGGCTGAACAGGCAACATCGTTCTTTCAAATATTCATGAATACGACGTACTGTATCCATAAAACAGCGATTATGCCACCATATAGAATCTGGGACACGAAAGCATTGGCTGCGCGACATCAGGTGGGTGAACCTTACCGAAAAGTATCGGAATGCAGATGCGAACCTTCCTTCTTTCTAGAATTTATAGAGGATTCCGCATTTGAAGTGAAGTTTCAGATTCTGAAGAAGTGCGAAGATATGCTCCGCGAGCACCGCTCTCCAACACGGTTTCTGCTCACTGAGCCATGCCGACCTATTAATATCTACGACTATTCATTTGATCTACTCGGAAGACACGCACTCGATTAATTGTAATCCGGATTGGAAGAGAGTCCACTCATATTTTATAAACGGAAAAGTAAGAAGAGATTTGCAAGTTAAAGTGTGATTCCCAATTGGCTTTCTCTTCGCTGCTTCTAAAATCCTGGCATAAAATCCCAGGATGTAGCTGAGTAGCGTAGCCGGGTTGACCGGTATAGTCTATCCCAATGAGACTGTCAGCCCGCGCGGCTCGCCAGCGTGTTGTTTGGCCATCCCGAAGGCATTTTTCGGATCTGTAAATCGATTCGCAGGAGTATCAGACGAATGGTGAATAATATCTCAGTCAGCTGTATCCTAATCGTGAGGAGTCCGTTCTGAAAAAATGTGTTTTCGGAGGCCGCTCGACAAGCACGCTGACATCGTGGGCGGACAGTCTCATTCGAACACACTTTGTATCATCCGGTTCGGTGCTGCTATCCACACAACACTAATTGCTCATACTCTGTATGCATAGGAGTAACTCCGTCGGAAATTTAATTCAAAAGTCCTTTTTCGGTGTGAACAGTGAGTCTTATCCCATTTTCAATCGCACGCCAATCTCGATTCGTCCTTCATTTTGCTGTTCTGGCACCATCAGTGCAGTCTTTCAAATGTCGCAGCTTTCGATGGCTACGTAATCGCTGCCGTTTTTTTCCGGCTGAGGCACTGCAGAAATTTTCTCATTTTCCTTTATAGGCGAAATTGTGCTAGTGTTGCCAAAAAGTCCAAGTATAAGAAAATTTTGGAACCTTTTGTTTTGCTGTTCAGGTTGGGTCTCCCTGTCAACATTAGTTTAGTAGATTGACGAAGCGCGACCATTGCGGCTCGCGTGCGGCATTCGCGGCATCAATTGCCAGCGGTGTTTAGATCGCGCGCGGCGTTCTACCTTCGCAGCCTCGTTCATGCCCTAGACCAAATTGTACGAGTAGACTCTACCTGCATGTTGAAAATGACTGGCCATTGTTAAAGCAGAGACACAACGTTTTTCTTTCATCAGAATAGAGAATCTGACATGAACTTCGCTGCATTCTGAGTCGGAAATTCCAATTGCCGTCACAGCTTTTCGAAATTCCGGTCAGAATTGATGAATTTTTGAGAAATTCTCAAGAAAAAAGAAATTTGAATCAAATGGAGCGGGCTCCTTATTCTTTTGACGTACTCTCGTTATCGCCTATTTTTTCAAGTTATGATAGGATGTACTGTCCCAATCGCATGGAAATTCTGGGTGCGCCCGAAGAAGCACTCTGATATGGGAGCGGCCTCAGAGCGCATGGCGCGCGCACCCTCTCCCGTACGAGTCTCTTTTCTGGTCTGCAGATGCTGCATGCAGCTTGAAGGTGAGCGCGCTGGGGCAAATACCACAAAAAATTACACAATTCTGATATCCCGATTTTGAATGGTTTTTGACGTTCCGATTTCCGTTTTCAGCTATTTAAATTTTTGCTTCTTAACTCAAATTCCTGCTTAAAAAAATCTTGCGTTCCTGTGAATTCCGTCGTGAGTGTGTAACTATGTAAGCTGGAATCGTTATGAGTCTTTTACCCTGCAATTACTCTGGCCACCCATTTTTTGTTTCTTGACGACTTTAACTTTACATCGGTGCTTCCGGCAGCAAGATTCTGCACCCATTGTAAAAACTTGTTTTCTCATTCTCGTTGTTGAATGTATTTTTGCTCAAATTGTTGTATGTATTAGTAATTTTTCTGCTTCGGTCGACTAACCTTCAGTACCTAACTATGTCTTATGATTCGCATGTGAGTTGCTTCTTTTCACTTTCAATTTGCTCAGTCCTCACTGTGGCACGGGTGTGCAATGGCGAAAACTCGCGCATCCTTCTCCTTTCTTCAGACAGATCATCACCAGAAAGAGCCTGAATACGTTTCAACTCCCTAAAACACGCCCCAAAAACACAACTTTGTTTTGTGAAACCGACGTGGAAACGGGAACCCTAACCAAAACAACCTACCTTATTATCTTTTTGAAGTTAATTTTTTAGTTCCTGAAAGACAGACACATCTATAACTCTAAATCCAACCTAATGGCAACTGCTTCCGAGCCTCTTTCGTGGTAGCTGTTTTTGCAAATGATTCTTTGTAGCGTCATACAAAACAGTATTTCTCACTCAGAGGCAGCATACGCGCTCGTAAACGTGGTCGAGATGACTAAGGAATCAGAAAGTTATGGCTCAGTACACAAGGTACACGCAAGCGCCAAAAACGACCCACAATGCCGCTACACGAGTAAGAAGTTATCCGCCCCCTGTCTTCGCCGTCCTCATCCAAGACAGGGTTACTGGGCCAATCCCACCGTTGTTGATGTATGTGGTTTACTTATTGTACTTATTATACCACCCACAAACGTTGCCGACGGTGGTAATGGCCCATCGTCCCTGTTTTGGGGGAGGACGGCAAATACACGGCGTGGGAAACTTCTTACTCGTGTAGAGGCATTGTGGGTCGTTTTAGACGCTTCGAGATGCGTTAACCTTGTGATTTCCGTAGTTAACTCGATCACGCTTGAGCACCTTTCACACTTATTTTGCCGTCCGACGTCCGGCAATGCTATCCGACGTCGCACGCGGTGCCCACAAGGCCTGTGGTAGAGCAACCGATAACATCGACCATCCACCATCAACCGAGAAATTTCGCACCGACGTCGAGCGCCGCATTGCGACGTTAGTCATCCGGCGTCGCACTGCGGCTTTCCAGGACGCCGCAGTCCTATCATATAAAGTGCCGGACGGCGTCGTCCAGCAAACTGTGAAAGACGCATTACGAGCTGCCGCCTTTGCTGCCTTCAAAAGCTGTAAGAGAGTCGACGGCGAAAACAGTTTATGTGGAAAAAAAAACAAGCGAGAGCAGCTCCCATCACTGTAGAGAAGAAACTTTGGTAACGCGAATACGGCTTCGATTCCAGAATTGGTAAGAGACATCAGCCTAATAGCCTAGTGCACGAGAAATCTCCTCCACTTTCGGCGTTTAATTCCGTATCTGGCTCATCGGAGATCATTTATACCGTTTGCAATCTAAAGCGCTGAAATTCTAACCATCTGTGAGACAGTCTCACCAACAAAAGCTGACGTAAGGTGGCGGAGAACGGGCGGCCCCATCACAGTTTCAGACTATTTGATGAGTCACACTGTTTCAGCGTTTTAACAGATTCGGATGGAAATCCATCATTGCTTTCAAAGCCGAACCTCAACAAGCTTTCTTCTATTTGCCAAAGTATGATTATTGACAGAAAGTGGACTTTTGTGACTATGTATGCGGGCGATAGCTTCAAAATTGTATCAAGCGTGTGATTTTTTGTTAAATCCTGTTTTTTTTTCAATTTTAAGTTTTTTCAATGAATGGACGATACACTTCAATACCCAGAAATTTCATTCTCCGGTCAGAAAAATCCCCAGAATTCCGCCTAGCTATTCCGAAATTGATTCAAGGATGTTTCAGTTTGATGATGATACTCCTCTTCACAGTTCTAAACAATGTCCGGTAATTTTCGGGACTGCTGCGCAACACATGTCTGATGGATGGCTCCCCTTCTGATAGCTTTACTGGTATTCTTGCAGAGTTTGAGGGGTGGGGTGGGGAGAATCGAGCGTCCCGGACATGGCGCGATCTGTTCTCGCCACTGATTCGCAGTCCCGTTTTTTCGCTCATCTCAGCGAGAATCGTTTTTTCGTCCGCACCGCGTGGATCGCCAAAGACAAAGACATGCAGATTTCGCCACGGATTTAGGTCAGATGAAAACATGAGGAGCCGAACAACATCGATGAATCTATCAAAATTTCACCTTCAAATGGTGTATTTACCCAGAAACTTCGCACTTTTCACTCCTCCATTCCTTGTATATCCTACTTTTTTCCTTGGTGTACTTCGAATTACTTAGTCTGCAGTTTCATTTGTTGTGATCTGGATTCTAGCCGTACTACTTGTTGTTTTCTAAATGCTCAAAAACAAGATGCTTTCAATGTTGATTGCTTATACAGCATTTACAGAAAGTTTGTCTTTCTAAGGAATGATTATTTATAAGTTGTAACCTGCTTATGCTCACTGGACCAATAAATTACTTGAGTGAGTTTACGATTTTTCTCCGTGGATTTTTCGATGTAGTTATCGGAGAAAAAAATCAGTATTGTGCGCATGATGTTCGCAATTTTATATGCAAAAATGTTTGGGAGGCCGTACTTCCCACAATGATATCCATTTTTTTCTTTAGATAAACGAGAATATCCGCTGAACTGATCAATGGAACATTGATCAATGGAAGCGAAGCAGCGAAGCCTGAAAATCGATAAAGCAACCTCTGTAAAATGAACCAGAATAGATAAACGAAAATTTTTCAGGTTTTTTTTGTTGCTTACTGCATTTATATCCTGATTTAGCCACCAAATTATGTTGGTTTAACTTCTGACCTTTCACCGGCAATCGGAAATTCTGGGGTCCACTGCGACAATAATGCCGAAAAGCGGCTAAAAATGAGTCATGATTAGCCCTACACAGCCTCGAAATCGCATGCACCATGTCCTCCCCACCCACTTCTTCAACAGCCGTTGAGGAAATGGGCTTGGCGGGCGTACCACTCTCAAGCTTTGGGCCGTATAGGACTATCTATGACTCGTTTCGGCTGTTTTCTCGTCATTGTTGTTGCAATGAATCCCGAGACTTTCGATTTTTTGTGAGAGTTCGAACACCGTTTTCATCCTAAACACTACCTTTAACCCATTCGCGACCACGCTCAATTTGGGATGACAGCACGTTCGGACCGCGGACAATATTGCGTCACAGTATACCTTTGCCCACCAATGGGTCTAGGTGGCTCAAATGGCATCCCTTTGCATGTTGCTCTTCATTTTTCATGCCCGCATTGCACCTAGCAATAGAGTATAAGCAGTATTGCAAGAACAGCTTTCAACATTCTTTCTTCCATGAGAAACAGCTACAGTTGGCATGGATCGCAGTGATACTTTGCGTTCCCTATTGAAAATTGGCACAAACTTCAATAGGGAACGAAAAGTATCAGTGCTGACTGTACCCAACACCAGGACAGGGTCAACTATATTTCAACGTCATCTAACAAATGAACAGGACTCGAAAGAGAACACTTTCTTCTTACTATTAAAGACTTGAAAGTTTTCAGTGGAAGAAAGAAGGAACCATCAAATGCTTCAAAAATACTTTTGCTGGTCGTTTTCGCTTTCATCACAGCCTACGAAGTTTTTGGAAAGGATCAGATATGTTGTTACTATGTTGTTAACGTGTAGCTAACGTTAGACCATAACCTTTGTAGTCGAGTCTGGTAAAGGTCAATGCATTGTCCGACTGCAGGTTTTAAAGGCATCGTACGCGCAAAAAACCGTATCTCATTTTTTCATGTTTTTGCGCAGGCAATTCTCTGACATACAGAATAAGAGTGGAAAGGCTCCACAAAACCATCGACTTTTGCGAAAAAACTCATTTTGAAATGTCTCGAATTAATCACTTCCCACCCCTTCGTCGATTTCGGTGTGTCTGGTGCAATACGTCGGAAGTTTTTTTCGCAAACGTCGGATGTTTTTTGCTTCAAACTTATTAGGTGGGTGAATTCCTGTTGCCTCTTGTTCACTGGAACTTATTCTGAAAAATAAAGTATCCATTGGGCAAGTTTGGATGTTAGAATTTCCCGAATTAAAAATTTCAAATGCTGAATCATCCGCGCATGTGGTGGCGCTTCTGTTCCTTGTGCTAGATGGTTGGTGAAAACTGGTGGCGGATCGTCATTTTGAACCACTCCAACTTCAGAACCTTATGTTTTTGACGCTCAAAACTTCACCAACGTGGTCCGCCGGGCTCAATCATGAAATTGAGCCTGAAAAATGGAAATCGGTTTTCAGCGCGAACGATGCCTTTAATAATGCTCGTTGTTGACTCGATTCTTGAAAAGCATGACCCACCGGTGAGCCATGCGGTAATGAATAGGTAAGCGGCCTCACACACGCAGAGAACCATATACTCTTCATGATTTTGACTAGATATACTCTAATAGTACATGAGGAGTTGGCGAAGAAGCTCTCCGGAAACCTTGATTTGTTAAGAAAAACCGATTTCGAACGGGTTTGGACCAGCCAACTTCGAATTTGCCTAAATGGCTCCTTGAAAACAAGTTGATCGCGAGCACTTACTTCCGTGTAAAGTAGTAGCAAAGAAAGGTGGAGGACGCTCTTAGAGATGTGTGAGAATGAATTTTACCTGGAAGACGAATTCGGAAGCGGAAAGAAATTTAAGCGGAAACGTACAAATTGAAACGTACCCTTCACTTCGGAGTCGATTTTACCCGAGTCAATCGCGTGCGTGTGCTCACGTATGCTGCTTCTCCTTCTTTGCTACGCTCTCTCGCTGTCTCTCCTCGATCCGCTCACGCCCGTGAAGGAGCAACGTGAATTTCGCTCCAAAATCAAGGGTGATGTTCGTAATGTTTCCCAACAGCAAGGAGGCGAGGAGGGAGTGAAAAGCGAAGTGGTGTGATTGGAGGGAACACCGGCTCTACGTCTCTGGCGGTTGCCTTTTTCTCTGATGCTGCCGTCTATCGATGGTGCAGATTTGTTGGTGGCTCTGAGAAAAAATACCGTATTCCCTCTAATAGAAGTACACCTCTATTTGAAGTACACCTCTAATAGAAGTACACCTAAAAGGGATGACTGAGTATTAGAAGTACACCCTCTATTTGAAGTACACCTCTATTAGAAGTACATGTAGAAAAGAGGTCTGAGTATTAGAAGTACACCCTCTATTTGAAGTACATCTCTTTTAGAAGTACATCTCGTTTCGGATAAAGTCTCCGGTACTCGAGTACTTAAGTGCTTGGCAATTCGAATGTGGCATTTTAGAGACCAGTTCGCACGAGATGTTTTTTTTTCAATATTGTGAGGTTTGAATATTTCCAAAAAAACTATCGGCAGCCACTTTCTCGGTCAAAATTGCTTGTATGGCAGAGCTTCCGATGAAACTTCAACGAAAAAACTTAAAGCTGGAACTTGATATTGATGTTATTTTCGGAGGAAGAATGAAGTTCCTTTAGATACTATACAAGAATTCTGATTTGATTGGATTTTAATGATTCAAAGTTGACTTGTTTTGGCCCAAGACGTTGAGTTTAAAGGCAGGGTCCGGTCAGAAGTTCGATTTTGAGGAATTTCCAAGGAACATGCGAAAACTGCGTGAAAACCGGTCTTCTTCAAGTTAATACAGCCACTTCCGTCAACCGCTGCGTCAGAAAAGTCAGAAAGGTGTGTCCATCGTCCATGTTTTAGCCATCGTCCACGCATTCTTCAAAACTGCAGCGTAAATATCGGTCATTCTGGCAATACCTTAATCCTAGACTTTGCAGCTTTTTTTTCTCCAAAAGCATGGACTCAGAGTTTGTGAAACGTTCAGTCGTCGTTCAGCTAGGCCAGCCCAATCTATTTAACCGGCATTTCGGTAGTGTCAAAACTTGACTGGACCTTACCTTTAACGTTCATTGGAAAGCCAAGACTCCCTAGCGTTACGAAGATGGATCATTCATGTAGAGGAATCGTTTCTACGACAAGGAAATCAGGAACCACCAATGGTAGGCTTAACATACATTGGATTGTGGACGCAAAGAACTCGCCTCTGAAAGAGCTGTTGTCAAGTCGTTTGAGAGCGATCGAAGTTTTTCAATCGCTCTGGAGGGCTCGAAAGGCGATCAATTCCATTGTAACAAGTTGATACTCATCGGTCTCTTTCTCATTCTTATAAAGCACGTGTCAACAGAGGCGTTACCGAACTTATACGTTTTTGGAAGAAATTGACTCGGGAAGGGTGTGAATAAAGGGTTTGAAAATAAGAAATCAGTGATAGTGGAAACCTCAATTTGGTGGAGCCCAGGTGGCTAAGTTTTTGTGGATGTGGTCTGGATTTTCACTACATACAAATTTTCGGTCTTACACTGGAAATCTATGCCAGAAATACAAACAGCCTACCACTGGAAAATCAAAAATTTGCCCCGAATAATAAAAGTGCACCCTCTATTAGAAGTACGCCTCTAATAGAAGTACACCAAAAAAAGAGGGCTGAGAATTAGAAGTACATCCTCTTTTTGAAGTACACCTCTAATATAAGTACATGTAAAATAGGGGCATGAGTATTAGAAGTACATGTACTTCAAAAAGAGAAAATACGGTATGCATTATTGCTGCGGCGTTTGGCTGCGCCAGAGAAAAAGAGACAATCGTCGGAGACTTAGAGTGTGAACTGTCCATAGCCATGCTTCCTCCAATCACCGCACTTTGTTTCTCCCACGTTTCCCTCGCCTTGCATCACTGAACATTACTACCACCACCCGGAAATAGAGGAAAGGAGCCGAAACCGATTGGAAGGCGAAAGACGGAAATGCGAAAAAGCATGTGACTAATTTCGAAAATTTCACGATTCGCCCCTAGCTCATTTTTTCGCATTTCCACGAAAAGACCTCCAAGCGAACGACGCATATGCTGATAAGGCGAGAAAACCAGTCCATGGTGCACATGACTCTCTTGGTGAAGGACTTTCCCATAAGCACAGAATGGTGTATACTCGATGTGTCAAGTATAACAGTTTGTCACGCTTAGGCAAATTGACGAGACGAGAACCAAAAAAGTTCCTTCCGTTTACGATGCCCTTAAAACGTGCTGCAGGATGCTTTGCAACGTTTCTTGCCTGTGAAGATGCACCTAATCATAGTTCACTTCAATGTTGCACGACTGCATTCTCAAGTGTTTCTTCTAAAATTCCGCTCGTGGGAGGCTTCAGACGGCATACAAGCCGTTTTTCGAGTGGTGGAGAAAGAAGGAAACTTTTATTTCTCGCGTAAGGTGAAAATTTCGATCAAATCGGAATTGTCATGGAAACAACTTGAAGAATAAGTTTTTGGCGCTAGATCTATCAATGCAAAATTTTTGACAAACTAGAAAATCGCGATTATTCCTTTTTGAACTTAATAAAGGTCCCTGTAGGCAGGTGACACACGACACAGGAACTTTTGTTTTTACAGTTTACCGCAATTTTAAAAGGACATGGTGCGGTTGCGGTCACACACTAAAACTAGGGTTGAAAACCTGGCTCTTTGCGAGATTTCATTATCGATCAGCAGCACAGTTGTCTTTCTGGGTGAGTTACAGTTTTTCTTTTTCTTTTTCTACTTTGTTTCTGCTTCAATTTTCCTTCTAACTGTTAAAATATTACGGATAGGGGTCTTTCATGGTCTGCGAGGAAATGCTCTTTTTTCGATTTCAAAACAGAATTTTGAAAAAAAGACACTTTGAAGCACGAACAAACGGCTAATTCCCCTCACGCACTAAGGATAGCCTCTATTCGCAGTATTTAAACTGTCAAACAAAACTAGTGCCGAAACTAACAAAAAAAACCGTAACTCACCCAGAACATCAGCTGTGCCGTCGATCGATAATGAAATCTGACAAAGAGCCAGGTTTTCCACCAGAGTTTTAGTGTGTGACCGCAACCGCGCCATGTCCTTTTAACATTGCGGTAAACTGTATATTAATTTTTTTTCGGCTGAAAGCAGTGCTAGAGTTTGGTAAGCCAAAACTGCACCACTCCGGATATATAGTTTACCGCAATGTTTCAAGGACTTGGTGCGGTAGCGGACTCATGCTAACATACGGTAGTTTGATTAAGCTATCACTCATTTTCTTTTCGAAATAACTGAGATTGGTCGGTGAGTTTTTGTTTCAACACTCACATTTTAACCTGTTTTCATTGCTTCCACAGATGTAGTCATATCGGTGAAAACAGAGACTTACCGATCTATCACAGCTGTTTCGAAAAAATGAGTGATACCACTAGCAAACTACCGTATGTTAGTACGAGTCCACAACCTCACCAGGTCCTACTTACATTGCTGTAGACTATATGTACAATTAGGTCCATGGATTGTTTCCTCAGAAAAAAAAATTAAATCTCACCTGCGGCTGGCGATATGGTAAGCTGATCAGCTGCGCTCTTCTCCCAGCCTAAATCGATTAGCAGGCTGGCGCATTCGACCACCGCGCCAGCCGCGTGTGAGATTTAAATTTTTTTTTGAGAAAAAAAGCCATGGACCTAACTATATGTGACGTTGAATGTAAAGATCTTAAGCCAAATTTGGTCTAGCTAGTGGACGAGGTGCCATCATTGCGGCAGGTCAAGAAGGGTTAGCGACACCACCGGCCAGCAGAATCTTGATCGCGCGCGACGACCTCCGTAGATGGACTTCAGTGCATACTGCCTATCCTCCAGAAAGGAAGCCGGGTGGAGCGGCGCGGAAGGTCGCGTTGCGCGCTTTCACGAAGGAGTATCCATAATTTCACCGAGATGACTTCTTTTTTATTGTTTAGATTTCTTTGTCCAGTATTCAGTCCGATATGTAAGCTATAAATTACCTAAAACAAAACCAAAATGTCGATGGTGGGACTGGGAAAACCTACTTGTCATCTGTTTCCGGCGCGCGGCGTGGTACTCCGCGCCGTACCACCCACTTACCTCTGAGGGGATAGGCTGCAGCTTTTCCGACGATTTCGAAATCGGGGTTTTCTCAACCTGCTGGTCTTGCACGGTCCTGGCATCTTTTTTTTCAGTTCAAGAATCCAGAGCGGAAAAAGTAGGTAGGGCATGAATTTCTGCTTCACGAGTTCTCCAATGTAAGATCAATTGACTAGTTATCAGACTTACAAATCACCAGAATTTTGCTACGCTCGGAGTGTCATGTTGCAAACCGCATTCGGAAGAGCTGTAGCTTATATTCTGGGGACGGAATAGTCTGAACTGTACAAGGCTTTAACCAGGTTTTAGCAAATACCCTCTATTGAGGAGCGAAAATCACTCTGTTCCTCTGCGTGCGTGTGCGGAGCGATGGGAGAAACTGCGAGAGAGTGTGGGGAGTAGGACACGCAGCATACACCCGCAAACGCAAACGATGGACCCGATAACTTTCGCTTTGAAGTAGCGGGTACACGAAGGTAGCGTCTAACCCTATGATTAGATTTAACACCATTTTGAAAATCTTCTCCGAAGAATTTCAGCATATATCTTTTGCGAAATTAGAGGTTTTCTTAGAAAAATGTAAGCCTCACGATAGAATTCTGTAATGTTTTCTGTGCAAATGGACATCGAATCGGATCGTATGCGAAATTCCAACGGCGAAAACATGAAAACTTCTGAAACAGCCAACTTTTTCCTTCTTCCAGATGCAGGCAGTACAGAGAATGAAAAACGAACTGGGCGTGCTTTTATGACACAGCAGTCCAAAATGATTTCTTTGGCCCCAGGGATGTGGACATACTGCGGGTGAACACCGTGGGTTGAGCGGGTGGACAATGGTCTGGTGCGATGACAGGTTCCGATCGCGCCTTAACTACTTCCCATAGCTGATTCTCGTTGATGATAATTATCATCGAGAGTGGTTTGAGCGGGGCGAGCCGGTTGTTGGTCGTCTCGACTCGTCGTACTGTATCACTTTCAACGGGGTGTGCGCGCTCTGCGTCTCCCCGTCGCGCATGTTCTCTCAGCCGGGTCAGACCACGCCCTATAGACGGTCCTATAAAAGCGGCTTAGAATTTTTAGTAGATCCAGAGCCGTATGGATCTCAAGGAGACGGAGGAGCAGCGTCAGATGCGACGCATCGCGTTCGTCGCGGTCGTCGTCTCGACGGCGGCGGTCATCGCGAGCGTCGTCACTTTGCCGATGCTCTACAACTATGTCCAGTCCTTCCAAAGTCATCTGATGGTCGAGACGGACTACTGCAAGGTAATTGTTTTACACTGGATTTTTTTCAGTCGATTTTTCACTCTTCTTGATTTTGCCAATTATTTTTTCTTTTATTAGGCTCGTTCTCGAGATATGTGGCTTGAAATGACAGCATTGCAAGCCGGAAAAGGCATGATTCACCGACAGAAGAGGGCTTGGCTGTTCGGACAATGGATTCCTGAGGGCGGTTCTGGAGGTGGTGGCTCGGGAGGCACCTACAACGCCGGTTGGTTACCCGGAGTTTCGATTCAATCACTAATGTATTCAAACGTTCGGTACCATTCAAATGTTTTGTGATAGCTTATAAAAGCGAAATCAAACCAAGACGGGTTCAGTGTTTCGCAATCTGTCAGATTTTACACATACTTCTGTCGCTTTTCTTTGAAGGCAGTGTTCACGATGATCTTCTAAGATTACTCGCTAAATTGATTATTTAATCTCCGGGTGAAACTGAAATAAAGAACAAATTGAGAAAAGTACACGAAATGTTGTACTCTGACCCCGCCCCCGTATAAGTGGTGTTTGTTGGGACGACGGAATCATCCATTCTTTGGAATTCTCAACTTTCTGTTGCTCCATTCTCCCCTTTGGATCCTGACTAATACTGTTTTGCAAAATATTTTCTTCAATATTCGTTTGACCCCAACCTCCAAAGGTCGCGACCGCGGACAACTCGCTCTTCCTGCCGGACAACTAGTACACGCCAAAAAATTTCTTATACTGAAATGAGGCGTTTCAGTGCGTTTTGGGCGTTTCTTCGTGAGTCTAGTAACGCTTGGTAGCCATTGGATTATTTTGAATGGGAAACTCCGAAACGAAAATCGTGTGATCACTTTTTCTGAGACTTTTTCTTCGCGAAAACTTTTGATGCCCTTCAATACACTTTACAATCTTCCAAAAATCCTGATTGTGAGTACAGGAACTGAACCTCTCACGAAGTCCAAGAGGAAGCACCAGAAACAAGTTTATTTAAAGTTTTGAACTGCTCATTCTCTCAATCATTCTTAGTAAAATTGGGACTAAAAAGCATTTTTGCTTTTTTTCCACATTACACCCATTCTTTTTCCGTGAAATTTTTTAAAGAAGATTCGAACCCAAAATATTTTGTTAAAATTGGCACATGTTCAGGTCCAAGTGGTGGCAATGGCGGAAATGGCGGAAATACTGCTGGATATGGTGGCTATGGAGCAGCCGTGAATGCAGAGCCAGCACCCACGTGCTGTACTTGCAACCAGGGTGCAGCTGGACCTCCTGGACCTGAGGGACCACCCGGAAACAACGGAAAGGATGGTCGCAACGGCAAGGATGGAAAGAACGGCCGTGATGCGGAACTGCTCTCGGCTCCCCCGAGCGAGCCATGCGTTATCTGCCCTGTTGGACCTCCAGGGCCAATGGGAGCTATGGGTGCCAAGGGACCACCAGGACCAAAGGGCTCGCCTGGAGAACCACCGAAGGACGGAAACTCTGGCGAGGATGGCATGTCTGGACAGCCTGGACCTATTGGAAGACCGGGACGTGATGGAATGAAGGGAGCTCCTGGAGCACCCGGACGACTCATTCCTGTGCCTGGCCCACAAGGACCACCTGGAAAACAGGGACCTCCTGGACCTCCTGGACCCAAGGGAAACCCCGGACCCGACGGACAGTCGTATCAGGTTGGATTGATAACGCTTTCAAACAGTTCAATGTGAAAAATGAGACAAAATTGTGTTCTTCTCTAGGGCCCACCAGGTCCTCCTGGAGATCCAGGAAACTCTGGACCCGAGGGACGACCAGGACCCAACGGAGCGCTCGGACCACCCGGAATGGATGGAGACAAGGGAGATTGCGGCCATTGTCCACGTAGGTTTTGCTCTTTTTCCGGCTTTGTCCCACCTCAGAATCTCCTATTGAAAGTTTCATTTACAGCTCCTCGTACACCTCCAGGCTATTAGAAGTCTTCTGTGCAAGTCCTCCCGGACACGCCCCCAGCGGGTGCAAACGTTCATCCATCTATCCGTGTACAATAATAAATATTTGCTCAAAATTGATTCAGTAATTATCCGATCACGCACTCATCATGAATATTTTGGAGAGAATTAACAGAAGAAAAATTGAAGATCACGTAGTACGAGGACGTTGCTGGACTAGTAAGTGGATTCCATATCCGAGGCTGGAGTTTAACACCTGTAGCATTCGCTGGGAAACTGCTGTGCGAGATTCACCTGTAACCCTTTAAAACTCCTCAAAAACAATTGTTGAAGGGACACTGAAGACCATTCCAAAAGGCGCAACCTATTATGCTCCTAATCGCAGCTTTGTACGTTTCAAAGCTCGGTACGAAAACTTCTTTGAGGAAATCCGTAGCTGGCCGACAATGGGCGGAAATCGTGTCAGTGGTTTGCAGGGCGCCTGAACTGCGATGAACAATTCGTGAAAAAAAATCGAAATTCCTCAACATCGGGTGGACTCGATTTGCACTGGATCGGTTGGACTTGAGTTGTCCGCGCGAGGAATCGGCGGCGATCACATTCCTTGATACTCACCTTAGCAAATTTTTCCAACACGATGGACAGCAGACGTCTGTGTGAGGGGGAGGGGGGGGGAGTGCCATAAACGATATCCTTACTGTGAAGTCTGTTATATGCCTATGCAAAACAATTAGAATTATGACAGCTAATACGGTCAACGTACGAATGCCAAGCGCGGTCCGTGGACAGAAATGAGTGATCCGTATTTGAAAAGTGGAGACACTCTCCTTCCCACACCCCCTCATCTTTACAGGATCAGAAGACTCGGAGTGACACGATGACGTCATGAACCATCGCTGACATAGAAAACGATGAGACTGATTCATTATAAGGACCCAGGGGAAGCTACAGCTAATCTTTTCATTCACATAGATTAAATGTATGGCCTGTCGACTGTTCTGGATAGAGCTGCGGAGGAAAGCTTTTTGGACACGGCATGCAAAAAAGGTAAGCAGAATCGATGTGAGCGAATTTTAAGATGGGCGCTGAATGAATCGCAATTCGGATGAGGTGCAGCGAACTTGGGAGCGGTTCTGTGGAATGTGCGGCGAGGAGTGTATTTGCGGGAGGGGGATGGGGCGCATCTCTTCTCGGAAGAGGTGTTGAGGAGGAACTAGGGCAGTTTCTAGGACTGACCTTAGGTCAGTCTGAGACAGTGGAATGATTCCGGTTGAAAGCGTCTGGAACGGGCGCGAGAGACATCTGAACATTGCTTTAGGCGAAGGTCGCTTGTGAGACCTTCCGATTTGGATCGCCAGGTCGCTCGACCGGTCAACTCGTGCACCAACCCAATGATTCGAATTAATTCTAGCATTTTGATAGGTAAAGAGAGCATAGGCGGATAATGACGGTAGAAATCACGACATTTCAGCAAAGGGAGAATGAAAACGCTGAAAGTTCGCCATACACGGGGCTACAAAACAGCTGTTCAGAGGACCAGCGCAAGATTTTCGCACCAGAGCGCGAAATATCGCAGGGTAGGGTAACGCTGATAAGACCCTGCCCGAGATGCGCGCTGGGTAAGATTTGGAAGGTTGGGTACCAAGTTCTGAGAATCGTGCCTTAAAGGCAGTGTTCACGATGATTCTCGTTTCCAAGTTTTCCATTCGAAACAATGCACTGGCAACCAAGTGTCACCAAAATCACGAAGAAACGGCGAGAAACGCACTAATTCGTCTTATTTCAGTGACATTATTCTATGGCCTGGACTAGTTGTCCGATTCGATGAACATGTTCACGATGGTTGTCACCGGTAAAAAATCGGATTAATCGAAAATATAAGAATATTTTTGGCAAAACAGTATTAATTAGGGCCCGAAGGAAAGAACGGAGCAACACAGAATGGAGAATTGCAAAGGACGGGTCCACAAAAGATTTCATTGTCACAACGAACAGTTCCATTGATACTTCAAAGGCGGGCTGATACTTGAGGATTTTGTGCCCTTCTGGTGCGTTTTTCTCGGTTTCTTCATCATTTCAGTTCTACTCGCGGGCCAAACAATCGATTTAGCGACTAATCTCAAAATCGAAGATTATCGTGAACACTGCCTTTAAGCGCGATTTCGGGTAGGAATGTAACTATAACCAGGGTTCGGCGTGAGCTGTGGTATATCACAGGGGGGGGTCGGTTCCGTAGACGTCCGGTGGGGGGGCGGACTCTCGACCAATCAAGAATCAAGATGGCCTTCTATCGGGGGTGGGGAGCAGGGATGAGCGGAATAAAAATTTTGAATTTCGGAAATCGGAACTCGGAAATCGAAACAAAATTTAAATTTTGGAAATCGAAAATTGGAACAAAATTAAAATTTTGGGAATCGGAAAGCGGAATTCCAAGCCGAAAAACTGCGGAAATAGGAATTGGAAATCGGAACAAAGTATACTTGCTGCTGGCATTGAAAGATATGTTCGTGACCCTAGGGTTAGAAAGCATAGCCATTATCCATTGATCAATCCCTAGATACTTCTCCATCCTAGACCCTGGACCATTACGAATCGAATTCCTGATCCCATGGGAACCCCATCAGGGTTATGAGTAATTGCGACCAGAGACTAAGAGACTACCGAGCTTTTTTTTTTGATGTCACGTCGAACGAATAACGACTAAAGAAATGAAAGATTTCCGTAAGCAATTCAGAAATTCGTGAGAAAATGTATACTCACTATTATCGCTCCTCAGTGGAGGGATCACACCAACGTTGACCTATAAATCAGTGGCGGTTGTTTGGGACATGTCGTCCTGATATGTACCTTCCGGTCACTACTGAAGGTCGGCACAGACTCGGTGGCATGTGTTTCGCGTCACCTTTGAGAGTTTCAACCGAGAAATAGCCCACCTGGTTTCGCAGTGGGTCCTAGTGAGCTATGTCTCGGTTATTTCGCAGTTGTTTGTCGGCTTTTCCCGAAACGGACAAGAAATAGCAGAGAAATAACGAGAACTACCCAAGACGCAGCCATCGACGGCTCGCCGAGCCGCCATCTAGGGCAGCCGTCGGTTGGGCTAGGCCTGCAGAGGCCAAGCTAAGTTGGAGTACCTAAAACTTGGTTAATTGAACCCACGGAGGTGTTGACATCTGAACCATACCTCTGGAATGCGTCGTACCTGGAGACTTACCTGGAGAGCATTATTTCTCGGCTATATTGCGGCTAATTCGCGGCGAGTATTATTTGGCGGCGATCTCGAGGCTAGTACGCGGCAAGCAGGCATTCGGAGTCTATTTCTTGGCCAAATCTCTCGGAGGCACCAGGCACGGTTCAGCCACCAAGCGAATCGGTAACCGTATTCAATCGCACCGACGTGACGGCTACAACGATTCGAAGTGCCTACAGATCGCCTTCATTGCATCCGGTGAAACGAAGCATAAATTACGTATGACGTTTTGCGAAGTCCGCATGGAACTGCATATATAATGTCGAGCACGGCATGCAGGTCACAATCATAATTCAGTTGATCCTACGTTATCTAAAGAGATAATGCTAAAACAGTCCCAGAACTTTTCGATTTTTTTCGATAACGATTTCTCTCGCCAGAAGGGCAAAAACCAAAAACGCACAACTCTGGCAAGTAGGCTCTCATTGAGGCCGCGAATCATGTGCAAATCAGTGGTTTGAGCCTTGTCCTCTTTCGAAAACGACTATGATTTTTAGTAGTACCTGCAGTTCGCATGCCTTCTTTCTTTTTTACACTTGATGGCTATTTTCGGCCTTCGCAGTGCTTATTGTAAAAGTCTAGATTTCTAACGGCTAAGGAAAAAAAAACGTAAGCTTTGGGTCCCTCTAAGAAGAACAAAGATAAAAGTGCGGCGAAAGCGGCCAGGAAGTGGGTAAAAATCACGTGGACCAGCAGATCCACCGAATCAACATGCCATATAACATCACCGCTCGTTTCACCAAAGGAACAGTTTGTTCTGTTTGTTTTGTTTATTACGTCACTTAAGGCAAACGTCATATACACATAAATAAACACGTAAACATACATAAATAAAAGTAATAGGAGTACAGTAATAGCCAGACGAATAGGTGTAATATGTTGTAATATGGTGTAATATGTTGCCGAATTTCTGATTACTCTTTATTCCATAGAACTTTATTCCAATCAAGCACTCAGGCAAACCATCGTCCGGAGCGGGATCGGAGAGCGACTCGAGCGACTCTATCTCTCCGCTCCGAGCGAAAATCAGACCTCTACTCGGGCCAGAGCAAAAGTTTCGCAGAGCGAAACCATTTTCGACTTCTGGATTGCTCAAAGTCCGCAGTTCCCCGGAACACACCGAATGGGCGTAATTGAATTTTTCAGATGTTTTTAAACGGTTTTTTTCTTTGATAATGGAGGGTTTCATGGAAGCTTTTCTTCACTTCGTGGTTTTGCCTGCTCGGATACACAGAAGATTAAATAGGTTTTTATCATGGCAGCT
The DNA here is from genome assembly GCA_029168955.1 of Aplectana chamaeleonis. Classification (NCBI taxonomy): domain Eukaryota; kingdom Metazoa; phylum Nematoda; class Chromadorea; order Rhabditida; family Cosmocercidae; genus Aplectana; species Aplectana chamaeleonis. The sequence goes on along the minus strand of JAPDOI010000085.1, from coordinate 412,067 downwards.
GCATTCCGCAAGGCTTAAAAGAAGGTGAAGGGTCTCAACTCGCCAACCTCTGTCAGTGGATGCACATTAGGATTAATTCCGCATTTTGTTCAGATTTCCGCACCCATTTTTAGGAAATCTTAAAGCGGAATTCCGCGGCCTAAAAACCCACGGAAATCGGAAGTCGGAATTCCGCTCATTCCAGGTGGGGAGGGTTTTGATAACCATACCGTTAGTATATAATATAACGGTAAACTGAGACGGCAAAGATTGAGACAGTAAGAGGTCAAAATAATGCTGGAGATCACAATGAGAGAGCAAAATGAAACAGGAGATCAAAAAAGAAGCTGAATTGTGAGAAACAACTGCGCAAAACAAATGCGGCAGGATATGAAATGGAGATGTAAAAATGAGGTAGAAACACTCAAGAGCAGTTGACAACTCATTGTTAAAGAAAGCATGCAAGACAATAGACGGTAGTAGCGTGGTCATCGCTAGTGGTTACGACCAAGGATGTGTGGATTTTTTTTAGTTACAAAATCTAGTTTCACTGAAAATATAAAAAAATCTCTTTAAGAACGGGCAGAGAACAGAAAATTCTCAAAAATCAATAGAGGGTGCTCAGGGTACACTATACGGGATTTTTCACAAAATTGAACTTTTTTATACATTTTCGAGAAAGGATTTTGCTTAATTTGCAAAACCCAACACTTAGCTATAGCAAGAAGTATAGACGCCCGTCAAGTGCGGATTATAAGTGCGAAAAGATGATAATTCTTTTTTCCAACCTTCCTTTCCCCAGGCAATAAAGCCTCGATTACTCGATCAGAAGCTCAACTTGTACACTCAAAGAGTGCTTTAATGCAGTCGGGGCAAACCTTCCCTTCCCTAGCGTACATGTATTAACACTGATTTTTGTATAACTACTGGTTTAAACGCTGTACTACTCCTCACGCTAGTATCGAGCGGCTGATCAGTTCGAGTATGAGTATAAATGACCTGGCGAGCCGCTCGCTCCACCGTTGAGGGCCGCTCGTACCTCTGTGATAGTTTTACCACCTGCCTCATAGCCTCACCATCAAATTCTTCACGCTTCATCTTATTTGGACTCTGTAACATCCTGCGGTGAAGTGACTTAAAACACGTTTAGAGTTTATGTGCATGACATATTTGGAGCCGAACTTTACCCCGCTCTTCCAAAGCAGTGGCGCTAGAGTATTCTTAATTTCTGCTCATGTGTCGCAAGTATTCATGCTCGAGCAACGCGCCAGTGCGGGTATGAATATTGGGCGCTAAGTAGTAATAATGGCTCATTAGTATTAGTATACAACAGCATTAAAGATTTTGCGTCATTTGACTACATTGCGTAACATCTGAGGTATTCATCTACGGTAAGCCTCTGGGTAAGGGAAATCACTATTATATGAAGATAAGGACTCAACTTCCTGATTGGAATGCGCAGCGCATTCCATCTCGCCTTCGTAGAGGCTTGCATGAATTTCGTGCCTATTTATATTGTGGTTTGCAAGGGCCAACCGACTTTCCAGTGACTGCCTTCTTCTCCTTACAAGAATCGTTACCGATTCAAGGACCCTGGAGGGATAGTATGTTTGATTCACCTTGGTTTGGAATCGAGCCCGACCGTGTACAGCGAAATGCAGCGCCTCCTGCCAACACGACACAAGTGCCCGGACTGATAACCAACCAGTATAGCGAGATTAGAGTGTTTAGCGTTTGAAACTTTAGAGAACCCGGGGCAAATTCACTAATAACCTATTGGCATAGCTTTGGTGAATTAGGCTTCTCTTCTCTAGGGCGATCCTGTTACAAATCGCGGTCCACGGTTTTCTCAGTTTTCTGCCAAATTTCGCCCGTTTTTACAGAAAACAGAAAAAAAATGGCCAAAAATGGGCAGAGAACAGAAAACGGAAAATTCCGCAAATCCCTGATTGCGACAATGAGACGGAGTCGTGGCTGATTAAAGTGTCACAAAAGTGCTCCTGGATATGTCAGCAGCAGTGGTGTTGAGTATTCGCTGTCATCGAGGTCATTACAAGCGAACTATCCTGTCAATGATATGACACAGATGTTCTGGAATTTCGTAATCTACGATGCATTTTTAAAGGCAGTGTTCACGATAGGAATCGTTTTTCTGCTTTTCCGCCTATCTTGAAGACGGTCCTGTGCTGATTCCAATAATGTTTTTGGACTCGTACAAGACTTTCTAGGAACGGAGTTATGGTCTCTCAAAAATTGAGCTAGGGTAGCATGGTGGACGAGTGGTCCGAGGCTTGTAACTTCCGTCTTTTGCAGCCGATGCATGCGAGCTGACCTAAGTAATGAGAGAAGTTGAGAATGAAGGGAATAAAGGGGCTAGTGATCGGAAACCATCGCTCATCTCACAATCTCGAGCATTCATTTTTTCACGTCGGTGGACGTGGAAAGTGCATCTGGGGTGTTACGAGCTGACGGGTGTCCAACTTTGGGGCCGTAGGGGACTGTTCCGTGCTCATTTTTCTTAGTTTTTTCAACGTTATGGTTGCGCTAAGCCCCGCAGCTGCCGATCTCCACCGAAAAATCAGACATGATTTTTATCGTGAGCACTGCCTTTAAGCGATTTAGGCACAGGCTCGATCTCGCTAAAGGTCAAAATTTTTTCTCAATTCTGGGAAACGATGGTTAGTTGAATGTTCCAAAAGAGCAATGTTCACTGTTATATCTCTTGCCACGTTTATTAATTGGCTGTCCGGATGTGAAAACGCACCCAAAGTTTCATGGACGCAGCTCAAAGCCGAACAGCGCTACATGGGGTGAGCGGAGCCTGGTTTGGTGCCATGAGGTCACATAGGTGCAGTTTCGAGCATGAAAACCACATTTTGTAATTGGCTGTCTGGATGTGAAAACGCACCGAAAATTTCATGGACGCAACTTCAAGGCAAACAGCGCTACATGGGGCGGGGTCCACGAAAAAATCGATAGCTGTGAAACATTTATAAGTATTTAACGAAGTTTAAATTAGGGAGTTTCGCGTTGCTACAACGTACAGAAGATCTAGTCACGGACCCAAGTAATCGATTTGGTTCTTTTAGCCGGTTCAAAACGGTCTTTGAAAAGCCATTTTTAGGAGTGATACAATCGAAACTTTTGTATTGATGATTTTTTGTTGGATTACATTTCTCACTAGCCCAACCACTTTGTTGAGAAGCTTCTTTTAGTGATTGTTGCTATCTCGAGAGAATCGAGATATAGATTCTAGAAGCAGCTTCAAATGTAGAATCCGAACTTGCCCTCTGGGAAAACCTGATCTCCCTTCTTAACAAAGTTATGAACACTTTCAAAATTTTGCGAGGTGGTAAGGCCACTCACCCATCATGCAACTTTCAGGGCGTTCCAAGGAAACTTTCACAGATTTAGCTAAAAACTTCTATGTTTCTCGCCTTCAAGTGAACCACACCAATTTTCTCGCAATACTAGCACTGGCTACCCTCTCACCGCGTAACTAATGGACGGCATTTCTACTTACCTTATATGAGGAATTCCAACATGAGGGTTGCTAGTGCTGCTAATCAAGGAATGAAAGGCTATCGGCGATTTTGAGGTTATTTAGGGTAGTAAAAGTAAGTCCGTTGGTTGTTCGTCGCTATTCTGAGGTTTAGCTGTAGGCTACGGTGGCTACAAGATGATACAGATGGCATTACCATTCCTAATATATGAAAAACTGTGAAGTGATTTTCGAATTCGCGTCTACAGCCCCAAACAGCGTCTGCAATCCATTGAAAATCAATGAGGGTGTAGAGAATTCAAAGAGACAGCGACGAAAATTTCAATCAAAGCAGTTTTGGAACCGTCAAAGGTCGCGGTGGGTCTCCAAAATTTTACCCTCGGTTGGGAAGCTTTGAATCATCTGTTGATCTGGATCTGTTGAACATCTGAAAAAATTATGAATAGACCTTCATTTCTTGGTCAGCAACACCAACAACCCACATGAGGGAATTTCTTACATAAGGTAAGCAGAAAAGCTGTCCGTTCGTCACGCCATTACTCTGAAGTTTTCGATAATGTTACGAGCAGGTTAGAATGTTAAAATCATGTTTCGATGGGCCTTATGAGCTTATAGAAACCTGCAGTTTAGTTATCGTTAGTTACAAATAGCGCTATTCGGCAGGCAACCTAGTAAACGTCGGAAGCGTGACAAATATTTGCAGGAACAACTAACTGAAAGGCTTTTGCAACCTCTTCCTTTATTGATCAGTTTCATCGTTTTCCACCGTTCACTTTGCTCGAGCGTTACACATCCTTTCTCAATTTTTTTCTTCACTGCTTATCAAATTTCTTGTTAAAAACCTGTTATTGTTTGCGTTAATTTCGAGACGAGGTAGCAAGCACGAGTAAAAAAAAATAAAACAGCGTGTTCAGAAGTCAGATTTTGACGGCTTTGTGGCATTTGATTAACAGAAATCTCAAATGTACAAAGCTAATAGCAATACAGTCATATTGAACTGCCTCGTTGAACTTGTGGCCACATTATATATGCAACATCCCGTTTATGCTTCTTCCGTTTAGTTTGCCGTGAAAAAATGAAAGAAACCCAGGACAAAAAAAAAGATAGCAAAATAAGAATCTCTTCTGAAACCTGTGCTAAGTACCTGAGACATCGTGCGCTCTCAAAATGACTCAATTTTTAGGCACAATCTCTAGAGTGGGGCTAGCTGAGATCATCAATGAGACTAAAAATGCGCTCCCAGAGTGTTACGGCAACCCAAAAATGATTTTGGGATTGATAACCTAGCACATCTGGGTCAATAATCCGTGCGAAACTCTAACAACTTTGAAAAGAAAGTTTTCGGGTGATATTATAAGCTTCCATGCTTTGCAAAAAGGTTTGGAGTAGTTTTCTACGACCTCCTCTTCGTGGCGAACTAACGATGTTTCCAAGTGCTAAAATAACGGAATTAGTATTAAAAGATCGAAGTTGTTCATTCACTGCCACAAAATGCCCTTTTGGAAGAAGATGATGGAGTAGTCGTAGAATGTACGAGGAACAAAGAGCCGTGCTCACACCTAATGCCAAGGTTTATTGCCAAAGTAGCCGGGGTACACGTCAGCGGATGGAGATGTGAATTGCATGTTCTACAAAATACTGCGTAATACCGTAGAAATCACACTTCTAAGCAAACTTCTGCTCTCCTGTGACTGTGTTAATTCAAATGGGCACAAATGGTTAGCATCTGAATGAAGAATACTTGTACGATGAAGCAATAGAGTTCCAAGTCACAGTTTATAACAGCTTTTGGTGACTGAGATGGGTTATATTTTACAAAGTTGATGCTAGATTAACTGAGGTTTCTTGAAAAAGAATTTCCCTATCTATTTAGTTATTTTGACAAGGCGTGATATAGAACTCGATTTCGCCCTTTGAACAAAAAACTTGTTCTTTTAAAAAATTTGCATTCGAATAAAGAGTGTGGTAGAACTAGAAAATGATTACACTATGTAACACGATTTTTGTTTCTGGCTTCTAGGTGTTATATTTCAATTGCTTTTGTCCGAAGTATGTAAAAAATGACTTCATTAAGAACAAACTTCGCTTACACTACAACAGCACGAAGAAAACACGTTTTTTGTGGAAATAGAATGATTTCTATTCTTTTTTGGCATTATGAACGGGTAGAAACAAAAAATGCACAATTCATTCACAATTATTTATTACTTTATAAAACAACCGATTCTAAGTTTTTTTTTCAGTGTTTGAAAACAAAATCAATACTTTGCAAAACAAATATGCTGATTAGTGGTTTGTTTTAACTTTTCAACTAGCAAAATTGGCGTCTCAAATTTATCGCACAAAGAAAAAATTTTAAGAATCAAAGTTTGTGAAAAAATTGCTATAATTGCTCTATTGAGGTAATCCCGTGAGTCGTTGTGGGTGTCATCATCTAGTGCTAATAGAATATGTTCTTTCATTAGAGGTAGATTAGGCGATTCTAAAGGAGACGAGTATCGACAGATATAATTATTCACTACTGCAATTGCACTATTTATTCAAATGCAAACTTCAAAAAATAAAACGTTTACGGGAAGCAATAAAGAGTCTGGGTTAGTAGGAGAAACCGAATATTATAACAGCCAAAACAGCCTGAACAGTGGAGAAAAAACTTTTTTTCAAAAACAGCAGTTATTTCAGTATTAAAGGCACAGTCCAAGCTCAGGGACTGAATCCGAGATTCCCACATAATTGTGAAGTAGACCCTCTCCGCATACCACTTGCCAAGTGCGAGCTCTCAGTTCCTCCGAATAAGCGAGATATAGGAGGAAGCCACCCTGCGGCGCCCATCTCGGGAAGCCACTTTGGCATGGCACAGTGGCGAGATGAGCGATGGTTCCCTACCAATCACCCCGTTCTTCCCTTCATTCTCAGACTCTCTCTCCATTCAGGTCAGCTCGCATACAGCGGTTGCAAATGACGGGAGTTACAAGCCTCGGATAACTCGTCCACGATGCTTCCGTAGCTCAGTTTTTGAGCGGCCATAACTCCGTTCCCAGGAGGTCTTGAACGATTCCAGAGACATAATTGGAGTCAGCGTGGGACCGTTTTTAAGATAGATAGAAAAACTGAAAACCGATTCTGCGGTTGGACTGTGCCTTTAAGTGCTCACTGTGCTCACCTTGGTTGGTGATTCAGTCAGGTTACAACACTCTTATGCTCCTATGATCGCTTTCAACCGCTACCAATACATAGATGCACATACAAGTAATTAGCACGCGCGTGTAGCCCCGCGCCCCGATCGACCGTCGTCGCAACGCGAACCCCGCGGCGCCGCGACCTAATGGCCGCGGCGGAGGGTTCGCATCGCGATCAGTAGATCGCGGCGAGACACTATTAGTTGGAATCAACATTTTAGAGAGTTACAGAACAGTTCCTAAAATGTTGCGAACACATTAGGGCATGGGGCTGCGCTACTTACGATCACGATTTCAACAACTTACGGAAGACTTCGGGAAGTTGTTGAAATGAGTGTTCGCAACATTTCTGAAATCTTCAGAGTAGAAGGTAAGCCACTGGTAATGAAGCGGGAAAGTCGGTGGGTATACTAGAAGAGGGGAAACAGCGGAAGGCGCCCGCTGCTAGGGGTTTTGAACCGATCTGGAACGTTTCCTTGGTTGCTTTAGGACGCAATTCAAACTCAGCAACGCCAGCGCGGCACGCGTTAATTAATCACCAAATTTATCTCGTCAATAATTAATTCCAGTACTAACTTCTGCTACCATGATAGTGGGCACGTATGCAAGTTTCACCTGCTCGGCAAAGTATAAGCCCTATTTAATCCTCTCCACCATAGAGCATTCATTGTCTTCGCAAGCGCGTCACGCAAGTTACGTGCGTTGAGAGTATTCATTCTCTAAAGGGGTCTGCAGAGTTACAGAGACCGGCGAGTGGTCGCTCAGCGTCAGCCTTGACGCGGCGACAGAAATGTTTCGAAACATTATCATCGCGGCGTCGGTTGCCGCTTGCTAGCAGTGATGTAGGGCCGTCGCGGCGTCAAAACACTCTGCGGTGCCCCCTCGTCGCCCTTCAGTCCGCGTCGGTCGCCATCGTCGCCGAATGTAATCGATATCGCATCACCCAGTGCTGTTCGTCGCTGCGAGCAACGCCGCAACTTCAACTCTGCAGACCCCTTAAGGGCAGTGGTCACGATGAAAAACGTTATCGAAAAACTACAAAATTCAGCTTAGATCAAAAACAGCTGAAATCTATGAAGGTAACGCGGTGAAAAACGGGCTAGAATCAGAGTTTATAAGGCTCAAAGAAGCCAGTTCGTGCACACGTGCACAGCGATGACGAAATAGATCGCAGTCTCATGCCGAGCAGTCAAAAATCATCGACATTCAGAGGAAGAAATAAATGCAAATTTACCGAATAAAAACAGTTGAACAATGAAAGCATCACTTCAGTCAATGTTTTTGACTAGATGTGAACATAAATTCGAAGGTCATTGATTGAAATTCAATTTCGAGCCAGCTGATGTTCTTGATATAAGAGGTCATCGATGGCGATGATGTGGAGTGGGCTCGTCCACCATCAAAGGACGAGAAAGTTCAGGTTTCAAATTTGGCCCAAACTAGTGGTTTTTTCGCGATTTTTTCTTATAGGTCCTACTACTCGAGACCCAGAAAAGGATTTGGAGAGAAAAAGACGACAAGCATATTTGATCGCGACCACTGCCTTTAACGCCCCCAATGCGATAGACGCGCGTGATGTATTGGAGTTGAAGAGTACGAATAGCGCCTGAGAACTAAGCATATGTATATCTGAATGATATTATGTAGTATGTCTCAGGTAAACAAATCAGGCTTCCACACTTTTTGAGTCAGCAACTGGTTTCGACCTCTGGTTTAGTCTAGCAAGACCGAGAAACTCGTCATTTATGTTTGTAAGTAATAGTGCTCGGTACGTTGAATAGCTTTAGTAGGCAGCTTGTGAGTTTGATCTATTCGAATCCACGTCTTCAGCGTATTGTAGGCAACACTGATAGAAACGCTCAGGATTTTTCGTGCAAAGACAATTCGAGGAATGCACTCAGACCGCTTATTTTGTTAGAGGTTTAAAATTTGATAGTATTCATGGAAGAAGGCCACTAAGACCAAAACACGAAAAATTCAGGTAATTTTGCAATGTGTATAATTACAAAACTTCGATACCATTATCAAAAATGCTGCAAACATTACAGGTATCGACGTTTCCAAGCAGCTGGCACTCGATGAGATTGATTCCGTGGGCGCTCGTAGCTGTGCGTACAGTGCTGCCTTCGAGTAAAGTTGTCAGCCTGGTGCGATCCTCGAGAATCACTCAGCAGACCGCAGTAAGTGAAATAGATCAACGCTCATACTTGATCAGGGCTCTCGTATCCAAACAATCCTCTGCATCTGTGCTGACCATGAAAAACAGACGAGATAAGTTCTTTAACCATCCGAAGCCATTATTGAGAGTTACCCGATGTCGCAAGTCCTCGTTTGACCTGATTGATTGTCATTCTTAGGCTCCGTCCATACGTGGCGAGAGCGTGCGATTATGCAAAATCGATGGTCATCGTGGGCACACGATTCGCTAGCCGCTCACAGGCGCTCCTTCTCGCGCGCCTTCGCCCGCTCGTTCTCGCGCGCTTACGCCATCACCACGAAGCAATCAGGAAGTTTCAAGCTTACTGCTCTATAACTAAAGCAAGTGGCATAAAACCTGTATCAAAACTACAGCCCTTGTTTTCCATAATCCCACCACGGAATTCGAAAACCGTTGGAAATCATGAGCCGTTGCACCAACTCGAGCTATTGATCACCCGATCAAACGTTTTCAATCGAATCAACACGAGGTAGTGGTGTTCGCTTGAACTAGTTTCTCATACACTGGAGGGGGCTAGCGCAGCTCTTCAGGGGGGCAACCCTCCGGGCACCGGGGCTTGCCCCACCAATCGGGGGGAGGGGGCTACCGCCGAAGTGAGAATTTGGCTTGACCGGAGCCCCCCCCTGTCACTGCCTTGACGCCACCTGCCACTGCCCTGAAGCCCCCTTGTCACTACCCCGGAGCACTGATGTCACGGCCCCGGAGCACTGACGTCACGGCCCCGGAGCAGTGACGTCACCCTCCCCCCCCGGAAAGCGTCGCCGCTCTCCTCCAAAAATATCCCTTCCTGACAGGGACTTGAAGTCCCCGTCCAGGGCCGGCCCTGTTGGGCCGAATGCGGCTCTCTATGAGGTGAGGCGCCTTTTATACCGGTTGAGCACGTGATAGATCACAGGAGAAATCACGTCAAATCGGGACAAAACTTGTAGGTCGTTTACACTGGTCTAAGGGTAGGAACGAAACCAATGTAAACTCGTTGCTCTCAACTTATAGATACCCTGATTGATTTTATAACAAGATCGACTTACTAGTTTTTGAAAAAAAATTTAATTTACTTATTGACGTGAATGACGATGCGTGCGTTTGGCCTACTATGCCTTCTCTGGCCTCTATTGTCGTAAACTACCTTCTACGACTTCCTCCCATCTTTTCCCTCTCTTCCTCTCGGGGGGGGGGGCAAGCGCTGGAGGAGAGCAGGGGCCTCCCGTGAAGCCCCCCTCGGGGGAGGCCTGCGCTGTCGCTCCCCCAAGTCGAAAACGGGTTCTATTGTCCGGCGCTTGCCCCCCCCCGCAGAGTCTGAGTTGCTGGCACGGGCTGTTCCAGTGTTGAGGAGCGTCGAGTGGCGCACAACAGCGGAAACGCCCGCTCTCGCCACGTATGGACGCTGCCTTAGAGGCAGCTGATGGTTTTATGACCTTCCTTAATCATTCCTTCCTTCATCCCATCATTGTGGAGCGTTTTCCGCTCCATTTTTTTGCAATTTTCACTTAATTGTCATGGAATTGCCCCACTCACCTACAGCATCTCCCTCTTGATCCGCACAACTGTTCTTGGCTACTTTTTTGGAGGTGCAATTTTCAAGGAATGCAACCATAAGAGTTTTTCTAGGCAGATTTTCTTTCTTCATCAGGGACTTTCGGGTTGGGAATTTCGCAGAGTCGGCCGAGGCCAAATTCATCATTGAAATTATCACTTCAAGTAATAATTTTCATGTGCAGTGGCCGTATTCATGAAACAACGGAAGCTTTCCCACGTTAGTATTTTCATCTTCGGAGAAGGATACTAAACGACAAAGTTTCTTTCAAAAATTTCCGTAAGTACCTACGACAAAAGTTTTTTGAGGATCTACCGCAATTTCTTTTTTTCGGATTTTCAAATATATTTCAGGTTTTTTATAGGTCTCTTGACTGCTTCATGTTTTGAAAATTCGGCAGTTGATTCAAATTTTTAACACCGCAAGCCTATTTGAATCTTAAAACTCTGAATTTAATTCAAATTTATTTTTGATTATTGAATTCTGATTTTTATTTGCGAAATTTGAATTTATTTAAGATTTCGAAATTATATATTTATTAAATTTTGATAAAATGAGTTTGATTAAAATTTTGAAACTTAAAACCTAAAGCGAACTTTAAAGTTCCGAACTGCCTCAATTTCTGAATTTAATCAAAATTTCGGATGTAGTTCAAATTTTGAGAGTGAGACAAACTTTTCAGCATTTGTGAACATTGTTGAAGAATAAAAAGAGCAAATCCTGTCGAATTTATCATTTTTCATCGCGATATTAATTCATACTAAATTTATTTGATATTTAGTTCTGTTTCATTTCATTATAATTTCAAAATTTTCAAGTTTACCTATTTATTGATTTTATCATTTTTATGTATTGAATACAATTTTCTTGAATACCTATTTATAACTTTATTCAAGCCACTGATCGACCTAAAAAGCACCCAGAATTGCAGAAGTTCCAAGATTTTAGAAGTTCTAGGGCTTCTACGAGTGGTGGTGTACAGATTTGGAGCATCGCCAACGCTAGTCCTCTGCGTGACCCTTCACCCCTCGCTGGCCGGCCCATTTACCAACACAGGCTGGCTTTCTCCGCCGCCTCTGATCAACACATATCGACTGGACGGCCCACACGAGACCGAAATATGGAAGAATCTTCAATAAATATGCGTTCCCATACACTCCGCGGTCAAAATATAGACGACTTCTGAGAATTTTCAAACCTTTTTCCTAATTCAAAATTTAATTTCTTTTTAGAATTCATGAAAATTTTATCAAAATTTATTCCATTTTAAATGTTTCCATTGTACGTTTTTTCTGTGAAAATTTCTTATTTTTTCATTTATCATATCTATTATATTAAATATTTTTAAGCATTATTCACTAATTTCGAGTCGATTTGTGTTGATCAGTGGCGGCGGAGAAAGAGAGCCCGTGTTGGTAAATGGGCCGGCCAGCGAGGGGTGAAGGGTCAAGCCTAGTTTTGACTGCATCGCTGCTGTTTTTCATCGCAGCGATTTTGCACCCGCTGTTGCAGCGATGTAGCAGCGGCAGCGATTTTGTTTATAGTGCATAGCCTCACGGATGATCGGAGAAATTCAATCATTCAGTGAATTTAATGGCTGGTATTCATCGATAACGCGTTTCGACTCGAAAACACTGATCTTGTCATGTGAAAGGGTCAATGTTCATTAGACGAAACGTGTCATTCGCTGGCAATCGCTCCATCGCTGCCATTTTGGCCGCGATTAAGCGATGGTCAGCGACCATTGAGAATCGCTCTTCAAGCAGCGATGCAGTAAAACATCGGATTTCGTCGCCGCGACCCAGCGATGTAGGACATTTGCCACGAAGCGATCACATTTGGTGCGGCTTTCCATTACGCGCGATGAAAAAGGAACAGTTGTCCCTCGCATGGCCGCAGCGATCACCTATAGTCAAAACTAGGCTTCACGCACAGGGCTAGCGCTGGCAAGGCTCCAAATCTGTACACCACCACTCGTAGAAGCCCCAGAACTTCTAAAATCTTGGAACTTCTGCAATTCTGTGTGCTTTTTAGATCGATCAGTGGCTTTAATAACTAGTAAAATAAATTTTCAAGAAATTAGTGAATAATGCTTAAAAATATTTAATATAATAGATATGATGAATGAAAAAATTAGAAATTTTTACAGAAAAAAACATACATTGAAAACATTCAAAATGGAATACATTTTGATGAAATTTTCATGAATTCTAGAAAAAATACATTTTGAATTAAGAAGAAGGTTTGAAAATTCTCTGAAGTCGTCTTAATTTTGACCGCGGAGTGTATGGGAACGCATATTTATTGAAGATTTTTCCATATTTCGGTCTCGTGTGGGCCGTCCAGTCGATATGTGTTGGTCAGTGGCGGCGGAGAAGGCCAGCCCGTGTTGGTAAATGGGCCGGCTAGCGAGGGGTGAAGGGTCACGCAAAGGGCTAGCATTGGCAAGGCTCCAAATCTGTACACCACCACTCGTAGAAGCCCTAGAACTTCTGAAATCTTGGAACTTCTGCAATTCTGGGTGCTTTTTAGATCGATCAGTGGCTTGAATAAAGTTATAAATAGGTATTCAAGAAAATTATATTCAATACATAAAAATGATAAAATCAATAAATAGGTGAAATTGAAAATTTTTAAATTATAAAGAAAATAAAGAAAACAAAATAATAAATATGTTATTAATATACATTTAGTATTAATTAATATCGCGATGAAAAATGGTAAATTCGATAGGATTCGCTCTTTTTATTCTTCAACAATGTTTACGAATGCTGAAAAGTTTGTCTAACTCTCAAAATTTGAACTACCGAAATTTTGAATAAATTCAAAATTTTGGACAGTTCGGAATTTTAAGGTTCGCTTTAAATTTTAAGTTTAAAGATTTTAATCAAACTGAGTTTATCAAAATTTAAATATATATATTTTCAAAATCTGAAATAAATTCAGAATTTTGCAGATAGAAAATCAGAATTCAATAATCAGAAATAAATTCGAATTAAATTCAGAATTTTGAGATTGGAATAGATTTGCGGTGTTAGAAATTTGAATCAACTGCCGACAAGAAAATCAGAAAAGAATCAAATTCAAAAATCAGAAATAAAATTGAATTACACTCTGAATCATTGAAATTGATTGAATTTGTAGTATTAAAAAGTTGAGCATATTATCGAGCTCCCGAAACTTTGAATAAGCAACAGTTTCCCAAAAAAAATCAAATCGAAAGTTTGAAAAAAAAAGTGGGAAGTTCAAAATCACGATTAATTTTGAATAAAACTCAGAAATTCCGAGCTTTGAATAATTTTCCAATGTTAAAAATTGAATCAGATGCAAAATTTTTGAATTGAACTCGAATCCTCAAAATCTGAAGGGAATTGAAAATTTTCAGAAAAAAAACGAAAAAAATTATAATTATATTCGGTTAATTATTGTGCATACATAAGTGTAAATAGCTATTCAAAAGGTCACGAATTTCGCCTTGAGAATGAAGTGGGAAGTTTGCGAAAATTCTCCGAATTAGCGGAAAGTGTGCGGTGACAAGTCAGCAGCCCCTCAGCTGAATTTAGAAAAAGCCATTACATTTCAATGTTTGAACCTCAATGCCAGTGAATTGATTTTTATTCCGTGAAACAACTACTCTGCCAATCTCTATTTACAATGATTCTACTAAAGAACGTGAGTGACCGACTCTGTCGACTTCTCGGGGGGACGCCCGGTTGTATCGCCGCAGCCTGACCCCGTCGCGACGCGGCGTCGCGCGGCTAGGTCGCGGACGAGTTACCCTCCGCGATACGAGATTTGAATCTTAAAGGACGCATTGGAATCCTAAAGGACGCGCAGACCCTGTTTACTGCAATATTCCCTTGCTCAATGTCTTCCTATCACTGTTTCCCCGCCGTATGATTCTTCACACGCTATTCGTACTGATATTCACTGTTATTCTAGTCTTCGTCTACGTTTCTAACTGATATTCACTATTATTCTAGTCTTCGTCTACGTTACCGTCCAAGCCGTGCTTTTCTGGGCATTTTGCGATTAAATTCGCGTTCTCTAGAACGTGTATTTTATCGCAGAAACTCAGAAAAAGGCTAGTGCTTCTTTACCTTTACATTTAGCAGCAGCACAGAGACCAGCTACAGTTTGTAATAGGTTTTTTTTCGAATTTTAGAGATTTTTAAATAGAATTTTAGAGAACGAATCATGAATAAATTCTCCTGTTTTTTCGTCCGATCTAAGCATTACTGCGAAAAAGGTTCTTGATTTTGTGGAAACACCGAAATTTTCAACATTTAATGCAAACAATAAATTGTTTTCATTTGCAATCGATGATGGAAACTTGTGACTTTGTGCTAAAACTTCCACTTAAATCAAGATAATGTATTCATAATCATAAAAGTTCGAACGAATAGGGTGGAAGATTTTTTTTTGGTGAGCGTGGAAATATTTCTTCATGACGGGAACTTTTCTCAAGTTCTCTGCGACTGCAGCTATGAGTCACAGTTTAAGTCTGGTTTTCGTCAAATCTTCCTTCCACTATGCCCCTACTTTCCCCTGCCCCTATTTGAAATCTATAGTCGGTTTTTTGAAGAATTATGCATACAGTATGTACTATTTTCTCTGATGGCAACTATTTTTGAACTTGGGGTTTATTTAACTTAAATTTTTAACGAAGTCATAAATTGTCTTAATCTAGGTGGGTTTTCCAAAAATCACCCTCCACTATGCCCAATTGCTCCCCGATTTTAAAAAGTGTCACTATTTGGTGGGTTTTTTGAAATCAAAATCCTTCGCTCGAATTCCCGCGATTCATCGAAAAACTGACAAAAATAGTTTTGTTCGTAATTTGTGTTCTCAAAGTTCCCTACCATATTGTACAGCAACAACATAAATTACATTTATTATAATATATACATATATATATATATATTTATTTTGTACTATATCTATGGAATTGTTGCACAGAAAAGAGAAGAGATGGCCTTCTTCTTCGTCGTCAGAATTCCTGAAAAAAATTTATATTTGTATTCCTGATTGTGGGCGAGTAACTCACCTCAGACCACTTTTTCTGTCACAAATCGGGACATCCTCCTGCAGTAAGTTGTTATTGTTACTGTCCTTAGGACAGGGTTGCGTTGCAGTACGCGCTTAAAGCGTTCCATTTCGCGTTAGACCCGTCTTCTGCGCACCCTGTCCTTTTTGCTGAGCCTTTTACCGTCCGTCCGTCTCTAAATACATTGAAATAAATTTTGTTGAGCAGCTATGATTTTTGATGAAGTGTATATTGTCTGTACCCTTTCTACATTGAGGAGAGCTCCCTTCGCAGTTGTCGTAGCGCTTTTGAGCGCTTTAATTAGATTGTCCAAACGTGGATACCGTGTTCCCTCCATAAGGACGCCAAGGAGCCTGTAAAAAATGAGCGATTAATTGCACATGAACAAAGTCGCGAAGTTTTTCTCACACCTGTTATGCGATTCCGCTACATTACTTGTTCTTAGCTCCGTGACGTCCCACTTGTACCACATGTTCGCGTATGGTCCCTCGTACCATATCTTCTTCATGTATGTGAGGAACATGCGGCACAGCTCGAAGGCGGGGTGCTCCCTCGGGACTGGAGGTCGGACCAGAGCGGGGACCAGGGCTGGGCACACGTCCCGGCTTGGCGAATCTGAATATGCACCCCCCTTAGCTCGGTAATTTTTAGGCACCCCCTTATGGGAAATCGAAATTGGCTGTTTTCCGAATAGTTGGACAGCCATGATCTTGACCTCCTGATTTTGATGAACAAGAATATAAAAAAAGCACTGAATAGATAATATTCCGAAAATGGCAACAAAAAAGGTAGTGTAATTTCTGAACTTCAAAACAACCCCATGAGGAAAATTTGTTAGTAAGACGGTAAGTTATGACAAAAGATAAAACATTTTTTCAACTTAAAACAATCGAACAATTACCAACAACAGAACTACTACTATTGCAATAATTAATGTTTCCTGTCGAATGTTTTCATAAACCTATAAAGGATTAGTTAATCTGTGTTTGATTGTTCTGATGTGGAAATCAGAACTATTTTGTGTTGTGGAACAATGATAG
Source organism: Aplectana chamaeleonis (assembly GCA_029168955.1). NCBI lineage: Eukaryota > Metazoa > Nematoda > Chromadorea > Rhabditida > Cosmocercidae > Aplectana > Aplectana chamaeleonis. Next base: position 395,568 of record JAPDOI010000085.1, on the reverse strand, counting down.
GATTAATGTGATTCGTAGGGAGTAGAAAACCCGAGTTTTACCCTCCTAGAATGCCGCAATCCCTTGAAAATCGGCTTGCCGTGTGATACGGTGTTTGTACGCAGCTACACAGCGCACACCGGAATGGACGCGCACACAATATTAATAAAAAATGTATTTTATTACAGAACGGGGAAGAGAAAAGGATTGAAACTGAAGGAAATGGAAGATGGTAAAGGTAGTCTATTCTGGATGTACCCATTTCAGAAATTTAATGTAAATAAACAAAGTTAGAGCTGGTGTAAATATTTAGCCGTGACAAGGTTCATTCAAACGAACCTAGTTGATCAAAACTAGCATTAAACAAAGAGCAAAGGATATTGTTAGAAAGAGTAGAATCTGGCAAACATTTTAGTTTCAATAGGACTGATTTTTAATGTGATTTAAGGACCTTAAATCTCGTCCCGGTTTTACCCCGAAAACCGGGACAAAACCGGGACGAGGTTTAAGGTCCTTATATCACATCAAATATCAAACTTATTGAAACCAAGGTGTTTGCCAGATTCTCCTCTTTCTTTCAATGCTCTTACTTTTTATGTTCAATGCTGTTTTCATTCAACTAGGTTCATTTGAATGAACCTTGTCGAATCCAAAAAACTCACCCCGTTCCAACTTAGTTTGTTTACATTAGATTTCTATAATGGTTACATTGAAAGTATCGTACCTCTGCCTTCTTCCATTTACTCCAGTTTCAGCGCTTTTCTCCTTCCCGTTCTGTAATAAATTACATTTTTAAATTAATATTGTGTGCGCGTCCACTCCAGTGTGCGCTGTGTTGCTGCGGACAAGCACCAGATCGCACGGCGAGCCGGATTTCAAGGGTTTGCGGCACTCCAGATGGCTACAACTCGGGTTTTTATAATTCCAAAGCCCTATTCAGTGCTCTTGTGCTCTGCAGGGTACTGATAGCAGTTTTTAAGCATGGTGATAGACATGGTACTTCTCAAGGAGGAGGGCACGATCATTAACTTCTCTCACAAGACCTTGCAAAGTCCTCAATTTTCACAATCGGCTCTCTTCATAAGTCACATTCTCATGAGCTAAAATTAGTTGGCTAGTCGTGATACTAAATGTGCTACGTGTAATTTCAATCTGTACTAATACAACAGTTCGCTGATTCTTTTTTTTTGAACGTGAACGATGGCGCTTCTGAGCGCTCTCTTTGTATCTTTGCCTCTTATCGGTTACCACCCGTAATAAATGAACGTTGCACCAGAGAAACATGACATCACACCAATCCTTACTTGCTACTAGATAACGGAGTAGTGTTTATTTCTTTATCAAAGTAATCAAACAAATTATAGATAATACTTAGAGTTATTAAAAAGAAACCTCGACAGCAACTATTAATTTTTGCGAACGCAACCTGCATATCTATCCATAATCTGAATTCTGTTAGTGTTTTTTTTTCGAAAAGCGGAGAAGAAGAGTTGACAAATCAAAAGAAAAGCGTGTACTATTTTTTCCCTGAAATTCGGCAGAACAGGCACTTTGTTTTTATCTGGGTGTTCGGTTTAGGCACCCCCCTTTGCCCTCTCCGCAGCGTCCAATATGCACCCCTCTAAGGTCAACCGGGACGCGTGCCCAGCCCTGGCGGGGACCTTCCGGTGCAGGTGTGATGGCAGGAATACCACACCTTTTATAGTGCTCCACCACTTGGTGACGGCTCTGCATCTATTCGGTCCGCGTATGTGCTGACGCAGCCCAAGTGAATTTCTTCTTCTGTTCCAGGCCTGCGCCAAGTGAAAAGCGCAGCCTTCGACGGACGCGCTTGGGAACGCCGTTCTGGCCGCGTTGATTGCGGCCTTTTCGAAATCCAGCACAATACGCATTCGCTCTGGTCCGCCCGCTGCTCTTAGTTCTTCTTTGAATTGCCCAAGAACTCGCTGGTACGTCTCCTGGGTCTTCTTCTTCGTTATCGCGAAGAGCAGCGGGGCATCCACGTTATTCGTTGTGACCCCATGGATGACGTACAACTGCCCGGTATGATTTGTGACCTCTGGCTGGAGGTCATGCACGCCATCCATGACGATCCCGCACAGTCCCACGTTGCACGCCTTCTAAAATCAAACGGTTCAAATGAGCAAAAATATGGCTCATTCGAATCAGCTCACCTCAATGACGCTAGTGGAATAGTATATGTGCAGGTCGTCCTCTCTGTATTGAAGAAACGGCTTCGCGAGATTCGCGTGTTCGTGGGGCACATGCTCCATTGATACACGCTGATCGCGATGCTTAGCCAGCGCTCTGCAATGATATAAAACACTTGTTAATATTTGTGTAGGTTTGAGCAAACTCACCGTTTCATACTGCCACATCTAGACGCATAGCCATCACGAATGAAATGGTGGAGCATTTCGTCGCGTTCTTCTTCTCCTTAACAGCTTTCGTAGAGATAAAAATAGCAAACACTATATAATTAAATGCTGTGTGATTACAGTAATTTAACTGAAGCATATGGGAAAGACATTGAAACATTGAACCCATTTCTTGATGTCTGACCCCTAAATAGCCACCTTTGTAGAAGCTCGGTATTTCTTTTCATCACAACGGCGAAGAAAATCCGGTTTATTGTTGTGTGTTCATGTCCGTGCGTAAAAAATGTGATAAAATGAAGAAAGCTACGATCTTGATGTCTGGACATTTAACTAGATGACATTTTATCGCTTGAAATTCTGTTCATAAGGTAATATAATCTAATTATTTTGCTGTGTTGCGTTGTCAGAAAAAAAAGTCAATATTCAGTTTTTTTAATGTCGACAGATAAGTAAAACCAATCATATAGATCTGAGATAATGGTTTGCTTGACCCTAATAACCCCCCTCACTCCCACCTTCGCTCCTATTGTAGTTGATGTAATCGGCAATGTTCTGCCACATCACCCTCGGGTTTGTATTAGCCATGGTGGAGTCGCTGGCTGCGGTCTGACGCTTCTATAATATTCAAGGTTCATAACCAATAGAAATCTTTGTATTTTTGCACGCTTTATTGCTTTTTATTTTGAGGAAAACTACCTCGTACACGATCCTTGTGACTTTCTCCTGTGTCGTTTTCCATGGAATACATACATGCTGCAATAGCCGTGGGTCTCCAACGAACAGATTCCCTTGTACCACCTGAAATCGTTTTATCAAGGATTAAATGTGATTGATGGGCCCTCTCCATTTCCGAACTTTTTTTTCACAAACCACTGAAAATTTGTATTTTCAAGCCTACGAAACATTTGATTTTGGTCCGAAATTCTTACAGTCCACTGCAACGGAAAAAAGCCGTGGTGCGGTAGCACTATCACTATATATGCTGTAGCAATGGCTTCAGGTGGATTTTTTGAAAAATCCACCTGAATTGGAACAATTCTCAAAATCTGTGTAAATTTGGGCATAGTGGATGGACGGTTATCCCAAAAACCCATCTAAATTCGTAATTTTTCGGATTCAGTAAAAATTTGGGCATAGTGGATGGACGATTTTTTGAAAAATCCACCTGAATTGGAACAATTCTCAAAATCTGTGTAAATTTGGGCATAGTGGATGGACGGTTATCCCAAAAACCCATCTAAATTCGACATTTTTCGGATTCAGTAAAAGTTTGGGCATAGTGGAGAGGCGATTTTTTGAAAAAATCCACCTGAATTGGAACAATTCTCAAAATCTGTGTAAATTTGGGCATAGTGGATGGACGGTTATCCCAAAAACCCATCTAGATTCGACATTTTTCGGATTCAGTAAAAGTTTGGGCATAGTGGAGAGGCGAATTTTTGAAAAAATCCACCTGAATTGGAACAATTCTCAAAATCTGTGGAAATTTGGGCATAGTGGATGGACGGTTATCCCAAAAACCCATCTAGATTCGACATTTTTCGGATTCAGTAAAAGTTTGGGCATAGTGGAGAGGCGATTTTTGAAAAATCCACCTGAATTGGAACAATTCTCAAAATCTGTGTAAATTTGGGCATAGTGGATGGACGGTTATCCCAAAAACCCATCTAAATTCGACATTTTTCGGATTCAGTAAAAGTTTGGGCAGCACAGAATGGATTGAGGATGCGTTACTGTGGGTGGAGCTAACCCAAGGTACTTAAAACCGGCTGTCATCAGAAGTGACAACATATCGATTCATTTGCGCCTCCGATGTCGGTTAAAGGCACAGTACACCCTCAGATAAGATTTTTGAGATTTTCATGTGATTGTGTAGAAGATACCTCCTGTATAACACGTGCCAAATGCCAGATCTCATTTCCTCCAAATAAGCGAGATATAAGCGACCACCACAGGCCCGACCCCCTTCGCTAACCACCACAGGCCCGACCCCCTAACAGATTATCGAACTCGATAGCGACTCGATGGATGGATGAATTCCAACAAGTCGCCGTTCTTCAGTCCATTACCGGACTGTCTCCTTATCCTGGCTTTATCTCACGAAAGGATTGCGAATAAAGAGAAATACAGGCCTGAGACAATTCGTCCACCAATTTTTCACCATCAAAACCTAGGCATATTTGAAGAGCCATAACTCTGTTCAAAGGGGGTCTCGGACGATTTCAGAGACACCCCTGTGATCAGCGTTTAACTCTGTCCAAGGTAAGCATAAAATCTCGAAATTTATTTTTTGGGTGTCCTGTGCCTTTAAGGACTACGACATTTGGTCAGAGGCCAATTCAAGTAGCAGCCGGGAACTTGAGGATTCATCTTGCCAGTTTTTTTGTGGTTCAGGAAGGTCCGAATGATTCAGCCCTCAGGCGGAAGAAGCCCGCATTACGGCTATTCTATGTAAATATATGTACATCTTTTTGTAGCCTATTTGCAGCTTTATTAATATGCTTTCTGATAATACTTACCCTAATGATTGGAATTCGAGGTTTTTTCATTCTGCTTTTAAATTCTCTTGGTTTTCCTTACTCCTTAAAGGCACAGTCGAACCTCAGAGGTAAAATTCGGTATTATAGTCTGCCCACCGTGAATAGCAACCCTGCCCAGCGCGAGATCTCAATCCGCGAAATAAATGAGGAACTGCAGGGAAAAAGTCGGCCTCGCCCACAATGTCACAAAAGCCTAACCGCGCAAACCGCCTCGGAAAGATAACCAACAGCTTCTGCTGTATATTTCACCTTTGAGCGTCGCTACACAAACAATTTTTTTCTGTTTGCAGAGATTTTGATGCCCTCATCGGGCCAAAACGCCTGATTATGCTTTTGGGGTAGTGGGGGCGGGGCCAACTTTTTCCGCGCTTTTTCTCGCTTATTTGATCGAAATGAGTTCTCGCGCTTGGCAGGGTTGGTATACGCGGTGGCCGGACCATAATATCAAATTTTACCCCTGAGGTTGGACTGTGCCTTTCAAGGCATCGTTCGCGCTGGGAAGCACTTCCCATTTTCAGGCTCAATTTTATGATTGAGCCCGGTAGACCACACCGGTAAACTTCGGCGCGTCAAAAACGTAGGGTTATGAGGTTGGAAGGGGCTGAAGATGAGGATCTGCCACCAGTTCTCACCAGTCATCTACCACTTTTTCATAGAATGTTGATGCGACCGTCAAACAACATGAAAAATAGATACGGCACAAACTCCACATGCGGAAAAACCTAGAAAATGACAGTGACGAGGCTTCCAAAGGCAGAGAAACTTCAAAAACCATTTTGACGCAAAATTCCAATTCATATTTACATTGTGTTCCAAATGACTTTTTTAAATGTCAAAGTTTTTCATAGGCCCCTTCGACATTATCGTTTACTAGAGAGGCCAAGCTACACAAAAACATGAAAAAATAATGTACGGTTTTCTGCTTTTTCTAACAATATACGATGCATTTAAGCTTTCGACTGTAAAAAGTGTATATCTTAGAAGTAAGTTAATCGTTGCTCTGCCTTAGAAGCGTCATTCGTCATTGCGAAAACCACTTTGGTGAGCGCAAACATTAGTACTGCTAATAAGCTCTGCAGATTAGCGAAGTTTTTGCGTTTGCGGATTGATCCTACATATTTGTCTAAAGGTGTCACCGCGATCCTGTTGACGATAGGTGGCTGATTAGTGGTTCTCAATTACTTTGTTTTTTGAACCAATAAGATCCATTATCGAGTTTTCTGAATTACCCTGAAGGCCTGATTTTCCTTATCTCCGATTGTGTTTCGGCTCTTTTTTAATTTAATGTTGAAAGTCCATTCACTTTCATTATCGGTCCAAACATCTACAGTAAGTAAACGAGGCTTCAGATTCGGAATAAAGTGTTAGTCTTTGATCTTCACAGTACACGTCGAGATGGATAACATGCCCCAATACACTTGCTTGTTGGCGTCTTCACTACACAAAGCTCCGTTAAATATTATGAAAAAATATTATTTTACAAGATTAAAAGAGAAGGTCGGTACTATCTACAAAATTTAGGCAACGAGTGCACTTGTACTAATTGTTCGAACAAAAAATGTAGTGTTTGTAAGTTAATGAATCAAAGTTTTCTTATAGATAGTTGCACCACAGGTTTTCGTATTAATACATATAAGGCGTCCTTTTCCGACTGCAAATCTAGAAATGTTATCCACTGCCTAACATGTTTTGATTGTCGGAAACAATATGTTGGTGTTACCACTCGAGAACTCAAATCTCGGATATTAGAACATCTCAGAAATATTGGAAAAGACGATTAAAATAATTTTCACCGACATTTTAGTGAATCTGGGTGTAACATAGCAAATATTAGGATAACTATCCCTGATAATTCAGAAGAAATAAAGATAAAAAAGTTCTGCGCAATTAAGAACTTTTTTGGATCAAGTTACTCATGAGTTCCTTTCCTTTTGGATTTAACGACAATATCAAAGGATACGGGAATATTACTAATATACCCAATCCTCTTCTTCATAAACCTAATCACCCTTTCTTTAACATTAAAAATAGTAAACAGCGTTTCAATAGAGGTAACGCTGGAAAAAATGTAAAACCAAATAATTCATTCAGTGTTTTGAACACCATCTCCTGTTTGTTAAAGGCAGTGTTCACGATAAGAATCGTTTTTCTGCTTTTCCGCCTTTTTTGAAGACGGTCCCATGCTTATTCCAACGATGTTTTTGGAATCGTACAAGATCTTCTAGGAATGGAGTTATGGTCCCCCAAAAATTGAGCAAGGAAGCATGGTGGACGAGTTGTCCGAGGCTTGTAACTTCCGTCTTTTGCGGCCGATGTATGCGAGCTGACCTGAATAAAGAGAGAGGTTGGGAATAAAGGGAAGAACGGGGCTATTGATCGGAAACCATCGCTCATCTCACAATCTCGAGCATTCATTTGTTCACGTCGGTGGGCGTGGAGAGTGCATCTGGGGTGTGACGAGCTGACGGGTGTCCAACATTGGGGCCGTAGAGGACCGTTCTGAGCTCGTTTTTCTTACTTTTTTCAACGTTAGGGTTGCGCTAGGCCCCGCAGCTGCCGATCTCCACCAAAAAATCAGACATGGTTTTTATCGTGGACACTGCCTTCAAAAGAAAATAATGATTACAAGTTGTTTCGTGAACTCAAGTGTAAAACTAAAGAATTCCATTATGTTTTAATTGACATAATTCTCAAACAAAAGCTACCATTAAATTTTTAGAAAGAAAAAAGACTCCTTTTGCTTACTTCTCTTTGTCCATATTATTTTTGTAAAACTCAATATAAAACTGATAGAAATAGTATCCAATATATAAACATCAAATTTCCTTTCTACAATGAAATTCTTAACAATATTAATATTAATAGACTTCTTAACCATAAACTTCTTGAAGGATTGCTTGATAGGAACAATAATGTTAAATACACCCCGTTCAGAGTAATTTATTCCTATAATCAACCTATTTCTAAATTAGTATCTAAATTAGTGATTATAACCAATTCCTACAAACTATATCTACTTCTGAAATCAACCACATTATTAACTCTCCTTGCATTTGTGAAGATAAACAGTTTGACCGCTTCACCGCAAGGTCCTCACCACATGCATATAGTCACAGGAGACTTGGAAATCTCTCCTCAATCTGATATCAGACAGATTCTTCGGAAAGGAACGAAATTCAGACCTGAGATTAAACTCAAAATTACTGACGTTAAACACATTTGGAACAATTTTATTGAGCGCGTTATTTATAAAATTGAAACTAGGTATGAACTTAGAACCTCTAAGGTGAAAGATCTCGATGAATCCTATACCCAACTTCTTAAAAAAAGATTAAACCTTTCATTTACAATAGTCATGCCTATGATGATTTACCGTTAAATTTCAAAACAACTTTTTCTTCTTCTTCTTCCTAGCGTTTTTCCCACGTTGACGTAGGGTCCGCTTGTTTGGTTCTTGTCCTCCACTTACTCCTGTCAGCTGCGTCCTCTGGAGTGAGTCGTGCCTCAGCAATGTCGGTTTTCACGCGGTCGAGCCAGCGCGTTTTCGGCCTACCTCGCGACCTGACACCAGCCAACTCCAAGTTGAATGCAGTTTTGGCCACGGAACTAGCGTCGTTTCGTTGAACATATCCAGACCATCTCGTCCGGGCTTCCTTCATCTTTCCATTTATTGGTGCAACTTCGAAGGTGGCACGCTCAGTGTCGTTCGTGACCCGATCCCTCAGACTGATACCCAATGATCATCTGAGCATTCTCATCTCCATGGTGTGCAAGGACTGTTCGACAGCTTTAGTAGTCGGCCAGCATTCACTAGCGTAGAGCGCGACCGGTCGCACTACCGCCTTAAAAATTTTTGATTTGAGACGGAGTGGAATCTTCTTGTCACACATCACCTCCGTGGTTGCCCTCCACTTCATCCAAGCGGCTGTTACGCGTCCTTGAGCTTCCGATGATACATCGCCTGTCGAGGTGATTTTAGAGCCGAGATATTTGAAGCAGTTCACTTTCTTGAGGTCGGTGCCATCAATTTTGATTGATCCGTCATCCACTTGTGCGCCACATTCCATGTACTCGGTCTTCGCGATGTTGAGCAGCAGTCCAAAACGTTTCAAGCGAACTTTCCAGAGCTGCACTTGAATTCCCAACTCTTGTATCGTCTCGGCTGCCAACATAACATCGTCGGCGTAGAGTAGCGACCACGGATGCGGTTTCTGTATATCCCGTGTGATTGCGTCCATGCGGAGAATGAACAGCAATGGTGACAGGGCAGATCCTTGATGGACTCCAACACGGACAGGAAAGGGGTCACTTGTCCCTGATGAGCATCTGACCACACTTGTCGGCTCTATGTACAGCAATCTTGTCCATCGTATGTACTCTTCCGGAACGTCTTGAGATCTCAACGCCATCCATATGAGATCATGCAGGACACGATCGAATGCCTTCTCCAGGTCGAGAAAAGCGACGTGTGTATTGCGATTTTTCTCCCGATACTTCTCAATCAGAAGCCTAGTGGCGTGAGTGGCATCCGTAGTTCCACACCCTTTGACGAATCCGCACTGGTTTGCTGTTGTCCCGACGGTATCTCTCAGACGCCTGTCCAGAATGCATTCGAGAAATTTCATAGTATGGCACAGCAAATGGAACGGTCTGTACGACGAACAGTCAGCTGTGTCACCTTTCCCTTTCCAAATGGGCTCAGTCACACTGGTCTGCCAGATATCCGAGGGTTTTTCCTTCGGCGATAATCCGGTTGAAGAACTCAGCCAGCCATTCACAGCCGCGACCGCCCATCGTTTTCCAGACCTCAGCAGGCAAGTCATCTGGGCCGGTAGCTTTGTGCAACTTCATTTTCGCTACGGCTTCCCTGACTTCCTCTGGTGTGATTTAGGGAACAGGCCTCTTTACGCTGGCTCCGGATGGAATGGTAGGATGGGGAAACTCTTCGTTAGATATAGCGTTAAAGTGCTGCCGCCACCTTTTCAGGATATCGGTTGGGCGATGGAGAACGGTGCCATTTTCTATTTTGATGACACTCTGATGTCCGAGGTCCTGTGCAGAACGATTTCGCGCCTTGGCCAAACGGAATACAGACTTCTCGCCCTCCCTGGTGTCCACCCTTTCATACGAATCCTTTTAGTGGCTCGCCTTTGCCATGGAGGCAGCCTTCTTTGCAGCACGCTTTACCGTCAAGTACGCAGCCCGATCCTGGTCTCGGCGGCTCTTCATCCACAACTTATACCTAACCTTCTTCTCCTTGATCACCGTCTGAACTTCTTCGTTCCACCACCAGGTGGCCTTATCGATTTTCGTCTTCCCTGGGGTTGTTTTACCCAGGATGCCTCCGGCTGACGCAATTATAGCTTCCAGCGTGGAACTCCAACTTTGTTCGACAGTCAAATCTTCACGTGTAAGTAGGCAGCACAGCAGCGGGGCGGCAAGCGTTTGTTCGAACTGCTTCAGTTTCCACCATTTAATTCGCTGCGTATCTGTTCTAGGCTTGACGATCCTCGAGCGACTCACTTTGAGATCCATGACTAGCAGGTGGTGCTGAGTTGCGAAATGATCCGTGGCAATGACCTTGATATCCATCAAAATATTGCGTTCCTTCTGACACAGCATCCAGAAGTAGATCTGAGTTTCTCTACCACCACTGCAGTAGGTAACCAAATGTGACTTTCGCTTCCGAAACTGTGTATTCCCAATGATCATAGCAGCTGCTACTTCGTATTCCAGAATTCGCTGCCCTTCTTCATTGCGCACGCCAAAGCCATGTCCTCCATGACACTCCTCGAAACCATCTCGATATGAACCTACGTGGCCATTTACAGTGCTGACGGCTGCCAAGGGTAAAGAGGCGGCGGTGGGCGGCGACCGCCGCCGTTTTTGTGCGGCGTCCAATTTAGGAACGGTTTACCGTGTTTAACGACTTCCCCGGTTGATTCTGTTTCTGTGAGACTTTCGAGGCAGCCGTGCGATTCTGCCAGAGAAGTTTGAAGAAATTTCGAAAAGTTTGAAATTTTTTCGAGAAATTGAACTGAATGGATGACGAGTCTTCAGAAGCTCATAAACATTTTCAAAACGACGGCTTATGATCAAAGAAATTTGTAAGTGATACAAAATATGCAGTATACCGTGTATAAAACATTTTGTCAGAAAACTGCGAGCTGGAAATAAAAATGCTCCGGATGAAAATTACAATACAGCACTGCAGAGCCCGATTGAAATCAATTTTCGGCTCAGGCAGGCCTATGCTGATTGAAATGTTATAATGATGATTCAAAATGATTTATATGCACAACCACGAAAACACCGGAAAATTTTCTGGTTGAACGGTCATTTGAAAAAATTTTTAAAGTGCTCTTTTTCGGAAATTCAATGTATATTTAAAAAACCAAACAAATCTGCTTCTTTGTTTCGATTTATGATTTCTTTAGAGCTAGGTATGTGACACCACCAGTGAGTTATCTGGTCATTTTTGATAGCTGATTTCCAAATTATCATTTACTCAACATTGTTCCGCGAGACGTGACCAGTTTTTATGAGGTCCTCGAGTGTATAGCTCCTGTAAAAAAGGGTTTTCGAAAAAGTTAGCTATGAAAAAGTTCATGTGGGCATCAGTAAAAAAATAGCAGAATATAAGAAACACGAAAACGAGAAAATTTGTTTTTTTTTCGAAATTTCCCATTTTTCGTTGTTTTTCTGTTGTTTCAGCACTTATTAAAAAGCTTCACTGTGCAACGCAGCGACGATAACTCTGCTTTCTGATGAGGGCACCCATTTCTACATTATGGATCAGTTTGAGGCCGAATGATAGAAAAATGGGTGAGAAATTTGTTTTCAAAAACTGCTTCGCGCTCACTTTAGCGGCATTTCTTTCATATCCAGGTTTATCTGGATTTATGAGAAGAAATGGGTTATGATACTGCAGCAAAAGTTTATTCGCGTTTCAGTGAACATTTCTGAAACCCATGTAGAAGTTTTCATAGAAAACGATTCAACTTCGATTTTGCAAAAAATAATTATATCAAAAGTTCAATATTTGCACCGACGTCAAACAATTTGTATTCAAACTTTACCAACGCGCTTGTCACATATAAAAGAGAAAAAGGATTGCGATTGAACCTCACAGTGTGGACGAGTTTATCTAAGTGGTTATGAAAACCAAACACAGTTGGTCATGCTCAAAACTATTTTCCTCAGAGTAAATTGATCCCAAATCAGTCCATATCGTGATAATGAAGCGAAACGCTCACACACAGAATAGTAATGAGCCAAGCCTCTAAATAGGCAACAAGGAAAATGTCAAGAGTGGATGCGAAAACATTTGATTTTTTCATGATGAAATTCTGAGCTCAGGGTCTGATCTGGGCTCACTATTGACAAATGACTGTCATTAGAGTGAAATCGACTAAACTCGTGCTCGCTCACAAAAAACACCAGAATAACATTATATCCATAGAAAAAACTCATACGCCAAATTTTGTTCGAAATGTAATTCGGAGAGGGAAGATTTGTACAGAAAACGACCAACGTTTTTACAGAAAAGTAAATTTGAAAAAGTATGAATCCGCCTATCCAGCAACGATTCTTTCACGCTTGTGTACAGATGCGAATATGTAGGTTGTGGCAAATATCATAGCTCCTTTGAATGTGCCCTAGATTCCTCCTGGCATTGGGTTGTAGTGCCCTGACACGTCCAACTGGAGGTGCGAAGTCCGTAATTACCCGGACGAGGGCATATCGATGCCAGCAGGAATCTAGGGCACATTTTGAAGAGCTATGATATTTGCCACAACCCACATATTCGCAACTGTACACTAGCGTGAAAGAATCGTTGCTGGATTAGCGGATTCATATTTTTTAAAATTTTGTTTTCTATGAAAACGCTGGTCGTTTTATGCGCATATCTTGCCTCTCCGAATTACATTTCGAAAAAAAAAATTGGCGTATGAGCTTTTTCTATGTATATGAATGTTGCTTGGGTGTTTTTGTGAGCGAGCACGGATTTCGTCACTTTCATTCTAATGACAGCCATCTGTCAATAGTGAGCCCAGATCGTACCCTGGGCTCAGAATTCCATCAACGAAAAAATCTAATATTTTCGCATCTACTTTTGAGAATTTCTTTGTTGCCTATTTAGAGACTTGGCTCATTACTATTCTGTGTGTGAGCGTTTCGCTTCATTATCACGATATCGAATGATTTGGGATCAATACTCTGAGGAAAACAGTTTTGAGCATGAACAGCTGAGTTTGGTTCCTGATTTTTTCATCACCACTTAGGTATTGTCGTCAACACTGTGAGGTTTAATCGCCATCCTTTTTCTCTTTCATATTTGACAAGCGCGTTGGTAAAGTTTTGAATACAAATTGTTTGACATCGGTGCAAATATTGAACTTTTGATATAATTATTTTTTGCAAAACCGAAGTTGAATCGTTTTCTATGAAAACTTCTACATGGGTTTCAGAAATGTTCACTGAAACGCGAATAAACTTTTGCTGCAGTATCATAACCCATTTCTTCTCATAAATCCAGATAAACCTGGATATGAAAGAAATGCCGCTAAAGTGAGCGCGAAGCAGGTTTAGAAAACAAATGTCACCCATTTTTCTATCTTTTGGCCTCAAACCGATTTATAATATAGAAATGGGTGCCCTCATCAGAAAACAGAGTTATCGTCGCTGCATTGCACAGTGAAGCTTTTTAATAAGTGCTGAAACACAACAGAAAAACAACGAAAAATGGGAAATTTCGAAAAAAAAAATTTCTCGTTTTCGTGTTTCTTATATTCTGCTATTTTTTACTGATGCCCACATGAACTTTTTCATAGCTAACTTCTTCGAAAACCCTTTTTTACAGGAGCTATATACTCGAGGACCTCATAAAAACTGGTCACGTCTCGCGGAACAATGTTGAGTAAATGATAATTTGGAAATCAGCTATCAAAAATGACCAGATAACTCACTGGTGGTGTCACATACTTAGCTCTAAAGAAATCATAAATCAAAACAAAGAAGCAGATTTGTTAGGGTCTTTAAATAGACATTGAATTTCCGAAAAAAAAACACTAGTTTTTGAAATTTTTTCAAAAATGCCCGTTCAACCAGAAAATTTTCCGGTGTATTCGTGGTTGTGCATATAAATCATTTGAATCATCATTATAACATTTCAATCAGCATAGGCCTGTCTGAGCCGAAAATTGATTTTAATCGGGCTCTGCAGTGCTGTATTGTAATTTTCATCCAGAGTATTTTTATTTCCAGCTCGCAGTTTTCTGACAAAATGTTTTATGCACGGTATACTGCATGTTTTGTATCACTTACAAATTTCTTTGATCATAAGCCGTCGTTTTGAAAATGTTTATGAGCTTCTGAAGACTCGTCATCCATTCAGTTCAATTTCTCGAAAAAATTTCAAACTTTTCGAAATTTCTTCAAACTTCTTTGGCAGAATCGCACGGCTGCCTCGAAAGTGTCACAGAAACAGAATCAACCGGGGAAGTCGTTAAACACGGTAAACCGTTCCTGAATTGGACGCCGCACAAAAACGGCGGCGGCCGCCGCCCACCGCCGCCTTTTTACCCTTGGCAGCCGACCGCACTGTAGGTCGCCTCCGATCAGCAGCGTTTCATTGATCCCAACGGATTGAACGTACTGTTCCATATCTTGCCAGAAAACGTCCTTGACCTCATCCGGGCATCCTGATTGGGGCGAATAGGCAGAAATCACCCGCAGCACGGTCATACCTGTGTCCACTTTAACGGCTATCAAGCGGTCTTAGACACGGTCTACAGCAGCAACATAGTCTCTGAGGCCCTCGCTAAGAACAACACCGTCTCCATTCCGGTCCGATTTTCCGTGAAAAATCAGCTTGTGTCCATCTCCAATATCTTTCTACTTCGAACCTTTCCACCGCGTTTCTTGAACACAGCAGATATCCACGTGACGACTCCTGAGACAGCTCGCAAGTTCACGGCTCCTTGACGTAAGACTGCCGACGTTGAGTGTAGCAAGCCGAATAGGACGCGAAACTTGATGCTTGTGGACTAACTTCTTTAGCCGGCTCCGTCCATTAGCCGGTAGTACTCGCATATTTTCCATGTTGTTCGGGCAGCAACACGCGTCGCTTCCGGGGAACGCCCTATCTTTCGTGGAATCCATAGACGACATCGTGATGTGGTGCAACGGGTTGTTTGCCAATCGGCTTGTCGCAGTACAGCTGGTGTACATAGCCTGGCATTGGAATCATATTTGTTGTCAAGAGACGTAACCAGTGGATATTCAGGAATACGGCCTAGTTGATGTTTGAAAGAAGCACACCGATCTCTTATCAGATTGTGCTTGGGCAGGGAACAAGAGGCTTAGTTTTTAGAGGCGACCCCGAACCGCCTCTCGGTTACTTCCCTGTCACTTGAATGCAGGCTTTTGACCAGACCGACACCTAAGTTACACAAAAAACCTATAAAATTCCGTTTTATTTGTGGAGCTTTTCGTAGCTTCATCAAAAGCCTAGCCATAGAAATCAAAAACATTCCTACCTTTTTCAACTTGAAAGAAAATAGAGATTTTCATTGGATTGAAATTCTGTGAATAAGCGGGACATTCCAGGGTATAGACTTCAGCAGCTTCTCAACAATAATGAGCAGTGGTGCGGTCAACTATGTACCATCTGCCATTGGCCGGTCGAGGTCGGTGTCGTTGCCTTTAACCGAAAATTTCGCTTTTTTCCTGCGAGCTTCTGGCGCAGAAATGCCAAAGCAGCGACAGTCGGATGTATTTCCTGACCACGGTTTTTTTCATTGTGGACACTTATCAATGATAATAAAAAGCATTTAGACGTCTGGTCGTCACGTATCTATGGGAGCTCCAGTGACTTTAGAAACATAAAATTGTGCTAGGCGCATGAATACCGGAAAAAGAGAGCTCTTAATCTACTCACCAGGGAATGGCTAGACTGGGTGTCAGAATTACCTATATGACCAATTCTCTCTGATTGGCTACCTCTCGAGCTATTTAAACAAATCATCCTAGCTGCCCGAATAGTACTGAGAAAAAAGTTATGGGCCGAAAATTGACGAGCTCCATAGGCATAATATTATTAAAGGCAGTACTCACGAAGAAAAAATTGCACGTTTTTCTGGCAAAAACGTGAGCTTTGGGTTCCTCTGAGAAGGGTGAGAACGGAAGTATGTACGATAAAAAACGGCCGCGAAGTGGGTGAAAATCTCCTGGACCAGCAGACATATTGGGTCACCCCGCCCACGTCATACAAGAGTTGTTCTGCGTTCGTTTCAGTGGAAGAACAGTTGCCGCCGAATTTTTTAATATTTTTTATCGCGTAAAATTCCAACATTCAAGCATGTGCATTTGCCCACCTTGTTTTTGAACAGTTTTCGGTGCAAGAAGCTGGAAAAATCTCTAATCTGCAAATTTCAAAGCGCGAAATGGTTTCCGATGCTGGAGTTGACGCTTTGTCCGCTGTCCCCCGACAAGGCAAGATTAAAATTTTCAGAATTTTATTCGAACAGTTTTTGAGAGTTTGGGGGGACTTTTCCCTATTAACCTCTTCTTCGTGATCCTATGTACACAAAAACATCTAAAACTAGAAAACGGTTTTTTTTTTCGTGAGCACTGCTTTTGAGCTACTTTGACCTGCCATAATCGTTGGAGAGATAACAAATTATCATTAGATTCGTGTTCAACACCCCTAATTACCCACCTGGACAGAGTTTGGGGAAAACATTTTTCATCCCTGAACCCCCGGATTAGCACCTCATGGGGCTGGAGAGATTGAATTTCTTCCGTCCGAAATTCGCTTGTCAGGGTTCTTCGGGGCGCTGAGCACTAAAATGAGGTTTGTCTGGGGTCTTCCAGCGATCGCGACTGGTTACTATACTTATGTCGAGTCGAGTCATTGAGTCTTGGTATCGACCGAAACAGTCGACATCGAGTCATTCGACTACTCGATTATCCCAAATTCAAAAAAATGAGCTGATCGAAACTGGAAAATTCGAAATTTTGAAAAGTCGAGGTAGTCGAAAACTCGATTATTCGAGAATTTGCAAAACCGAATTAGTCGAAATTCGATTATTCGAGAATTTGCAAAACCGAGTCAGTCGAAAACTCTATTAATTGCAAATCTGGAATTTCGAGTTAGTCAAAGACTCGATCATTCGATATACCCTGATAGTCGAATGAACTCGATAGTCGACTGTTTCGAATCCGAGAAGTTGACTTATCGATGTTAACACCCGGTTATTTCCACGGTTCTCGTACCCAACGAAGAATTTCGTTGCTCATTTATTCTGTGATCCTGTTGAGTTGTTCTCTCTCCAACAATGAAATTTTTTGATTTTTGGAAGTTTCTGGATTTTAGTCGATGTAATTTACTAATCCATATTATTTAATTAATGCTGGTTCCAACCAAGGATGAGCGGAATTCCGATTTTCGATGGTTTTTGGCATTCCGATTCCTGAAAAATGCCACAAAAATCGGAAATAATTGAAACATGACAAATTTAGGTGGTTAAGCAATGTTACCTACCAAACCGTCAGAAGTTCTTTAGGGTGGTAAACTGAGTCGGAGGTCTATTTTCATTTTTTAAAAGAGCAAGTGATGACATCCACATATTGACAGGAATTATATTTGCCTAAAATAAAGCAAAGACCCAGTGAGAATAAGCTCTTTTCCGACAGATTCTTATTCAACCATTCTCAACCTGGGCTCTTTTTTTTAGGGAGATTTGGGTTTCTCCATGCTTCGATCGTGCTAATAGGGGGCCTCTGCCGTGCCTGTGTTTACGTGGAGCTCACAATCAGAACTGATTGCACATATGCCCCTTCTGAGAATGTAGTCTACTGAATGGACGGGACTGCGACGTTAGACGCGTGACCGAAATTCCGTTAGGCCGGGATCATACTTCCGTCGCGGCGATGCATGAAAACAGCGGTGTCGATCAATCGCGGCGATATTGCCCTCTAGAGGAAATCGATTGTATTGATTAGAACAAAGGCAGTTCGTGGGGTTAAATGGGATTAGATATTCATGCGAGGATGGTTGGCACCGGCGTTTTCAACCACAATGCCGAAATTTTCAGCAAATATGCATATCGCCGCGATTTTATTGCAACGTTGCCCAATGGAGAGCGGCGCCGATGTCATCGCGGCGATATGCATATTTGCTCAATATTTTGTAGATGTGAATGGAAACGTAGATTTCAACCGATCTCGAATGTTTACATCATCCCATTTCACTCAACGATATGCTGTTTCGCTCGTCAAAACAATCGATTCCCTCAGAAGCGCAATATCGCCGCGATTGAACGATACTGCCTTTTCTCATACATCGCCGCGACGGTAGTATGATCCGGGCCTTAGCCGGTGGTGTGACGAACGCCGCACGGCCCGCCGCAGTAAGAACGCCTCGTCTGGTCCCTGGATCAAATTTGGCAAGGGATCATTACCTACTGCAGTATTTTTGCCTATCCGTCCGGTTTATTTGTTGCGATTCTCAATGTCTATATATTTCATGTAATAGATGGGTTACACTTACTACTAAAGTTATAGAAAAATGGTTTTAATGTGTTACATTCACAGGGTAATTAGTCAGTTAGGGGGTATTGTCTCGAAATCATGATAATCATAGTGTGCTAGATGAAAATACTTATTTGAAGCAAATTATGAGTAACAATAGTCTACTTTCCCGGTTTCTGTGGTGTATCCAAATCCAGCATAGCACGAAAAAGAAGATTAGGCTTCCGTTGAGACTTTTTGTTGGGAGGACTAGGGATGGTAACCGTATATCCTGTGATTGAACTTCCGTGTAAGCAACAAAGAAAAACAGAAAAATTCACGCTCAACTTGTAAAATCAGTGAAAAAAAAACCTAAAAGAGCAACAAACGAAAAGGTGCAGAAATTCACCCGACTTGATGCGATGTCTAGAAAAATTTGATTCGAAATAACGTCGATGTTTGAACGTAAGATATCATCTTTATATTCTTTGCATAGGGGATCCAAGAAAATTTCATTGACGTGATTTCAAATGAAATTTTCTTGGATACCCTGCTGTATTTGTGAAAATTAACAGGAATCTGAATATCAGGCATGAATTGATTTCCACCGCTGCCAAACAAGTTCCTCTTTGCCGGTAATTTCTGTTGAATTTGGAGCGAAAATTACGAAATTTTGCGTTTTCACCGAAACCGTTGTTCATAAACGGCAACTCAAGTAGCATCATCAATAGTCTGTAGTCTTCATGCATACGTTTCTCAACAGAGAAATTCTGCGGTGCGCCTAGTAAGCAGGATGAGACTTTTTTCTGAGTAGAGAGATGTATGGTGAAATTTCGCACAATTCACCATTCCCGAAAAACAGCTGTGCTTTTCAATCAATGAGAAAGACTCGACAATTCTGAAGGCAGCTTGAGAAGCCGTATCAAGCTCTATATGTTTCCTTTGGCTTCTAAAACAAATAGCATATTGCTATAATAAGCTTTATCGTCTGCTCGCATTGGACAGTCAGCCGCACGCATAGGTGAGTTCGGGGAGATATGCTTTCCTCCGGCCACCAACCCTAAGTCAATGAAGAGGGAAACTTTCATCCTGGAAAATAGGGAAATTCGGGGAACTTCTAACGAATAACGGGGGCAAATGTTCAGAGAGACCACATGCTCGTCTTAATCTCTCTCTCTAAAATGAAATCGTGGTTTCACAGCTGTTTTTGGGAGGAAATGCGCGTGAAGAATTCTGAAATTAATAAAGAAATAATCGCTTTCTCACTCGTTACTTTTTATCTTTGAAGAAGGGTATTAAATGAAGGAAAAAATTTTGAACAACTGAAGAAGAAGCGAAATCAGTCTTGCGCTCTTATTCCTGCCAGTTTTTGCTGCTAATAACTTACTAGAAACATGAATGTGCTCAATAGGGCACTTCGCATGGCTTTATCCGCCATTTTAATAATGATAATTTTTTTTGGTCTATTCGGCCACGCTGTCTCCGAATCCAATTTTGGATTGTGCTACACACATCTGCGAAAAAGGTTATAGCCTGTCAACTTTCGTACTGCCTGCAGCTGAGCTATACGTGACGTTTGTGGTTTCAGGATCGATTTGGCTCAAAAATCTCTTTGAAGATTGACTCAACGAATCAAACTTGAATTCTAAGTCGGATTCTTCACTTTTAAAAAGAACGCTGCGGATAGAGGAGTTACGGGCTTGGAAAGGCCATATTTTATTCAAAAGTACTCATCGGGGTTCGGCACGAGGTGTGGACAAAGCTAAATTTCCTCAGACCCCTCCCTCTAAAAGCAAACTTTTGGCGAATTTCTCAGACCCTCTACCAGTAGCGTTAATAGGTCAAATTTTCGGCGATTTTCTCGGACCCTCCCAGGAGTGTTAATTGTCAGTTTTTGTGAAATTGAACTAAGAGGAACAACTTATTCCAAAAGATGTATAATTTGAAGAAGAACAACCATTAAAAAAAAACATTAACATTGAAATAGATCACGGACGAGGCTTTTCTTTACGGATTACATGAAGTTGCCTGCGTTTAGGAAAAACTTAGCTAAAGTTAGGGTTTTGATTATAGTGAAGGCTCTCCTAATGTTGACTATGAGACACTTAGGTTTGAACGTGTATACAGAAATTGTGAATGATTCCGGGTAGGAAGCTAAGGTAATATATGTGGTGGAAAAGAAGCGTGCAGAAGATGAAGTGATTGGCTAAGGTTAAGAATACGGGATGTCTCGAAGAAATAAATGTGTTTTCAAATTAATATGAGTTCGTAAACTCATTTCGCGATTCCAAGAAGAGCATGTCACTTCAGATGTATGGACATTGGTTCGAAAGAGCGTCATCCGATCTGGTTACGTTGCGAATTTTATTCTCCGAAACCCACTCATACACGAAACCCACGACACGGGTTCGACCCCGCAAGGTGTTTAATTTTCGGAAAACATTAGACCTCACATTTTCTTGCAAAATAAGGGTCACGAAAATAAGATATTCGAGTCGAGAGTGGTAGATTTACCCTATATACAAATTTTCAGCCTTTAAGATGAACGCTGAAAGGCACCGCTCTGGGTGGCCCACACCTGTCGCAGGAGCGGTCGCGCTGGAAGTCTACATTTTTGCAAGGTAAGAGTCAAGAGAATATCATGATCGAACCCAGCGTGGTCGATTTACCCCTTTTACTCACTTTCACCGTCCAACATAGATGCTGAACACCGCTACAGTATCAGGCCTCACGCTTTTCTCAGGTGTGGTCCTGCTGGAAGTCGTCAATTTTGAAATTTAGATGTGACGAGCGTAGAATATTTGAGTCTAGCGTGGTCGATTTACCCGCTATACAATCTTTTACCGTCTCAGTGTAACGCCGAAGACCGCGACATAGGAAGCTGAACAAGGTAAAAAACGTAAAAAAACGTCAAAGTCTACAAACCTGGAGTAGGTTTTTAGAACACCTTTAACTTAACTTCCAAAAGAGTTACCCCGGGTTTGAGCAAAACTAAGAAACTAGGTTTGTAACCCTACCGAATGAAACTTTACTCGCTCCCAGAGGACGCCGTACAGAAAAATTTACTAGGTGTGGACATTTGATGTTTTGAGCATAAATGCCCACACCTAAATGCACTGGCTAGGTGTAAACATTCATGCTCAAAACATCAAATGTCCACACCTAGTGAATTTTTCTGTACGGCGTCCTCTGGGAGCGAGTAAAGTTTCATTCGGTAGGGTTACAAACCTAGTTTCTTAGTTCTGCTCAAACCCGAGGTAGCTCTTTTGGAAGTTAAGTTACAGGTGTTTTAAAACCCTACTCCAGGTTTGTGGAGTTTGACGTTTTTTTACATTGTTCAGCTTGATATGTAGCGGTCTTCGGCGTTGCACTGAGACGGTAAAAGATCGTATAGCGGGTAAATCGACCACGCTAGACTCAAATATCCTACTCTCGTCACACCTAAATTTCAAAATTGACGACTTCCAGCAGGACCACACCTGAGAAAAGCGTGAAGCCTGATACTGTAGCGGTGTTCAGCATCTATGTTGGACGGTGAAATTGAGTATAAGGGGTAAATCGACCACGCTGGGTTCGATCATGGTATTCTCCTGACTCATACCTTGCAAAAATGTGGACTTCCAGCGCGTGAGGGCCACACAGAGAAGTGCCTTTCAGCGTCCATCTTAGAGGCTGAAAATTTGCTTATAGGGTAAGTCTACTACTCTCGACTCGAATGTCTTATTTTCGTGACCCTTACTTTGCGAAAAAATGTGAGGTCTAATGTTTTCCGAAAATTAAACACCTTGCGGGATCGAACCCGTGTCGTGTGTTTCGTGTATGAGTGGGTTTCGGAGAATGAAATTCGAAACTTTACCAGATTAGATGACGCTCTTTCCAACTAGCAAGTGTTTTTGCCATGTCTGGTCTGGCTAATGTTGAAGCACCTATTTTCGTATCTAACCACTTATTGAAGCGTGTTTTCCATACATTTAAAGTGACCTGTTCTTCTCTGAAAACATATTTATTTCTTTAGTACATCTCGTCTTCGCCTTTGCCAATAACTTCATTCATCGCATCCACTCTTTTCTTCCGCCCCATTCCGTAGCTTCCAATGTGTTCTTATTTGCAATTCGGTACACAACAATCCAGGATACACGCCCAGAACCTATGTCCCTTATTTTCAACCGTAGGAGAACCTTAAGTATAATTTTAACATTTACGTAAATTTGATTACAACAATGTTTCATGTTAATTGGACGGTATTTCTGAATTATTGGCAAAAAATATTTCTTAACATTGTACCTACTACCCCCAGTCAAGGTGATTCACGGGGTGTCCCGGTGGAGCTCAGACCCCCCTCCCTCCACCATTGCGCAGCTCAGACCCCCGCGGTGTGGATATCCACACCCCGCGCCGAACCCTGGTACTCATAGATTACGATGCGTATACTATGGTTTGTTCAAATTCTGAGATTTTGCTCGAAACTTCGTCGTAGGGGTTATTTGGGTAGCTGAGCTCGAATCTGAGCTGCTGTTGTCGATTTTCGAAATATTAGGGTACGTGACGCATGGTGAATAGCATTATTCCTACCAGGGTCACGATCACAGAGGAGGGGGGGGGCGCAGCCTTAGGCGCCGAGTAGGGAGGGGGGGGGCTCGGCCCTGGTCAGTCATCATGCCAAAAATTTCCCTCCTATCGTACCGAGTAGATTTTTCTCTCTCAAAAACGGCGATTTGCGGCAATTTCGCGCGCACAAAGCGCCACATAGCCGTTACTTGTTTCAGAGTCCTACGAGTTAAATTTTGATGTCATTTTTGAACAGCTTCCAATAAGTACCATACAATAGTGATACGGAGTAACTGAGACAATACCCGAAATCAATCAAAAATTGTATATTTCCACATTAAAATTTCTCATTTTGAACTGATCAGACGGTCATCGTAAGAGAAATCTGACACGTTTCGACCTGTGGTCATTGGGAATCACAGAAAGAATTGCAAGTATTAGGATGGAACACCGTAGTTAGAAAGACCTCACATACCATTGCATTCGCCTCAGTAATAGGAACATGACAATTCTGAAAATTCATTCCGTCAATTTTGAAGTGAGTTGTGGCGATGGGGCGCTCTGTCTGGAGACCGAGTCCCAGTTCGAACCGACCATTTTTAGCCGATTAAGGACGGTGGGACAGCTGTAAATGTGACGCAGGTGTGATTTGGGCCTCAAAAAGAGGCCCCATCACCCCGTGTGATTTTTGCAATGAACGCTTCCAGATCAGTTTTCCAAGCTTAATCTGCTAGAGAAAAGAGAAAACTACTTGGTCCGTCTTCTAAGCTGCCAAGCAGTCGCCTATGACTGTGTCTTTCGGTGCGCTGAAAAATCGGTAAACCGCTGTCTGGACTTGGACGTCTGGAGAGAGCAAAAAAATAATTTTCCAGGATCTGGCTACTGTAGTGTTTATATTGAAGATGATCATTAAAAAAAGCTGTCGGCCGAGTCCCAGGTCGATTCGAACATTTTGAACCGATTACGGCCGGTGTGACTTGACCTATAACGTCCGTTTTTGCTTAGAAATCTTTTGGAAGCATTATTCGGAAGAGACCGAAACAAAAAATTGTAAAAATCGAGTTTCCGACAATGCCACAGCACAAGTAAAATCTTACAAGTTTCGGTACCTGAAGCAGGAGCAAAGATTGTTTCAAGCATGGCAGATGTTCCGTCTCCAATGCTGCACAAATGTAGTTGTCATAGCATTTGAAGTATGGAACAACGTGGGTGAGGCTGAAGCTGCCTTTGCGACGACAGTTGACACCTGAAAAAGTTATAAATAAGGACAGTTCACAGTGGCAAGTAATATGGAGCGTTTACAGTAGGTATAATGAGGGGAAGAGAGCAACAGATGTTATTTGGAAGAACAAGAGGAGCTGGGGGAGGACGGAGTACGGGGTGGCGTCGGCGCCAACCGGCTGGCAGCAATGACCGATCTCGGCCGAGCCGCCCCAACAGCGAGGTCGATGGCTCCCTCGCTCGTTGATTGGCGATCGACGGAGATCACGCACATAAGATCAGAGCCTGTGTGCGTGGAGAACAATCGTTTCTCTCTATAAAAAGGAGGACGACTTCCTCTATTAAAGTAAATGGATCATTGTGAATATTATGAGTGTATATAGTACTAGTATTAGAGCTCCAGTAGTCCGCAAAAGAGTAGAAATATTTGCACTCATGTCAGAATTTCGCCCACCCGGGGTTGCAACCCCTTGAAAAAATCGGAAAAAACTGCGCACTCATGCCAGAATTCCGCCTACCCGGGCTTCCAACCCCTTGAAAAAATCGGAAAAAACTGCGCACTCATGTCAGAATTTCGCCAACCCGGGGTTCCAACCCCTTGAAAAAATCGGAGAAAACTGCGCACTCATGTCAGAATTTCGCCCACCCGGGGTTGCAACCCCTTGAAAAAATCGGAGAAAACTGCGCACTCATGCCAGAATTCCGCCTACCCGGGCTTCCAACCCCTTGAAAAAATCGGAGAAAACTTTGCACTCATGCCAGAATTTCGCCCACCCGGGGTTCCAACTCCTTGAAAAAATCGGAGAAAACTTCGCACTCATGTCAAAATCTCGCTCACCCGGGGTTCCAACCCCTCAAAAAAATCGCAGAAAACTTCGCACCCATGCCAGAATTTCGCCCACCCGGAGTTCCAATACCTTGAAAATTCGGAGATTGTGTCCTCCCTAGAAAGTACTATAACCCCTCAAAAAATTCGGGGGCTATTTGCTTTAATATAAGAAATCGTCACTCTATTTGTTTGAAAAAAAATGATTGAGTTTCACTCACAGGCCCTGATCTTGTGTGCGTGATCTCCTCCGATCGCCAATTAACGAGCGAGCGAGCCATCGATCTCGCTGTCGGGGTGACTCGGCCGAGAGCGCTCATTGCTGCCACCCCATACTCCGTCCTCCCCCTGTACCGAACAAGAAAAGTAATTTGCCCCGCAGAATTTTTTTTTCCTATTTTTTATTCTACTTAATCGACTTTCATAAAAAAAATCAAAAGCCGTTGAGGCGGCTAGGTGAGAGAAGCTGGCAAACACCTAGATTCTCACCTAACACACAACTAGATTAATAGAGAAGAAGAGAAACAGATGAGATGAAAAGGAGGAATAGGAAAAAGGGAGGTTGGAATGCAGAAACTGGCGCCAGTTAGCCTCATTAGCCTTATCGGCGGGTCATTGATTAATTCAAAAAACTGCTCGCCCGGCCGGCAACGCGCTTAGTATGCTAATTGCCTACGTTGAACAGCTGAGCCGGCCCGCGAAGTATACGATGACCGGCTGGGGTGGATGGTTGGCCAGCTGTGGACCATCTGTCTACTACGGTGTCGGGCACCACCACAGACTGCTACTGTGTGCAACCTCCCAAACAGCGAATCAGACGCTTCGCTGATACCGTATCCCTCTGCTCGACAGTGGGAGGGGCTTGACAAGCCTACACAGAAACGCCGCGGAAGGAGTGCGGAGCACAACAAAACTGTGCAGAAGGCAGCGGAAAGAGGGCGGGGAGCAAGAAACTAGCACAGAATTCCGTGCGAAGGGGCGGAGCTTGACAAAATTGCATAGAACGTCGCAAAACGAGGGCGCTGCTGAACAGAACGCCGCGGAAACAGCGAAGCTCGACAGAACTGCACAGAATGCTGCGTAAAGAGGGCGGAGCTCAATGAATAAGCACAGAACGCTGCGGAAAGAGGGCAAGCTTCACAAAGCTGCACGGAACGCCGCATAAAATGGGCGGGGCCTAATAAATCTGCGCAGAACGCCGCGCAAAGGAAACAGAGCTTGACAAAATCCACAGAAGGTCGCGGAAAGAGGGCGGAGCTCAAGTAACCTGCACGGAATGCCGCGTTAAGAGGGCGCAGCTTGTCAAAACTGCACAGAATGCAGCGGAAAGAGAGCGGATCTTGACAAAACTGCACAGAACGCCTCGGAAAGTGGGCGGGTCTTGACAAGTCTGAACAGAACGCCACGGAAAGAGGGCGGAGCTTGCGAAAAACTGACTGCACACAACGCCGCGAAAAATGGGCGTGGCTCACGGAACCTGCACAGAATGCTGCGTAAAGAGGGCGGAACGCAACAAACCAGCACAGAACGCTGCGGAAAGAGGGCAAGCTTCACAAAGCTGCACGGAACGCCGCATAAAATGGGCGGTGCCTAATAAATCTGCGCAGAACGCCGCGCAAAGAAAACAGAGCTTGACAAGAATCCACGGAATGCCGCGTTAAGAGGGCGCAGCTTGTCAAAACTGCACAGAATGCAGCGGAAGGAGAGCGGATCTTGGCAAAACTGCACAGAACGCCTCGGAAAGTGGGCGGGTCTTGACAAGTCTGAACAGAACGCCACGGAAAGAGGGCGGAGCTTGCGAAAAACTGACTGCACACAACGCCGCGAAAAATGGGCGTGGCTCACGAAACCTGCACAGAATGCTGCGTAAAGAGGGCGGAACGCAACAAACCAGCACAGAACGCTGCGGAAAGAGGGCAAGCTTCACAAAGCTGCACAGAACGCCGCATAAAATGGGCGGTGCCTAATAAATCTGCGCAGAACGCCGCGCAAAGAAAACAGAGCTTGACAAGAATCCACGGAATGCCGCGTTAAGAGGGCGCAGCTTGTCAAAACTGCACAGAATGCAGCGGAAAGAGAGCGGATTTTGACAAAACTGCACAGAACGCCTCGGAAAGTGGGCGGGTCTTGACAAGTCTGAACAGAACGCCACGGAAAGAGGGCGGAGCTTGCGAAAAACTGACTGCATACAACGCCGCGAAAAATGGGCGTGGCTCAAGAAACCTGCACAGAATGCTGCGTAAAGAGGGCGGAACGCAACAAACCAGCACAGAACGCTGCGGAAAGAGGGCAAGCTTTACAAAGCTGCTCGGAACGTAGCATAAAATGGGCGGTGCCTAATAAATCTGCGCTGAACGCCGCGCAAAGAAAACAGAGCTTGACAAGAATCCACAGAAGGTCGCGGAAAGAGGGCGGAGCGCAAGTAACCTGCACGGAATGCCGCGTTAAGAGGGCGCAGCTTGTCAAAACTGCACAGAATGCAGCGGAAAGAGAGCGGATCTTGGCAAAACTGCACAGAACGCCTCGGAAAGTGGGCGGGTCTTGACAAGTCTGAACAGAACGCCACGGAAAGAGGGCGGAGCTTGCGAAAAACTGACTGCACACAACGCCGCGAAAAATGGGCGTGGCTCACGAAACCTGCACAGAATGCTGCGTAAAGAGGGCGGAACGCAACAAACCAGCACAGAACGCTGCGGAAAGAGGGCAAGCTTCACAAAGCTGCATGGAACGCCGCATAGAATGGGCGAGGTCTGATAAATCCGCACAGAACGCCGCGCAAAGAAAACAGAGCTTGACAAGAATCCACAGAAGATCGCGGAAAGAGGGCGGTGCTGAACAAAACTGCACACAACGCCGCGAAAGGAAGGCGGAGCTTAACAGACTTGCACCAAATGCCGTGGCAAGAAGGCGAGGCTCAACAAAACTGCGCCGAACGAGCGGAAAGTGGACGGGCCATGACAAGTCTGAACAGAACGCCACGGAAAGAGGGCGGATCTTGCGAAAACTGCACACAACGCCTCGAAAAATGGGCGTGGCTCAAGAAACCTGCACAGAATGCTGCGTAAAGAGGGCGGAACTCAACAAAACAGCACAGAACGCCGAGTAAAGAAGGCAAGCTTCACAAAGCTGCACTGAACGCCGCGCAGAGTGGGCGGGGCCTAATAAATCCGCACAGAACACTGCATAAAGAGGGCGGGTTCAAGAAACATAAATACAAGGGCGTTGAAAGAGTGCGGATCTCGACAAAACTGCACAGAACGCCGCGGAAAGAAGGCGGAGCTCAATAAATAAGCACAGAACGCCGCGAAAGGAAGGCGGAGCTAAAGAAACCTGCACCGAATGACGCGGAAAGAGGGCGAGGCTCAACAAAACTGCACAGAACGCCGCGGAAAGAAAGCGGGGCTTATCAAACCTAGACAGAACGCCGCAGAAGAAGGGGTGGAGCTCAATAAATAAGCACAGAAGGCCGCGAAAGGAAGGCGGAGCTGAAGAAACCTGCACCGAATGACGCGGAAAGAGGGCGAAGCTCAATAAACCTGCACAGAACGCTCCAAAAGGAAGGCGGAGCTGAAGAAACCTGCACAGAACGCTGCGGAAAGAGGGCGGGGCTCAAAAAACCTGAACAGAGCGTCACGGAAAGGAGGCCGGGCTTGACAAAACTGCACAGAACTCCTCGACAAGAGGGCGGGGCTAAAAAAACCTGCACAGATTGTCGCGGAAAGAGGGCGGATTCCAAAAAAACATAAAGACAACGCCGCTGAAAAAAAGCGCAGCCTAATAAACATGCACAGAACGCCGCTTAAACAAGGCGGAGCTCTATAAGGGGTTGTTCATACTCCTGCGGCTGAGCGGCGCGGCACAGTGCTTTTGTGTAATATTGATCACGCGGCGCGGCACGATCGATGGTACATGACTGCTCGCCGCTCGGCGGCGGAAGTATGAACAATGACTAAATAAGCATGAAACGCCGCGTTCCAAGGGCGGATCCCAGAAAACATAAACAAAACGCCGCGGAAAATAGGCGGAGCTCAACGGACCCTCATAAAATTCGCTTTCCGCACCGGTTTATTTTTTGCAGCTTTCAGTTTCTGCAGCAGTCTGTGCCGTTTCAGAGAAACATTTGCAGGAAGGGTAAAACTGTGCGAAAGTGCGGAACTCGGAACGCAAGAGCGGAAATCCCCTCATCCCTAATTCAGATACGCAACTTAAGGGCAGTGGTCGCGATGAAAAAAGTTGTGCACAAAATCATATAAATCAGCTTCATCCACGAACGGCTAAAAGACCATGAAGGTCACGCGGCAAGAAACGAGCTTAAAGCAAAGTTGTTAGGATCAAAAGTTTCCTATTCGAGCACACGCGCACAGCACCGCCCAGAAAGATCGCAGTCTCATGCTGAGAAGTCAAAAAATCGTTGACGTTCACTGTCAGAAATAAATGCAAACTGAACTAATAAAAACAGCTGCAAAATAGAAGCAAGTAGTTCATTCAATGTTTAACTCGACGGGGACAGATCTATCCGAGCAGGTCCTACCGAAGGCTATTGTTCATTGATTGAATTGCAATTTCAATCAAGCCAGCTGATATTCTTGTTAGAGATCATTGATGCCGACGGTGTGGATTGAGCTCGTCCATCATCAAAAGAAAGTTCAGGCTCAAAATTTAACCCAAAACAAGGGTTTTTTCAGCAAATTTTTCTTATAGGTCTTTCTAATCCGACTCCAGAAAAGGGTTTAGAGCCGAAAAGGAGACAAACATATTTTATCGCCACCACTGTTTTTAATCGGAAATGGGGTGGGGTAGGTAGTCGTCTTTCGATTCTTGGCCGAGAATGAATACCTGAAATTTCTTGAGGTTATCAAATGGTTTTCAAACCCTAGGGGCTTCGCAATCATGTCAGAACTCATAGGCATTTGCTTGATTTTCCCTAAGGGTTTGAACCCCTATAGGAGATTTTCACGTGTGCAAGGATTTTCTCTACATCCCGAGCATCGGAATCAAGGGTGTGTCGAATTTTCTGTTTTCTGACGTCTGTTGTCTTTTTTCTAGCCATTTTGGCCTTTCTGTCTTGTGTTTTCGTTTTTTGAAAAATTGGGCAAAACAAGACAGAAATCATAACAATCAATATTTACTTTTTTCCAAAAACAACTCGCATGGGCTTGCGAGGGTCATTTTTTTCGTGACGGAAAGCCTATGCGCACTTGCACAGTCACAAGCCACGGAGGATAAATTGTGTTTCACCAGAACGAGCTAGTTGGCGGGTATGATGGAGAACCGTTTTTTGGATTCTTCCTGCCGATATGTCACAAAAAAAACTTTTCGCGAAAGACAATGCTAGCGAGTTTGATGCATTTTCTTGATTGATCTACATTTTTTTTACGATGCCATGTCCTGTTACATTTGATTGAATTCATCAAGTATTTACACTAGAGCTAGATACTCGTTCTGGAGAAGCATTTTATAGATGCCTGAAATTCGCTAATTTCACTTAAAAGCCTACCGTCTTGCGCCCTAGTGTAACCACACCTTGAACTGAGAGGGAGGTTCTCATTCGGGAATCAATGCTTAGCAAGAAAAACTCGTTGGCGCATTCAAGTTTTCTGAAATTCACTCAGGCGCCTGTAGCGTAATGGCAGGAGGCGCTGTTTTTATCTTACACGACCGAGTGTTCGATCCACTCCCAAAAATCAACCAACCTTGCGATCCATTCGGGACAATGGTGTGCGGGAATTGCCATTTTGCCGTTTGCCGGCAATTTTTGGGATTTGCCGTTGCCATTTGCCGAAATTTTCGTCTAAAACGCCAAATTTTCGGCAAAAATTCGTTAAAACTACAAGATGCTCCCTCACCGCACTTTCTGTATTGGTAAGCGATTCGAAGCTGCTACAAATAATTATTTTGACTAGTTTCAGCTACTAGTTCCAGGTCATGTGATGTGTAATTGTACCCATTAAATCGGTGAAAACATTGATATCTCTAGCGCCAATGACAGAAGAGTTTGACTAGATCTCCCGAACTTCTCTCAAGGAGGGTTAAGTTTGACTCGGTTTTGTCTTTCAACATCCGAACCGGTAAAACGCTCGTATCGTCAAGTAAATTTTTCAATCTCATACTCTCCAGAACTACTCAGCCATTCGCCGGGTCCGAGACCAGCTCGAACGGGGTCCATCCCCAGATTTCTGTCGGGTCGAACCCTTTAGCATTGTTCCTCCACGTAGTACCAACTGAGAAGACATGGGG
The DNA here is from genome assembly GCA_029168955.1 of Aplectana chamaeleonis. Taxonomy (NCBI): domain Eukaryota; kingdom Metazoa; phylum Nematoda; class Chromadorea; order Rhabditida; family Cosmocercidae; genus Aplectana; species Aplectana chamaeleonis. The sequence continues at coordinate 364,324 of JAPDOI010000085.1, read as the reverse complement.
GGGAGAATAAATTTTACTTTTCCCTCACCTCGTTTCAGTTAGAAGAAGTGAGGGGCGAGAAGGAAACGGGGTTCGGCCCGACTAAATTCTGCGGTCGGACCCGTTGAGTTTCTGAGTAGAAGAGGATGCCTGAAGCTCAGCTCTATGAAAACCAAAACCCAAATCAGAGCCAACACAACGGAAGAAACAATTTTCTTTCACTTTCTTGAGTTATCGCCCACGTCACAGTGAATACAAATAAACTGATGAAAAAATCTTGACTATACTAGGTAATCAGATGGGTTCGTTCAGGTTATACGTTGCTTGGGAGCCTAAGAATGTCCTCTAAGAGAAATCGCCGCTGCGGCTCCGCGATAGTGCCACCGCGGCTCCGGGAGAGTATTTCATATGATGTTAATTAAGAAGTGTAATGCAACTACATAGGGGGGCCCACAGAACAAAAACACGCACCTGCGGTTGTTACGTCCTCTGTCTGATAAGGACAGAATAGACCGCCGTTTTTGCGCCTAAGGAAATACAGAAGTACCCGAACTTGGGTAATTGAGCCGGTGACAATTTCGTTTTACCAGACAGAACAGTGGATCGCACTCCACGCTGATTTGCTGCTGTACCCACGCGGAGCCGGCGCGGTTTTAACGCGGAGCCGCTGCGGTACTATCGCGGCGACGTCGAAGCTCAAGACATGGCAACAGAATCGTCTGATCACGGAGCCACTACGGCACTATTGCGGAACTATCGCGGCATAGTCGAGGGTTGCGGTACTTTCCTGGCACTGACTCTGTAAATCCTCTCAGAGTCTTTTCTCCATCATCAAATTCTTGGCCCCTTAAAAATGCCAAAAAGGCAAAGAAAAGTCCTTTTCCAGAGGCATACCGATTCCTGCAAGTTCCAAGATTGGAAAACCAAATTATACAAAGTTGCAGCGGAAAAGCTGGCTTTTTCAGACACATAAACCCATTGAGAACTCGTGTAGATCAGTCCACTTATTGTCGGTTGGTGTGCTAATGGTAATAATTGTGACAGGGAATTGATCGATTCTGCAAATGCTTTGTCCAGGTTTTTTAAAATTGAAAAATCTTCACAGCGGTCATCAAGGGCGGTGTTCAATCATATTTCCGATTTTGAAATCATTCGCTGAAACGAAGGGTTGACTCAATGGCAGAGCTGAGTTTGTTAAGAAATGTGTGAAGAAGAAAAATAAAAATTTTTATAGGCAACGGTTGAAACCGCATTCAATTTTTCACCAGAAATCAAATGATTCAAGGTCCATTGCAACAACAATGTCGAAAACCGTCTCAAAACGAGCAACCACTAGCAATATACGGCCCCGAAACCTGAACATGGTGTGCCCCCCTCCCCCCCCCCCCCCCCCCCCCCCCACCCACTTCCTCTGTAGCCACAGGGGAAGTTGGTGGGGCGAGCACACCACATTTAAGTTTGGGACCGTGTAGAGCGATTTACTGCTCGCTGCTTTAATGGGCCTCGTGTCGGCTTGTAGGCCGAATACACAGAAAGGGAAGCGCCCAAATGTCGTCCGGCTGGCTAAGCGCACTGCACGCGGCGCTTCAGTGACGACGTGAGCGCAGCGGCTTTCCGTCACGCGCGTAGTACCATTCAAACTGTCACTAGATGTCTCTCTTTCTGTGTGTTCATTCAACATGTCCCTCGGAGCTCTTGATTTCCCATGAAAATTCACAGGCTGCTTTTATCTTGAGCTCTGCATTCAGCTAGACTAGTCTCACTCCACTCCTGTGGCCTCCCAAGGGAAACCTTTCAATCGTAGTTTGAAGTGATAGGAATAAAAATCTTGAGGTCGCTGCCCGTCCCCGTATCGACTAGCTCAGACACTCGTGGCGTCCAACGGCTGGTTGACACGTCACCCTTGTGGCTTACCGGTCGCTGGGTGGTTTGACTGCAAAGGGCGGATCGACTGTCTGTCGACCGTTATGTGTCCGATCGACTGTCTGTCGACCGAGGTCCACAGACAGTCGACCACCCATCGACCGGTAGCATGGGATGACGTCACTTTGTCGTTTTCTCACCTTTGTGCGCGTATTGACGTGCAAAACTTCTGACCCCGTACCAGCTGCACCGCCAACTGTTCGGCGCCGAATTTTTCGTTTCGGTTGTCCTCGTGATTCTGAGGGATTAATTTCCCATTTCTTCCACGTCCGTTTTGAAATTTTCAAGTTTTCAATTCCTTTATATATCCTGACTAGTTATTAAAACATGAACCTTTCCTTCATTTATTAATTCGGTGAAGAATTTCTCCATAATCGTTGATTTGTTGTTTGGAAGAAATTTCCGATCCTTTCCATGACCTTTTTGAATTTTTGGAGTTTCCGAATCTTGCCTTATACTGACTCGAATTCGAAACGGAAAGTTTTTTTATTTCTTGATTCGGAGTCTGAAATTTAATTTTGGTTGATTTTTTGATGGAAAATTTCCGATTTCCGATTTTTTGCACGTCCTCTTTGAATTTTGGAGTTTCCGATTCTTTCCATATCCCGACTCGATATCGGAACGGGAATTTTTTTTCATTTCTTGATTCGTCTTTCCAATCTTCACATTTTGGTTGATTTCTTGAGAGTAAAGGAAAATTTCCGATTTCTTCCGCGTCCTTCTTGAAATTTTCAAGTTTTCTATTGCTTTCTATATCCTGACTCGCTATTAAAACATGACGTTTTTTTCATTTCTTGATTCAGCGTTGAATTTCTCATTTTTGTTGATTTGTTGTTTTTGGAAAAATTTTCAGATGTCCGATTCTTTTTTATGATCATTTAAAGTTCGGAGTTTCCCATTCTTTCCTTATATTGTGCTTATCTGGGTCAAATTCCGGTCCGCAATTGCGTCTCGACACGCTTCGCGGCCGCGCGCTTTCGAGTCGGATGAGTTTCTAGCGCCGCAGCTGCCGATCTGTTGACTCTAGGTGGGTTTTAGAAACTGGAAATTAAACAAAATTGAAGAAAACTGTATAAAAAAGCCATATCGAGTCGGCTTTAGAGCTGGAAACTTGATTGACTCAGGCGCGTGCGGTCGCAACGCGTGTCGAGACGCGATTGCGGACCGGAATTTGACCCAGATAAGCACAATACTGACTCGAAATCGCAACGGAAAGTTCTTTCATTTCTTGATTCGTCTTCCCAATCATAACAGTTTGGTTGATTTCTTGCTCATGAAGAAGAATTTCCAATACCTTCCATATCCTTTTTTATGAATTTTTGAGTTTCAGATTCTTTCCATATCCTGACTCGATATCGAAACAAGAACTTTTTTCGCTTCTTGATTTGGCGTCGAAATTCTAATTTTGGTTGATTTCTGGATCTTGAAATAAACTTTCCGATTTCTTCCATGTCCTCTCTGATTGCTGGGATTTTCTATTTCTTTCCACATCCTGACTCGATACGAAAGCAGAAAATTTTTCCTTTTTTTAATCGGCGTCAGATTCTTCTTTTTGGTTGATTTCCTGAAAAAAAAATCGATTTTTTTTGTCTTTTTACATTTCTGGAGTTTTTGTTTTATTGCGTGGAGAATTGAGCATGGCTTCTGTTTCTGATTTTTCATTTTGCGTTGCATTCTCATTTTTCCTGGATGCTTTTGATTACAAGTGAGACCCATTTGGAAAAACAACAGCAAATAAAATAAACTGATTGAAAACTATTCAAAACATAAGGGATCTAATTCAGACCTCTTGCTGGGACGGGTCTTGTGCGCCCGCCTTCTCGCCGTTTGCCAATCATGGCAGCCTCGGCATCAGGGGTGTGCGGCAAAGGAATTTGAAATTTCGGCAAACGGCAACGGCAGACCCCGAAAATGGCCGGCAAACGGCAAAACGGCAAAAGCTGTTCTGTGCTATGTATAATACACCCACATTTGATTACTCTTGTGGTGAACCATGCAATATCTGCCAGTTACTATGTATCTGGCGTTTAACTAGCCTTTATAGGAGGGGAAAATCCCATATATCAAAAGCTACTTAAGAGCCTCAGGTGATGAGGGAATTACAATAGCGCTGTTTTGTGTGTGATAGTATAGGAGCCTGTATCAAATTCAACGAGGCCGTTTGATTGCGCGACGCAGCCTATGCGATCCGGGCACATGCAGCAAAGCGTAAGCAAGCTTGGTGCGGTGAAAGTGTGCGCCGACTCAAAGACTGTGGCCGATAACGGCACCGCAATCAGGTGGGAATGGATGGATGAATACGCGTTGATTGGTCGACATTTTCGGAGGAAGACAGTCCATACCGCGATCACCAGCGCGCGGTTTAGGTTATGACCGGAGCCACTCACAATGTTTACTGTTATTAACAAGTAGTAGGTTCAAAGTTCCTTATTTCGCTCATCTAAAAACACGCTCAAAGTGTTTCCCTTTTGAAGCTACAGGAGTGGAGTGAGACTACCCTGAATGAATGCAGTGCACACGACAAAAGCAGCCTTGGAATTTTCACCGGGAATCAAGAGCTGAGTGGCATTTCGATCGAATACACAGAATGAGAGGAACCCAGTGACAATTCGACTGGTACATGCGACGCGCGCGACGGAAAGTCTGTGCGCCCACGTCGTCGCTAGAGCGCCGCGCACAGGGCGCTTAGCCAGCCGACTGCTCTTGGGCGTTTCCCATGCTGTGTATTCGGCCAACAACCGGCACGAGGCCCAATACAACAATAATGTCGGCTAAAAAACAAACAATAAATCACTCTATACGGCCCCAAAACATGAATGCGGTGTGCTCGCCCCACCCACTTTCCCTGTGGCTACCTGCTCAATCCCACTTCAGTCCCGCACACTTTCTACGGCGTACTGCGCACTCCCAATCGGGTTCCACACACTTCCTACGGCGTCCCGCGTATTCCCAATTGAGTCCCGCACACTTTATGTGGCGTCCCGCGCATTCCCACTTGGGTCCCGCATACTTTTCTACAGCGTCCGGCGCCCTCTACCTTGGGTCCCGCACCCTTTCTACGGCGTTCTGCCCACTCCTACTTGGGTCCCGCACATTTTCTATGGCGTCCTGAGCAGTCCCACTTGGGTCCCGCCCACTTTCTTCGGCGTCCGGCGCCCTCTACCTTGGTCCCGCACACTTTTTACGGCGTTCTGCGCACTCCTACTTGGGTCCCGTACATTTTCTATGGCGTCCTGAGCACTCCCACTTGGGTCGCGCCCACTTTCTTCGGCGTACGGCGCCCTCTACCTTGGTCCCGCACACTTTCTACGGCGTCCTGTTCACTTCCACTTGGGTCCCGCACACTTTCTACGGTGTCCGGCGCACTCTACCTTGGGTCCCACACTCTTTTCTACGGCGTTCTGCGCGCTCTTGAGCCCGTACCCGTAAGGTCGCCCGTCTTGAAAGTCAAGCCGAATAAACGGTCAAACAAACACACAGAGAAACGCACACATACATACATACATACATACATACATACATACATACATACACACACACACGCACACACAAATTTACCAAAATATATATAGTAGGATTGACAGTCGTTATTTTTGATCAGGAGTTCTTAACCTACCCTCATTCTAAATTGTTAAAATGTTGATCAACGATTAGGATAAAATTTCGTCACTGGTAGTGTTTTACCAGCATTTGAAAGATTTTCGCCGCAACGCGGCGGATTTGAAGAGCCAGCGGCATTCATCATCGAGGTCTACAGGTGTCCAACTGCCGGTCGACAGGTATCCATCTACCGGTGGACAAGCATCTAAGAAACGGTTGATGGGTGTCCAATAAACGGTCGACAGGTATCCAACTACCGGTGAACAGGTATCCATCTACCGGTCGACAGGTATGCCATAAACGGTCGACAGGTATCCAACTACCGGTCGACAGGTATCCAACTAACGGTCGACTACTGTCCAACTACCGGTCGTCGGGTGGTCGACGGACAACTCAAGGGGAGCGACGGACAACTTGAGGGGGGTGAAAGACAACTCCAGGGGAGCAGTCCCGCCCCTTTTCAGCGGTCGTGGGGAAGCACGCTGTGAGGTGATTGCTTGTCGACCACCCGTTGGACGTCACGAGTGTCTGAGAGGCTGGGTCGCGCTGACCGCGAGCTCCTTTGAAAGTGAATCTTTTGCGAATCAATCACACTTTGCTCTGCTCGAAAAGACGCCCAACCATTGGATCTTGAGCACTGCTTGTACGGAAACTTTGATTCGAGGGAGGGGAATCAACAGAATTATCTCCGGCGAGGGTCAGGCTAACGGAATTTTTGAACTTGGTAGCGACTCGTATACAGATCACGTACAGAACAGGGCTACTGGTGTTTTCTGATCACATGAGGCTTTCAAGTAGCTTCGATATATGAAATTTCTTCTTCCTGTAAGGGCAAGTGAAACGCCAGGCACATAGTACGCTGGCACATATTGCATGGAACATCACATGACTAAACTAATGTTGGTGTATTATAGCACAAAACAGATTTTGCCGTTTTGCCGTTTGCCGGTCATTTTTGGGGTTTGCCGTTGCCGTTGCTGTTTACCGAAATTTCAAATTCCTTTGCCGCACACCCCTGATTCGGGATCAATAAATTGGTAGCACGCTCATCAAAGAAGTTGGGAACACAGGCATGAACATCGTCTGGCCTTCCAAGTTCTTAAGTAAGCCCAATACATACTATTCTGAGTGCTGTGCCAAACGCTCGCGATTTGCTCTGACCAAAATGACTTTAAATTATTGTACAGGTGAATCTGAAGTCTGAGCTCGTCGCGCTATTATCACCTGAGTGGTGAAATTGTACCGAGACAAGCCGAAATTGAAGGCCGTTTGTCGCATATCTACGCCATAATAGCACGCTCGACGAGACAATCGCCTTCAACACCACCACTTTTTTACCATAAGTAATCATTAATGAAGGCGATTGTAGCTCTGAAATCGTGAAGGTCTACCATGCCTGTCGATGTGCATGAAGGCCGAGGGCCCCCCGGCGGTCTAGAGGCTGAGTGGGGTCCAAGTACCTGAAACTAAGGTATTTGAACCGGCGTCGATGTTGACATCTGAAGCCTGCCCCGTGAGTGCGTCGTACACTTCTCTTGTCAAATTGGATCGCGTCTCTGGAAAGCTGAAATTAACGAGAATTTCGAACAAAAGCAGTCACCTCATCGAATTGGCGTTTATCGCCCTGCTTAATGCCCAAGCGTCGTCGACTTCGCGATAACTTCACCATTGTTGCGATTACGGCGACAAATTCATCAAAATGAGTATTTGAGCGCGACAGGATGAAACTAGTGCTGAGAGGGAGAAGTGGGCGTATCAGGCCACTTCCTGGTAGGCAACACGCGAGCGTTTGACAGAGTGTGTGGCGTATCCCCAATGAATGATAAAGGAGTTTGCGATAATTGATGATGTTGAAATATATGCCATTTTAGATTAAAAGGAACATGAAGGGCAATGAATATATACATGCTTATGTATGCACGTTTTGGTGTTCCCAAAATTTTTTGTTTGTTTGCTGTTTCCCGATGAAATTGATTCTGTGTTTTCAGATTTTTTTTTTGGATATTTGCGCACACTCCTGATCGGAATCAGTTTCTGAGCCTATCTCGCTCATTTGAGTCCGGGTAGAGGGAGCAACGGAGCGGTCGACTTAGGCAAAATATAACGGTGATAAAGAGATTTCGACAAGACCAGCCTAATGAGCCTCGCATCGCCCGGTTAAAAGTGAGGGAGAGAGGCTATAGTAGTGGTAGCACTCAAATGGTAAAATGTGTTGTTTTTTTCCCTTTTCTTTCACAAGCAAGAAAATTTTACCCCCATGAGGAGATAATCGTTTTTATTGTATAATCTTCAAAATTTTGCTGTTTTTTTTCTCCGGATGAAAAGTAGAATTTCGCATCAGTTATGTCGGCACGACGACTCCTAAGCAATACAATGTGCTTCCCACTTTGGCGCCTAAGGGACATTTACGACCCTATTCATTGCGGTAACTGGGGTGAGGCTCACGCCGTGATGATCCATGAGGAGGCCACGACTTCTTCGCGCCGGGAATCGCCGGCCACCATGCTAAAATTTATTCAGTAGTGCAAAACTTTGTGAATATAGGTAAAATAGATTTAATTTAAACTTATTGAGAATTAGGTTGAAATATATAAAGAGTAATAGATTATTCACAAAATCTTTAAAAATCGATGAGTTTCCTACCAGTCTGAAGATCACACTCACGACCGACCTGGGGGGCCGCACTATTTTCAAAACCGGAAAGCGGTGGGCCGCACCTCTCCCTTGCCGATCAAAGCGCTTTGCCTTATCTTGGTAGTAACAGCAGCCTGTGCATTATCCTGTCCATGGCTGGAAAACGCTGATAAAAAACGATTTCGTGTCAGCCGTATACGGTCAGCGCGGGTCGCTCTGATACTTTGCGTTCCGTACCGTGTGTTGACGCTAACTCGGTGCGCATATGTTCTAAAATAAATGCACCGCGTTTGCGGCAACGTATCATAAGGATGCAAAGTATCAATGTGATCCGTACCGACTGTAGGTACGGGGTTTGTGTATAGTGCTTTTGAGAAGATCCACAGCGCTCAACGCTGAGCTGCGATCCATTTTTCAGGCTCAAATTCATGAATGAGCCAGGTGGATCACGTCGGTAAAGTTTCGCGCGTCAAAAACATATGGTTCTGAAGTTGGAGTGGTTCAAAATGACGATCCGCCACCGATTTTAACCAACCATCTAGCTCAAGGAACAGAAGCGCCATCACAGACGCAGATGATTCCGTATTTGAAATTTTTAATTCGGGAAATTCTAACATCCAAACTTGCCCAATGGGGACTTCTTTTCTATAATGAATTCCAGTGAACGAAAGGCAAGATAAATTCACCCGCTTGAATGCAGTGTTCACGATGATTTTCGTCCCTGAGTTTTTCACATAAAACAATGCGTTGGCACCCAAGTGTTATCAAATTTACGAAGAAACGGCGAGAAACACATTAAAACGTCGTATTTCAGTGACATTATTCTATAACATGGACTAGTTGTCCGGTTGGATGAACATGTTCATGGTGGTTGTCACCGGTGTAAAATTAGGTCAATCGAAAATAGAAGAATATTTAATGCAAAGCAGGATTATTTAGGGCTTTAAGAAAAAAAGGAGCAATAGAGAGTAGAGAATTGCAAAGGACGGGTCCATTAAAGATTTCATTGTCACAACAAACACTTCCTGTGATACTTAAAAGGCGTGGTGATACTTAAGGATTTCCTGTACGTATGGTGCGTTTTTTCTCAATTTCTACGTCATTACAGTTCTACCCAGGGGTCACTTAGTCAATATGGCGAATAATCTGAAAATTGAAGATTATCGTGAACACTGCCTTTTATAAGTTTAAAACGAGAAACACATCCGACGTTTGTGAACAAAACTTCCGACGTATTGCACCAAACACACCGAAATTGACGGAGGGGTGGAAAGTGATTAATTCGAGACGTTTCAAAACGAGTTTTTTTTGCGGAAGATGATGGTTTTGTGGAGGCTCTCCACTCTAATTCTGTATGTCAGAGCATCGCCTGCTCAAAAACATGAGAAAATTTGATACGGTTTTTGGCGCGTACGATGCCTTTAAAGGAATCGTACCCGCTGAAAACCACTCACCGTTTTTACGGTTCAAATGATTTTCTGGGCCCACATAAGAACGTAGGGAGAGTTTGTTCGGTTAAAAACGCTTTATTGTGAAGATAAATGAGATTGAATGACTCAAATTCCGTCAAAAGAGGCCGGCCATCCGTCAGTCGTCTGGCACAATTTGCTGTCAGCCATCTCATAAGTAAATGATCAACAAGTGATACAGTACAACTGAGGGCACGTGGATGGAATATACTCTACGATTGCGTGAAGAATAACTCTACTACACACATCGATTAACCTTTCCTCCTCCACAAATCACTTGAAAGAAAGATAAACTTCATTTGATCGTGAGATCATGGATCGGCACAGTGATCTCTGACGATCGACTCTTCCTTTATCAAGAGTCGATTGGGATATTTTCGGTCTGAAAAAAGGGTTTTTTGTGATTCTTCGCCGTTTTTTCAACGTAGCTGTTATTCTGGGTACTAGAGCTCTTATTACATATGGAAAACTCGAAAACGAAACTCATCGTGAACGATGCCTTTAATCATCAAATTTCAAGATTTCAAACGAGCCGAGAGCTCTTATATCCCGATTTTTCGTTTTGTAGTTCAGCTGCACTCGCTCAGAACATTTTACTCAAGTTAAAAACCAACTAAAACGCCTCGAACAAGTATAAAACAATATATCTAGACGTGCACAACTATAAATTCACTTGTTTAGTTCGAACCTAAAGGCAGCATACACGCTCGTAAACGTGGTTGAGATAACTACGTGAATCGAACCGTATGGCTTACAACATAATGCTTACGCATTTTGAAGCGTCAAAAACGACCCTTAATGCCGTTACAGGAGTAGCAAGTTTGGCCCCGCCCTGTATTTTCACGCCCTCTGTATTTGCTCTTTTCCTCCAACGCAGGGTTGCTGGCCCCATATTTGTTAGGCAATCTACCTACAGCATCGACGGTGAAAATTGACCCAGCAACCTTGCGTTGCAGGAAAAGGCCAAATACAGGGGGCGTGAAAATACAGGGCGGGGCTAACTTCTAACTCATGTAACGGCATTGTGGGTCGTTTTTGACACTTCAAAATGCGTAGGCGTTGTAATCTGGGCCATACCATTCTATTTCCGTAGTTATCTCAATCACGTTTACGAGCGTGTACACTGCCTTTAAATTGTTTGCGGTGGTTTACTTGACAGACAACTAATATTCAAGCAAAGGGGCTACGGACAAGTAATCTTCAATTTATTTTGAGAACGCACAAGTAAGAAACTACCTTCGAACAGAGGAGGAATCACGAACAACTAACGCTGGACATTGCATCGACTCGCTACACGGACTACTTAAAAACAACATACTGCACAAGTTAACTCCTACGTTGCCATGGACATGTTAGGAAAAACGAAGCGAGTACTCAGAAATTTCATAGACAGTTGGGCTTCATTTTGATTCCGATGTCTTACCTGCGTGGTCGCTCTACCGCACGATTGTGAGTTTGTTTTCGTAGACTGCCTTACCGCTCCAGCTTGTTGTAGAAAGGCAAAATGTTTAGAAACTGTGCTTAGTTTGTACCCTTAGGTACAGTCGTCACGGATCGCACTGACACTCTGCTTTAATTGGTAAAGGATCGATCGCGCTGAAAACCAATTTCCATTTTCAGCCTCAATTTCATGAATGAGCCCGGTGGACCACGTCGGTGAAGTTTTGCGCGTCAAAAACATATGGTGCTGAAGTTGGAGTGGTTCAAAATGACGATCCGCCACCTGTTTTCACCAACCATCTAGCACAAGGAACAGAAGCGCCATCACAGGCGCAGGTGATTCAGCATTTGAAATTTTTGATTCAGGAAATTCTAACATCCAAAGTTGCCCAATGGATAATTCTTTTTTTTTAAATAAGTTACAGCGAACGAATGGTGAGAGAAATTCACCCTTTTAATAAGTTTAAAGCAAAAACACATCCGACGTTTGTGAAAAAAAACTCCCGACGTATGGCACCTGACGTACCCAAATTGACGGAGAGCATGGGATGTGAATAATTCGAGACGTTTTAAAACGATTTTTTTTACGGAAGTTGCTGGTTCTGCGGAGCTTTTCCACTCTAATTCTGTATGTCAGAGAATCGCCTGCACCAAAAACATGAAAAAATGAGATACGGTTTTTGCGCGTACGATGCCTCTAAGCATCGGCGCAGGCTTGGTGCAGGTATGTTATAACAAACGCCAACCGAGTTTGCGCCAACCCACTGCAATGCACGCAAAGTATCAGTGCGATCCTTGACGACTGTCTCAGACTTGATTTATCATTTGATATTCCTTCTGTTCTTTCCCATAATTTAACCTTACAAATAAGATAAACACTCAGACTGCTCATCTTCGCAGTGTGGTTATCAGTTTCGACAGTATGTTTAGAGAATACCAGCATTTCGATAATCGCCGACTCCCCCGTGAGTAGAAAGCGGAACATTTAGGTTTACTTACAGTAGGAGAAGATAGGTAAATGAAATGATGCATTAAAGGCAGTGTTCGCGATGAAAAAATTTCTAGCTTTTCCACAGAAACGTGAGCTCTTCAGCCTACTGATGAAAACAGTCAAGAGAGAATCACGAAAAACCATCAGGAAGTGGGTGAAAAATGCGTGCGCCAGTCAACCCATTGGGCCACCCAGCCCCCCAAACTAATCCTTTCTGAAGAAACTTGAACACGTAAACAGCCGGCAAGCAGAGATATTGGCTTCAATAGGAAGCAGTAGATAAGGTGAATCAATTAATCACATGGAAAACTTCACTCCTTCACATCGGTCAATCCTTAAATTCACAAAAATATGACGTCACCCAAGAGGTCCTGCTTAGACGAAAAAAAAGCGCTTTCTCGTCACTTTCAGCAGTTTTCCCTCACGCTGCTGTCACAGTAAGCTCTTGAGCTTTCATAATCAGTTAAAAGCTGAACGTCAACGGTTTATCGTGAACATTGCCTTTAAAGGCACAGTCCAAGCTCAGGGACGAAATCTGAGATTTCCACATAATTGTGAAGTTCACCTACCCTATATAGCCCCTGCCAAAAGCGAGCTCTCAATTCCTCCGAATAAGCGAGATATAGGGGGAAGCCACCCTGGGGCGCCCATACCAGGAAGCCACTTTGGCACGCCCCTTTTACGACCTTACAAGCTCAACAGCGGCGAGATGAGCGATGGTTAGCGATCAATAACCCCGTTCTTCCCTTCGTTCCCAGCCTCTTTCTTTGTCCACGTCGGTTCGCATACGTCGGTTGCAAATGACGGAAGTTACGAGCCTCGGACAACTCGTCCACCGTGCTTCCGTAGCACAATTTTTGAGGGGCCGTAACTTCGCTCTTAGGGGGTCTTGTACGATTCCAAAGACATCATTGGAATCAGTGTGAGACCGTTTTCAAGTTAAGCGGAAATACAGTGAAACGATTCTGAGGTTGGACTGCGCCTTTAAGGTATTCCAGTGCAGGCACATAGAGCTTACATTGAAAATGACACATGCACGGTTCTGTACTTGCACTAATTTTCGGTTGGGCGGTTACTTTTATCACTAAGGGGATCTTAAAGCGCTTCAGAAAAAGGTTCCAGATTTGACTTGAAGGGTATTTTGAAGCGCTGATCACGAGTCTGAGGTTGATTTGTCGATTTTCAAAAGTTTTCGGCTTAATTCGCTAAAAGCATCTTAGCAAGGAAAGATTTTTTTAGGGCAAAAGGCTAATTTCGAGATTTCCGGATTCCTTCGATAGATGTGTTTCAAAATCATTCTGTGTGGGTAATATGATGTTTAACACGAATCGGAGATCATTTTGCCAATTTTATACATACTACGGTAGATTACTTTAGGTAAGCAGTAGTTCGATCAAGGTCTCAGATTTGGTTCAAAATTGGTACCCTGGGGTTATTTGGGGTGGTGAATACGAATTTGATGTCCATTCGCCGTTTTTCGAACATTTTAGGTAGGTTTTGCCCCCTAAATGGCATATTACCTATCGTAGCCTACCGTAAATTGGCTACCCTGACGCATCTTGCGCAAATTTTCTGCGCAAGATGCGTCAGGATAGCGAATGTGCCTCCGAAAACAACGCAACTGCTATTCTCGACATGACTGTTGGTAAAGATGTACCCGCGAGTAATCCTGACTCCGACAGTGGTTCCTTAGACCTGTCGCTGCATGGGAACGAGGATGCCAGGTGTGTTATTTTTCTCTTCGATCCGGCAATTCAATCAGACTGTGATTTCAGTTGGACCGAAGCAGCACCGCAGGAGGACGACTTCATGGACGGCGAATCCGACTATTCCCCTCCGCCTACACCAGCAAGCTCCCGAAAAGGACAGAAGCGAGGACGACACGAAACTCAGCACGAGATAGGATCCGATGGTGAAGGAAGAGTCCACGTCGTTCTCTGAACCTTCACCCGAAACCATTGCCGCAATATTATATTTTTTGTTGCTGTTTTCAAAAGAATATGTCGAACGAGCTTTTCATTTGGTTGTTAATCAACTAAAATTGAAGTGGAGTATTAGTAGATGGTAAGTTGTCCCATGAATGTGACGGGTAAGTTATGTACAACATTCGGACAAATATAAAACGAACCAATGGTTAGTAGTTTATAACTAGTTTAAAAGTTGTGCATGAGCGGGGTGGACAAATATAACCCCACAAATGAACAACTATGAAACGAGTTACGAACAATTGAAGTATCAGGTTGGAACTACCTTAACCCTACTAATTTACAAGCTCCAAACAAATATCGTAAGCCATCCGTTACTTGTCCGATAGTTAGTTTTTAACTTGTGTAAAAAGTTCTGAGCGCTCGGTCATAATGCTGGTTAACGAAGGGAAGACTTGCTCATGTACAAATGACGATGTTTTTTGTCTGCTTTTGATGCTCCAACCCCCACCAGAATCATTGGTGAGGGTGCCCTTCCCACCAACGACGGTCTCATCAGGAACGGCGCGCAGAGGGGTACATGCATCAGATATCCGTTTCCAATTTCTGAGAATATCATGTGATCTTATCTTTCTGATGCCAGATGTTTTCAGCCAATCGCAATGAGGAACGCAGTCTTCACACCGCCATTGATCAAAACTGTTGCGGCTACGCCAATCAAGAACGCAGGATTCACTAGCCCGATGTCGCGAAGCTCGCCAGAGCAGCATTTGTCGAACCCTCTTCAACAGTCTGGGGTCCTAAATATTATGCGAGGTCTACAATCCGGCTAAAGCTCAGCAATTTTCCACTACGAACAATTAAAGTACCAGCTTGGAACAGCCTTAACCCTACTAATTTACAAGCTTCAAACAAGTAACGTAAGACATCCGTTACTTGTCCGAAAGTTAGTTTTTAACTTGAGTAAAAAGTTCTGAGCAGTAAGCTAACAAAAAGTCAGGAATGATTAAAAATTGACGCAACAGGCGAGCTTGAGCTGATGGGAATTTTCTGTAGTGGAGAAAATCACGGTGAGGATGTAGAACGTTTCCTAACTTTTAATGGACAACACCTCGATGTGGGCAAAACTGTGAGCTCAGATTCATCATCGCATGAATCGGCTTGTGGATTTGGGTTGGGTTTCGCGCCAGCTCTAGCGCGCGTGAGCACGAGCTAAATCCAACCCAAATCGAGAAACCCATGCCTAATGCAACGATGAGCTCGGCCTCTGGCGTATGCCGAGAATTATTCGGGGAAGTTTTAGACTTTCGATAACAGCTCACTAATCATAAGGCTTCACGACACCTCGGTGCAAACCTAGTTGGATGGGGTCACTCAAGATACGAGGGAAGAATGACTGATAAAGTATCAATCTTCTGAGCATTTTGATGGAGTTTCTGTAAGAACAATGCCTGATAGCACTATCAAATAGCAGATACTGGCAGAAGTCTACATTTTACGGATAAGAAGCCTCCAACTAGGTTTGCATCGAGACCTCCGGTCGGTGGAACCCTTTTGTGAGTGCGTAAACTTTCCCAGGCTCAAAAAAGTTCGATTCCCATCTAGTATTGTTCAAACAGAAGGAGTGCGAGCGCGGATGGGAGAGGGGATGTCACCGGCGATGGGACAGGGTCTCTCTACACACCCAGGGAGTTGTCCCGCCATTTGCGGCTCTAATTCCACTCAGGACCACTTCGCTTGCAATGAATAGCGTGACGTCTCCAACTGCAAAAAGGGGCAACTCCTCTCTCGGTGTGTAGAGAGCCCCTGCCTCACCGGCAATGGTTTTGCGGGCACCGTACTGCGCAACAGAGCCCGCAAAATCACCGCAGGGGGCAGATGGGGCTTGGCATTGGAGCGCGATATTTTTCGGCAGCTCGCCGCAGTGGCCAGTAAAACTTCTTGCTCCGGAATGCTCTAAATTGAGGAGTTTCCGAGCGAAATCGTGGTAGTGAGTAGAAGGTAGGCCAAAGATGAGAATTTCACCTTTAGGATGTTGAAATTTCTTTTTTGAAAAAAATTACCTTTGTCCAATTTTGTTCGCAGGCGCGGTTTTGGGCAATGGCAAAACGTGTTTTAGGCGATTTTCTTGGTGATTTTAAGGTGGTGGGAGGGGTGTTAGGTATCAGTTTGTGGGAAATTTCATGGAGAATCTGAATCCTTTTTTCGAATTTTAAAAAATTGAAATTTTATGGGGGGACGTACTTTGTCCAATTTTCAAAGTGAAGAATTTAAGCGGTAATACTCCCGATTAATGAATGCAACTCGTCTAAAAATTTGTTTTATTTGCTAAAAAGTGCATACTGTCTAATATATGTCTAATATATCGTTGTGTAAAAATATTTTTCTCACATGTACTGTTGTGGTGATGTACTAATGGTCTCTATTACAATATGTGAGACAAAAACGTCCGAACCCCTTGTTCCACGACCTGCTTTCTTCACAGAAAGAGAAACGCAACTGAAAACTCCCCCGACTTTTTAAAATTTTGGCCCGAAGTTTTCACGTAGCCCCCCCCCCTCAAAAAATCTAAATTTCGGAAATTTCTACGTCCCCCTGGTTGTCCAGCTGGACAACGCCGGCCTGACCCTGGGCTGGTAGTAAACCACCCATTGTCGTGACGACAATTGTCATGACATGTCACGACATGTCGCGACCAAAAGGCGCGAGCTATGGGTTTGTATCGTATCCTACAACACATGGCTCGTGACTGTCACGAGCTTGTTGTCACGACAATTACGGTCACGAGCTGTCACAAGTGTCGCGTGGTCATAACATCACGGCAGCGCGACAGACAGCGTGACACAAAATAGTGCGCGGTTGAGGAAGTGCGCAGATTGCTGCGAGTGTCGTACGCTCGTGTACAACAATGTCGTGACGACATTTAGGCGTGTGATTGAGAGCAGGGTGTGCGGCGCCTGTCAATACAATGCAAATTACGCACCTTTCGCTATGTTTTTTTTGCCCTTTGTGTGGCAATGATAGCAATGCAAAACATTGCATTGTTCGATATCGATCAAATTTTCCGGAAATCACATGGCATCCCGTCGCCTTCCGCTGACGAGTGTGAGGTGAGAAGCTTTTTTATTTTCGTTTTCTTGACTATATTTTTGTAGGTGAATGTTCTAATGTAGCGACTTATGAAGGGTTTAAATAATACAGCATTTTAAATGCGTTTGGAACATTTTGATTTCAGTTGAACGTTTTCGCTGTTGATTTCTGATCTCCATCTTCCATATGAGTTTTTTTGGAGAAAAAAAATTTATACTTTATTTTTGATTTCAGTTTTGTGAGATTGATTGTAATGAGACTGTGCGCATTTTTCTCAGTTCCATAATTTTTATATGGCAAAAACAGCTGACTGCAGCGGTATTCCTCCGATGTATTTATTTATTACTCCCTTTGACATTACTAATAATTGTTCTTTCAATAAAAATGGTGTCTATACTCATTTGTAAGATTATTATACGTTGATGAGGTTTAATAAATTCCGAACAGGTTTTTTTTAATTGATTCATATATTTTTTCGTTTGCAAGTTTTTTGCTCTACATATCTTTTGCGTTCTGGGATTGAAGTCCTTTCTTGTTACCCGTCCGGCAGTTCAAAAACCAAAAAACTTCAAAACGAGAACGAAAATAAAACCTATTTCCAAACCGGGTTTATCCCTGCCCATAGCCACTAAACTTTCACAATTATTATTAGAAGCATTTCTCATGAAAAGGGAATTTTTCATGCACGATGGCGGGAATAATTCAGATTATTATAGCGAATAAATACAGCTGCAGTCAGCAGTCTCCGTTTTCTGAAAAGGTTAAAACTGAAAACAAGGCCTTTGAAGTTTTGTGAGAAAATCTGTCTCAGAAAGTGAATCCAAAATCAAAATAGAAAAAATAATTTCACGAAGAAAAGAAAAAATTTCATATTGAAAACTCCTATTGAAAACTAGAAGTCGACTGTAATCTTTAAATCACAACAAGTGAGAACATCAGAACATTTACCAATGAGAATATGGAAAAGACAACCAAAATAAACAAGCCACTCGAATGAGCGGAATAGTGATTTGATAGAAGTAAAAAAAGCTGTAGAAAAGCATTCATGGTAAAGTACAAAATCTATCGTAAGTATGGGTGGTTAAATAACAGGAAAAGTTCTCAAAGCAGTACATAATAATAGTGGAAACTGCTTCAAATGTTGATACCACCACTTTGTTGATTGATCAATGGTCTCCAATCATTGGGTTCTAGGGTAGGTATAACGCAGTGATCGATGTGGCCGACTATCATAGCACCCGATTAGGTGGTCGATAAAGCGCACTATTGGAGCAGTTGGTATGCGCGCCGCTATGAGACGTGTGTCCGGGAGACCGTTCTCGCGTAAGACTGTGGTTTTGCAAGCATCTGCTCGTGTTCCATCAATTGATGGTGTCGAGTGGCGGAGCTGCCAAGACCAAGATGGTGCAGTAGGTGTGCGCGCCATGGTTGGACGAGTGACCCGAGTTCATATCCTATATTAGGTCGTGGTTTTTGCGCCAAAGGATGCGACGCTTCGTGACAAACACGAGACAAACACATGACATCGGTGTTCGGTGTAATTTCTTGTCACGAAATATTTCTCATATTGTTGTGACAACGCGAGAGGGTTTACTACCAGCCCTGGTTAACGTTGGGCGTCAACTGTGACATGCACAGAATTTTCTGACTTACATTTGCCACATGGTAGCTTAGGGTGGTCCTAGAATTATTTAGTTGTATTGAACTTTAACTGAGAAGCGAATATGTATTATATGGTACATCCGCTCTGGCGGTTTGGATGTGCCGCTACGGCGGTGCTGGATAGGCCAGCTTTATAGTCCACCGCTCTTCCCGCGCTCAAGCAAACAACCTTTTCAAGTTTTTTTCAAAAATATTGCTTTGTTTCTTTAGATTGTTCTCATAAACTTTAGGGAGAATTACCGTTGAATATCTACCATTTTTGAATATTGACTGGCTGAGAGCCTCTGCGCAACTCTCTTGCGTCCCAGCGTTGCGCCCCCCCCCCCTCCCCCCGTCTCTCGGTGATGTTCACAGAGGAGGCTCTACCCTTCTCACCACAACCAAATAGGCTAACCTCCAACGTCCTATTTCTGTCTAAACAAACTAAACCGGTAACTTTGTTTTCCGATTATTTTTCAGAAGAAACTGATTAAAGAAAAATATAACATAAATTCAAAAAACAGGCGCATCAATAATTCATTATTGTCTTCTCTTCCGATGACACTGAAGACCCTGCCTGAAGTTCACGCCAGATCCCCTGCGCCTTCTGAAGAGGGGGGGGGGTGCAATTCAATCGTTCCAACTCCTCTATTAAAAAAGGCATTCTGTAAAACCTATCCGTACCCACTAGAGTGTTGCCCGAATATTCGTTTATTCGAATAATATTCGAATATTCGAATAATTCGAATATTCGAATATTCAAAGAAGTGGATTATTCGGGTTATTCGAATAATCGAATATTCAAAGAAGTGGAATATTCGTTTATTCGAATAATCGAATATTCGAGGAAGTGAAATATTCGAATTATTCGTTTATTCGAATATTCAAAAAAATTATTCATTCCAACACTCTAGTACCCACCCGGATTCGTTCTAACAAGGGACGACCCCCGCGGTAGGAGACGTCATGGAAGAAGTTCTTTTAAAGTTGTGGGTGTTGGATAGGGTAACGTTACTGCATGTTGGGTTTTACCTAAGGACCATCCGGAAGATCAAAAAATTGAAAAAACATGAAAAATTAGCGGGCGCATTCTCTTCAAACGTCCACCATAGCTGTGCTTTCGGTTTTTCGGAAGAGAAAGCCGGCTGGCTACAATATCTAACACCTCAATATGCTTTATTTGGATCAAATTGAAGAAAAGAAAATTTTCGACTTTTTTTTGGCCCTATAACTCACTCACCCTCGAACTCCAGATAATCGAAAAAAATTTCTGCGTGATCGAGCCAAGTTTATTAGTTTTCGATGAAGGATCAGCAGATGTACTAGGGAACTGATTATCGCTTCGTGAAAATGAAAATTGCGGTCATGATGATAATTTTTAAGAAAGGTTTCATTTCGCTCGGAAACTCCTCAATTTAGAGCATTCCGGAGCAAGAAGTTTTACTTGCCACTACGGCGAGCCGCCGAAAAATATCGCGCTCCAATGCCAAGCCGCATCTGCCCCCTGCGGTGATTTTGCGGGCTCTGTTGCGCAGTACAGTGCCCGCAAAACCATCGCCGGTGGGGCAGGGGCTCTCTACACACCGAGGGAGGAGTGGTCCCCTTTTTGACAAGCACGCTCATGCCGATCATTTTTCCGCAGGGCTACCGTAACCCTCCTTCAAAAAATTTTCCAAGTGTCAGCTTGGATATGAGCACATCGTAATAGCCAACAATCGTGTTTGCACAAACTCGACTTCCTCAGCCACTTCCCAGCGGCTTCTCGAAGAGAGCGGTGTGTGAATGAATGCATACCGCTCCTCTGCCCTTTTATACCCCGCATGTTATGAGCGTGTGTTATCGTTCGTTATCATGTTTTTTTCAATAATGGTTAGGGTAGCACTGCGGAAAAAATGATCGGCATTGGCGTGCTTGTCCCTTTTTGCAGTTGGAGACGTCACGCTACTCATTGCAAGCGAAGTGGTCCTGAGTGGAATTAGAGCCGCAAATGGCGGGACAACTCCCTGGGTGTGTAGAGAGACCCTGTCCCATCGCCGGTGACATCCCCTCTCCCATCCGCGCTCGCACTCCTTCTGTTTGAACAATACTAGATGGGAATCGAACTTTTTTGAGCCTGTGAAAGTTTACGCACTCACAAAAGGGTTCCACCGACCGGAGGTCTCGATGCAAACCTAGTTGGAGGCTTCTTATCCGTAAAATGTAGACTTCTGCCAGTATCTGCTATTTGATAGCGCTACGAGGCATTGTTCTTACAGAAACTCCATCAAAATGCTTAGAAGATTGATACTTTATCATTCATTCTTTCCTCATATCTTGAATGACCCCATCCAACTAGCTTTGCACCGAGGTGTCGTGAAGCCTTATGATTAGTGAGCTGTTATCGAAAGTCTAAAACTTCCCCGAATAATTCTCGGCATACGCCAGAGGCCGAGCTCATCATTGCGTTAGGCATGGGTTTCTCGATTTGGGTTGGATTTAGCTCGTGCTCACGCGCGCTAGTGCTGGCGCGAAACCCAACCCAAATCCACAAACCGGTTGATGCAATGATGAATCTGACCTCACAGTTTTGCCCACATCGAGGTGTTGTCCATTAAAAGTTAGGAAACTTTCTACATCCTCACCGTGATTGCCTCCACTACAGAAAATTCCCATCACCTCAAGCTCGCCTATTACGTCATTTTTTAATCATTCATGACTTTTTGTTAGCTTACTGCTCAGAACTTTTTACTCAAGTTAAAAACTAACTTTCGGACAAGTAACGGATGTCTTACGTTACTTGTTTGAAGCTTGTAAATTAGTAGGGTCAAGATTGTTCCAAGCTGATACTTTAATTCTTCGTTAATTGTTTTATAGTTGTTCAGTTGTGGAGTTAGATTTGTCCTCCCCGCTTATGCACAACTTTCAAACTAGTTATAAAATTCTAACAGTTTAGTTGTTTTATATTTGTGCAAATGTTGTGCTTAATTTAACCGCTCACTCAATGAACAACATACCATCTATTATTACTCTACTTCAAATACAGTTAATGTGCAACCAAAAAAAAAGAGCACACTTCACTTATTTATTCTAGGATAACACAGAAAAATACAAAGACGCAGAACTGAACTTGGTCAGTGGTTCAGAGAACGGTATAGATCCTCTCTTCACCATCAGGTCCCACCTCGATCTGAGTTTCGGTCCAACTGAAAACTCCTTCTGGTACCTTCACTGGATCGAAGAGAAAAATTACACACCGACATCCTCGTTTACGATATGTTTGAGGGATCGCTGTCGGTGGTAGGATTCCTTGTGGAAGCAGGCCGAATATCTGAAAAACCGAAAAGCTTGCTCGTTAATGAGTCTAATACATGTTCGATGAGCAGAAAAATTCAGTGACTGCAGACTATTCAGAAAAGCAAAGAAAGTTGAATCCTAGAGGAACGTGGACCTATAAAACTTAGTTAGGATATTAATTTGAAAGGCCAAAGGTTGTTCCATAATGCTGTGTGAGTGGAAAGTTAAGTCTAAATCTACTTCGAATTCGACTTTACCAAGATACATAGCAGTCGTGCGCCGGCGCCCTCATTTGACGCGACCCGTTTATAGAGTGAGGCTTGAGCGGCGCGCCGCACCACCTCGTTTTTCGCCGCGCCGCTTGGCGGCGGAAGTATATGCGACCCCTGATAAAGTTGTTGTAAGAATTGAAAATGACAAAGGACGTGAATCATGGTTTCGAAAATGAAGATGATTGTGGAAGCCACAACTCGATCGAGCTTCAATGGCCCAGTTCTGTGGTTGTGGTCTGAGATTTGAATACAGAAAAATTCTCGGTTTTTTTACTAAAAATCTTTCGGGAATGCAAGCAGTCCATTTTTGGAAGTTCAGAAAAATTGTGCCGAAAAATAGAAGTACACTCCCCGAGTAGTAGTACACCGCAATAGAAGTCCACCTAAAAGAGGGGTCTGAGAATCAGAGGTACACCTCTAATTGAAGTACATTTAAAATAGAGGTCTGAGAATGAGAAGTGCATGTACTTCTAAAAGAGTAAATCCGGTATATTAAGTAGGTGTTGCAAGCGAAAAGTTTATTCTTCTTATGTAGCTACTCCCCTAAGCTCCCTTCATTAGGTTGAATATTCACTCCACGAGGATGATACCACGTCTATTCACTCTCTGGTCTCTTACCAAAGATTTTCTCACTTCGAGGCGACACCCAATGATTAGCTCGAGCTTGTCCGAACGATGCTCTCCGCCCACGCGGTCAGCGTGCGCGTTGAGCCCCCCTTCACGACATTTTTCACATGAGATGGTCAACGACTGAGAGACAGCTGACGTGAATATTGTGCCCTACTCAGAAGTTTCGAATCAAGTTACTTGCGAGATATCCGGGCAAAATCAAGTTACTTGTGGCTTATCTGAGTTTTTCAAGTTATTCGCGAGGTTGGGACTCGCAAGTAACCTACATCGGCATAACCATGATACCTGTGACTTTTGAATCTCGCAAGTAACTTACATTGGCCCGTCAATCCTCGCAAGTGGATGGCCACGTCGTAACTTGCTTAACACGTGTACAGCCGGTATATAAGGCGCCTCTCCTCGCTCGAGTCCTCATTCGGCAGTCTGATGCCGGCCCTGGAAGGCGACTTCGAGTCGCTCTCCAGAGGCCAGTTTCCGCTGGGGGGGGGGGATAGGGGTATCCTCTCGGCTGGGGGGGGGAGGGCGGTTTTCGCTGCGGTCCTCGGGAGGGTGGTTCCTCGCCGCAGACCTTGGCGAAGAATAGGCCCTTTTAGTGGACACCAGGCGGGGCTGTCTCTGCCGTGGATAGCAAGAATCACGCACCAGGGGTGCGCGATTGTCGCACACCAATGTCACGTGCATCTAAGGAGTAAGGTAAATGTTACTTCTGTGTAAGTTACTTGTACACTAGAAGTAAGTTACTTGTGACATGAAAGTAAGTTACTTGCGACATTAAAGGCAGTGGTCGCGCTCAAATATGCTCGTCTTCTTTTCCTCTCTAAACCCTTTTCTGGGTATAGAGTAGTAGAACCTATAAGAAAAAATCGCGACAAAAACGCTGTACCGGGCCGAATTCGAAGCCTGAACTTTCTTGTCTTTTGATGTTGGACGAGTCCACCTCACATCATCGGCATCGATGATCTCTAATATCAAGAACGTCAGCTGGCTTGAAATTGAATTTCAATCAATGAACTTTTGGATTTATGTACACATCTAGCCAAAAACATTGGTTGAAGTGCTTGCTTTCATTGTTCAACTGTTTTATTAGGTAAATTTGCATTTATTTCTTCCTCTGAGTGTCGATGATTTTTGACTGCTTGGCATGAGACTGTGATCTTTCTGTGCACGTGTGTACGGCCTGGAAATTTAGGGTCTTAATAACTCTAAATATAGCCCGTTTTGACCGCGCTACCTTCATAGTTTTTGAGCTGTTTTATATCTAAGCTGATTTCTGTAGTTTTTTCGATAACGTTTTCATCGTGACCACTGCCTTTAAGTAAGTTACTTGTGACATAGAAGTAAGTTACACGAATACTTCACGTAACTTACTCAGAAGTAACATTTAACTTGAGTCAAAACTTCTGAGTAGTCAACTGATATTCTTGGTAATCAATTCACAAATCACAAAAAATACCTACGCAGCGGCCGGTCAACACACCCGCCGGCCGCGTGGGCGGGCAGTCTCATTCGGACAGACCTGAATTACTCTGTGGAAGTAATAGAAAGGTTATTATTTCTACTGCGACGAAAAATTGAGTGTGATCGTTCCATACCAAAAGTATACAGACTTTCAAAATAGTAACAAGTTCACTATATGTAAGGGGCAAATAGCTGCATGTAGTAGCACGTTACTGTTCTTTCTCAACAACTATAGTGCAAACTTAAGAACACCGCACGTATCCTTGGTTTAAGCAGCCGATTTTTTTGGCGTCCAGTGTGTAGATATTGTTACTGAATTGAACTTACGGGCCACAGAAGATAACGATATTCAGTAGAAATTGTGTAAGAATCACGGTTGTGGTCTTTAATGGCTTGGTGACAGCAGAAATGGCTTAGAAACAAAATTATAGGCCCAGCAGCAGCGCCAAAGCTGTTACGGAGGCACTATTGCGGTGCGATTGCGGCCACTCAGCCCAGAGTCGAGACCCCATTCCGCCTCCGTAGATTCATTGATGGTAATGTGAAGAAACATGTACCAGAGAATCGAGATAATCATTAAAGTTTAATCAAATTCAGTGTATTTCGAAACTTCTACTTCGCTTTGTTCCTCAATTCTACATGAGCTCTGCACAAAATCCACTCAGATTTTCTGTATCATCCACTTCACTCATGCAGAGACGACATCCAAAACATACGAATGTGCACAATCTTTACTTGAATCTGTGCTGTGTTTCGTCAAAAAAAAACGTCGTTTATCGTTCGTAATAGAGAAGGCTCTGGCAACTGAGCTGTCGGCCAGGAAGTCTGCGAACCGGTTCATCAGCCACGTATCTAGTCTTCCATGATTGGCCTTTCTTGTGAACTCTCTATGGCTCCTCGTGCGTTCTCCACCATCTACCTGGAAGCATGCAACACTTATGTAAATAGAAAGGCCAATTTTGGAAAAAAATGGCCGATAGGGATGGATAGGAACCGCCAAGTATTAGCACGGCCCGAGCATACTGTACACTCGTTGCCTCATACCTCGGTAAATTTAGGAGACTCGCTTTAGTTCCCTAGTGTTACTTCCCCGCCGTTGTTCCCCCGGACGATAGCCGTTAGACCCTGAAGCCAACTTCCAAAATTATCGATTCTTTCATTTTTATTTAAAGGCAGCGGTCACGATGAAAAGCGTTATCGAAAAAACTACAAAAATCAGCTTACATCAAAAACAGCTGAAAAACTAGGAAGGTAGCGCGGTGAAAAACGGGCTAGAATTAGAGTGTCTAGGGCCCAAAGAAGCCAGTTCGTGCACACGTGCACAGCGATGACGAAAAAGATCGCAGTCTCATGCCGAGCAGTCAAAAATCATCGACATTCAGAGGAAGAAATAAATGCAAATTTACCTAATAAAAACAGTTGAGCAATGAAAGGGAGCACTCCAGTCAATCTTTTGACTACATGTGTACATAAATCCGAAGGTTCATTGATTGAAAATAAATTTCAAGCCAGCTGATGTTCTTGATATAAGAGGTCATCGATGCCGGTGATGTGGAGTGGGCTCGTCCACCATCAAAAGACAAGAAAGTTCAGGTTTCAAATTTGGCACAAACAGCGTTTTTTTTGCGATTTTTTCTTATAGGTCCTACTACTCGAGACCCAGAAAAGGATTTGAAGATGAAAAGGACGACAAGCATATTTGATCGCGACCACTGCCTTTAAAGACTTCCCTAAGTCGCAAATAATTCCTAGTGGATCCTTTCAACTTTTTTTGTGCTTAAGCTATCCTTTTTTCGCATTCCGATTTCATAAATATGCGCAAAAATATGTAATGCAGCTGTTGCGGGAACGAAAAAGGCAATTAGGCTGACACATTTTCATGTACCGTCTGAATGGCAGAATGGAAGAGTAGATAATTTTTTAAGTCGATTGAAAAAGTCGACTTTTTATTCGAAAAGTCGATCATTCGAAAAAATGTGTTTTTCGACTTATTCGAAAAAGTCGATCATTCGAAAAGTTGAAATTTCGGCTAAATCGGAAAGTCGATCATTTGAAAAAGTCTAATTTTCGACTTATTCGAAAAGTCGATCATTCGAAAAAATTCCAATTTGCCCAAGTATAGAGCATAGGTAAACTATCGATAAGCACTGACAACAAGGAATCGCGGTACAGAGCTTCGGGGAACCGACCGGTTCCTAACGTTAAAACATGCCTGTTGAAGTGACAAAACATGTTGACCTGCAATTACCTGTCTGAACACGTTTGATCGATACGTATGATTTGGTTAGGAGCAGAGCAATTCCTCGAAGCTCCATGCACGCACTCACAACCAAGGGATCAGATTTTACAACTTATGCTGGACCGCCAAATCGTATTTTAGACAAGTTTATAATTTGCCAACGGCACAAAACTCTCACTGAAGTGTAGAAGTTTTTCTTCCCAGAGTTCCATGTTTAGGGCCCGATATCGTGATATCTTTATCACCGGTGAGGCTGCTTCCCTACTCTCTAGTCTGTTTGGAGCTTCAGCCGCTTACCTCTGGGCCGTATGCAAGAAGCGACGGTTGGGGCAGGGGCAGTGCAGTCGGCGCCTCGCTAGGGACTTGGGGCATAGCTAGAAGACTACTGGGGCACGACGTACGTGTCTTGACTTGTGACCAACCACGATAGACGGGTCCTGTAATGTGAGCATCGGCAATCTTCAAAGGCGCCAACTGCACTGCCCCTGCCCCAACCATTGCGTTCTTGCATACGGCCCCTGGAGAAAGACGGTGTGTGAATGTAACACACCGTTCGTCACTTCTTTTATACCCTACCCTTTATCAAATGAGTATCATCAATTACGTTTACCGTGAGTTTTTTGTGCCGTTGGCAATTTAAAATCGTCTGTATTTTAGTCACTTCACTAAATTTCTCATTTTTTCATATCTGCGGCATCTCTTGCGCCAAAGCAGTTTCTAAAATGTTCAAAGACGTTATATGTTTTTTCTTTACTTCTAATTTCCCGAAAATATGGCACTGCCAGATTATTACATACTTTTGCCGGCAAGCTGACCTTTTATGAAACATATTTTCCTCAAAGGTTCCCCTCCTAACTTTGATTTGCTCCATGAATTTCATTTCAGAAACGCGAAACGTGACAGCTTCTTACTTAGCTGAGTTATTAAATTGATGACGATCGATATTATGTAATGACTACCAGAGCTGTGCGTTATAACATCAACATGTTAAAGCATTAACGGGTTAACGTGGCCTTTTTTTGGAAAATTAGCGCTTAATCTTGAACGAACAAAATATTCTCTATTAACGCATATCGCTGATGAGTACGATGTCCCAACGAAGTGATTCATAACCATCAACAATGAACACTCGCTGCCGCATTTTGTGCAACAATTCAAAAAATCGATACTATTGATCGATAATATCTGATGAGTGCAATTCCCAATCCAACAGATCCATGGGCCCAATTTTGATATACACCAGCAGAACGAAAACGTCCCGACATGACGTTACCGCAGCTTGCTGCGTGTACTCGGAACTCGTCTGTAATATTGCGTCGGTGACGCTATATTGCAGACTAGAGATTCCCGGGCACTTGGATTGCACTTCGCCGACATTTTGGTTTTCTGTCACAAATTTACTCCGGAAGTCCTCGATTATTCCATTCCCCCTGTCATTGCAGTGTTTTTCACGCCTTTTTGTAATGTTTTAGCCATCCTAACTCGGAAAACAATCAGCCGGTGAAGCTTGGCAGAACTCCAACTGGGAAGCACCCGCAGAGACACAGTACACAGTGCCGCGGCTTCTATATCTGCTCGGTGGCGCATTCCGCCACGTTTTTCTGTGGCAACTGTTCCTTTTGGTGCGCCTTATTGTTAGCATGGAGCAGGTGTCCATAGGCGACAGTTGTCTTGCCATTTCTGCAGCATCCCGCAGGTGTATACCTAGGGTCATACCAATCAGCACTCACGACTCCTTGCCGCATTTTAGGTAATAAGCGTAAAATCGATAATGTGAAATTTCGATCGATGATGTTCCAAGCTTCCCAGCTCAAAGGAAAGTGTTCCAAAAAGATTGTGAACGCCATCCAAACAAAAAGGAGATTGACAACGAAATCGAGTGGTTTTTTTCGTTTTTTTTAAAGTCTCACGAAACCATTCCAGACCTATTCTGGCAGGTGACACCAACCTTTAGCGTCGTTTCCAATGAAAAAGAAATCGTTTCTTTGCAGTCACTCTGAACGTTGATTTCAAAAATGCAGGATTGCGCATGGGCTAGTTAAAGGCAGTGTTCACGATAGGAATCGTTTTTTCTGCTTCACCGCCTATTTTGAAGACGGTCCCATGCTGATTCCAATGGTGTTTTTGGAATCGGACAAGACCTTATAGGAACGGAGTTATGGTGTCTCAAAAATTGAGATAGGGAAGCATAGTGGACGAGATGTCCGAGGCTTGTAACTTCCGTATTTTGCAGCCGATGTATGCGAGATGACCTGAGTAAAGAGAGAAGTTGGGAATAAAGGGAAGAACGGGGCTATTGATCGGAAACCATCGCTCATCTCACAATCTCGATCATTCATTTGTTCACGTCGGTGGGCGTGGAAAGTGCATCTTGTGGTGTAACGAGCTGACGGTCGCACCAACTTTGGGGCCGTAGGGGACCTTTCCCAGCTCATTTTTCTTAGTTTTTTTTTACATTAGGGTTGCGCTAGGCCCCGCAGCTGCCGATCTCCACCAAAAAATCAGGCATGGTTTTTATCGTGGACACTGCCTTTAAGTCCACATCATTTCGGGACAAGTGTGTAATCTAAGACCGTGCCGAGACAGATATATTCAATTTTTCCAAGCGGCCTTCGACATATTTTTCGCTTGTAATGGCTTTGATAACATGTAGGGTACTAGAGCCGTGAACCGTTTCCGCTACTGCAAGATTCTATCCAATGTTGAAATCTGCTAAATAAGATCATTGCTTTTCTTCAAGGGAAAAACACCCCTTTCGAGGTAGAATAGTGCCAAAAATTGACCGACTTGATTGAACCGTTCGATTTAATTATTCAAAAGTGGCTTTTTTTCATAAATTCATTACTATAAAATTTCATTCATTTGAACTTTTTGCAAGATTTTTTTGATTCCCCAAAGTACTCATCGAGAAGATATGAAAATAAGCCTCCAAATCTAGTGAGAACTATTGCAGCACATTTTGCCATACAATCATTAATGGTGCCAACAACCCTGGTGTTTATGGTACAATCCAGAAATACACATGAGAGCCTTTTCAAATTGTATTCTTTGCAAAGGTGAAGACGACCATGGCAAGAAAGCATAAATTCTTGGCTAACCTTGAGGGGTGCGCAACTTTAGGATAAAATCAATTAGTGGGACTGTAATTAGTGATGGTTCGCACCTCGACTCAGATTACCAGGAGGTATAATTATCTGCCTCGACTCAGAATCTCTCGCCAACTCCGCACTCCGACTAGATCGCCGCAACGCGACGATGAGGTGTGCCTTCGTATTCCTCGTCGAGGAGGGTGAGTGGATGCATTGGCATCGTTCTGAATGGGACACTCCTAATGGCTCTGCCATAGGCAAAGATAGAGGCATGGTAATCTCATTGATTGGTCTTAGAGGAAGGTAACGAATATCGAATGGATAAGGATAAAAAACAAAATCAGGGGTCGTATTCGCCAACAACCCGCCGAGGGAAGTCGAAGGGAAGCGGAAGGGATGATACCTCGCGCGGCAGAGGAGCAGATCAACCCATCTTACACCATGTAAGATGGAAATGCAAACTGTGTTACGTGTCGATATCACTGCAAAAAGATAAAGATTCCACCGCGAAGCGGAAAATTTTTCAGCTATGCTGTTCGAAAAATTCCGGCGGTCGCGAGGGAAGCCAAGGGAGGCGAGAGGTGGCCGTGGAGCGCGCGTTTTGTACTGAAATTTCACCTCATTTGCCCTTCGACTACCCGGCGGGTTATTGGCGAATACAATCCCAGGAGTTATCTCTACTAATGAAAAACAAATGATGTTCAATCAATTTAAAGGCAGTGTTCACGATAATCTTCAATTTTGAGATTAATCACTAATTCGATTGTTTGGCCCCCGAGTAGAACAGAAATGACGAAGAAACCGAGAGAAACGCCGCAGAATGGCACGAAATCCTTTACTCTCACCCCGCTTCTTTACTCTCAGTGGAACTGTTTGTTGTGGCAATGAAATCTTTTGTAGACCCGTCTTTTGCGATTCTCTATTTTGTGTTGCTCCGTTCTTCCGTTCGGACCCTAACTAATACTGTTTCGCCCAAAATTTTGTTCCATTTTCGATTAGTCCCATTTTTTTACCGGTGACAACATGTTCATCCAAACGGACAACTAGTCCAGGCTAGGGATTAATGTCATTGAAATAAGACGTTTAAAGGCAGTGTCCACGATAAATTCCGTCTTCGGTTTTTGGCCGGAAATCGAAAGTTCAGGGTCTCATTGGAGCACTGGGGTCGAAAGAACGAACGGAAGCGACACTTGGTAGCCAACGCATTGTTTTGAGTAGAAAACTCGGGAACGAAAATTATCGTGAACACTGCCTTTAGATGAATGTGGATGCGTGGAACTTGAAAATTGAATTACTTGAAGGAATCTGTGGAATTTAAATAAAATAATCATAGAAATGTAATATAATAATGACCAGGGCTGTGCGGAAATGATTTCCAAGATTTTCGGAAACGGAAACGGAAGAAAAATGGCTGAGAATCGCCGGAAACGGGAATCCGGAAACGGAAACGGAAGTCCTCAAGCACCAGTGGGGCTACGGTCTAAAACTGCAAGCGAGCGGAGTACAAATAGATTTGAAGCATGAAGGGAAGACGTGCTGCTGCTGCAGGTTCTCCAAGTGAGCTGAAAATAAGTCTGCTCGAGCAACTCCTCTTCTACAGTGCTGCTGACCTCTCTGATGTCGAGTGTCTACCTTTCACTGATTTTTCCAGTGCGATCGGTGTTCTACGACGGCTGCGGGTACATACATATGGCACCCACCATTGTTGAGAGAGCAGTTGTCCGTTTGAGGCCGATCCCAGAAGGTGATCTCAAGTACTCAATTTTCCGGATATCAATTTTGGAAGCTTAAAGGGTGGTCCTTACTGCACATCACGAGGAAAGATGTCTTATAGTGGACCGAGGCGAGGATGATTCCTTTGTTGCGTACCTTGGCGAGGTTGGCGTCCTTGCTGCGAGCCATTACAAGGATCGCAACTTTAGCTCCGGTAGGAAAAGGCGGTGGCTCAAAAACTCTCTTCATTTGAATAACGTGCTGCTGCTAGCAACGCATGTAATGAGGGGTCGCGCTCCGGGCCGACATCGAGCTGAACCTCTCGTCGGCAGCAACATGTGCTGCTAGCTGCAGCACAAGCTGCCGTTCAGAAGTGGTCGAAACCCAGCATGCGGTGGCAGCACGTGCTGCTGAAAACGAGGAGTTTGGGGCTATGGCGTGCAAATCCTATGGCGCTGAAGCTGAATCCCGCGAGTGCGTGAGTAGCTAGAGAGACGAAGAGGAAAAGTTTCTACCTCTCTGGCCCCTCAATCGGAGGGCTTGATTGTAAAACAATGGTATGGTATTGATGCATGAAAGGGTAATGGCCAGCCAATAGTTCAGCGCTTCAAAAAAATTGTGATAAAGAGTCGTAGAGGCAAGCTGTGATGCTTTTCAACTGAGATGAGACTGATAACCACGGTTCGACTGCAAGATAACACCACTTACTCACCCGCGCAACAGTACCTAAAGTATGCCTTCTGTAGCCGCCAAGGTCAAGCCCACGTTGGGATCGTCCTGTGCGTTGATGGAGGGGGAGGGCGCATACCGTGTGACGGTTGGAAGAAGCGGGACATCCATCCAAGAGATCAGGATTATACTCACGCTGTGATCATCCCAGAGGTACCGCGGCTTTGTGCGCTGGTGAGGCGAATTCACCTTGTAGTACTATATTTTCTTCCGTTTTCGGGCCAAAAAAAACCGGAAACGGAAACGGAACGGAACAGCTCAAAAAGTACCGGAAATACGGAAACGGAATCGGAAACGGAACAGTTCCGCACAGCCCTGATAATGTCATTGAACAAGTCCTGAAAAAATCATCGAAATAAAATAATCAATAATCATCATCGAATCATCGAAATGAAGTAATAGCTTGCAGCGAAAGTTTCATCGATAAATGAATGTGGATGCGTGGAACATGAAAATCGAATTACTTGATGGAACCTATGGAATTTGAATAAAATAATCATCGGAATAAAATCTTATAATATTCATCAGAAAAATAATAAAGTAATCATCGGAATGAAAACTTTTTTTGAAAATAAAAGGATGAAGGATAAAGTTCTCGGCGCATATCAATCCTCTGGGTTCTATTTAAAATAGGTTTAAAAATTATGGCAGGTGCCCAGAGTAGGAATTTTTTTAACGAATGAGCATTCGCATAAAAAAGTCAATAAAATAATTGTTACAAATATTTAGGAAAAGTAATACTGCTCATGTAAGCTCACTGCTCTAATAAACATGCGCTGTCAATCCTCCTAATCAATATACTGGCAGTGGATCGGTTACCGTCTGTAGTCCAATCAGAATCCGAGAGGCAGCAATTGAACCTGCATAACTAGCCGCGCGGAAACCGCCGCGCGATCTTAGCTGTCTGCTCTCTGTCTCAAGGTGGGAGGGGCTTTCTGGCGAGCGAGCCGAGGTGCGAACAGCGCTAACGAGTTTTTAATTACACCAGTGATCTCTGATTTTATCCTAAAGTCCCTCTCCCACCTTGAGTCCTCTCGTGTCCTACAAATTTGTTTCCTGGTTGCTTGGTCCTCAGGATGATTTATTTCAAATCTGAATAAGAGATAGCAACTAATATCAAATAATGAGTGAACCGATTCGTTGAGCATCAAGAAACATTTTTCGAGCTTAATATGAAATCGAATCGTGATTCCACGCGAGGCCATTTTTCGAATGCAACTTCCTGTGGTTTTGGTGCACTCTGA
Source organism: Aplectana chamaeleonis (assembly GCA_029168955.1). Taxonomy (NCBI): domain Eukaryota; kingdom Metazoa; phylum Nematoda; class Chromadorea; order Rhabditida; family Cosmocercidae; genus Aplectana; species Aplectana chamaeleonis. The sequence continues at coordinate 330,985 of JAPDOI010000085.1, read as the reverse complement.
AGTTTTCGATAATGCTACGAGCAGGCTAAAATGCTAAAATCGTGTTTCGATGGTCCTTATGAGCGTGGAGAATCTTGCCGTTTAGTTATTGTTAGTTACAAATAGCGCTATTCGGCGGGTAACCTAGTAGACGACGGAAGCGTGACAATTATTTGCAGGAACAACTAACTGAAAGGCTTTTGCAACCTCTTCGTTTATTGATCAGTTTCATAGTTTTCCACCGTTCACTTTGCTCGAGCGTTACACATCCTTTCTCAATTTTTTTCTTCACTGCTTATCAAATTTCTTGTTAAAAACCTGTTATTGTTTGCGTTAATTTCGAGACGAGGTAGCAAGCACGAGTAAAAAAAATAAAACAGCGTGTTCAGAAGTCAGATTTTGACGGCTTTGTGGCATTTGATTAACAGAAAAATTAGAATTTTAACAATTTTTAGGCTTAATCTCTAGATTGGGGCTAGCTGAGATCATCAGTGCCGCTTAAAGGCATCGTACACGATGAAAACCGAATTCCAACTTTCGCGCTCAGTCGGACTAGTGGGTCATAACAATGTCACTCAGAACGTTTGGAGTTTCAAAATCGCCTCTCAATGGAGATTTGCTTACCTCAAAAGGGCTTCCTGGGTTTGGGGGCCGGCCTTGGGGTCGATCCGTTGTTACAAGGAACAAAACTCCGTTGTCGCTGCTGGCGATCGTGCGTTGGCGCGTCGTAGGGCGCAATGCACACGTCACTCGATTTCACGTTCGACATCGATTGAAAGCAGCTGACAGCATTGGACGCAGCATGTTATTAACCCTTTTTACCCTCGTTCAAGAAAAAATGATCGCTCGTTTGTATGGCGTCCTTGGTGAATTACTTCCAACGCAGCGCCAAGGAACGAATCGTAAAACTGTTCCTTGCGTTCTTCGCGCAACTATCCCAAGCTGGTGTCGGCAGGAACTTCAAATTTGTCTTGAGCCTTATTTAAATGGGTTTTTCTTGGAAAGTTGACGTTTTTGAGGGGGCTTTTTGCAACCTTTAGTCACTAGAGGGATACAACAACACGAAGACGTCAAAAACCGAAGTATGGTTTTCATCGTGTACGATGCCTTTGAAGACAGTGGTCACGATCAAAAACGTTATCGAAAAAACTACAAAAATCAGCTTGGATCAAAGACAGCTGAAAAACTATGAAGGCAGCGCGGTGAAAAACGGACTAGAATTAGAGTTTCTAGGGCCCAAACAAGCCAGTCCGTGCATACGTGCACAGTGTCGAACAAAAAGATCGCAGTGTCATGCCGAGCAGTCAAAAATCATCGACATTCAGAGGAAGAAATAAATGCAAATTTACCTAATAAAAACAGTTGAACATTGAAAGGAAGCACTCCAGTCAATGTTTTTGACTAAATGTGTACATAAATCCGAAGGTTCATTGATTGAAAATCAATTTCAAGCCAGCTGATGTTCTTAAAATTAGAGATCATCGATGCCGATGTTGTGGAATGGGCTCGTCCTCCATCAAAAGACAAGAAAGTTCAGGCTTCAAATTTGACCCAAAACAGTGTTTTTTCGCGATTTTTCTTATAGGTCCTACTACTCAAGACCCGATAAAGGGTTTAGAGAGAAAAAGACGACAAGCATATTTGATCGCGACCACTGCCTTTAAAGGCAGTGACCACTATAAACTTCGTCTTCGGTTTTTGGCCGGAAATCGAAAGTTCAGGGTCTCATTTGAGCACTGGGGTCGAAAGAACGAACGAAAACGAGCCCGAAAGAGCTCCATACGGCTCCGAAGTCCGCTCGCGCTAGCCCTTCCGCTCGCGGTCGAGTTTTCCGAGGAACAGTTTGGTCCGTTTCTACATTAGCATTGGAGCGCGAGCGTGGCTGAGTTTTAGCAATGGGGCGCATTTGTGCACGCTGTCTACTTCAGGCCCATGCCCGCGCGACTCGTCCACCGTTGAAATGTGGCTTTCAAGAAGAAGAGCCTATTGTTGGATGTTTCACAGCGCTTTTCATGATTCTTTCTTCACTGATGAAACAGTCACACTCTAGACCTTCGTTTTCTGGTTGAAACTCGAGAACGATTTTTATCGTGGACACTGCCTTTAGGACTCAAAAAATTGCGCTCCCCAAGTGTTATGGCCACCCAGAAATGGACTTGGGGTTGATAATCTAGCACATCTGGGTCAATAATCCGTGCGAATGTCTAACGGCTTTGAAAAGAATAGCACCAAGAGCTCTACTGGAAAATTATGTGGTGGTTTTTTTAACTGATGATATTATATTGCTTTTATAATATATTTATTCACTGATGATATTGCATTATATTAGATAGAGAATCTGAATATCTTTATCAAAAAAGATTTGGCATGAACGTTAGAGTTACTGCCACACAGTTCTTGTACCTTATGGCTATTTTGGTTTTACGAAGAAGTTTTCGGGCGATATTTTTAAGGCAGTAACACGATAAAAGTCGTTTATCTGTTCTTCTCCCTATCTTGAAAACGGTCCCATGCAGATTTCAATGATGTTCCTGGAATTTACAAGACCCCCTGGAGACGGAGTGATGGCCCCTCGAAATTCAGCAAAGGAAGAATTGTGGACGAGTTGCCCGAGGCTTGTAAGTCCTGTTTTTTGCAGCCGATGTGTGCGAGCTGACCTGAGTAAAGAGAGAAGTTGAGAATGAAGGGAAGAACGGGGCTTTCGATCGGAACCATCGCTCATCTAACCACGAATTCAGGGCAAATGTTATAGGACGTGGGCTGAGTGACCCAATGGGTTGGCTGGTCCACGAGATTTCCACCCACTTACCGGCCGTTTTTCGTCGCACTTCCGTTGTTAATCTTCTTAGAGGGACCCAAAGCTTAAGTTTTAGCCAAAGAAACGTGCAACTTTTTCTTCGTGTACACTGCCTTTCATGCTTTGCAAAAAGGTTTCGAGTAGTTTTCTACGGCCTTCGTCTTCGTGGCGAACTAACGATGTTTTCAAGTGATAGTACAACGGAATTAGTGAAAGATCGAAGTTTTTCATTCTTTTTAGAAATTCGCATTTGAATGAAGAGTGTGGTAGCAGTAGAGAATAATTATATGTGTCGATACTCGTGCCCTATTGAATCGGCTAATATGCCTTAAATGAAATAACACCAATTCGTGAAAATTCTTCTTTTTGAAGCACTAACTTCATATGTAGCTGAGTAACGCATGCAATTCCCTATCTAAACCTGTTTATATTACTAATTATTTATTACTTTCTAAAACAACCGATTCTAAGTTTTTTTTTCAGTTTTTGAAAACAAAATCAATACTTCGCAAAATAGATATTGCTGATTAGTGGTTTGTTTGAACTTTTCAACTAGCGACATTTGCGTCTCAAATTTATTGCACAAAGAAGAAATTTTGTGAATTGAAGTTACTGAGAAAAAATTGCTAAAGTTGCTCTCATGAAAGAATCCCGTGAGTCCATGTGGGTGGGATCATCTAGTGCTAATAGAAGCTGAATGTTCTCTCAGTAGAGGTAGATTAGGCGATTCTAAATGAGACGAGTATCGACAGATATAAATCTTCACTACTGTTATTGAATTATTTATTCAAATGCAAAACTTCTGAAAATAAAAAGTTCTACGGGAAGCAATAAAGAATCTGGGTTAGTAGGAGAAACCAAATGTTATATTACGCCTTGCCAAAACAGCCTGAACAGAGAAGAAAAAACTTTTTTTCCAAAAACCGCAGTTATTTCTGCATTAAGTGTTCCATGTGTTCACCTTAGGTGGTGGTTCAGTCAGTTCGCAATACTTTTATTCTCCTACAAACGGTGTCAACCACTCCCAATACATAGATGCACATGCAAGTAACTAACACGGCGTAACCCCACGCCTCGATCGCCCGTCGTCGCAACGCGAACCCCGCGGCGCCGCGACCTAATGGCCGCGGCGGGGGTTCGCGTCGCGATGAGTCGATCGCGGCGCGACACTAATAGTGGGAATCAACTGTTTAGAGAGTTACAGAACAGTTCCGAAAATGTTGCGAGCACATTAGGGTATGAGGCTGCGCAACCTACGATCACAATTTCAACAACTTACGGAAGACTTCGGTAAGTTGTTGAAATTAGTGTCCATGTTTGGTCTTCTTGAAACCTTAGCATTTGTACTGAGCGTTGCTTTGTTACTTCTGTGCCTGGCAGGTTTTTAGGGTGAAACTTTTATTGGCCTGACGTTCCACCTTGAAAACCTGTCAGGCACAGAAGTAACAAAGCAACGTTGAAATTAGTGTTCGCGACATTTCTAAAATCTTTAGAGCAGGCGACTTGGAATTCCAGAAAAGAAAAATAGCTCACCCTCTTCTACGAGTTTTGAAACTCAATAGGGATAGGACGCGCACTGGAGTTCGCTCTATTTTGATTTTCCTTATTATTCTGACTTGCTCCAGCACAATATCCGCGAATGCCCAACACAGGCCCAAGAAAAACGTTAAAAAAGTGTTTATTCACTTGTATTCTCTTGAGAAATGAAGACGACCATTGCACAAAACATAAATTCTAGGCTAACCTTGATTCCTTTGTATACTGTAGAGTGGTGATCCGAGGCTGTCGCTTCTTCAAGAAGACGATCGAGCTTGTATCTGAATCAAGGATAGCAATCAATAACAAATCAATGAATGGATCGCTTCTTTGAGCTTCAAGTCTTTTGCAAACTTTTTTCAAGCTTTCTTACGCAATTGCCCCCTCGCTCACCACTTGGCGACTTTCCAAGCTTTTTTTTGAAACCTCGACTCTGAAAGTCAAAACTCGTAAAGAAGTCTAGCGCGTTTAAAAGCATTCTCATCACAATAATCATCACTTGAGAAAAGAAGTCAAGGAAACATCTATCCAAGTCACGCCTAGGGAACAGCTCCTTCCGGCCATTTTCCACCATTTTCCTCCCTCAAGTTCATTTTTGCTCCCAAATTTGAGATGCAGACATCACTGAAGATACATAATTGTCGCCTGCTACCTAATTCGTTTAATTCCACGCAAACTTTTACAACTTTCACGGAAGCCTATAACACAACGGAGCATAAGAAGCTGGCAGATACTCTTCTATAGTATCCGCCTACCAGATTCCGCTACCTGAAGACTATAAGGAGGGAAAACGATGTCTCCAAGTAGATGCATAGAAAGACAGCGAGAGAAACCGCTCCGTTCGACAGACTCATTTAAATGCCATTCCGAACGAAAATCCAGCTCGAAAGGATGGGGCTAAGCACTAAATAAGCGTATTAAGGGTATGGCATCCCACCCCACTCACACACAAACACGACAGAATGGGCGGCCGCCACACAAACGCAGGCCCCACCGCGAGAAGTTTCTGAAATCGGTCGCCATGCGCGAGCATTCGCGTACCCGATCCCCATGATTATGCAGGGGAAATCGGCGGTGCGCGCCCCCCGTCTCCTCCGCATAGGAGATCGCCGCACGCGACTGCCCGCCTTAACATGGCGTCCGCAGTTCAGTCACTTACCTCGGCGAGGACTGTACACACACACAGAAAGACATGAAGCAGCCTTTGTTTTTCTAAGGAGAGAACGAATCGATCCCTATTCTTAAGCAACATTTGTTTATGTTTTAGTAATACTGAGAAACAGGTTTGAAAATTCCCTAAAGCAGTAATGCGGAGTGCTAACGTATGAAGGGCAAGTGATTGACCTCCCAAAAGAAAAACAAAAGCAGCGATGGGGATGAAATGTGATATGCCAATACGCTTATCTACTGCCTAATCCCATTCTCTCGAGCGGGCATTAAATTCCGTTGAAATGACAAATAAATGAGACTGTAAAGCGGAAGTGTTCCCCCCTGCTGCCTTTGAGCATTTACCCAGAGTTGTTTTCCCTCCTCACGGCCAAAAGAGAGCGAAACCTGGTTGGAGGATAGTAGCGAAGATTCTCCACCAGCTCCCCAGAATGTGGACATATGCGCCGCTGCGCTATATTGATTTCCGTGACAGCTGATAAATTTCGCGTGAGATAGAACGAATTTTTTGGACACAAACAACAGTATCCTCAGTAGCATCCACTTCTCAGATTTGTTAACAAAAAAAAACTTCAGGCTGGGAAATGCTGGGTAAAAGCCGAAAGAATCAGTTCCGTAGTCTCAACCCGAGCAAATGCATTCCGAAACTTCTTTATTCCAATAATAATCTTTCTGACGAGAGAGTTCTCTGTTGAAAATCAGTCTTTTAAATTGGTTTCAGAAAATCCCAGTCACCCCAGATCGCAGAAGGAATACGCGCTTGTTTACGTTCAGGGGAAGACTTTTGATCAGAGATCAAAATGTTTCAAAGAAATGCACGGAAGGTGTCAGTAATTGGGCGAAAACAATCGAAAACATTAATTTTGTAAGCTTGAATCTACCCGAGTTGAATTTCGAGCATGCATAAGAAACACGAAGAAAGCTTCGGAAAAAAGACGCTACTGTTCCCAGGTTCAGCCATTCTATCTTGCGCTTATGCACATTTGGGACCTGTTGTGAAAAAACTAATTATGGGATTCTATGGCAGGGAAGAACAGATGAAAATGAAGACAGGCACGAATGAGAAAAAATAAATGAACTCATCTCAAAATGCAGGATCCCAGCGATCGCTGAGACGATAAATGGGCCTATGAACGAGAGCGGCCACCTGAAAGTATTGTATAAAATATTCAACAGTAAACCCAGAAATTTATGCATTTCCTTTCTTGTTTATGAATTCGTGTGTTTTTCAGCCTAGCAAGACTGAAGGAGGCTATCCTTAGGAGCTAAATGATAAGTGTCTTCTCGCCAATACTGGAGGGCTCACACCTAACCTATCTACTTTGCTAGATACCAGGAAAATCCGGGTTCCGTAATTTTTTGATGGATGGTGATTTCGTAAATTATTGAGCACAAAAAGAACAACTTTGCGTGGGGATCGTCAAAATGTTGGCCTAACAACCAGAAATTGGGATAAGGGATTTCTGAAAATTGTGTTCGCCATTGGGAGGGGACCATACAGCTCACGGCAACGGCAAAAGTTGGTGGTTCGCTTGCGTACTGTGCTTAACCGGGCCAAATTCCGGTCCGCAATTGCGTCTCGACACGCTTTGCGGCCGTACGCTCCCGAGTCAGAAGAGCTTCCAGCGCCGCAGCCGCCGATCTGCTGACTCTAGGTGGGTTTTGAAAACTGGAAACTAAAAAAAATGGAGAAAGTTGCTTAAAAAAGCCACATCGAGTCGGCTTTGGCGCTGGAAACCCGACTGAATCGAGCGCGTGCGGCAGCAAAGCGTGTCGAGACGCAAGTGCGGACCGGAATTTGGCCCAGATAAGCACAGTATTTCCTCTAAGCATACTGGCTTGCTCGTTCCCAACTTGGGGACGTCCCGCCATAATTTTTGTCATAATTTTTCAGTCGTGCATTCGCGGAAGACGGGAGGTCGAGAGTTGCTCTGCGAAGGTAAAGAGGACCCAAGCTGTCGAGGTTGATCAGCAGACGCGCGCGCGCGCACACACACACACACACACACACACACACACACACACACACACACACACACACACACACACACACACACACACACACATACACACACACACATACACACATACACACACACACACACACACACACACACACACACACACACACACACACACACACACACACACACACACCACCACCACCACCACCACCTAAGACTCGCGATGCGGGTCGCGCACGATGCTGGATTATGCGGCGAGCAGTGTGTGACAAGCTTCTCAGTGGCCGGAGTTCGTCAGGCGGTTGGGGAGGTAGCGGTGCACCAGAAACGCGACAACGCCCCGATTTCAAAGTGCGCGGGCACCCTATAATTCCGAGTTTTCGCAAGTTCTGAGGTGTTGCAGCAAGCGGTTCGGAGACAGCCGTGCTAGAACTCAGACACGCTGACGGTTGTTCAGCGGGGTAAAAAGGCTTGTCGGTGCGACGGCGGGAGCAAAAACTTGGAGTATAATTGTCGGGCGTACCGCAGATAGAGAGAAATTCAGTACTGAGACGGTTACTTGGCAGAGGAAAACGGGTTGACGGTGCAACGGCAAGGACTTGCTCTACCGTCAAATATGTGGTACGTTCCGCAACTCAGACAAAAGACCGGTGCGCAGCCATCAACATGTTTAGAGAAAAGTATTAACATTGATAGGGGTATAAAAGGCTCCTCACCTGACAGTGTGCCTCAGTCGGCTCTTCGGATAGAGGATTCTGGAAAGTGACTATTCGGATTCTGGAAAGTGACTATTCGGATTCTGGAAAGTGACTCGAGGTCACCTGATAGGTGACCTCGAGTCACTTTCCAAAAGATCCACCGGATGCCGGAGGATAATTTTTGTCGCCGAGGGGAGGGGGCTCCTGACGGCTCGGGGGGGGGGGTGATGCCCGACTGTGGGGTCATCTTCCCATGGTCCACGTTAAGGTGCACCCCACCATGGACCGTGGCATTGGGGTCACCTCTTTTGTGGGGACCCCAACAGGTATGTCCCCGAGGTCCCCACTGCGTATCCGGGAATACCCGCGATGCAATCTGGTTCGGTTGTACCGCGGTGTGAGATCGGTTGAATGGCGGTGGAAGATCGTTTGCCCTGCAGATGCCCCAGTGGGCCAACCGACATTCCCCCGTGGAATAACCGCTCCCATGTCTGAGAAGGAAGAATATTCGTTTTGGAGCCCCCCGCTGTCTCAGCACTATTTTGCTCGTACTGCGTGTCGCGACTGCGGTTCTCTGCAGCTGCGGATGTGATTTTATTTGTGACAACATACTCCTAGCGAGAGGTCTAAGTGCGTGCCTTTCAGCGTAATGAACAACACGTATAAATTGTGGACAATTTTTGTCATCTATGGGGCGATTAACCTGACCACAAATCCGTTCATCGATTCTCGGTACATAACGGTGTGCTTACAGCAGTTTGGTCGTGGCTGAATCAACTGCACTGTGGTTGATCGTGGGTAAAAGCTCATACCTGTGGTCCGTTGGTCGATTTCTAAGTCCTCAGTAAATCAGGCACCATAAATGGCATTGTGTCTTCCGTACCCTACATTAAACCCCGGAATTTTAACAAGCGTACCCCACGCTTGTGGTAGGCACCCTAAATGATTTTGAGAATAATCTTGAGCCAAGCCCAAAGCAATTGTTTGACCTGTGACGGATAAAAGGGTAGAGCCTTTTGCCTTTTTACGAAATTTCGAAAACGCCAGAATTTGTTTGGTCCAAGGTTTCAGTGGCGAAATCCGAATTCCAGATCCGGAGATAACGTGCCAAAATGGAGCAGAGAACACTTGAGCGGACCAGAATAGCAGGTTGTTCAATAAGTTTTGTCGTTAGATAACAAAACACAATTTTATGGTTCAAAATACACTTTATTATTCAGTATAATCTCCCTGAACATTAATACACTTGCTCCAACGATCCCCCAATCTGTGGATCCCATCCCTGATGTGAGAATCCGGAAAGTCTGCAAAATACGCTTCAACAGCCGTAATAACCTCTGCATTTGATGAAAAACACTTGCTAAGCATAAATTTTTTGAGTTCTGGAAACAAATGGAAGTAGCTGGGGCTCAAATCTGGTGAATGCGGTGGATGCTCCAACAATTCGAATATTAATTCATGAATTTTAGCAATTGTCAAAATGCCCTTGTGACACGGTGCATTGTCCTGATGAAATAGGATTTTTTTCTTCTTCAAACCGAGTATTTTTTCACGAATTCTCTCCTTCAACTTGTCCAAAAGGTCGCAATAATATTCAGAATTAATTGTTTTACCAGTTTGCAAGTAATCCACAAACGAAATTTCTTTCGCATCCCAGAAAACTGATGCCATAACCTTCTTGGCCGATTTCCGGACACGAATTCGTTTCAAAGCCGAACAAACAGGTTCACACCACTCTTTAGCCTCTTGTTTTGATTCAGGATCATGGAGATAGACCCAAGTCATGATGAATCGACGAACGAAATCCCTTTTATCGTTTTCAAAACGTTCCAAATGTTGCTGAGAAAGTCGCATACGAATGTGTTTTTGTCCCATTGTTAGCGAATGCGGCAACCATTGCGCACACAGCTTTCTTTAATCCAAAATTTCACCAAAATTATGGCTCACACTGCCTAAGGCGCTATTCATACTACTCAACGCCAGCGCGGCACGCGCGTGCCGCGCTGGCGCGGCGTTAGAGTATGAATACTTTCCAAGCGCGTGACGCGCGTGCCGCGCTTGCGGAGACTATGAATACTCCAGCGGCGACGCCTAGGCGGAGCGGAAAAATGCGGGCCTAACTCTACCAAACAACCAAATTCTGTAAATGCATTCACCACCACGATAGCAGAGGATTTCATGGGAGTTAATTCTCAAGAAAACGAATAAAATTGATGATGATTTAGTAGTGAAAATGGTTCAAAAGCCGCTACGGTTATCGCCGCGATGGCGGAGCGGGCGTCACGCGCGTGCCGCGCGGTCAAGGCGTCGGGCCATTCATACACAAACGCCGCGCCAGCGCGGCACGCGCGTACCGCGCTGGCGCTGAGTAGTATGATTAGCGCCTAATGAGATGTGTAGAGCCTCCACTAAATCTCTCTCAGTTAATCGACGATCTTCAAAAACCATATCCTGCATTTTGGCTATGATTTCTGGTATTGATGCGCTTTTCTGACGTCCTTCACGTGAATCGTCTTCAGGGCTTGTACGACCACGTTTAAAATCAGCAACCCATCTTTCTACAATTCTTATTGTGGGTGAACAACAATCATTTAACACTTTTAACATTCGTTCGTGAATTTCTTTTGGTGCTACACCTTCCGAAAATAAGAATTTTATCACTGCACGATACTCAATTTTTTCCATTGCTGTGACATGGTGAGACTAAATGGCTCGTAAGCAAAGAATGAATTGACAGATTGAAATAAAACTTCACATTCGTTCTTAGGAAGAGTGTAACAACAAAGCGAAAAAATTGGGCTAGTAGCAACACCCTCTCTTATCGAACGACAAAACTTATTGAACAACCTAGTAGAGCAGAGAACTCTTGCAACTAGTATCTCCTAGTGGTAAGGACATCCGTTCAAGGTTCCCTTTCCCAAGTAATCACCTTTACAATACATATGTATTTCTCTGAACAGAGAAATTTCAAAAATTCGGTTCAAGGATGTCATAATTGTCCAACCTGCCAGGCTTTCCTGCTATTTGAAAAGTTCCCTTGTAGTGAGTGGACTGAGCTCGAGGCCGTTGAGCATGACACCTGAATAATTGTAGCACTGTCGTTCAAACAATGTATTCATCAAGCATGTTCCGAAGAATTTTGCTTTCAGTGCTATGAACGACGCAGATTGAGTTTCGACTAGTTTTCTAAAATACAGAACAATTTTTGGGTTCTACTGTTAAAAAATTTCAACCAGCTACGACCTGAATTGCTCTGAATTTCATATTGAATATGAAATTTTGTAAAAAAAAGGCGAGTCGATTTGTTCCATTTGTCAGTAGTAGTGTATAGTGGAAGGAAATGGCGGTCGGAGGTAAAGTTGTTCAGTAAAACCTTCGCTCTGACAAGGGAAATGTCTAGAGCGTTTGTGGCACCTGCAAAAACCAATTGTGTTGCTGGTATCTATTGGACCCCTATGTGCAGTAAAACATCGCCTATACTGTCGGCACTGATCGCTCTGATATTTTGCGTTCCTTATTGTGTATTGGCGTAAACTCGGTTCATTTTTTCAAGGACTCCAACTAGTGTAGCGCTCTTCGGCTTCAAGCTGCATCTATGAATTTTTGGATTTGTTTTCACATGCAATCGGCCATATTCTACATGTAGCTTTCGTGCCCGAAACTGCACCTATGTGCCCTCAGGGGATGAAAACAAGCTCCGCCCACCTAGTGGGATGCTCTTCGTCTTCGAACTGCGGTCATAAAGTTTGGGGTACGTTTTCACATGCGGACAGACATGAGGAATTTCCAAGTGGGGGGGGGAGGGGGCTGAGCAAATCGCCAATTTAGGGGGGGAGGTCGGACCAAAGTTGGGTTGTATCACACCTCGCGCCGTAGCCGTCTTGGACACATCATCCCTGATGAGACATTTCTGTACAGGGCCGTTCGCAGTAGTGGAAAATTTGTACAATTGGAGAATCCCCATTGGTTGTGGTCCAATATGTGAAGAAATAGGTCACATTTACAGTACAGTTACAGAAATAGGAAAGTCATTCTAGATCAGAAGAGGATCAAGCAGACCACAATTCCAGGCGTGAACGGGGATGTATGTACGTTCCCGCACTCCTTGAAGTCCACACATTTTGAAAAAATATCCAAAAATGTCGAACTGTTCGAACGAAAAAAAATCAACAGTTTTTAGACCGAAAATTTTCTTAACAAAATTGAAAATCTGGTATTCTTGATGTGATTATTTGAATGTACATGACATCACACTCCTTACCATATTAACGAGCCTCCTATAATTTCTTTTTCATTCTTGAAGCAGAATTTTCACGTACTCTCCCTTCCCCTGTTGCTCGGCAGAACAGTAATCATTTGATCCTGGATTAGCAGCCATGTGATCCACCTATCGTGGTGACATATTCATCTAACGAAGTTCTTCCCGCAGATGTAGCGCAGTGCCAGTAGGCGCCGCTGCTGGTGTTTCATCCCCGCCCAAGGCCTGAACATGCTATACCCCTTGGTGCATTACTATTGAGATTGAACCACTACGAGAACTTCGATTTTATCATTCTCTAGTGTCATTTCTCTGCGTCCAAGTGTCGTCTATAAGCCGTTTCAAAAAAAATGCATTGACATATGAAGCACCAAAGTAACACACTAGGGCTATTGTACATAATCCAAGCTCAATGTTGTCGTCATAATCAACACAGAAAACTGATTTTATGCTCCCTGGCAAAAAACAATTGTGTTGGAAGAACAGTCATAATTCCTCAAAAAACCTACGTCCTTTCACATGCGCTTCATTCATCACCGCCTTACACACTTCCAAAACTTCTGTAGAACCTAACGAGTCAGAGGACAATCCCAAACCCAACATTTGTCGACAATTCATTACATAGGAGTCACCTCTTTTGATGAGGAACTACCCGGAAAAATAATCAATTCCGAACATTACCAGCTGATCATGGGCTGCGCCCTTTACCACCAGCGCCATATCGATCTAGGAGTTTCATCTTTCCTTCCTACTTCCCTAAAAATCAACCTTATCTAATTTCTTCTATTACAATGAAATGACTAAAGCAAAGGTTATAAGTGAAGCATGCTCCATTTGATCTAAATTGATAAACACAAACCTCCCAGCATCCAATGCTGAGCTTTCTTGCCACCACAGAAGATTTGCTCCTAACAGCCATTTTTGAAATGCCGGGACTTAACGTTAATGCAGACTTGCCTGTCTTTTCACTGCCGGGAATAACCAAATTGTAACTGCTACTATTCCAATTATCAAAAAAAATGCCCTGTATTGAACAAAAACTTTGTGGAGAAAGGTACTCCAAGTCCTTTTCCAAAGAGTACTGTTACGTAGCGATAGGCATACCGTCCTAAGCCATTATGAAGAATTTCACATTGTAAAAACCAGAGGAAGCCATATTCTGTGGCTACCGGGATCTCTATACTAATAACCTTATTGACTATAATGTTCTCTCAAAGAAGCTCCAATTTTGTGCCTTGGTAATTTTGGTGTTTGTCGAAGGGAACCCTGAGAGTAGAATGAACATCCATTCAAATCAGATCTGTCCGATTACGAGACAATCACACGACTAGAATACCATTGAACGGATCTTTTCACCCCTCATAGCGGAGTGCCTATCACACTGGAGCGGCATCACAACGAGAGAACACCCAGACGGCGGACTAAAGACCGCTCGCATCCGGGCAGGTAAGCCTTTGCATCCACTTCGGCTCGCCCGTATACCCGCTTTCAATGGATCTAATCGAGGAAATGTGGTAACGAAACAGTCACCGTTGAATCTATGACTTCCAGGATTTGAAACCCACCGAGCCAAAATTTTATCGAAGCACAATTCGAGCATTTTGGAGAATTTGTTCAGGGCATTAGACATTTTATAGAGACTCCGATACCAAAGCAAAGGCATTCACTAGATATTCTACTTTTGAATCAGCCGGAGAAGAGTACGCCCACAGCAAAGTTTTGGAAATGAGAGCCTGAAGTATTGCATTGGTGAACAACCCAGATTAACTCTATAGTTTCCGTTTGGGCTGATGCTAATTTCGACCGTTGGAATTGTCGCAGCCAAATAGTCCCCGAGCAGGTAATCAATTCAGAACAAGCGCACACCAGCGACAAGTTCAAGCTTCAAAAATGTGTGGGAAACCGCTATGTTGGGAGTGCAATTCCGGAGTGGAAGTAAATTCAACACTGTGCACTGTAAAAAGGTTGTTTCAACTTCTAAACTTCGGTAGAATGTTCCTTTATGTTCTTGTTTTCAAGGGAAAATCATTTGATTCGAACAAGATCGAAAAATGAAAAAGAAGTGACTGGAACTGGAAAAAGGATGGAAAGCCGGTATCATGGAAAAAAGGCAATAATGGGATAAGTCGCAGCCCAGAATTGGTGTTCAGCAATTGATTCCTGTTTATTCTTCACATCATTCACATCATTCTTCATTTTCTCCGACGTTAAAGGGCTCAATCTGACCAAATAATGTGAGGCTTAGCTTATTTCTACAATAAAAACTGAATTCAGACTGTGTGAAAACATTCCGGTTCCCAAGAAATCTAGATGAGTTCACAGGGCGCCCAGACTTTTGTCGTATGTTGAAATGACTGCATGTTCGACAAAGAGCTGCGACTGAGGATAGCATCGACAACATCTGCTTCCTACTCGATAATCTGACTTCTTTCCGCCCATTTGCTGTTTGAATGCTCATAGACATCGACAAAATGAGTAAGCGTAGCCCATAGATAAACAATGAACGCATCGAACAGCTGGCAAAAGTTCTCCACTTCTTAACAGGTGGATGATAAGTGGTACTTGGCTGACCAATGACAACCAAGCTTTGAGCAACGTGCGCAGTTATCGACCGACCGCCACTCGGTCGGCCCTTTATGGCTGGTTGGCGGTATGCTGACGGATAATTCGATCAGATGATTATTCGAGAATAAATCCGACATCAAAATGACAATAAGGTTTTGATCCGAAACCCGATCAGACAAAAAAACAGGATATCCGAAAATATATGACGTTGGGATGGGCCCTAGTTATGCATTGCGTTCCCTATTGGCACTATACATTCCATCCGATGACCAAAATCGCGTCGGATCGTATTTTCGGATATTGCCGATTTTGCAAAACCGACTCATCGGATAAAATGGATACTGGTCCAAACGACAATTTCGGATAACGGATCCTATCCGAAACGAGAATTTTCGACCGGATCGGATATCGGATATCTGATCGGATAAAATCGGATCCACCGGATAATTCGGATGAAAAATCGGATAAGAGAATTTTTCAGTGGAACCGAGGGTTGAACTTCATGTATTCGAGAAAATTGCATTCTAAAGCTGCGTGTAATCTTCACACATCATTCGTAAAAACAAACGAATCAATAGTTTTAAGGAGCCTTAGAGCTATGGTTGACGTAAGCAGTTGGACCGGATCAAACAAATCTTCAGATTGAAAAAAGTCAAATTGGCAGCAAATTAATGCTGAAAAAATATTTGGATGATACGGCATCAGGTGAAGCCACTATCTCACTCAGTAACGCCCATTCTTCTGCTCCGCGACGACTAATGTTTGGGAATTGGAGGTAAACCCATGGTTGGTAAACCTAATCCGCGGCGGCGCGGAAAAATGGGCGCGTGCAAGTGCCCACATGAACTTGCAGCTGACCGTCATAGTGGCTGCGGGGAAGAACATATATTTTGATTGAAGTCCATCGCGCGTCTCGCCCTATTGAGACCGAAAACCCTGACATGGGAGGAGGGAATGGGTGCTGAATCGGGGATTGGAGTGAATGGCTGCTCGAATTTTCCCGCTTGTTGAAGAGTTGAGATTCCGCGTTTTCAGGGTTGCTACATACGGCGATCGGAGCATAGTATCAAATTTAACCCACGAGCTTGGGCTGTACCTTTAAGCCGTTGGCACACTTTACGGTGTAGTTAAAGGCAGTGTTCACGATGAAAAAGTTACCCTTTTTTGGCGGAAACGCAAGCTTTGGGTCCCTCCAACGAATAGTAAGAACGAAGGTACGACGAAAACGGCCAGGAAGTGGGTGAAAATGTCGTGGACCAGTCAATCCATTGGATCATCCCTCCCACGTCATATAACAGTTGTCTTGCGTTCGCTTCACAAAAGAACAGGCACCGATATTTTGATATTCTTTATCCCAAAAAGGCTCTAACAATCCAGCATGTGCATTGGCCCATCATACTTTTAGAGTTGTCGGCACAATAAACACAGAAGAAAATCATTTACCTAATATTTTTGAAGCTGGGCAAACCATTTCCGACTTCAGGCTTGAAGTTTTGTCTGCAGTCTCCCAAAGAACACCAACATACAAATTGAATTTTTCAGAGATTTTTTCGTCAGTTTTTCGGCGGTATGTGATGATTCTGTTGAGACTTTTCCCTATTATCCTTTACTTAGTGGACTTACCTACTCAAAAACATCGAAATTCAGAGTACGGCTTTTTATCGTGGATGCTGTCTTTGAGAACTCCATACACCGAGAAGAACGCGCGGAAGTTGGGTTTTTTTAAGTGGTTTGAGTTCATTCATTCTAGTTTTGGCCGAATACTATCGTAATTGATGTCTTTGCCTGCCGCTCATATGCACGTACGGCTTAATACGGCAAATCAGATGAGAATACAAAAAAAACTGGCGATTTATGCTTTAATTTACCGCTACTCGCAGTTCTCTGCATAAATATCATGGAAGTTATGTGGTCATCACTGTATTCTCATAGCTGGGGTCTTCACAAACTAGTCACTCCGAATCTAGTACGATAGTGATAAAACGACTACGAGGAATGAGGAAATGGAGGCACATACTCGTTGCCTACAAAAGATGTTGTTTTGAGTGTGTTGTAAGCTCACAAAAGTCATGAACACACATAGCAAAAAAAGTTTCGGTGATTTACAGTAGAAGAGGGAGCCTTCTGGAAAAATTCTGTCGAAATTTCACGTTTGGCGCCGACAATGCGTCAATGTACACGTGCGCGCGTGAGTCACAGGCGCACACCATCGAAATGCACCAGTTCTATCCGATTTATCCGAGTTTTATACGGTTTTCATCCGAAATTATCCGATTTTCATCCGAAATTATCCGATTTACATCCGATTGGTTATCCGTTTTTACCCGTTTTTTTATCCGATTATCCGGTTTTCTGATCGGATCCTTCGATTTTCACTTTTCCGGATAACGGATATTTCGGATATCGTGTTTTTTCGTCTGATCGGATTTCGGATCAATCCGAAATCGCCATTTTGACGTCGGATCAGATTTCGGATAATTATCCGATCGGATTGTCCGACCCGGATATCCGAAACCGACTCCGTCGTATGGAATGTATAATTGGCACCTATGCCACCTATGTTGGCGCAAACGCGGTGCACCTATGTTGTAGCATATAGCGCCAGGGAACGCAAAGTATGGCTAGGATCCATGCAGACTGTATTTCGTTCGTAATCGCCGAAGTGAAAATCGTAGGATCCGGTCAGCAAACCGGATAGTCAGACAAAAACTTTCAAAACGGATGATGGATGGAATAAAAATCGAATTCGTATCAAAACAGGGTTGAAATCGTATGAAACTGGCTAAATTCGGGGAAGTACTACAGATCATAACTCGCTTCAAAGTGAACGATTTTCAAATTTGAAGACAGTTTTGGAATCAGCATTGATCCCTCTTTGATCCATACGTGGCTTACTCTGAAACACTGCATATAAATTTGACACAATCAATCGAGTGGGTGAATATGAGCTGCTGAAATGTGTGACTGGGTCTACTCTAGTTTACTCGAATATTCGGTTCAGTTTTTCTTTTCATTTACAATTTGTATTTTTTATATTTTCAATTCTTTAAAAATTTAATCTCACTCTTCCTCTAGGTATTATTTATTAGCTATTCATTCAGTTATTTGCTTGAAACTTTTTGGTCCTTAAATAATTTGGTTTTTCTATTTGTATTTAATACTTATTTCAATTTGCTTTATTGGATTTTATACGAATTTTCACTGTAATTTGAATACTTTATAATTCAGTTTGATTACTATAACTATCGCTTTATCTGAAAAATGGTTTCAATAACAACGATAAAATATTATTTGGATATGAATCGTTTCAACTTTGACTTCAGACGAACAATTCATAACACTGAAAACTTTTAGAGTCTGCGATGTAGGAGTAAATTCAAGTTTCAATTGTTTGTACAATATTAAAAATTTCTTGGAGTTATTATTTTCAAAATCCCGAATATATTCGTCGCCCTGATTTCTAGAAATTTTTCAAGTTTGTGAAAACAGTTATTTTTGAAGTAGTTATGACATATTTCACCCTTCCACGAAGTTAGAAATTCTTCAGAATCTATGAAACTTCAACCTGAAAAACATTACCAATCGATTCTTGTCGTATTGTGAATTTCGAAACTGTCTCCATACCTGGGAAACAGTCAAGATTTACTCTTGATCCTGCCAGGTTTCCCTTAGCTGCCTGCGCCTCCACTACTTTCACTCTACCTACCTGTTCCTCTCGACGGTCTAACGCACTCCTCGCTCGAAGACAGTCTCGAAAGCATAATGGGGGCTTCTGCAATGTTGGTGTATGGGGACGAGATAAAGTAGTTGACGGTATGGGGGCTGTTTTCGGACAGCCTCGGAGGTTCAGAAAATGAAGCTTAACTGTGGGTGGCCAACATCATACGCGCATTTAAGGCGAGAAAATCGGAACAGGAACTAGCTCTATGGGTTGTCCTTTCCTGCGGATCCCAGTCCCGTTCTCGAACTGTGCTATCGGTGAGTGAATCCTTAGTCGCAGACCATCCAGAAACCGACGCGCGCGCAACTGACTGCTCTTCGACAATTGCGGTCAGAAATTATTGAGTACAAGGAGATTTTCATTTTCTCAATTTCATAAAATCACCCGCGAGCATTGCACCCACACGGATAAATGCTTTCTTTTCTGAAACCTCCGAAGCTGTCCAGCAGCCCCTCATACCGTTAACTGCTTTTTATCTATTTGCCACCAGCATTGCAGAAGCCACCCATTGTAAGCACCGGAACGGTGGTTTTCCAACGACCACACCTTCCACCATCTTCACTACTACAATTCTTTCCGAACTGTCTTCGAGCAACGTGACAAATCAGCGTAGTAGTGGAAAACACTGAGCATAACTAAGACTCCTGCCAGCGCGGAGTTCATCCAAAACCAGGCAGGACCAAAAGTAAATCTTGAGAATTTGCTCCTACATCGCCAGACTCAAAAGTTTGCAGTGTTATGAATTGTTCGTCTGAAATCAAAGTTAACGATTCTATCAGATAATATTTTATCGTTGTTATTAGCTCATTTCAGATAAGTTATAGTAATCAAACTGAATTATATACATAGAACTGGGCTCACTTCATTTTAGGCAACGATCGCGCCTCGATTGATTTTTGTGCTCGGCTTGCCAGTTTTGCGCAGAACTCACTAATGGAGAACGTTGAGGCGCAGACATATCATCTATTATAAGTCTTTTATGACTAAACGTTTTTACAAAAGTATGTTGTGTGCCTGACCTACAATCTACATGACTTACAAAGTTAAATCTAAAAGTAGTCGATTCCGACCGCGCATGTTGCCCACACATTGCGTGAGGACAGTGTGCGCGGTGATTTATCTTCTGTGAAAAACGGAAAATCCCATCTTTCGCTGCGCGCGCGGTGCTTCTGACTCCATCTTCTGACTCCATCGAAAACCTTCAAATAAAACCTCCCATAGGAACCAGCGACCACTACGCCGTTGAATTCTCGATTAAATCTCAATTTTATGTAAAAAAGTTTCAATGTGTCAGAGAGTTCAGCAAAGCGAACTATGATTCAATATTTCAGCATCTTCAGAGTATAGACTGGATAGGCTCCTTCTCTGCGTTAGATTCAGTGAACGATATGTACGAAATGTTAATCTCCATCTTGAAGCATTGTATAGACAAATATGTCCCATGTACAAGAAAACCATCCCACCAGTCTAAATGGCCGAATTACCTGATCTCATTGGCGAAATTGAGAGAAAAATTTTGGAAAAGCTCGCTCCTTTTCCCAACAGTCACAAATAAACACCGATTCAAAGTTCTGTCGAATAGGTTTTCCAGGAAACTCAAAAAATTCTCGGCATCCATCGAAAGAGAAGTTATCGCATCTGGTAAAACTAAATCATTCTTCCGAATTCTCAATGCGAAGTTCAAAAGTAAATCCTCAGTGCACGTTCTCACTGATAATCAAGGTAATAAATACCGCACAAACTCCGAAAAAGCTGAAATACTTGGACAAACTTTTGAAGCTGTGTTTACTACATCAAACCCGAACTCTATCCGTCATCGTGATACGACAAACGCAGTTCCTGAATTTCCTCAAATGCAGGACTCCGTCTGGTTCCATCGCGACACTATCCTAGAACAGTTGGTTAAATGGCCTAACTCGTACTCTCTAACCCCAGATCGTATCCCACCTGTTTTCGTCAAAAAGGTTGCTGCAGAAATCGCTGGCCTCTTGAGATCGTCTTCAATCTATGTTTTGTGCGCGCTGAAATTCCTGACAAATGGACAGAATCCCTCATAATTCACTCCCCAAGGAACCACCCTACAATCAGCCGATGAACTACCGTCCAGTAAGCATTACTTCCGTATTTTGTCGAGTTTTCGAAAGAGTGCTCAAAGAATCAATCGTTGAACACCTCGATTCGAACAGAATAATTCCTGACGAGCAGCACGGGTTTCGTAAAGGACGCTCCACAACAACCCTTATGCTGGATGCGCTGAATGACTGGACTGGAATTATGGATCAGAACAACTCCGTGGATGTAATATATTTCGATTTCGAGAAAGCACTTGATAAAGTGCCGCACAGAAAACTCATTGAGCAGCTAGAAATAATTGGACTCCATCCCAGAATAGTCCGTTGGCTAGAGGAATTTTTGACCCATCGAAACTTTCGTGTCAATGTCAAAGGCCAAGTATCTTCGCCTAGGTCAGCAAAAAGCGGTGTTCCTCAGGGATCAGTTTTGTCTCCCATTCTGTTCAACATTTACACGAGGAAAATACCAGACATCATAAATGCCCATGGAGTCATATGCAAAGCTTTTGCTGATGACTTGAAAATCTATAAAAGTATTGAAACCCAGGAAGACGCTCGAGTACTGCAGGCGGCCATATGTTCCATCCATGAATGGTCTCAGAGACGGGATCTCCCCCTGGCTAAACAAAAAACCATGAGTTTACATCTGGGCAAAAATAATGGAAAAGTTATATACAACATTGACGTCGTCCGAATTTCTCAAGTTTCTGAAATTCGAGATCTTGGTTTTCAAATTTCGGAAACTCTTGATTTTGATACACATTGCAAGAACATTGTAGGCAAAGCTATGCGCAAGGTATGTAATCTTTCCAGATGCCTATCATCTACAGACCCTAAGACTTTTCTAAAAGCCTATAAGGTCTACATCAGGCCTATTTTGGAATACGGTACACCAGTATTTCATCCTACGAAAGCAAAGCATATTCTTATGCTAGAAAAGGTCCAGAATAGCTTCACAAGATAATTGTTTCTGAGAGCAGGAAGGTTTACTTACGACACAGTACCCGAAAACCCTGTGAGGAACTCTCAACTAGGCTTAGAATCGCTTTCCTACAGAAGAAAGAAACAAGATTTAATCATGGTTTACAGAATACTCAACAATTTTGTTCATCTCTATAGATCCAAATTTTTCCCTCTTAAGGAATCGATAACTCGAGGTCCTACGTTTAAAATTCAAATACCACGGGCTAAGCCTTCTGTGAGGGCCAACTCGTTCGTATGTCGAGCCGGTTCCGAGTACGTCAAGCTTAGTAAGCGTTTCGAGATTCCCGGCAGGCTTTCTAGTTTCTTAAGAGTTGCAAACAGGTTTCTGTCTGGCACTTAGATTTTCCCCAATCTCTGTATTCCTACAGTGGTTTCTTTATTGTGTTTGTTTGACATCTACCGGTTTGCTTTGTTCTACGTTGATTTATCCTTTTTCGTCGCTCTTATTCCTCGTACGGTAATACTCATATTCTTAACCTCACATAAGTTCATCTTATGTAATAATAAATAAATAAATAAATAAATCTGTCCTCTCTCTCTACCTCTCCCCCTCCCTCTCCCTCTCCCTCTTCCGCTCCCACTCCCTCTCTTGCTGTCTTTGACCTTGGCCTCCCGAACGTAGGAACCACGAGAATTTCGCTCTTTCAAAGTCTATACATACATTGACGTTTCGTCCATGCCCAATTTAGAATTCAAAATCCACGTAATAAGTCGGAACACATCCCATCCGCAACTTTCAAACTTTTGAACTTGAACTGAAAACCTGACTTTGTGTATGAAACACTCTTCCTAGGCCGGCCCCACAACTCTTTTCGTTTCAAAAACGAAGAAAACCGGGGTTGGTGCAAAGCTGTTGGCGTGTGAAAATCACGGCGCGGACCAGTTCCGACACGAGCACCTCTAATTTGCTTGCCATTCACAAGAAATGATAAATAAGGAGGAAATGAGGAGTACCAGCCTAACGGTAGAGTGCTATGTGCTCTAATACATGGAATAGAGCCTTAGATACTGCTGAAAAAAGTTTATCCAGTTTTTTTTATTTGAATTATCCGTCAGAACCCCAAAAAAAAACACGCAGCTTCCACCCATTTTCTTTACAGTTCCCGACCCTTAATACAGGCTCGTACAAATTGATTGCTTGAATACGGTCACCCTGACACATTTTTGATGCTTCCAAAGGCGAAAGCTTTCTAGTATAGGCCATAAGACTCGACTGGCTCCGATATTTCAACCGAGCAAGCGTGTTGGGGTGCAACTCGTCCACTTCTACTCCGGTGCAGAGAAACCGCTCGCTATTTCTCTATTTGCATAGTTTCTGTCTGTTTTTCGTTATATACCAATGGTACAAGCTCCAAATCTTCGATTTGTGCCATAAAATCGTTATCGTGATAGGCTTATGTGATTAAAAATAGAGGTTGTTGGAACAGCGACATATTCAAAATAGAAGTTATTCAAAAAATCGATCGGAAAATCAGTGTAAGCTCAATCTGTAAGGTTCATAACAAAGCGGAGAAACATATGTACCTCACACAAACGTGCTCGAAAATTGGACGAACTCATCTTAAAGGCAGTGGTCGCGATCAAATATGCTTGTCGTCTTTTTCTCTCCAAATCCTTTCCTGGGTCTCGAGTAGTAGGACCTATAAGAAAAAATCGCGAAAAAACCACTGTTTTGGGCCGAATTTGAAACCTGAACTTTCTTGTCTTTTGATGGTGGACGTGTCCTCTCCACATCATCGGCATCGATGACCTCTTATATCAAGAACATCAGCTAGCTTGAAATTGAATGTCAATCAATGAACCTTCGAATTTATGTACACATCTAGTCAAAAACATTGATTGAAGTGATGCTTTCATTATTCAACTGTTTTTATTCGTTAAATTTGCATTTATTTCGTCCTCTGAATGTCGATGATCTTTGACTGCTCGGCATGAGACTGCGATCTGTTTCGTCATCGCTGTGCACGTGTGCACGAACTAGCTTTCTTTGGGCCCTAGAAAACACTATTTGTAGACCGTTTTTCACCGCGCTACCTTCATAGTTTTTCAGCTGTTTTTGATCTAGGCTGATTTTTGTAGTTTTTTCGATAACGTTTTTCATCGTGACCACTGCCTTTAATGTGCAGATGAGGAGCACCAGCCAAGGTCGTGTGTGCGCTGCACCAGCCGACAGGACCACCATCGATCTGGAACAAACCTATGAATGGGGAAATAATTCAAAATTGAGAAATATTTGTGGAATTACGAGAACTTTTTCCTGAATTTAGAAGAAACCTCATTCGTTTCGAAATCCGAAACTCGGCACAATGTTCTGTGAGCTTGGGCTTCTCAGCTGTTCGTTTGTGATCCCATTCCAAGTTAAGGATCTTTTTTTCTCGCTCGTGAAATCTCCCTCCCCCCACCACCCCCGATTGTCAATTAAGGATTTATTGAATGAAAAATCAGCTGTGGCAGAGAAAAAACAGTTGGTCTTGTAGAGGTTGTGGAGCAGTCACGAGAAAAAAAAACTGAATTTTCGAATCAACAGGGAATTATTGAACCTTTTATTTGGAAACTAACCTATTTTTCCATAACAGCAACACAGAGCACCAGATAAGGTAATGAAAGAAAGGGCGGGAGGGGGGTAAGGGGGTAATTATCGCACCTCAGAGTGAGCCTCGGAGTATCGATAGGAGGTTTGCGGTCACCCTGTAGTACTGCCCGTGGGGTCCTCCATTCCGCTCGCTATCCAAAAGATGGGACATCCCTCTCTAGATGTGTACTGTGCCTACAAACCGCTACGCCCACTGGAGATCGTGCGGTAAAAGACTAGCTCAGCTTAATGGGATGTTTTCCAGACCTACTACTTGAGGTCAACTGCTTACAACGGAAATGTTTATGGCGGTAAACACCTCTTCAAAAACGATTTGCATCGATAGTATCTCTTGGGCCTCCATAGTAAAACTGCGCAGTATCCCGCCGCGGGCTGCAGGTTTCCAAACGACAGATTTAAATGGTCGTTTTTCGTACTTTTTGTACCTTACAAAACGAGCAGTATTCTTTCGAAAATCCGGAAACGGCCCTCATAATCAGGGGTGTGCGGCAAAGGACTTTTCGGCGAATGGCAATGGCAACGGCAAACCCCCAAAACGACCGGCAAACGGCAAGATCTGTTTTGTGCAATAATACACCAACATTTGCTCAGTCATGTATAATCCATGCTATACCTGCCAGTCGCTTTGTACCTGGCGTTTCAATAGCCTTTACAGGAAGAAAAATCCCATATATCAAAAGCTACGTGGAAGCCTCAGGTTATGAGGAGTCACTTTCAAGATCAACAATGCTGTAAGCTTTTCCATCGCCGGAGATAATTGTGTTAAATCCTCCCCACTAATTGGAGTTTCCGTACAAATTAATGCTAGATAGTGATCCAAAATTTTGGCGTCTTTTTGAGCAGTGCAAAGTGTGATAGACCCGCGAAGTTTTTTTTTTTTGAAAGAGGCTTGCGGCGATTAGTAAACCGTAAGCAAGCTTGATGAGATGGGAGTGTGCGCCGACCCAAAGACTGTGGGCGAAACCGGTACGCCCAGATTATTGTATTAATTCAAGTATTCAATATTTTTTTGCTTTTCTTTTTTGGATATTATGTTCAATGGGGAAACCGAAAGATTAGGTTTTTCCAATTCTAGGATAATTTCGTGTCACTACATTTGATTATTCAGCCTGAAAAAAATTCAAAATTATTTATTATGTATTAGAATACTCGTATAGATTTTCCGAATATTCATTCCAATTGAATTCTTTACGGGTATGCAAATTTATTAATCATTCAAAAAAAACCTTTACTACGAGCTTCAGGACATCGAATAACATATGAGAGAAATTCTTTCCAGCGTAATCTGAAAATATTTCTCTGAAGACGGTAGAAAATCGCTTATAATTTTTATCACACTGAGGAAAGCCCTCCGTAGTCAGGTTCAAAAAATTTTGTTGCTCCTGATTTTCATTCGAAAACGTCCTTGGAAAAGCAACTAATTTTGATACGTTCCGTAGCAAATGAACGGATGCCCAAAAGGGCTTCCATAGTAGGATGTTCTTCCCAAAAAAATGATCCCAAATCAAACACTGGGACCTTTAAGAGGCTGCATGAACAAACAGTAGTTTGGAGCCTCTCGTACCATTATCACGACATTGGCAAAGTGACGAATGGTTGGAAAAACTCTTCAGCACATCTTCCAACTTCCGTCTGGAATCGTGCCTTTCTCGAGGTCTCCATGTGACATGAATATTGTACGACTTTTCAGAAAATGGGTTTGTTTTCGTTGACAGAGTCGCTTCATTTGACAGTGTATGGTGGTGCCCAATTACACTGCGTAAAAAATGGGGCAACCAAGACTGAGGTGTACATATTGTACATCAGACGCAGTCTGTCAGAAACTTTGAATCGCAAGCCAACAGGTGGGTTCGGTTTTTCATAATAGAATCCAGGTGCTAGGATCATGTGGGCATTCACCAATGAACGTAGGAAGCTTATTCTTCTGACCACTTTTCATTGCATTAGCAACTGCTCTGCAGCTCAGTTTTTTTAAAGCTTAACCGACACACGAAATCTTTTTTGTTTTCATGTTCAACCCTGAAAGAAGTAGAGGCTAGTCCCAATATTCTCCCTGATATCCTGTTACTTTTATGTGCGCGGACGAGGATCAGGTGATAAGTGATAGATGACCTTGCCGCATCCATTCATATTTGTATGCTCCGATTCGCTATAGTCGTTCGTAGTAAAGGTTCCATACCGCTGACTTACATGCCATCTACTTATGCTGTCCAGTCACCTCGTACTTGACTAGAAGTCACCGATTCATTATGCTTCACAGAAGTTTTTATGCTCGTTCTTCGTCATGATTTTGATTCTTGCCGTTAGAATATATACAGTACAGGCCATAATTTTTGCATTTTCGGCGAAAAAAAAAAACACAAAAAAAGCGTTTTCTTCTCCCTTTTCTCATAACTCTGTTTAAAAAGGTCCATTTGGGAATCTAAAGATGGAATAACACATGGCTCCCTCTTCAAAAAGATATGTAGGCAAAATTAGGTATGAAACAATCGATTTCGCATTTAAGGCATTTATTAGCGAATGTGTCCATGTTGTTACACCTTCATGCTTTGTAAAAAGTATGCCAAATAGCATGCCAAACGAGCGAGAGATCTCGATCCTGACTCCAAATATCTCTTTGGATTCTCAAATTGATCATCATGAACAGAGTTATGATTAAAGAGCGAAAAAAAAAACGCTTTTTCGCGTTTTTTTTTGCCAAAAACGAAAAAATTATGGCCTGTATTGTACATTTATGATGGAGGGAAATACAGTCTTATGCAAAAGAGATTGATATTTAGCTTTTCCTAGTGGAATATGAAGGAACGCTAATGAACTACTCAAATTTTTCTCTGAAGCGCCACGTAGGAGATGATCCTCATGCTGTTTCATCGAATTTCTTGTGTTTTTTTTCAAAATCTTCTCGTTGTACTCTTTGTGTTCTTTATTGTTGTATCTACAGCCGTACCCTTACGTGTACCCTCGATGCCCGAGCAGCTCGCAGGGAGTAGCGTGGTGCAGCAAGAGCAGATCATATTGCGACTGTCAACATCTGATCGCATTCATCTCAATAGATTTTTTCTAAACATTTGTACAAGGTTTCTCCTTGGAATTCCTCGAAACTCGCAGTTTTTCCTTAAATTTTCGAGTAGATTTCCTGTGCCCTATCTTTCATGCAAACCAGATGGAGGTATTGATTCAGGAGATTTAGCATAGGTGGGATTAAGGAGCAAACGTTTTGAGACAACTTAAAGCCTGAGCCGATCCTCTTTTAACATACTGAGGTATGGTCACTTTATAGAGTTTAGTCCAGTGAGCGGACAGGGCTGCGGCGATAGATCACCCTTGCTACCGAATCCCCTTGACTGCTGGTGAAGCGGTTGCCGAACGGCCCATCGCAATTGTCGCGTCTTGCCCTTTTGGTGAACTAAACTTGGCGTAAGGCTTTCATATGAGGGTGTGACCTGAAGACAGGGTCTTGGCAGAATTTCGACTACGAGATTTCCCGCTGAATCGGGCGTATGCTACAGGTAGTTCGAAGGCATGTGCGGAAACTGCTCAAAGACCGGCCTTCTTCAACTTATTCCAGCCATTTCCGTCAACCACCGTGTCAGTGAAGTGTGTCCATCCTCAATTTTTTAGCCATCGTCCACGCATTCCTCAAACCTGCAGTGCAATCATCGGTCATTCTAGCCATGATTATCATGCTGCGAATACCGTAATCAGTAACTTCAAAGCTGTTTTTCTCTAGAATTATGAACTTATAGTTTGTGAAACGTAAAGGCAGTGTTCAGCTAGGCCAGCCCAACCTATTTAACCCAAGATTCGGTAGTGTCAAAAATTGAAAGAGTTTGCCTTTGAGCAAAAGGCCGTCTCTCGCTGAGGTGTAGGCGTGTAGGAAAGTCGCGATAACCGTATTTTTGACGCTAGGTTTACGATGAACCTCCTTTTTTCTCCCCCATTCAACAATCAGCTATTATCAGCAGTAAAAGAGTGTCGAACCCGTAATGGGTTTGAAGACTAGACGGTTTCGAGCACAGAGAAGGGAGCGTTTTAAAGGGAAGCACGTTTTTTGTGCTCTAAATCGCGACACATACTTCAACAAATGAGGCAGCGTTGAGGGGTCTCGCCCGGGTTCCAGTGTCTCATTTGCAACACGTGCCTTAGCCTCTTTTGCCCTTGAGGAAGAGTCCTGCAATGTGAGTTTGAAAGCAGTGTGCGCGATCAATATCACATCGAGTTTGATCCAAAAATGGTGTCGTTTGGTTGTGAGCAGGCTTAGGCGTACGTTGTGACTATCATAGAGGGGGGCCGCAGCCACTTGCGCACTGGGTAGGGGGGGGGGACGCAGGCCCCCGGTGCGTCATCATGCAACAAATTTCCCTTCCACAGTACCGGGCAGATTTTTTCTACAAAAACGGCGATTCGAGGCATTTTTGCGCGCACAAAGTGCCGCATAGCCATAACTTGTTCAAGAGTTGTCCGATTTCAATTTTGATGTTATTTTTAACAGCTTTCAACGAGCACCATACAAGAGTGATAAAAAATAACTGAGTCAGTACCCGAAATCTACTGAAAATTATGTATTTTGACCTTAAAATCGTAGTGGTGTGATCGGCCCGTGAGAGTCGCGGCCCCCCTCCTCCAGCTGGATCTGCTGTGGCCCCCCTCCCATGGAGGTTGTGACTATATCCTCTCGTGTGGACCAATTTGAGTGGTATCTTCCGAACAATGCTTTCAAACGATTTTTCATCAAAAACCGACGTTATAGGTTGAAGGCACTGTTCGCGATAGAAATCGCTTCTCTGCTTTTTCCCTATCTTGAAACCGGTCCCATTCTGATTCCAATGATGCTTCTGGAACCGTACAAAACCTTCTGAGAATGGAGTTATGGTCCCTCACAAGTTGAGCAAGGGAAGCATGGTGGACGAGTTGTCCGAGGCTTGTAACTTCCGTCTTTTGCAGCCAATGTATGCGAGCTGACCTGAGTAAAGAGAGAAGTCGAGAATGAAGGGAAGAACGGGGCTTTTGATCGGAAACCATCGCTCAACTCACGATTTCGAGTCTTGCTTTGTTCACGTCGAGGGGCCGAAAGGGGCCGGACTTGCCCACAGCGGCGGGGTTTGCCCACTTTTCTAAGCCGTTTTGCGGCTCCTGGGTAGCTTTTTGCCCCGTTTCTTCGACGCTATTCTGCTTCGGAGAGCCACGAGAAGCGTTTGTCATGAAAAACTGGAGGATGATGTTTATCGCGAACAGTGCCTTTAAGTCACACCGGCCGTAATCGGCTCAAAATGGTCGGGTCGATCTGGGACTCGGACGACAGCTTTTTAATGGTCCTCTTCAAAATAAACACTAGAACAGACCGATCCAGAAAAAAATTTTCACCTCTCCAAGGCTCGATACCGGTTTTCCGATCTTTAGCCAGTATCTCGGATTTGGCTGAAATCTTGCCTAGGGGTGCAATTCAGGGAGCTGGAGACGAATCTGCCGTCCGTTTCACAATTTTCGACCTGCTAACTCAGTTATACGATGGTATGGGAAAGACGTAAATCGTGCGATAATTTCACTGTTCGATTCAATGGCATGTGTCTTCGCATCGTACCTTTTTTAACTTTCTACGGACAACAAAGCGGTGAAATGGTCCCCTGAAGTGGAGCCTGCTCTCGAGAAAGAGCGAAATTGACGGGCTTCTAATGATTCATTCAAAGCCTAAGGGAAGTTGCAAAGCCAGAATTTTCATGTTCCTGTTAGTGAGGCAGTGGTATTAGAAGTCTTTCTGAGCCCGGAGATTCATCGTAATACTTGGATTTCTTTCTGTGATTCCCAATGACCACAGGTCGAAACGTGTCAGATTTCTCTTACGGTGACAGCCTGATCAGTTCACAATGAGAGAATTTAATGCGGAAATATACAATTTTTGATTGATTTCGGGTATTGACTCAGTTATTTCGTATCACTTTTGCATGGTAGTCGTTGAAAGTTGGTAAAAATGACATCAGAATGGAATTCGTAGGACTCTGAAAAACAAGTTATGGCTATGCGGCGCTTTGTGCGCGCAAAATTGCCGCAAAAAAATCTGCTTGGTGGGAAATTTTTGGCATGATTACGAACCGGACCCCCCCTTCCCGGCGCCTAAGGCTGCGCCCCCCCCCCTCTTTGATCGTCACACCTTACGCCTGAGCCTGGTCCGAACTCTTCCGCCTGGCGTCCGAACTCGTCCGGCACGCAAAGCGCCGAAATACATTGACATCAAGGGAAGGTGCCTGAGCAAAGGATGTGAACACTGACTTACTACTGGTATGTAGATAATGTATTGGGAAATATCAGCTTTTGGGGTAAGCATTAGTAATTAAGGAGGCCTTCGAAATATGATGTTTTTTGTAATTGCACCTGGTTTAGTTAATGAATCTCTACCGGTGCATGAAACTGGCAGAATGTTTTCGTTTGCTATAGTGAACTTCTAGTGGAATCTTATCTGGACACATACAGACCTAAATAGTAGATGCGATGTTTTTGTGACTGTTAACTCAAGGACAAATACCAACTCAATCAAAACCGCTTCGAAATCAGTCAACCCCTCGATATTCTATACAATCGGTTTTGCTAAATGAATTGAATTTAGTATCGAATTCCACATATTTTCTAGAGGAAGAGTGCGGGAACCAGCCAGCTGCCTCGTAATGATCTTTCAGAAAACGTAGAAAAACGAAAGATAGGAATCTACTGTAAGAACCACCATAAAAAAGAAACGTCGGAATCGTTGTATAAGCAGCCCATGTACCTAATATCAGAAATGGAGCGCAATCTCTTCATTACCAGGTTGTTCAATAAGTTTTGTCGTTCGATAAGAGATAGGGTCGCTACTAGCACAATATTTTTGTTCTGTTGGTACACTCTTCATATAAGCGTATGCGAAATTTCATTTCAATCTGTCAATTCATTCTTTGTTTACAAGCCATTTTGTGTCGCCGTGTCACAGCAATGGGGAAAAATTGAATATCGGGCAGCGATAAAATTCTTATTTTTGGAAGGTGTAGCACCAAAAGGAATTCACGAACGAATGTCAAAAGTGGGTTGTGGCATCAGTTTTTTGGGATGCTAAAGGAATTCGGTTTGTGGATTACTGGCAAACTGGTAAAACAGTTAATTCTGAATATTATTGCAACCCTTTTGGACCAGTTAAAACAACCCTTTTGGACCAGTTAAAAGAAAAACATCGTGAAAAAAAACCCGGTTTGCAGAAGAAAAAAATCCTTTTTCATCAGGACGATGCACCGTGTCACAAGGGCATTTTGACAATTGGTAAAATCCATGAATTAATATTCAAATTGTTGGACCCCAGCGACCTTCATTTGTTTCTAGAACTCAAAAAATTTGTGCGTGGCAAGTGTTTTTCATCAAATGCAGAGGTTATTACGGCTGTTGAAGCGTATTTTGCAGACCTTCCGGATTCTCACTTCAGGGATGGGATCCACAGATTGAAGAAGTGTTGGAGCAAGTGTATTAATGTTGAGGGAGATTATATTGAATAACAAGGTGCACACCCACGCCGCTTCGCGGCGTACTTGTAGGCGTATATTATGACGCATAGAAAAATCCAATCATTGCAAAATGGAAAGTAAATTATTATCGTTCCTCGAAACCCAGTTAGGCTCACACATTTCACGTGGCGCGTGGCGCACTCCTAGTTGAGTCCCGCACACTTTCCCTGGCGCTAGACGCTCTCCCAGTTGGGTACCACACTTTCCACGGCGCGTGGCGCACTTCCAATTGGGTCGCGCACGCTTTACACGTCGCGTGGTGCACTATCAGTTGGGTCGCGCACACTTTACACGTCGCGTGGCGCACTTTCAGTTGCGTACCACACACTTCCAGCGACGCGTGGCGCACTCCCACTTGGGTCCCGTACACCCTCCCCGGCGTTTGGCGCACTCCTAACTGGGTCCCACTCATTCTCCGGTTAACGGTCACCGGTCAACTCTTAGCCGTTTATTATTATGTATGATAAAGTGTACTTCGAACCATAAAATTGTTTTTCTTATCGAAAGACAAAACCTATTGAACAACCTGGATGAAAATTTTTGTATGACCAACATCAAACACCGTCGTTCAAAGACCGGAATCGGCTGACAGAAATTATTTTGAGGTTAACACAGTGTAGAGGTACTCACATTCTAAGTATACAGACAAAAAATATAGTGAATCGCACAAAGGATATGTTGAAAGATAAAACAAGAAGATATTTCCCGTAAATTTCTTTTCCATCATTTCTCAAGTACTCACGGCGGTAACCCTCACGACACGGTCGGTTAGCCACCGATTGTAGCCTCAATTTTATCTAGGACCCCGGAGGACGAGATCGGACAGCGAGATCGGACGAGTTCCAACTTAATCTTCTCCAGCATCTGCCAACTTAAAGTTAATGTTTCACACTGAAACCTCACAAACCAGATTTATCGTGGACACTGCTTTTAATGTGTTTTTGTAACCCATTGAAAGCAGCAAGTATGTGTGTAACACCTGTAATTTTCAATCGAGCCAATCAGGTAGTCCGCATATTTTATACCCTGGCATGAAAGTACACTCCGGAATAAACAGATACCGTATTCCCTCTTTCAGAAGTACATGTACTTCTAATACTCAGACCCCTATCTTATACGTACTTCTATTAGAGGTGTACTTCAAATAGAGGCTGTACTTCTAGCTCTCAGCCCTCTCTTTTTGGTGTACTTTTGTTAGAGGTGTACTTCTAATGAAGGGTGTACTTCTATTATTCGGCGCAATTTTTTGAATTTCCAATGGTAGACTCTTCACTTTTTATGAATTCCAGTATAACACCAAAAACTTGTATTTAATAAAATTTCAGGCTTGGCTCAATTGAATCGATGCTTCCACAATCTCTGATATAATATTTTTTTTATCTTCCCCAAGTTAATTTCTTCCAAAAATGTTTAAATTCGTTTTCGATTTTGTTGACACGTGCTTCATCGACTTGTTATGCTTAAAAAAATTTAAAGGCAGCGTTCACGATGGACATCATCGGTGACTTTCCACCTTGAAATGATAGGCGAGGACAATTCTAGGCTCCCAGTAACGAAAAACGGTAAAAAACGAGCCAGGAGTGGCAAAATAACAGCTGCAAACATGCGTTTTGGTGTCCCAGAACCGCCCGGTGCTCCACTTCCGCCCCCTCGATGTGAACAAATGATGACTCAGATTACAGGAATGATCAAGTCAAGGAAGTGCTGATAATTGAAGTGATCGCTTGAATGCACTAATGGGCATCATCCTACATAGCGGTCAATTCCTCCACGCTCAAAAATTAGCGTAAAAAAGGGAGGGCCTACATTGGCTCAAAAACGCGTCTTTCGCGTGGTTTCTAAACATGCCTTGCTATACAGGGCACTATACCTGTAAACTAGGTGATATCAGAAGTAAAATTTATTGTGAACACTGCCTTTAACTGATCGCCTTTCGAGCCGTCCAGAGCGATTGAAAAGCGCGGTTCTTGAACGACCTGACAACAGCTTTTCCAGAAGCGAGTTCTTTGCGTCCACAATCCACTGTAGGTAAAGTCTACAATTGGTGGTTTCTGATTTCCTCGTCGTATAAGCGATTTCTATACGTGAATGATCCAATCCTCGTAACGCTGGGGAATCTTGGTTTTTCAATCACCTCTAAAGTCAAAGTCTAAGGCCAAAACAAGTCGACTTTGATCGACTAAAACCCAATCTAACAAAAATATTTGTAAAAAACCTAAATAAACTCCGTTCATTCGCCGCTAATAACACCAATGTCGAACTTTGGCTCTGCGTTTTTTCCTGGTCATTTAAAGTTCGCTGAGGTTTGATCGTAAGTTGTCCCATACAAGCAATCTTTGTCCAAGAAAGGGATGGCCGATAGTTTTTTTTGTGAATATTCAAACCTAACATTATTGAAAAAAATCTCGGGCAAACTGGTCTCTCTCAAATGCCACATTCGAGTTGCCAATCACTTACCCAAGTACCAGGGATCCACTCCGAAAAGAGGTGTACTTCTAAAAGAGGTGTACTTCAAATAGAGGGTATACTTCTAATACTCAGCGTTCCCTTTTGAGTGTACTTCTATTAGAGGTGTACTTCAAATAGAGGTGTACTTTTATTAGAGTAAACACGGTATTTCCATTTAAGTCCTGAAGATGAGCTGTTTCCTCGAAATCTATTTTCCACAGTGTCACAAGTCGTCATAATAATAATTTATTTCTTAGTTTAAGACATACGTCAGATAAGAAAACGTAGCAAATGGAACAAAAGACAACAAAGGATGCCCACAAACCGCAGTTCTACTCAGAATCTTGATTCTTGTCAAACGCTTGAGCTGTCCGAAAAGTTGAGGGATAGACTGTAGCCCATGCCATTTTTACTGAATCACCACGAGTCCGTGAAGGTAGTAAAGTGTAGAATTGTGAAACATCAACTTTCATGATTCTTGATATCATCTTGAACACCATACACACATCTCTCACTTTTCGGCGTGATTCCAAACTACTCAGTTTCAAGGAGTTGTTTCTTACTCTCGCCCGGGATATCCTAGAATAGGTGAATCCAAACGTACGGATAAACAGTTTTCTTGTAAAATTGTTTTGAATTTTCTCAATCAGTGCAATGTCCTTCTTTTTGAACGGATAAAACACTGTTGTTCCAGTTTCGGCCATCAGTCTGACATACGTTGTTGAAATTTTAGGCGTCTGCTGAGAGACTGGCCTTTGTTTGATTGGTTGGCCACTCAACAATACTCACCCAAATCGAAATGTCATGAGTGCTGATCCATCTTTGATGTGAACAATAATAATATTGGATGAAGAATGCTAATTCTGACATTGATTTAAAATTTATACAAAATGAATATAATCTTTACATTCAGTTAAATTGGGTTAAGCAGTAAGTTCCCGCGCTTTTCTAAAGTCGGAAGTTCTACATTAGATTTTGAAAATTTTGGTTACGCATTACAAATCATCCGATTAGAAATCACTAGCTCTACAAGACAGCGTTGATGTTTTTCGGAAACTGCTATTTTTTGGTTTTTAGATCGATAAAGTAGATGGCAAAAAAATTGATCTACTTTTACTGACCTGAAAATCATTGAAAACGAATCTGTTGAATAAATCTAGGCACAGTTTCTTGTAGGACAGAAAACTCCCTTTCAAACGAGTCAGAACGCTATAGCGGAAATTCCGGAATTAATTGATTGCCCAACGACGACGACCTCGAAGCCTGGCTCACGCACTTTCTAGACATTCTCCTGAGCAATTGTTGGCGGAACGACACCGATGAAGCTGTAAAGAAGTGGAAGCAGGTGGCAGAAACATCTAAGTATACTTAACTGAACAAATTGTTGTCATAAGGGCTATTTTTGTGAAAAAAAATTTTTTCAAGAATTCGAGAACTAATTTGTCAACCAAAAGTTGAGGAAAAAGTGCTTGAGCTTTCCCCTTAATTGCGGCCTCCCTTCCGAAAATTTTGGCATACGTTATAGATTGTTCCGAAGGAGAAATTTTGTTCTACAAGAAATCTTACTTGGGTTTTTTCGGGTAGATTCATTTTTCAGGTAGATTCATTTTTATTGATTTTTGGGTCTTTAGGGTTAAGTCAAATTTTCATCCTCTACTTTATCGATCCAAAAATCGATAAATTTTCATTTGTCTGAAAGGACCAACTAAGCTACGTATTTTGTATACGCTATAAAATGGCGAAATTCACTTGGTTCCTACGCGTGCTGGTGGGGAGCGGAGGTTAGAGACAGTGAAAGAGCGTAGGACAGATGAAGGCCGAGGCGTCGCGCGCGCCATTCGCGCCTCGAGTGTTGTGAATTACGACGTTTTATAGAGGGTAGAGCAAACGATTTCCCTCGAATGAAAAATAGCCCTTCAGCAAAATTCTCAAAATTCATTGCCGAATTCTCTATTGAGCAAAAGCGCGGGAACTTATTCCCCAAACCAATATGTTGTCCACAACTATCAAGACCTCGTCGTCAACAATCACTGAGAAACTGGAAGCTCTTGTAGATTTGCGCTGTTAGCAACCCGAAGAAGCTGAAAATGCCTGCCTCATCGAAGCTGTCGAGCTCCCCTCCCGCCTGCTCGAAGTGCCGAGAAAGTACCGCGACCCTCGACTGTGCCGCGATAGTTCAGGGATAACAACGCAGCGGCCCCGTTTTTGTTCTCAAGACCCCTCGGTTGTATTATAATTCATAATTGACCTCATATGAGATACTCCCCCGAGCGGCACCATCGCGGAGCCGGTGCAGCAATTTCTCTCAGAGTGAGTGCGCTGCATCGAGCGGAAAACGTGATACTCGGGAGGTGCAATCTGGATTGTATGGCGGATGTGACAAAACAGTCCAGCCCATTCCCTCTATCTCTAGAAGGATGACTTTCGCAAGATGCAAGCAGATCGTTGGAGTAGTTCGGTCGGAGACGCATCCACTTCCTGTCAACGGAGCATCATCCAACTCGTAGATTTCAGAACTGGCAGGCTTACAAAGTTTTGGGATCTCCAGTCAGACGAGACCTTTGCAATCCCACAATACACATGGGATAGCCAGCTTTTCCTGCATATCTAAACGATTAAAGGTCCTTGGCGGTGTCCCGTGTGGACTGAGCTGAATCTGATTCGGAGGCAGCATTCCGTAAATCCGAGTTCGACGCTTGTAATCTTTCATCGATTTACTCGCCTTCAGGGTTTTATCGCTACTCTTGAATCGCTGAAACCACAGTATCACGGGCTCTGGAGACATACAGACCGTTCAAGTACTGCACAGAGTATTTGATGCAGAACAGCCGCGTTTCAACACTTCAGAGACAGCGTGTAAAAGTGCCCCCTCCCCCACAAATCAGGCTCGATTTTTTTCCGTAACTCCAAAAACTCACTGAATGGATTGTCCGCGGAGCGCGCCGGTCGGTGACGGAGTATTCGCCGTGGAGCAGGCGATGTCGTAAAGACATCGTTCACGATGGATTTCGTGTTTGAGTTTCCCATATATAATGAGAGCTCTAGTACCTTATATAGCAGCTACGTTGAAAAAACCGCCCAAAAATCACTGAAACCTCCTTTTTCAGACCGAAAATATCTTAATCGACTTTTGAGAAAAGAAGAGTCGATCGTTAGAGATCGCGGTTTTGACCAACGATCTCATGATCAAATGAAGTTTATCTTTCTTTCAAGTGATTTGCGGAAAAGGAAAAGTCAATCGATGTGTGTAGAAAAGCCATTCTTTACGTAATCGTAAAATATATTCCATCAACTTTCCCTCGGTTGTACTGTATCAACTGTTGGTCACTCACTTATATGATGGCTGACAGCAAATTGTGTCAGATGACTGACGGAGGGCCGGCCTCTTTTTTCTCAATGAGACTTTCGACCTCATTTCTCTTCACAAGGAGGCGTTTTAAACCGAGCAAACTCTCCCTACGTTCTTAGATGGGCCCAAAAAATCATTCGAACCGAAAAAAACGGTGAGTGGTTTCCAGCGCGTACGATGCCTTTAAAGGCACACTCCAAGCTCAGGGACGAAATCTACGATTTCCACAGAATTGTGAAGTAGACGCACCCTGTATAGCACCTGCCAAGTGCGAGCTCTGAATTCCTACGAATAAGCGAGATATAGGAGGAAGCCACCTTGGGGCGCCCACCGCGGGAAGCCACTTTGGCACGCCCCTTTTACAATTTTTCGAGCTCAACAGTGGCGAGATGAGCGGTGGTTTTTGATCAATAGAACCGTTCTTCCCCTCATTCTCAACCTCTCTCTTTGTTCAAGTCGGTTCGCATATATCGGTTGCAAACGACGGAATTTGCAAACCTCGGACAACTCGTCTACCAAGCTTCCGTATGTAAATTTTTGAGCGGTCATAACTCCGTTCCCAGAAGGTCTTGAACGATGCCAGAGACATCATTGGGATCAGCGTGAGACCGTTCACAAGATAGGCAGAAAAACAGAAAATCGATTCTGAGGTTGGACTGTGCCTTTAAAGGCACAGGACACCCAAGAAATTATTTTTCAGATTTTATGCTTATTTTTGAGAGAGTCACACGCTGATCACAGCGGTATCTCTGGAATCGTCCAAGACCCCCTTTGAACAGAGTTATGGCTCTTCAAAGATGCGTAGCTTCTGGCGGTCAAAAATTGGTGGACGAGTTGTCTCAGGCATGTAATTCTCTTCAATCGCAATCGTTGCGTGAGAGAAAGCCAGGATAAGGAGACAGTCCGGTAATGGACTGAAGAACGATGACTTGTTGGAATCCAGCCATCCATCGAGCCGCTATCGAATTCGAAAATCCGGAAGGGGGTCGGGCCTGTGGTGGTGAGCGAAGGGGGTCGGGCCTGTGGTGGTCGCTTCTAGCTCGCTTACTTGGAGGAATTGAGATCTCGCATTTGGCACTTGTTATACAGGACGGGTCTTCTACACAATTACATGGAAATCTCAAAATTCATATCTGAGGGTGAACTGTGCCTTTAAAGGCAGTGTTCACGATGAAAAATGGGTTTCAGTTCCCACTAGGAGTTGGTAAAGGAGGGGTACTCTGTAACGTTACCGTCAAAAGAACGCATGAAACCGAGCCAGGAAGAGCCCCAAAAGAGCCCGAATTTTGCTCTTTGAGCGCAAGGCAAACCCCAAAAGTGCAATGCCCGCCCTCCGATGTGAACAAGTGAAAACTCGAGATAGTGAGGTAAGCGATGGTTTCCGATCAATAGCCCCGTTCTTCCATTTATTCTCAACTTTTTTCTTTGCTCAGGGCAGCTCGCATGCATAGGCGGCTGTGCCCTAACCGCCCCAGCCAGGAACTTGGGGCTGCTGGGGCACGACATTCGAGTCCTGACTTGTGACCAACCGCGATAGACGTGTCCTGTCTTGTGAGCGACGGCGATCTTCAAAGGCACCGACTGCGCTGCCCCTGCCGCACCAGGCGCGTTCTTGCATGCAGCCCCGGAAATCTGGTAGAAGTGTGGCCCGTGGTAGTGAGCGAAGGGCTCGGGCATGTGGTAGTCGCTTATATCTCGCTTATTTGGAGGGATTGAGATCTCGCACTTGGCACGTGTTATATGGGAGGGGTCTACTACACATTCAAATAAAAATAGCCAAATTCTCGTCTGAGGGTATACTGCGCCTTTAAGTGTCAGTGTTGTTAGAAGTTGTGCAACATACGTGCTCGCACGATGTTTCTCCATTTGATTCTGAGCAGCTTTTCACTAAACATGCCGCAACCTCAGTAAGTTGAAGAGCATAAGCGCGCATAATCGGTGACTGATGAACCTCATAGGTTAATGCAAAATCACCTCGCGCTGCTTGTAGACGACGACTGTAAAAATCGCATTTCTACCCAAACACCCTAACAACAATGTTATCGCGTGACATCTTTGAGATTGCTCTGAGATCTCTTCCAGTATCTGATGTGTGCTAGCAAATGTGTACATCTACATATGAAACCACGTGCTCTTGTGATAATCGCTGCCAGCAAGTCTCAGATTCCATAGCAAAGAAATGGTTTCTGTTGTTGCTGTGGAAGACAGAGTGCAGTCCGACCAGGGTCAGCGGACCTCTGCTTCAACGTAATGCTATTCCCCTTCTATAAAAACTCAACCTGAGCCAAGTTGGTTGTGGGGGGATCCGTGATTTTGAAAACTGCGAAGATGTAGATCGAAAAGGACGAAAATGCCTTGCAGTCAAGAATTTCGAAGAAATCCACGTTATTCGCGTCTTGGTATGGTGCAAACGAGCTTTTTCAGTGTCGACGACCCAGGAAGCACCGAGCAAGCAGCCTTACTGGGGGTTTTCGAAGCGTTCCAGCAGCTTCTCAGATACTCGCGGCTTAGTAAGGCAGCACGAGGGGATTACTAACGCATTTACTCGTCGAGGTGTAAGCCCCTTTCGTTCCCCCAACTGCTGCCCAACTCAGAAGTTTTTTTTACAGCTTACGAGCAGCGTATGAGATGCTGAACAGCTTGCTAGCAGGTTATCTGTGCTAGGACAATTTACGAGCGAATTCGCAGAAAAACGCGATTGTGTGAGCTACTAACGAGCCGCTTATGCGCAATTGCTGGATGACCCGCAATTAGTCAGCCGCATTTGGAGGCTCCACAACTAACGAGCGCGCTTACTGTTTAGGCATGATCGATGGCAACGCGCAATCGATTGGAGAAATCGTGCGACATGCCTTCCCGACGCATTGTTTTTTTGCTCGGCAAGATTTCCGTTGGTGGCACCAATTTCATCCATTTTCCTCCGCTTTTCTGTCTATTGTTATTTCACCTCGTGCTTTCCTCCTCCTTTCATTCATTTGTTAATGTTTACGCTTGTTCGATTTTCGGTTCGTTTAGCATCCATTCTTTCAATTTTCATCAATCCAAATGTTTTCTCAGTTCACGGGTTGAGCTTTCGTTATGATTAAGGTTTTTTGTTTTCCGGTTTATCAAGGGAACCAGCTTTAGTCAGTATGGCATTACGAATGAAATGTACGTTTCTAGAACCCTTCTTGACACAGAATCCGAGTTTGCTCTTCACAGCTGCCTTAAACTACTCTGTAAAAAGTTATACACGTTTTTTAAAGCCTGGCGGCTGGTGTGATTTTTGGGGTGTTCTGAAAAAACTTCCACATTTTGTTTAAAACTTGTATGTAGGAGTAATCTTAAGTGCTGAACACGAATCGGAGGTCCGTGTGCCGAAATTTTTGGGGTTAACTGGAGGTCACAGTTTGTGCCGTGCTACTTCGGAGGCAGGCCATCAAATTCGTATTCAGCACCCCGTATAACCTCCGAATACAATTTCGCAGTCAGAACTGAGGCTTCAGCCAAACTATCGTCTACCGTAGTCTGGCTAACATCGACAAATGGGCCTCAAATTCGTGTTGAGCACTGCAAACAACCGCCAGAGTAACAGTTTGAGCCTCATCTTTGACTGATATAAATTTACGCTCAGTCTATAATCCGTTCAAGTCGGAAGCGCTATCACTCTGTGCAGCGTTCAGAAAATGTGCATCCATCATAACTTTGCTCTAGGGTGGGGGTTGTTTTGGTACTGAACACGATTATTAAGTCCATTTTCAAGTTTTCAGAAGATTAATGTGCGTTTTGGAAGGTACAAAAGGTTCTGAAATTCAATATTGAAACGCCTATAACTTTTTTAGAGTGGTTTCAGGCAGCTGCGATGAGCATACTCGGATTCTACGTCTAAAGCGAATCTAGAAAAGTATATTTCATCCAGACTGGCCAAACTGACTAATAGTAGTTCCTTTTTAAGTTTCCTTGTTGCCGTTTCCTCCTTTCATCCAAATGTATTGAGTTGGGAATGAGTTCACACATTTCTTCTCCATTCGAGAATATCATATGGGAATCTGATTGTGAGAAGTTCGGTGATATGCTAGAGACTATTCAAGAGGAAATTGTCTGTCCTACAAGATAACCAGTTTTTTCCTCGAAACCCTCAACTTTATCAATTTTCGATCCATGAAGGGGATGGTAAAGAAATTAATTCTCTTAACTGACCCGAAAATCATTGAATCTGATACAAAAAATCAAATTCACTTATTTGCACAGCAGAAAATTAAGTTTTTAACTATTTAAAACATTGTGCAGAATTTTTCCGAAATCAGTACGCTATAAAGAGGAGAGCGCGAGCAAGTTTCTTCAACTTCTAATCAAAAAAATTTGAATATCAAAATTTCATCGTAAAACTCTGCTATGTTGTAAAACAAATAATTTTTAGCATACCACCAAAATTCTCAGAATTCCATATGAAATGCCCGATTTATTAAAACCGCGGGACACAAATTCGTTCAATTACAGTTCTCTTCGTTGTTTTTGACATCTGCTGCCACCTCTCTACCAATTCATCGTTGTCTTTCTGCGGAAGATTACTGAAGCAGATGCCGCAAAGTGCGTGAGCCAGGCTTTGAGAACGACGGCGCTGGGAAAGAAAAGTTCGGCATAGTGTTATAAACTTCTCGGAGGGGATTTTTTCGCTTTTGAGGGTGGTAGAATTAGGTTTTTCAATAAGTTTCATTTCAATTTTCTGGCCTCCATTGCATCGACTTGAAGATCGAAAAAATAGTTTTTTTTCCGGAAAATAAACAACTATGTACTCCAATTGTAAATCAAATAACTTGTCAAGAATGAGCTATAACATGTCACCAAAATTTCTAAAAATCATTGCGAAAATTCCGATTACGAAATGCTGAAAAAAGTTGAAATTAAACTGCAATGGATTTTTCGCAATGAATTTCGACAATTTTCGGAAACCCCATAAGCGAGCCGGCGACGGTAGAGATTTTCCGCGTGCCGGCCGCTTCTTGGTTATCTTTGGTCACTTCTAATTTTTTCTCGATTATTGCTCAGATATTTTTAGGCTAATTCGCGAAAAGCCGAGAAATAGCCGAAAAACAATTACTCACTGTCCGTATTGTAGCGAAATTCCGCTCTGCAGTTGGCAACAGCTGGTGTTGCGGCGACAACCGGGTTCCGTAACGATTACGATTCATCCCAGCACCATTACCATGGTGCTGCCACAGCGGTTCTCCGCAATTGCGGACCGGAATTTGTTCCGATAAGGACAGTAGATATGCTATGGGGCGGCCTAGATGACGAAGTTGAACTCCACTTTTCACCGCACAAGTTTATGAACACGCGATTTGGTAACGAATTCCCGATTAATCAAATGAAGAATGTTTGCCCAGAGCATGACTACGAAAACTTCAAACCCGTTGCACCTTTCCGACATCAGAAGGAATTCGAAACCGTTGCAGGTCCTTGAAATACTGTCAGTTCCTGACACGTGTTTCTCTGACAAGAGAATGTGCAAAACTTTCTCACTACTTTTA
The DNA here is from genome assembly GCA_029168955.1 of Aplectana chamaeleonis. NCBI lineage: Eukaryota > Metazoa > Nematoda > Chromadorea > Rhabditida > Cosmocercidae > Aplectana > Aplectana chamaeleonis. Next base: position 287,824 of record JAPDOI010000085.1, on the reverse strand, counting down.
TGTGTGGAATCATTTGTTTCTTAACCATTGATAACAAATTTTCGATAACAAATCAAGTGAATGTTGGCTCATAGCCGTTGGCTGCTCACACAATGGTGAGGAAATTTCCACTTTCGAGAACCTCCCCACCAGTGTCTCAGTATGTTGAACTAGCGTATAAATGTCGTCCTTCTTCATTCGTGTCAACACCACATGTATGCTCAACAAAGGCGAAAATTCGTTAATTCATTTTCTAAAATGGGTGACAAGAAATGACAACGTATTTGTAGTCATAATTTGACGAAGTAGCGCTAGTTTGTGTAATCATCGCGAAATCATTTTTTATTCGATTCAGTGATATTATGTGATTATTAATAACTCAACATTAAAATATGTATCCAAAAATTGAGCTTCAAAAACTCATTCTCAGTATGCGTTGCTCATGCTGGTTGATGCCCAAATCAAATTCCATCGAGAACTCGCAAAAATGCTTCTTTGACAACTTTCTGTCGAATTCTGAGCTGACTATGTACGAGCGTCGGAATTTCAATTCGCCAAATCTGGCTAACGCTCCTCGTTTTTACAAAAAAAGCTCGAATATAGTACGAGCAGCAATTCGACATCACTTGGCTTTAACCTGCTTGCGACTGACAAGGGAATGATAACGGTTCACAAATGTCGCTTCCAACAAAGTTCATACCAGATGGTGTACTTCTAACGACGTTTTTGAATCTATGTCTGCGTAGCTGCTGTGGAGTTCTCTGAACCGAGTTATGAGGCCGGATTCATCAATGCGTTAGACCTGGGTTTGTCGATTTGGGTTGGGTTTAGCTCATGCACCAACGCGCTGATTCTGGCGCAGAACCCAACCCAAGCCTGCAAACCCAGGTTTAACGCGATGATGAATACGGCCTATGATGACGGGCTTCTTCAATGGGGCAAAGGTAAGGGTACCCATCAGAGAATTTTTAGGGTGTTTATACCATAAAAAATGTTTCCGACTTGGCTCAAAACTTTTTCTAGGGATCATTCCGGGTCCTGAAGGCAAATCTGAGACCTGTTATCCAGAGGCTCACTATAGGTAGCTACATAGTATGCTACTTAACTAGCGTACCGAACCTTAGTATCGATAAATATACTTCAAATTCTCGTTCAGCACCCAAGGAAACCCCCGTGGGAAATTTTTTTCACTGCGAGACATTTACCAATTCAACTTATGCCCACGAAAACTTATTTTAATCTATCGAAAACCAATCAATGAACCTTAAATTCGATTTGAGAACTTCAAATAATTTTTACAGGGAACTTTCGAGGCGAATGTATCGTTGCGTTTTGGAAATCATCAACAGTCGCATTTTCCCCCGAAAATTTTGACATGTTCGGCACGTGAGTCTTCGTGCCGAACATGTCAAAATTGCCCGAAAATCGGCCTTTGGACCTCAATTTCGTGTTCAGGATCCCAGATAAGCCCCAGAAATAAGTTTTCGAGCCAAATCCGAAATAATTTTCCTGAACACCGTGAAAATTGCCTGGTGGGTGGATGTGCCCTTACCTTAGCGCCCTACTGAGAAAGCCCGCTAAACTCGGTTGAGGAAACTCCGCAACAGATATTTTCTACAAGCATAGAATTGAGCACGTATTGAAAGTACGTCAGCTGGTATGAATTTCGTTGAAAACGGCATTTGTGGCCAGCTGATGATCTCTTGTGAGACGAACATCTTACGCGCCGCCTATGAACAGCTAACGCGCAACTCACCGCTGATATTCTACGCATTACGGACATGCAACCAATGACATTGGTAAGTTGTCCGTATATGCTGGCCGCAAGCTGCTCGCGACTCGGTTGGACATCTTGCGCGCCCGTAACGAGCAGCTAACCAGTAACTCACAGCCGGTATTCTAGCGCGTAATCGACATCTAACCAATGACATTCGTTAGTTGTCCGCAAATGCTGGCAGCAAGCTGTTGAGAAACTTCAGAGAAGGCAGCACGTTGTGTTCTCTTGCTCCGCTCATTGCCCCAACTGCTGCTCGTATAGTTGCCCCACCTGCTGCTACAGTCGCCCGAACTGCTCGAGTCGTCGCCCCAACTGCTGCTCTTCATTGTGGCCCCAACTGCTGCTCCTCATTGTGGCCCCAACTGCTGCTCTTCACTCCCCAACTGCTACTCCTCATTTATGATCTTTTCTTTTTCTTATAATTTTTCTTTCGCAGATAATATGTCGCTTTCAGCTGCAGCGCCGAAGCGACCCATCAAAGATAAAGACCCCAGTGAGGCCTATTGATATCCCTAACGGGTGTTTCATCCTTGATTATATCCTTTGATCTGCGCCACCGATCGAGGAAATGTTGCTCGCATTGCCGGCTGTCTCATGCCCATGTAAGACTGCCGCGTATCTGGCACGAGTTTGCGAGGGCCGTTCAACACAGGCCTCGTTCGGTACTGAATGTGAGTGTCCCAAAAACATTCCTCAACAGAGAAATCCCCTATCCCTAAACAAGAATCTATTTTCACTCGGTTTTGTGACTGTAGAGATGTGAATTAATTGTGATAATTTGTTTCTCTCGATTTTAAAGACGAATCATGGCTTTCTTCGAAAAAAAAAGTTATACACACATATTCATAAGATGAAAATTTCCTCAAAATATTCTTAATTCACTGAAATTCGCACTGGTTAGAGGAATGTCTAGGGTGAACGGAATTGCAAATATCAGAGTATTCATCATTTGGCGATCTCTCTATAAATGGTGATTTTTTCCTTCCAAAAAAGCAATGATTCAATAAAACTGTTTTCTTCTTTCGAAATTATTGTCGTGAACTTTCTCAAGATGGTTTGAAGTTGTTGAATCAAATGCAAAGTAAATCTTAAGAACTGTCGGCTTTGAATATTGTCAGCATAGTGTTTTTCGTGAAGAAAACGTATTGGCCATTTCGTTCCATTTTCGGCAAACCATTGCCGCTCAGCATTTGAAAAATACAAGTCATCGTAGTCCTTGTCCAAAATCAAAAAAATATGTTTCACTGGAAAATGCGAGTAAAGTTCAAAGTCATGAAAACGAATTTTAAAGTAAGAACGTAATTTTCCAAAGTTTTCAACACATACCTTCAAGATTTGAAAAAAAAAACTCAAATTGTTGTCGAATCTTGTAGAACACACTGAATCAATTATTTCAAAGGGTTGAACATTTCTCAAAGTTTCGGTCGGTTCCACACGACTATCATCCTATGAGAATGACGACTCATCATCTTTTTCAGTATAATTCATCAGCCTTTACCCGAGCTGAACCATTCACATTGCTCACAAGGAACTATTTTACTCGAGTGTACAATCTCAAACCTATCGAAAATCCTTTTTTTTCTGGACGGCGTTCGATTTGATGATCAAAAAAGTACCAGATTTTTTGGAAGCCTTGATGCAACGAAAATGTGAATTTTGCATAAAATTATCACCTTTGAGGTGGCCGCGCAGGTGAACAGGTAAATCGCTCAAGCTTGGAACTGAAAAGTGTACGGGCAAGACCTCAGACTCAGACCGTGCCGAAAACTCCGCGTGTCCGCCTCCCGCCGGGCGCATGTTGCGGCGCCCCACCCTGCTTATCCGATCCGAAAGATCAATTGAATGCATTCTTCCTGAATTTCGATGGAAATGATTGAAAATCACCAAAACATGTTTAGTAATATACAGATTTCCTAGTTTACTACAGATTCAATGTTTTATATGCTCTCTGTTTTTAGTCTCATGTGAACAACCTAATCTTTGGGGTACTTCTATAGAGCTCAGGATTTCTATTTTCAAAAACAGCGGAATACTGAGGCATGGAGAAATATAGCGGTGCACTTCCAATCATTTAATGATCTGCTTACTGATTAAAAAGGCAGTTGTGCCCCAATTCATTGCGATGGCATACTGTCTCATGAAAAAGGAGGTTTTGGTGGATCTTAGGATAGATTTCGAGCAGAGTATTGGTGGCTAAAGTTTAGCGAGTGGGAGTAGGCACGCATACCCCAAAATCTACATACGCGTACGATACTTATGAAGCAGTCCTCAAACTTTCTTTGCTTACATAACTATTCCCCAATTTGATATCCGTTCTGTGTCTTTTCTGGAAGATGGCTGCAAAGATACTCGACTTCATCCGTGGTTTGCTTTCCCTTCATACAGGCTTCTTGCAAGCTTTCTCACATGCGACAGTACACTCTACACGGATTCGACATGGATAATTCGTAATGCGTCGTCGCAGAAAACGCGGTGAGAACACCTAACCCCCTCCCCACACCCCCCCCCCCCACCAAACAAGCGTATCTTGAAGTCACACTACACCCTCAGATATGAATTTTGTGATTTTTATTCGATTGTCTAGTAGACCCCTCTTTTATAACACGTGCCAAGTGCGAGATCTCAATTCCTCCGAATAAGCGAGATATAGGCGACCACCTTAGGACCGACCTCCTTCGCTCACCACCACGGGCCACACCCCTCACCAGATTTCCAAACTGTAGCGGCTAGATGAATGACTGAATTCTCAAGAAGTCGTTCTTCAGACCATAGCCAGATCCTTATCCTGGCTCGCTCTCGGGCAACGATTGCGAATGAAGATAAGAAACAACTCATCCGCCAATTTTTCACCCTTTAAATATAGGCATCTTTAATAAGCCATAACTCTGTTCATAGGGGGTCTTGGACAAAAAAAAAGAGATACCACTGTGATCAGAGTGTGACCCTCCTTAAGACTAGCATAAAAACTAAAAAAAATTATCTTCTGGGTGTTCTGTGCCTTTAAAGGCAGCTTCCTTTTTTTAAGGCGGAAATCCGCATTTGGGGTTTTCTTCTCACTCCAGTATTTGAACCAAGTGGAGATAGCGAAACTTGAGACCTCAATGTCGCGCATTTATAATGCTATAAGCTCGTCAAAACTGCTCCGTGGTCTGAAAAGGCGTCATCTGACACAAGGAACAGAAGCGCCACGACAGGTTCCGACAGGCCGCGAAACTTAAAAAGTCTATTTTATTTATTCCGAGAGATCCTCGTTCAAACCTCTGTATTCAGAGCTTCTTGTTTTAGAGAATTTTCGACAACAGAGAGGCTAAAAGAATTGCGGAACCTAGAAAGCTAAGGGGCTAAACCAATTCAGACGTTCAAATTTTCGACATTGGTGCATTACACAATACACACCGAACAGACGTATTTAAAAGAAGCTGAATGCTACGGGATTTTTAGCCCTTCGTTTTACAATGTTTTTTTCATAGAACTCATGTCTCGGACGTTAGCTATGGACTCATGGCAATTACTGGAATATCATGTGCTTTCTCCTGATGTGATGGGCTGGGCTGTATTTGGTGTGGCAGACAGTTTTCGTTTTCTGGTGACTTGAAATTATCTTAAGATATCTTGCCCAGATACCTAACTGTGGTCGGAGGACCTATATGGATCCGAGGAACCCGCGTTGGTAGGGCCGCTTTCAACACAAACTTTAGATTTCTCAGGAACAGGAAAAACTGATGACTTCAGCCTTCTAGCACTACATCAGTTCTTTCTTACTGTCTCCTCTATACCTTTACCAGCTCCTAACTCTAACTAGGGTTGCCCTCTAATAATTTGTTGATCAAAGCATTAGTCTTGTTCTCCGCCGCTGAATAGTTGCATTGAGTTTTTTTTCTTTGTTTTTTATTTTGTAGTTTACATTTTTGTTCTTTCCAAGATTTCTGTGCGCTGTTTCGTTGTTTTTGAGCGCGTCGGCAACGGCGTATAGTAAATAAATAAATAAATAAATAAATTTTCAAACGAGTTTTCCTCCGAAGCTTGCGTATTTTGGGTGGCCTCTTTGCGATATATCACAACCTGGTAGGCCTACCTGCAGAAATTAAAAAAAAAGAATACGGTTTTTTGCGCGTACGCTACCTTTAGGGTAGTCCTTGTGATAAGGCTGGAGATCGTTTGGTTGTGTGAACTCTAACTCTAAGTTGTACGGGAGTAGAGCATGTGCACGCTTAGAAGCGAAGAACTCTTCATGTTGATTATGACTGTGCTTGTAGCTACCCGAGTGGACCATTTTGGGAAATGTTACCACACAGTGCTGGCCACAAGAGAGAGCAGCAGCTGAGGAGACGAATGGAGAACGAGGGCAGCATGTGCTCCTCAAGCAGGCAGGAGCTCGTCCACTTGTGCTGCCCTGGTTGTTCTCGAGGAGCTGAGTGCGCCCCATTACAACGTTTAAGATGACGACCGATTGTTTTGCTTAAACTCTGTACACATTGTTTAGGAGAAAAACACAAGATGTCAATTGATCCTACTAACTATATTTGACTAAGTGTGTGTGATCGTGTTCATGTTCATTCATAATCACTTTCTGAAGAGAAAGCTTTCTGGGATGAGCTCAAGAACTGAGCAGGACATCAATGTACCCCGAAAAGTTCACCAAACCATGGAGAAGTGTGACATAACTTTCTCCGCAGATTCTCTTCTTTAAAATCTGTGCAGACTGTCAAGGGTTATGCATTGCAATGCATAAGTACAGTGTGTAAGCTTGATTGAGAACAGTGTAACTGATTTCCTTGAAAACATAAAGGAGTGAGCAAGTTTTTTTATCGCTAAAAAAGCTTTTTGTGATGTTTTTTGCTCATACAACTCTGAGATATATTGCCGCGACTTCGCCGCAACTCCACCGGTTTGACGCCTGCCGGAGGAGTTGCGGGGGAGATGAGAGGCAGAACCGCGGACGATTCTTTATTGACCGAATCGCTGTAGGGTCGCGGAAGAGTTCCGGGGGAGTCCCAGTAGAGTAGCGAAAGCGTGATCCACGGGGAAGTCGCGGCAAAGCCGCGGAAGAGTCCAGGGTCGCTTGGGAGTCGCGGGATGGTCCGGGATCGCGAAGGAGTCGTTGGGCAGCAGCGGAAGAGTCACGGCAATATTTCTCAGAGAAAGCGCCTTACGCCATATCTCGCTTCAAAACTGACGAAATGAAATTTTGAGGTAGTTTTCGTGTTCCACTCAGTGAGGCAAATGTAGAGTCATTGCGACCCCGGTATCCTGTTCAAAAGGTGTATTTCCTTCAAAATTCATTTCGACCACAGATCAGAAAATGAAAGATTTCTGCTATCATGATCATCTGACCAATTCATAGTGAGGGATTTTTGGTGCAAATATGCATTTTTCGATGCACTTCTTGCGTTCAATCTATTGTTTTCTAATACTATCGTATAGGACTCAATGAAAGCAATTTAGGAATTACTTCAAAATTGAAATCGGACCACTTTGAAGCAAGTTATAGCGATGCAGCGCTTTGTGAGCGCAAAAAAAAACGCCGCAAAATGCTTTTTCTGCGAAAAATGTGTGGAACTGTACCTCAGGGGTAAAATTCGATATTACAGTCCGCCCACCGTGTATAGCAACCCTATCAAGCTCGAGAACTCAATTCGATCAAATAAGTGAGAAACCACGGAAAAAGTCGACCCCTCTCACAACACCCTAAAAGCATAATCAAGCGTTTGGACCCCGAAAAGGTAACCAAAATTTTTGCAAAAGGAAAAATTAGTTTATGTGACGATGCTCAAAAGCAAAATGTACAATAGCAGAGCTCTTGGTTCCCTTTCCGGGGCGATATAGTTAAGCTTTTGGGGCAGAGCCGACTTTTTCCTTGAAGTTTCTCACTTATTACAGCGAATTGAGATCTCGCGCTCGGCAGGGTTGCTATTCACGGTGGGCGGGCTATAATATCAAATTTTACTCCTGATGTTGCACTGTGCCTTCAAGGCTGTTTAGCGCAGCGAGGCACTGCTCTGTAATTCAAATAATCCATAGATCTTGAAGCACGCCGACAAGTACGCCGCGAAGCGGCGTGGGTGTGCACTTTGTATACAGAAATCCACAAGTCTAAATTTACATGCTCAAGAGATATAACTCTCCAAACTGATTAGAAATGTCCTTGTAACTGCCCAAGTGAACCACTTTGAGCAAAGTTACCACACTGCGCTGGCCAATGCGGAGAGCAGCAGCTGAGGCGACGAAAGGAGGACGAGGGCAGCACGTGATGCTAAGAGCAGCACAAAGGCAGCACGTGCTGCTCGAGCAGCAGCTCTTCCCCTCGTGCTGCCCTCGGTATCCTCGTCGAGGTGAAAGCCTATTGTGCTCCATTACGACCCCGCGATCCTCTGAGTTATTGTACGGTGTTAACCAACTCACTGACACTTCGTTCCGTGCAAGCCTCCTTATCGTGGATCGGTAGGGTGCGAACCAGCTTCCGTTCCGTGCAATCAGCCTTAGGCAGGTAAAGCACCGTGCAAGCAGCCTATGGGAGTTGCCGAACCGTTCCAGCAGCTTTGCACGGAGTTAACACGCTGCGACTCTTTCAGGTGCGACTCGGCTCTACAGCAATGCCTACTCATCGATTCGTCTTTTTTTGCTTCGTTAACCCATTCACGACCGCGTGTCCCACCGGTGGGACACTCGTTGACTACCACTTCGGACCGCGTGTCCCACCGGTGGGACACTCTTTTCGAAAATCGATTTCTCCGCCGCATGACGGAATTTCTTAACCTATTTGTGGTCAACGTATTCAACTATCCTGGACTCGACTATGAACTTCGTGGTCCGCCGACAGCTTCACCATTACAATATATCTGACCCTTCGAATGCGGCGAGGTCGAAAACCGCAAACTTGTGTACAGATCGCATTTTTACAAGCATTTAATTGCGAATTTGTTTCTTTTTCCCATTACTCGAGAAACAGTCCTTACTTCTAGGAGTGGTCAAATCGTATATCACTACTTAATATGTCACAGAAATATGATTACTGATATTGCGCACCATTCCCGTGTTGAAAATCGACTTTTCTTTCGCCCGTAATTTGTTCGCAGAAATTATTTTATGCAAAGATCATCAAAGTAGAGACCAGAGATTTTTCAGAAGTCCTGCTTGGTTATAGTTAGCGTACCATCGTAGGACGGGGCTCCAACTTCGGTGAAAACTACCTTGAAGAGGAGCGGACGAGAAAAATAGGGACGTGCCAGAGCAGAAAACGAGTGAAAATCTGAAGAACGGTTATTAAACTAATCATTCCTAGTCAATATTTAATGAAATAACTATTTTCTACTTCTAAATGTAAAAAAACGAACGCTCAAGAAGGGTTTTTTTTACAAAAAAACAAACCCTAGAGGCCCCAGAGGCCCGAGAAAAAATAGACGAAGATTAAAAAAGAATTTCCGGCATTTCCAGTCAATATGAAAATTGATGAGTTTTTATACGTCTAAACGCCAAAAATGCTAAAAATGTTTACTACAAAAAAAAACTGTCGGCACGCGATAGACCTCAAGAGCGAGGGGGTAGCTAACGCAAAAATTAGTGCAAATCTGAAAATATCATTTCTCTAAGCATTTCCTGTCAATTGAAGAACAGAAGATTGTCTATCATGGTAATCTACGATAATTGATGTTTCAAAGCGCTTGAATTCAACGAACTCACGTGATTTTGTGGATGGTATTATCTACACAGTTAAAAATTTAGGAGGCCATTTCTGTGAGAGGAAAGAGTTATGGAAGCTCAAACTTCGGCATGATGATTTTGACGCCAACAGTCGTACGATGAACAAAAAAAAAAGAAAATCGATTTTTTGATGGCGTGCCATTCGAGCAAAAGTGGCCCACCGGTGGTACACTGTATACGGTGACGCAATATTGCACGCGGTCCGAACGGGCAGCCACCCAAAATTAGGCGTGGTCGTGAATGGGTTAATTAGCAGTCGTGTAGTTTCTTTTTCATTTCTCTCTCTGATATTGATGTTTTTAGAATGTTTAATGCCCTTTTTTGGCCTGATATAGCATAAGATATAACAAGATAGGCGAGTTGAACACAAAACTCAGATGTCAAGCTTTAAACATTATAAAAACATCAAGGCCTCAGCTCAAAGGCAGTGTTCACGATAATCATCGATTTTGAGATTAATCGCTAAATCGGTTGTTTGGTCACCGGGTAGAACTGATATGACGAAGAAATCGAGTAAAACGCCCCAGAAGCGCACCAAATCTTTTACTCTCACCCCACCTTTTTATTCTCATTGGAACTGTTCGTTATGAGAATGAAATCTTTTGTGGTCCCGTCTTTTGCAATCATTCGCTTTCTGTTGCTCCGTTCTTTCCTTCGGACTCCAAGTAATACTGCTTTGCCTGAAATATTCTTCCATTTTTGATTAATCCCATTTTTCACCGGTGACAACACTGTGAACATGTTTATTCAATCGGACAACTAGTCCAGACCAGAGAAAATGTCACTGAAATAAGACGTTTTAGTGCGTTTCAAGCCGTTTCTTCGAAATTTTGGTAACATTTGGTGGCCAACGTATTGTTTTGAGTGCAACACTCGGGAACGAAAGTCATCGTGAACACTGCCTCTGAAGGCACAGTCCAAGCTCAGAATAGTTATCCAGTTTTCCTGCTCAGTTTAGAGAGAATTCCGCGCTGATCACATTATTTTTTCTAGATTCGCTCAGAACCCACTACGAACGGAGTTATGGTCCCTCAAAGATTGTAAATCTGAACGGTGAGAATTTCGTGGACGAGTGTTCTCGGTCCTATTTTCCCTCGTCGCTCGCAGCCATCGCACCAAAGCAGACCACACTATGAAAATAGACCGATAACCAATGGAGGAACGTACATTTCGATCAAATCCATGGCGCGTCTCGTCCCTATTGAGACGGAAATCCCTGAACTGGGCGGAGCAAATGCTGATTCGGGTGGGGTGGGGGTGGGGGAGTTAATGGGTGCTCGGTTTTTTTTTTCGCTTATTCGGAAGAGTTGAGACTCAGCGTTTTGCAGGGTATCTACACACACCGGCTGGACCATAAAATCAAATGATTAAATGCCGATATGTGCTTACCAGATCATACCCATTATCGATTGATTGTTGCTGTGCCTACACAGTTTATGTGTGAATAGCTGAGGAATGCAGACCGGGGTGCTGGTGGTGTGATGGTAACACTCTCGCTCGGAAAAGTGCAATGCACGCTCGAGTCCTGCCTGATATCTGAGTTCTGCGTTCGACTCAGCTACATACTTTCTGATATCTCCTTAATTCATTCTCCCTATCAGTTTTATTCCTTTTATCGATAATGTCAAATCATGCACTTTTTGGTATAGTATTATGTAATGATATATGATATATGGCATTGGTATTATCGCTCCAACCGCGAAGCGGAGCCGAAGCGCGCGTGCATCACACTGCGCTACAAAGGTCGGTGCCCTTCGTGAAAGATTCACGAGCCGATCAGGACTGTGCGCAACTTTTTTTTTGAATTTCGTATTTCGTATTTCTGAGTAAATCCTAATAGCACTCATTTGAATTCACCATAAATCTCTTGCAGTCAGACAACCTCAAGAGGCGACATCATTATTCTTGTTTTATTTACCGAATATAGGGGAGCGGTCTCTTCTCGCCTCAAACACAGTAAGCATCTACAGAGACAAAATTTGTAAGTAATTCGCTTGAAATGATTCGGCTTAGGGATGCTAGAAAATACCAATTCGTCAGTGGCTGCCATTTTTAACTTTTTTGCGTTCCTAAGGCGTTTTTTTCGAGAAAATCAATCAGGATTTCCTATCTCTGACCTGGAAGGTGTCATCGCGAACATGCTCAGAATGGCTCAGTGAGTCTTCAAATTATGATTCCTATGAATTAAGTTTTCTGAACATCTATGCATGTTCCAGCAATGATTTCCGTCGTCGGGTATGCTAGGACAAGGAATCTAGAAGGACGTTTCAAATGACGATTACAACCTGAGCGCTGACCCAGTCGAACAAGAAATCGCAGCGGATGGCCAAGGATACAATCCATAAAGAAAGGCAGAATTGACGCGAATGAAAACATGTAACAATTTTTTGTGTTACGCCTCCAAATTTTGTGTTTAGGGATTTAATGTATCAGGACGACAACTCGTACTACGAACAGTTCGCAGCTGTTCTTATCTAAGCGACAGAAAAGGACGAATAACAAGGTGGAAAAACGTTCTCGCAGCTAGAGAACGTTGCACGCAAGGGAGAATGAGCTGGCGACGAAGTTGCTCTGTTTTACGCTCTCCAAATACGTGTTTTCTGACGGTGTGTACGTTTTTACTGTTCTGTGAAGTGATAGATCTGGCCTTTATGGATTTTATGTTAAATCATTGAATTACGCACCGAAGTATGCCTCCTACATAAGTTATCTGTTTGTTGTTGTGTTTATTCTGAGATAAAGCCGATGCCCAGTAAGACAGTTGTTATTGCAAGTTTTCTGTGATAAATATATAGGAAATCGATATTGTTACATGATTCATAGAGTGTGTTAAAAGGCGAACTTCAATTATCTTCATGTATCTGCGGTTATGATCAAAGTAGAATTTGACTCATAGACAGCAAAAGGTTGTGGTTTCGTGGTATTCGAATTCGAGATGCGTTGGAAGTCGAAAAACTAATCAACGTATTTTCATGCGCTGCTAGCACAAGGTATTTCAACTGATCTCTTTTCGATGGTCCATACCATGGGGTTTCCCTCGCTACCACTGCATAGGGTGAGATTTCGCTCGCTTCGCTTATGATTCCGCTTTCTTCGGCGCATGGTTCTCATTTTACCCCTTCCGCCTATCGTAAGGTTACGCTTGCTTGGTATTAACCTCCGCTTGCTCTACGTTAGCTTCTGCTTGCTTCGCGTTAGCTTCCACTCGCTTAGCGTTAGCTTCTGCTTGCTTCGCGTTAGCTTCCACTCGCTTAGCGTTAGCTTCTGCTTGCTTTGCGTTAGCTTCCACTTGCTTAGTGTTAGTTTTTGCTTGCTTCCCGTTAACTTCCGCTCGCTCAGTGTTAGTTTCTACCTGCTTCGCGTTTGCTTCTGCTCGCTTCGGTGCATGGTTCCACTCGTTCCCCTACCTAACGTAAGGCTCTGCTTGCTTGGCGTTAGCATCTGCTTGCTTCGCGTGTTAGCTCCAGCTTGCTTCGCGTTCGGTACGGGAACAATCCGTTACTAGCGGATTGCGTGGTAACAGCTTGTTTCAAAAGTTCTGAGTCGTTGCTTTTTATAGAAGTGATTTTAGGAAGAATTTAGGAAGGCCGTTTGAACGATTATGCTATTGTTTTGCCATAACTGCTCTGATCTACACTAGAGAAGTAGCAAATGAATGACTCATTTCTATTCACCCGATGCCATCATTTAGGAATTCCTTGCATGCATACCCGAATCGCGCTCGATTGAATGGAAGACTGCAGATAAATGACTTTTCTCGCCGCTCACTTTTCACTCTTCTATCGTTCTTTAATGCCAAGAAGCGCTATGAGATCCCTAATAGCAAAAATGTTCTCTGTTCAAACAAAAACACATTTTCGACTGCAGTCGAATAAAAATAGGTGATTTTGCTGAACAATTTCTTTAAATATGATTCCCGCAATCGCAAACAGCTTGCACTTTGAATTGAATTACTTTTTATATTGCGGCGAGGGCTAATTAAATAAGTATGTGTTCGATTTTGGACTGAGCCGCCCATCAAAACCGCCTTTCTACGTAATAAATGTTCCTACTAAAAAGGGTTGTTTTACTTACATTAGTCATGGGTATCAATAATCTGTCATCGAAATTTCCTAAATGTCCCAAACATTTACGAGAGACTCTCGAAAACAGACATGTTCTTACCAGGTTGTTCAATAAGTTTTGTCGTTCGATAAGAGATGGCGTTGCTACTAGCCCAAATTTTTCTCATTTTGTTGATATATGAACTTATGTATGAACCCTTCATATAAACGTATGTGAAGTTTCATTTCAATCTGTCAATTCATTCTTTGTTTACAAGCCATTCAATGTCGCCGTGTCACAACAATTGAAAAAATTTAATATCGTACAGTGATAAAATTCATATTTTTGGAAGGCGTAGCACCAAAAGAAATTCACGAACGACTGTCGAAAGCGTATAATGATTGTTCACCCACAATCAGAACAGTAGAAAGATGGGTTGCTGAATTTAAACGTGGTCGTACAAGCCTTGAAGACGATCCACGTGAAGGACGTCTAAAAAGCGGATCAACACAAGGGGTGGTAGTAATTGGGGGTGTTAAACGCGAATTAACAGGCGTTAAGTTAGCGTTAAACGCGAGTTTAACCACACCAGAATCTGAGCAGGACTCCTGAGAGTTGGGAGAGAATGGGCACTAGTTTCACCCTAACAGCCCTCAGTGGTAGGCATTTGATACACCTTCAATGAAAACGCCTCGAAAAAGCGACAATTGTAACCTTTGTTACGAAAAATAGCGATTTCAAAAGAGCTGTTTTTCTCTAAAATTCCGACATGTGGCATCCTTAGGTAAGTTCGCGTTTAACATCCTCTCGCAGAGAGCACGGAAATAGTGCTGAAATGCGAGAGGAACTCGCGGCTAACGAAAAACTCCTCCCGAGGAGTTTTTGGATGCGGTTAACAAGATACAGTAAAACATTCTTGACCATCTATACTGAGGGCAAATGTGAGTTTAATTAATGCGGAGGGTTAAGGAAGTTTGATAGCACTGTCAGCCATTTTGATTCAGGACGTCAGCCTATCGTCAAAACTGAAAGGTGTTTCAAGGGATCGTCTTGTGACGGCTTCCGCCAGGGAAACGGGAGATGAGGGATCAAAAACAAGACAGGGATCATTTTTCGAACACGTTGGCCTTCTATAATGGCACTAATCAATCCCTCCGAATCAGCTGTTAATTTTTCGGCGAGCGCCGACACTTCCCTCCTTTTTTCCTATTTTCCTCCTAAAATTCTTGCGCTTTGCTTTTTTCAGGTCATTTTCCTCTTCATAATCCATTGCTTATCCTAGGCTACAATGGGTGTGTAGAGAATTAATTGCTTGCTCGCTTTTCGGAAGGATTTCCATAAGTTTCAATGCCAAAAAATGAAAATTTCCAAAGCGACTGGTTTTGTCAGTGATTTGCTGCTCTAGTAATGTTTCTGTATTAGTCGGGGCGTATCGGGCGAGTTTTGTGGTAGACCAATGTGAACTTGTTTTCAAAGCCAAGTATTTTTGTTCTTCTTTTACTGCAAGATTGGAAAACTCCCTATTCATTGCCAGGTCAGTGCCATCGTTTTTCCCTTATTTTTATTGAGGATCCGCGGCGCACTTGCTTTGATGCATTAATGGAGCCACTCGAAGTGTTTCAATTCTTACCTTGCAATATTTGCACGGAATCTCTTCTTTGCATGATGCACATATGAGCGCATAACAGTCTTTTCTATATTTTTCAACATCAACTGGGTGCAGGTGATGAGTTTCAATTTGAGAAGACTGCAAACACTTCATTTCTTCAATTTCACCAATGTCCGAAACCGCACAATCGTCCCAATCTCGAAAGTAAGACTTCAGTTGCACGTTTCTAAAAGAAACACTAGAAATATTTTCAAAAACGAAAATTTACTATTTACTCAATCATTCTTATAGATTTTCGATTATACATTTCAGTTACTCATTACTCGACGACTTTCGGAAGGTATTTGTCGCACCTAGTGTCACCTTCCCAGGTGCGCCTTTTAAATGCAGGGTTCTCGATAAAATCGGCTGTTGTGTTATCACCGTAGAATGGTAGATCTGACCATCAAAAAAGTGAAAATAAGTAAAAAATTGGAGAAAATACGCTCAGGAGAAAGTTATGGCT
The DNA here is from genome assembly GCA_029168955.1 of Aplectana chamaeleonis. Taxonomy (NCBI): domain Eukaryota; kingdom Metazoa; phylum Nematoda; class Chromadorea; order Rhabditida; family Cosmocercidae; genus Aplectana; species Aplectana chamaeleonis. The sequence continues at coordinate 272,209 of JAPDOI010000085.1, read as the reverse complement.
TGGTGTCCTCCCGCCCCCAATTATCGAGATTTGGGTAAAAGCCTGTTTAGTCAACTTTTATTTTGCTTCTAAAGTAATTTCTGAACATTTTTGGAGACTACTGATTACTTTAACATAAAACTAAATGTCGGATAAGCAAGCATTAATGAAAATCGCGTTAATTAGGGGGCCGGCCGACACCGGTAATTAGCCGTTATACTTTGTTTTTGAGCGTTTTTCCCGCGAATTTCCGGGATTTTTCACTTACTTTCACTTTTGTGATGGCCAAATCTACATTCTTATGAAGAGAGCTCAAAAGTCGTTTCTATCGCGAACCCTGCCTTTAATTAAATCATCCAGGGATTTTAAGACTTTGTTCGCTCGAAATTTCGTTTAGAAAGAATATTTGTTCAGGTAACGTGCAAAAAAGTTTTTGCAAATGTGAGATCTTGTAAGATCACACACAACTGGTGATTTAAGCTATTAATTACCCTAGCATGTTTCCGAGAATGGTTCTAAAAATTGACAAAGCTCATAAAAAATTACAAGAATTTGGATTGCCAAGCGAAGGGAAATTCAAAATATTCATTCTAACCGTGTTTCGAACAATAGAAATTTTAAGAAGTTCGCTTTGAAGGCTCTTTCTCATGTATAAATTTGGTGAATACTCCCGAAATGTAATTTTCGACCGTTTTCAATCTGCGGTGCGATGTATTTGAGCGATATTAACCTACCGTAGTAATTAAAAAAAAGCTCTTGTGCTGAACCTCCGGTTTTAAAGCTTCTCAACTTACTATCTGCTCTATCCCTTACTACACTTTAAGTTCGGAACCTACTGTATTTTTACCATTGGGACAGCGTCCATTTCATCTTTTCACGTGAGGCAGGTCGCGTAACCTGACGGCTCGTGCGAATCTGATATCTCTTACGTGGGGCAGCTCGCGTTAAACTGGCGGCTCTGGGGCATCTAAATATGTCGCGGTATGTTGGCGGCTTGGAGGTGGCGGTTTGTTCGCGTTTAACACACCATTTACTACCACCCCAGAAATCATGGCCAAAATACAGGATATGGTTTTGGAAGATCGTCGATTGACTAAGAGGGATTTAGTAGAGGCTCTACACATCTCATATGGCAGTGCGAGCTATATTTAAGTGAAATTTTGGGTTTTAGAAAACTGTGTGCACAATGTGTGCCGCATTCGCTAACAATGGAACAAAAACACATTCGAATGCGACTTTCTCAGCAACATTTGGAGCGTTTTAAAAAGGATAAAGTGGATTTTGTGCGTCGATTCATCACAATGAATGAGATTTGGGTCTATCACCATCAGGGGTGTGCGGCAAAGGAATTTCAGATTTCGGCAAACGGCAACGGCAAACCCCAAAAATGACCGGCAAACGGCAAACGGCAAAACGGCAAACGGCAAATTCTGTTTTGTGTTATAATACGCCAACAGTCGCGAACAAGGGAGGGTTACCAACTTCAGATGGACTTTCGGGATGCAATTTTAATATGTTCTAGGGGGAGGACAGTGTTTCAGTATCCCATGCTCAGAATCTGCTAAATGCCTCAGGCAGTCCCTAAAAAGGTGAAAATCTGATCAAGGCCAGAAAGGTTCGGCCGAAGCGAGTAGAGCCGATTTAACGATTGAATTACCTTTAGGTGTGTTCAGAATAGATTTAGAAAATTTTGGTGCATTGATTCTGTTTAGATCAGAAATTATGCATTGTTGCCCAAATTCTGATCTATTCTGAACATACACCAAGGTAAATCAATCGTCAAAGCAGCTCTACTCACTTCGGTAGAGCCGTTCTGGCCTTGTTCAAATTTGTATCTTTTTTTAGGGACTGCCTGAGGCATTTAGCAGATTTTGAGTGTTGGATATTGGAACACTGTCCCACCCCCCCCCTTAGAACATATTAAAAGCGCATCCCGAAACTCCATCTGATGTAGGCAACCCTTCCTTGTTAGTCATGTCGTATTCCATGCAATATCTGCCACTTACTATGAGTCTGACGTTTCAATAGCCTTTACAGGAAGGAACATCCTTTATATCAGAAGCTACTTCGAAGCCCCAGGTGATCAATAGTCAGTACCAAGATTAACAAGGCTGTGAGCTTCTCCATCACCAGCGATAATTCTATTAATTCCTCTCCATTTGAAGTTTCCGTACAAATCAACGCTAGAGATTCAAGAGATGGGCGTCTTCTTAAGCAGTGCAAAGTGTAACAGGCCCGCAAAGGATTTTCTAAAAGGGGCCTGCGGCCAGCGCGTCCCAGCCTAGACGATCCATGGGAGATCAGCAAACTGTAAGCAAGCTTGGTGCGATGGGAGTTCGCGCCGGCCCAAAGACTGTGGACGATACCGGTACCATAATCAGATGCGAATAGAAGGGTGAATACGCGATGATTGGTCGGGATTGATGGCGAAATACAGTTCACACCGCGATCAGCGGCGCGCGGTTTAGGCTATAACCGGAGTCACAAGTATTACTGTTAGTAGCAAGTAGTAGGCTCAAGGATTCCAATTTCGCTCACTTCAAACTACGATTGAATGGTTACCCTTGTGAGGCTACAGGAATGGAGTCAAACCAGCCTAGTTGAATGCAGTGCTCACGGTAAAAGCAGCCTTCGAATTTTCAAATCGAAAGCTCCGAGGGGCATGTTGATCGAATGCGCAGAATGAGGGCGTTTGACTGGTATACTCTGTTTATCTTGAATTGCACAAAACACGGTCCGCCAATAGTCCTCTGATTGGCCCGCTAGTACCGCAGTGTATGTCCACGACGCGTTCTCGGCAGACCCGGGTGTGCACCTGGTGTGCAGAGCAATCGATTCTTCAATGCCGTCACTCGGCTACCCACCTTGCCACCCGGGTGTGGCGAGAACGCGTCCTGGACGTACACTACGGTACTAGCGGGATAATTAGAGGACTATTGGCGGACCGTGTTTTGTGCAATTCAAGATAAACAGAGTATACATGCGACGCGCGCGACGGAAGTCTGCTGTGCTCACTTCGTCGCTGGGGCGTCGCGTGCAGTGCGCTAGCCAGCTGGACTGCTCTTCGGCTCTTCCCTTTGTGCGTATTCGGCCTACAAGCTAGCACGAGGCCAATTGCAGCAACAATGTCGGCTAGAAACAAGCAATAAATCGCTTCATACGGTCCCAAAACTTGAATGTGGTTTACCCGCCCAACTTACCTCCCCTGTGGCTACCGAGGAAGTGGGTGGAGCGAGTACACTACGTTCAAGTTTCGGGCCGTATATTGCTATTGGTTGCTCGTTCTGAGCCGGTTTCCCACACTGTTGTTGCAATGGGCCTCGAACCCTTCGATTTCTGGTGAAAATTTGAACGCCGTTTTAATCGTTGCCTTCAACGATTTTTCATTTTTTCATCTTTACACAATTTCCCAGCAAACCCAGCTCTGCCATTGAGTCAACCTTTCATTTCCGCTAGTGATCTCGAAATCGAAGATTTCCTTGACCCCTGCCTTTAATGACCGCTGTGAATATTGATCAACTTTTAAAAAGCCGGACAAAGTGCTTGTAGAATTGATAATTTTCCTGTCCCAATAATTAACATCAGCCAACCAACCGACGATAAGTGAGCCTATATACTGTGCTTATCTGGGCCGAATTCCGGTCCGCAATTGCGTCTCGACACGCTTTACGGCCGCACGCTCTCGAGTCAGAAGAGCTTCCAGCGCTGCAGCCGCCGATGTGGTGACTCTGGGTGGGTTTCGGAAGCTGGAAACTAAGAAAAATTGGAGAAAATTGTATACAAAGTCACATCGAGTCGGCTTTGGCGCCGGAAACCCGACTGACTCGAGCGCGTGCGGCTGCAAAGCGTGTCGAGACGCAATTGCGGACCGGAATTCGGCCCAGATAAGCACAGTACACGAGTTCTCCACTGGTTCATATGTCCAGATAAGGCTGCTTTTGCGCTACAGCTTTGATATGACTTGGTTTTGTAATCTTAGAACTTGCAGTAATCGGTATGCCTCTGAAAAAAAGTTTTTTACGATTTTGGCATTTGATGATTAAAAAAGACATCTGGAGGCTCCCAAACAATTTAGAACTCTAACGAACTCCTCTGATTACCCAGTCGAGATGTTTTCATAAGTTACTGATTGAAAGGATAAAATTATACATTGAATGAACCAGAACCAGAAGCTGGAACTAGTCAAAATAATTATTTATAGCAGCTCCAAATCGGTGACCAATACAGAGACTGCGGTTAGGGAAATTCTGTTGTTTCAACGAATTTTTGCCGAAAATTTGCCGTTTTAGACGACAATTTCGGCAAACGGCAACGGCAACGGCAAACCCCAAAAATGGCCGGCAAACGGCAATCGGCAAACGGCAATTGCCGCACACCCCTGATCACCATGATCCTGAATTAAAACAAGAGGCTAAAGAGTGGCTTAAACCTGGTTGTTTGACTTCGAAACGAGTTCGTGTCCGGAAATCGGCCGAGAAGATTATGGAATCAGTTTTTTTTTGGAATGCGTAAAGAATTTTGTTTGTGGATTACTTGCAAACTGGTAAAACAATTCTGAATATTATTGCGACCTTTTAGACAAGTTGAAGGAAAGAATTCGTGAAAAAATACCCGGTTTGAAGAAGAAAAATCCTATTTCATCAGGACAATGCACCGTGTCACAAGAGCACTTTGACAATGGCTAAAATCCATGAATTAATGTTCGAATTGTTGGAGCATCCACCGTATTCACCAGATTTGGCCCCCAGCGACTTCCATTTGTTTCCAGAGCTCAAAAAATTTATGCGTGGCAAGCGTTTTTCATCAAATGAAGAGGTCATAACGGCTGTTGAAGCGTATTTTCTCAGACACTCGTGGCGTCCAACGGGTGGTCGACAAGCAATCACCTCACAGCGTGCTTCCCCACGACCGCTGAAAAGAGTCGGGACTGCTCCCCTAGAGTTGTCTGTCACCCCCCTCAAGTTGTCCGTCGCTCCCCTTGAGTTGTCCGTCGACCACCCGACGACCGGTAGTTGGACACTAGTCGACCGTTAGTTGGATACCTGTCGACCGGTAGTTGGATACCTGTCGACCGGTAGTTAGATACCTGTCGACCGTTTATGGCATACTTGTCGACCGGTAGATGGATACCTGTTCACCGGTAGCTGGATACCTGTCGACCGTTTATTGGACACCCATCAACCGTTTCTTAAATGCTTGTCCACCGGTAGATGGATACCTGTCGACCGGCAGTTGGACACCTGTAGACCTCGATGATGAATGCCGCTGGCTCTTCAAATCCGCCGCGTTGCGGCGAAAATCTTTCAAATGCTGGTAAAACACTTACAGTGACGAAATTTTATCCTAATCGTTGATCAACATTTTAACAATTTAGAATGAGGGTAGGATAAGAACTCCTGATCTCAAATAACGACTGTCAATACCCAAATATGAGATAACAAGACAACATTATGACGGATGATGAACGATATTACCGAATAGTTTCCAAAAAACGAAATAACAAGAAGTAAGACCTAACATGCACATTGTACCGGCAAAAATATGTTACTGCTTTATCAAAGCCTCAGTTCAGTCCATTTGTGGTGCTGTAATGAAATAAGCCAAAAACTTCGAAAACTTTTTCCAGGTTATTTTTTGATCGACTGACTTACTTCATCAGAAATGCTACATGTTTATTCACATATATGCAAATATCTATTGATTGGACCTTGAGGGCACACTCTAACCCCGACATCGATTTTTCGTTTTTCTGCTCATCTTGGGGAAAATTCCACGCTGATCATAATGATGTCTTCACAATCGCACCCACACCCACACCACCCACACCCACACCACCCACACCCACACCCACACCACACCACCCACCCACACCACACCACACCCACCACCCACACCCACACCCACACCCACACCCACACCACCCACACCCACACCACCCACACCCACACCACCACACCCACACCCACCCACACCTCCACACCCACACTGCCACCCACACCTCCTCCTCCTCCACACCTCCTCACCACACCTCCTCCTCCTGCCTCCTGCCTCCTGCCTCCACACCTCCTGCCTCCTCACACCACCCACACTCCTCTCCTCCTCTCCCACTCCTCCTCCTCCTGCCTCCTCCTCCTCCTCCTCCTCCTCCTCCTCTCCTCCCTCCTCCTCCTCCTCCTCCTGCCCTCCTCCTCCTCTCCTCCTCCTCCTCCTCTCCTCCTCTCCTCCTCCTGCCTGCCTCCTCCTCTCCTCCTGCTCCACCTCCTCACTCCCGTCCCTCACTGCTCCTCCTCCTCTCCTCCCATCCACCTCCACCTCCCACATCACCTCCTCTCCTCACCCTCTCCTCCCTCTCACCATCTCCACACCCATCACATGTGTCATACATACCCACATATCACCCACACCACATCATACATATCCATCCATGTCCACATCACATCCACACATGCATATCCATATCACCACATATTGTCACATCCATACCATCCATATCCACATCACCCACATATCATCACACTCCACATCACACATCACCCACATATTCCACACATTTATCCACATATATATCTTATCCACATATCACCCACACCTGCCACACCTCCTCCTCTCCTCCACCACCACCTCCACCCACACCCACACCACCCACACGCTGCCCACACCACCCACACCCACACCACCCACCACCCACCACCACCCACACTCCACACCCACCACACCACACACCACCCACACCTCCCACCCACACCACCACCTACACACCACCTACCCACACCACACACCCACACCACCCATATATATATACATACCCACACCCACACCCACACTCCTATATATATGTTTTAAAATTTGCTAACAAGGGAAGTGTTTAGAGTGGTAAACACATCTGCCAAAACGACTAGTATCGTTAGTATATCTAGTGGGTCAATAGTTAAAACTGCGCAGTATTCACTTGAGCTGCCGGTTCCAAGAGTTATAAGCCTAAAAAGGTCGTTTTTTGTGCTTTTTGTACCCTCCAAAAAGGGAATTATTCTTTCGAAAATTTGGAAACGGGCCTCATAAATGTGTTCAGCGTCCAAAGCTACCCCCTTGATCAAAATTCAGGTGAAGGCGCATTTTCCATACTTTGTCCAGGCTTACAGCGTTTAGGACTTTCGGTTGGGCGAATATTGATACCGATTAGAGGGCTCTGGAAGCGTTTTAGAAAATGTTCCAGATTTGACTTAAAATACTCCCAAGGGTTTTTTTTGAGGCGTTGATCACGAATCTGTGGTTTATTAGTCGATTTTCCAAAATTTTCGGCTAATTTCGTTCAAAGCTTCCCAACCGGAAGAAATTTCGAGGGAAAAACGCCGCTTTCGAGATATATTTCGTGAGTGAAAATATACAAGCCTCAAGGAAGACGAGATCTTAGAAGAGCGTTCGTATGAAGCCATCAGAGAAGCGTAGTCGTCTTCGAAACTGTATCCGGGAACGTCTTTCCTGCAAATTTCAGAAATTATTGCAATGTCAGTCTAGACTGAATGAAATGCATTTGGCTTACAAGGCTCACCCGATTCCTCTTTTCAGCAGCGATGTCTAGTAGACTAGCTTGTCCTGTTGGTCGCCCAGTGCCTGATTTTTGTACATACCATAGAAACCAATCATAGACGCGTAGCGACTGTTTTCTGTAAAGTACATACCACTCTTGAAATTCATGATTTAGCTTCAATAAGCGCACCACTTCCATGGTAATGATATGAAAGACTGGGGCAAGCGCAGAATACACAATCGCCAAATGTGAAAAAATGGCCGGAGACTCATGAATTCGTTGATCATTTAAATATCCCGGGAACTTGTGGCAGATCAAGTGTACTTGATCAGTACGGCCTGAATTCTCGAACTTCGCTTTTTCGAATATACTCAAAGAGCGAAATTTTCAAATTTTCAAAATGATTTTCGAAATTTTTGAATATTCCTTCTGATTATTTGATGTTACGAGTTGACTGTCATATACTGTGACCACTAACGAGAAAAATATGAATGAAAAGCAATCAAACAAAGAAAGGGAAAAGCAATTACACCCCTTTATTCACATACACTTCATTCACTTACTACTACAGGGTGCGCTTTAGATATGGTGACAAAATTTCTAGCCTTGCCAAGCCCACATATGCCCGTCACTAATCCTCTTGAGTGGTCTGTTCTTTTCACCAGACCTCTCGTTCGTACTGCACGAAGTTTTGGAGCGCAGAATGGTTTTTGAAAGAAATAGTGAGCGGAAGCCTATAGGGTCCGCGATTTTTCACAGTAGAGCTCGTCATTGAGTCGGCTTCGGTAAATGTTTCTCGTTCCCCCATGTGACCGTTAAGAACTGCGCCAATGGAGTCATTTTGAAGCAGAGGGTGTCTGCTTGAAAACGTGTCATAGCTGAAGTTCTTGGACCCATTATTGAAAAAAAAACGCGAAGACAAATTGCCGAAATCCATTTTTTGCTCTGGTCGAAGTCCAAGATAGCTGAATGGGCGCCACTTTTTTCGTTTACCTGATAACGCACAGGCGTAAAACTTGAGAAAACGACAAAGTGACGTCATCCCATGCTACCGGTCGATGGGTGGTCGACTGTCTGTGGACCTCGGTCGACAGACAGTCGATCGGACACATAACGGTCGACAGACAGGCGATCCGCCCTTTGCAGTCAAACCACCCAGCGACCGGTAAGCCACAAGGGTGACGTGTCAACCACCCGTTGGACGCCACGAGTGTCTGAGTTGCAGACCTTCCGGATTCTCACTTCAGGGATGGGATCCACAGATTGGAGGATCGTTGGAGCAAGTGTATTAATGTTCAGGGGGATTATATTGAATAATAAAGTGTATTTTGAACCATAACATTGTGTTTTCCTTATCGAACGACAAAACTTACTGAACAACCTGGTAGCTTCAGCAAGAAAAAAGTGTACCAGCATGGTAATTTTTAGGGTGTCAAGAAAGTTGTTCGGGATTTGGCTCGGAACCTTTTTCTAGGGGTTGCTATGGGTCTGTTGATCTGAGGCCCATTTGCGGGTTTTTCAGAAATTTCGGCTGATTTAGACCAAAACTTTTCAATGGAAAAATTTCGCTTTCCGCTTTGACGCGACTTTCGACGGTTTCCTGAATGCTACGATAAAGCTGCCCCAGAACTTTTCCGTTAGGATTAATTGGGCTGCTCAACACAAATCTGTTTTCCGTTTATCGATTTTCCTTGGATTAGGCACTCAGGCACCGGTTCGATTCGAGCGCCGTCAGAACGAGGTTGGACCGTTGAACCGCTCTGGCTCGAAACGAAAAAAGGGGCGGGGTCAACCCGAAACGTGGCTCGTTCGTTTCGGGAATGACATCGGTCCACCTCTCAAAGCCGGGATTACAGTCTCGATGATGACGTCACGCCTTCATGGGTCGTGGCTCGGTCCACCTTTCAAAGAAGGGATTCTAATAAAGTGATGACGTCATCATCTTATAACCATCGATTCCACGCCCTATACCCTTCACAGCTGTCATCGCGATGACGTCATCCTTGATTTTCGGAGCATGAAGGCTATATGGCTTTGCCACCATGCTCGAAAAATCAAGGATGACGTCGTCGCAGTAGCAGCTATGAAGGGTAAAGGGCGTAGAATCGCTGCTAACAAGATGCTGACGTCAACATCCTGGTTTTGACCATAAGAATCCCACACTTCAACAAATTTTTTAACATGCAACAATTTTGTTTTCTAGTGATTCCACTGATTTATAGTTCGGAGCTTTTGTTCTTTCTTGCCCTGTCTTTTTTCTCATACTGTCGTTTTCGGAGTTAAATTCCGGTCCGCAGTTGCAGACTACCGCTCTTGCATGATGCAACACGATGATAATCGTGCTGGAAGAAAGGTGAATCGTGCCGGGACTAACAAGGGAACTATTTTCAGCCTGGCCATTCCGGATGAAATGTACATTTCTAGAACCGTTTTTGGTGTTGAATCCGATTAAGATTTTCGCAGCTTCCTAAATCACTCTGAAAAAAAGTTATACGCGTTCTTCAAAACCTGGCGGCAAAGTAAGGGGCGCCCCATGAAATTTTCAGGATCTTTTGAAAAAATTCGGATTCGGCTCAAAGCTTGTATGCGGGGGTAGTCTAGGGTGTTGAACACGAATCTGGAGTCCGTTTGTCGAAATCTGAGTTTTATTGAAGGTTACGGTAGGTACCATGCCATTTAGGCGGCAAAACCTACCTTAGTATTTTGAAAATCGACAAATGGACACTAAGTACGTATTCACCATCCCGAATAACACCAGCATACAAATTTTAAGTCAAATCTGAGACTTTGACCGAACTACCGTACACCCATACGTAATCTACCGTAGTCTGCCGAAAATCGATAAACAGACTTCGTTTGGACGGACGTCAGACTCGTGCTCAGCACTCCAAATAACCCTCAGAGTGACAATTTGAGTCAAATCTATCGTAGCACTCCGGAAATCGTCAAAAGTCGCGATTTGCCATAAAATTTTCCGCGATGGGAAGCCTAAAACGAATCAAGTCGAAAACTTCGGAAAATCAACAAATAAACCACAGATTTGTGATCAGCGCCCCGAATAACCTACCTGGCAGGATTTTAGGTCAAATCTGGAGCATTTTTCTGAAACGATACCACAGCCTTGTAATTGACATAAACATCCAGCCGAAAATCCGCCCAAAACGCTATGTCTGCGCAAAATTCAGAAAATGTGCCTTCACCCAAACTTAGCTCAGGGGCGTAGTTTTGAGCCCTGAACACAATTATGATGTCCGTTTCCGGATTTTCCAAAGACTAATGCGCGTTTTGGAAGGTACAATAGGTGCGAAAATCTGGTGAAAAACGCCTTCAACTTTTTTTCAGAGTGGGTTTAGGCAGCTGCGAAGAACATAACCGGATTCTACGTCGAAGACGGTTCTAGAGAAGAACATTTCATCCGGAATGGCCAGGCCGACTAATAGCAGTTCCCTTGTAAGCAGTCCCAGCACGAATATTATCCTGTTGCGATATTGGCATGGGCTTCTTGTACCGTGGAATTCATCTCCGCATTTGCGATAAGTGCACTGTGATTGCGAAAGCGTGCTGCGGCGCGGCTGCGATAACGGATGTGGGGTCACCGGGTGGGCACCAAAAGCAAAAACCGCCCGGGTGATCTCACATCCCTGTCTAAGGATCCTCGCACCGCGCCGCAGCATGCTCTCGCAATCAACGTACACTTCGCGGACTGAACGCGAATGCGTAGATGAGTTGTATTTATGTACCCTTGATGCCATGCCTGATTCGGATCTCAGAGTTGAGAAATGGTAGGAAACCATTCTCGTCAGGGAACTGTGCTGTGAACTTGATATTCGCATCGCACAAATTCCAATTCCTGAGCATGGTGTGTAGGCCGGAGGCAGCAGATCCTATGACAAATAGTTGCATCGTCAATGTAGCGTTTGTAAAACGCGATCGAAGTGTCAAAAGATCTTCTCTCTATCTTATTGAAGGCACTGTTCGCGATAAACGTCATCCTCGAATTTTTCATGACAAACGCTTCTTGTGGCTCTCAGAAGCAGAACATCGTCGAAGAAACGGCACGAAAAGCTACCCAGGAGCCGCAAAACGGCTTAGAAAAGTGGGCAAACCCCGCCGCTGTGGGCAAGTCCGGCCCCTTTCCGCCCCTCGACGTGAACAAAGGAACACTCGAAATAGTGAGTTGAGGGATGGTCTCTGATCGAAAGCCCCGTTCTTCTCTTCATTCTCAACTTCTCTCTTTCTCAGGTCAGCTCGCATACATTGGCTGCGAAAGACGGAAGTTACAAGCCTCGGACTACTCGTCCACCATGCTTCCCTAGCTCAATTTTTGAGGGACCATAACACCATTCCCAGAAGGTCTTGTACGAATCCAGAAGCATCATTGGAATCAGAATGGGACCGGTTTCAAGATAGGCAAAAAAACAGAAGAGCGATTTTGATCGCGAACAGTGCCTTTAAGGTACACAACAGCTAATAGTTGTGCGATTCTTGATCCCATGGCTAACCCACGTTTTTGGCAATAGAACTTTCGGTCGAGCTGAACGATGTTGCCTCTTAAGGATGCTTGGAGAAGTTCTCGCACATCTCCCTCTTCAAGTCCAAGGGTGTGGATTTGGTGCTGGTGTTCGTAGAAGAAACCAACAAGTACACATGAGACTTCGGGATAGCTTAATTTTTTCATCACCCTACTTTGTCAAATTTCTCGAATTTTAAACTGACCTTCTGACCAAGTGTGATATACTTTTCAAAAGCAGGAGTTGCTTTTTTCTATTGCATTCCTCCACTCTAAGAGAAGTCTCTTCAACCTTGGAGTATATGCCAGGATTCATTCAAAATCTTTAGTAGACGTGATCTGTGTGAGTACTCGAATATAGAGAATGCAGGTTGGCAAAAAGTGCCAGAAGAGAGAAAATAAATGAAAAAATAGTTGCAAGCCAGAAAACAGAAGAATCTTGGTGTGATTCGCCGAAAATGCAGAAAAAGGGGAACAGAAGAGGGCGGCCAGAAGGCAAAACAAAAGTCAAAATGCAGAAAAAAGTTAGTGTGAGGGCCTAGACAATGGAAAGAAATTAAAATGCAGCAAAAATAGTGGAAGTGGAGAGAAACTTAGAATATCATGGGAAGCAACAAAACAGCAGAAAAAAAGCAAATAATGTGAGAGCGGGCGAACAAGAGAGAGGTTTGTGAAAACCAGAAGAAAGGCTCAAATAAAAAACAAAACAGGAGAAAAATGTGACGGTGACTCAAAGGAAGAAAAAAGGTCAAAAAGCGAAAAACATTGCTTAGGGAGTCCAGAGGGCAGAAAAAGTCAGAATGCATCACAAAAAATCAGTGACTCCGTAGAAGACGGAAGAAATGGTCCAAGTTCAATGACAAAGGAAAAATGGTGAGAATGGCCAGAGTACAGAAACGAATCGAATGGATTGTCCATACAGGCCAAAGAACCGGAGTAATTTATTGCAGGTAACCAGGAAACCGAGACAAAATTAGCCATGACGGCCTGAAAAAGGCAAAAAGTCGGAAAAAAACAAGGGAACTTAGAATACATCGTGAGATTGCAGCAAAGAGTTCAAGTATCTGACTTTTCTGACATTCGAAGTGCCCCAGTATACCAAAATTCAAGCCATACTGAAGCTTCGCTGATTCTGGCACACTGGAACCCCTCCCCCCCCGGGAAAATTCATCCGAGGCAAAAAAAAAACAAACGAAAACGCCTAGCAGAGTCATATGAATCCTCACGACAGCGCGAGGAATTGATCGATCTGAGCAGAAATTTCGTTTGGCTGTCGGTCCAATCGAGCTGATTGTTTAGTACGGCGCCAACCCCCCACGTCTCCCGTTTCTTTCGTGGAAAACGGGAAGGCGGAGCTTTGCCGAAACGTCTCTCTTTCGCCCCGACGTGGCAGAAAAAAGCGGTTCGGCCATCGGTCCAATCGAAATGGTGCCTGAGCATGTAATGGTGGGCATACACTCAGGCACCGGTTCGATTCGAGCGCCGTCAGAACGAGGTTGGACCGTCTGGCTCGAAACGAAAAAAGGGGCGGGGTCAACCCGAAACGTGGCTCGTTCGTTTCGGGAATGACATCGGTCCACCTCTCGAAGCCGGGATTGCAGTCTCGATGATTTCGTAACTACTCCGTGGATCGTGTGTCGGTCCACCTGTCATAGCCGGGACTGCAGTCTCGATGATGACGTCACTACTCCGTGGATCGCGCATCGGTCCACCTTTCATAGCAGGAATTCTAATGAGATAATGACCTCATCAACTTGTTACCATCGATTCTACGCTCTATACCCTTCATAGGTGTCATCGCGATGACGTCATCCTTGATCTTAGGAGCATGGTGGCTTTATGGCTTTGCCACTATGCCAGAAAAATCAAGGATGACGTCGTGTCGGTGACCGCTATGAAGGGTGTAGAGCGTAGAATCGATGCTAACAAGATGCTGACGTCCTCATCCTGGTTGTGGCCATGGAAATCCTACACTTCAACAAATATCTGAATTTAATAACACTCAACAATAAGTTTTTTAGTGATTCGTTTCCACTGATTCATAGTTCAGAGCTTTTGTTCATTCTTCCCCTGTTTTGCTTCTCATATCGAAGCTAAATTCCGGTCCGCATTTGGGTATTACAGTTCTTGCATCGTGCAACACGATGTTAATCGTGCTGGAAGAAAGGTGAATTAAGCCGGGACTAAGCAGTCCCAGCACGAATCTTATCCTGTTGCGATAATATTTAGCGGTGCCTGAAGTCCACAATTGCGCACTGACGGGAGTGATGCTGGGACCTCTCACAATCAGTGAGTGAAATTTTGACTTAGGTGCTAATTTCTTCCGACCAATCCGACCAAAAACCCTCGATGGGACAAGCTCAAAACGACGCGCTCAACTTGCGACGCTGAGCAAAGAAAAATTAGTGCAAAATTGTTGCAGTTCTCTGCGTTTTCACCATAGTGGCAGATCTCGTATAACATCAAATAACGCAGAGTAGCAAGTTTTGCACTGAAAAAAAGCGAAGAGCTCAAGATTTCTTCGGTTTCCCATTATGCTTCTTTTCTCATCTAAAATAAAGACAAAAATCGACTAACACATTTTCTCAAGTATTAAGCTTTCATTCATATTTTTAACAAGGTATACACCCACTCCGCTTCGCGGCGTACTTATAGGCGCGTATATTCACGCATAAAATAATCGAATCATTGCCAAATGAGAACTTAGTTATTATCGTACTCGGAACCCATTCTGGTCTCACACACTTCCCCCAGCGCGTGACGCATTCCTGGTTGGGTCCCAAACACTTTTCTTTTCTCGGCGCTTGGCGCACTCACAGTTGGGTCCTCCACACTTTTGTCTAAACATGCTGATGGTCCTGATATCGCATCCACGTAGCACAAAAATGGATTCAACGTGAAATTCCCGCGGGCGGGCCCTTTTTCTCCTCGCCTCGCCTCATTCGAGTCCACGTTCTCTTTCTATTCATAAAAGCAGTTTTTCTGCCTCAACTGTGCTTACTTTCAGAGCTAAAATTCTGCCCCTTGTACTAGATTGCTCCTTCAACTGAGGTGATTCTGCTAGCTTGCTACCCATAGTCCTAGCATACTTCGACTTCTTCACCCTCGAATCCACAGGAATACGGCCAGTAAGCTGGCGGAATTGCTTGAATAGCAGTGGAGGGCAATCTGTTACACGCTGTGCGGCTGCGCCGCGCCCGCTTCAACTCAGTGCCGCCCGGCTTAGTCATCGCAGGCTTGACAGTACGGTGCCGGGCTGGCTATCAGAAATGTGTGGAAGGAGAGAAATTTATCTGGAGACGAAAAATTGAAATGATAGAACCGAAACGGACCAAAGAGCCTAAAATTAAAAAAGACAGAAATTATTTAGCATCTAGCAATGCGTCAACAGCTAACATTTTTCCATTTTTACTCGGAAATATACCAGAATGTGAGCGCAAAAAAGGCCGGAAAGCAAAAAAACAGAGGGCGAAATTTTCTTCATATCCCTGGTATCGTCAATCTTTGGATGTGGGGAAACCAACTGAGAGCGCGCTTATCGTGCGTGTAGGGTGGCCACGTCACGTGTTAAAAACTATCGATATCGCTCGCCACTAATTTTCCGATGGGTAACATTTTCCATTTTTCTTTCGGTAAATATGGTAAAAACGGTAGATTCGGAGAAGTTTGTAGATCTCGGTTCCTCTACATACTCCATGCGAGCAAAAGAATCTTCAGAAAACCGTCATGCATGGACCAGCGTAGTATCACATATGTACAGTCGGCATGGATCCTAGTGATACTTTGCGCTCCCTACTGAAAGTTGGCGCAAACTCGGTGCCATATGCTACCACATAGGTCCACCGAATTTGCCCCAACCTTCAATAGGGAACGCAAGGTATCACTAGGATCCATGCCGGCGAACTTAATCACTGACTCCTAACAATGCAATGTCAATTCAATACAAGAAATGACGTCCCGAAAGGCTCGATTACCAATAGTACTTTGGTTTTTGAGACGGGGATCGCTATGTAAAAATAGAGGACTATTTTGATTAATCTTCTTGACAACAGTATTGGGAAAATCAGCAAGAATATGATGAGAAAAATATGAAAAGGCTCAATTTCGAGAGTGATGGAGCTCACATCTATTTAAAAACGCGGTCTCTCTTTTCCACTCAATACCTACCATTTGACGTGCAAGAAGATCTCTAGCATTCATTTGTTCATGTCGGTGGGCGTGTGTTGCGCTTTTGGGGTTTGCCTTGCGCTCGAAGTGGCAACTTCGAGCTCTTTTGAAGCTCTTCCTGGCTCGTTTTCACGCGATCTTTCGACGTCAACGTTACAGTGTGCCCCTTCACTACCCATACATTGTTCATGGTGAACACTGCCTCTAAGGAGCAAATAATGTTTGGAACCCACAACCTTTACCGCGAATGTTCAGCGGTTTAAAAGTTACGGGCGAAATCTGTTAGTTCGTGAATTGAAATCTGCTGACGGATCAGGAAAATATTTTTCTAACCTGAAAACATTATTCGACGAAGAGTTTTACGGGGATCCCTGAAATAAGATTTGATAGATATCTATGCCCAGAGGCAAGTCAGCTGCGAGAGAAAAGTGATACTTTCCCGATTCAAAGAGGAAAGTTTTAAGAAAAGTCATGACTGCAGTCTATCATGTTTTCAAAAAGGTTATCACATGTTTTTTAAGTTGGGAATTCAACAAATTCAAAGAAAATGCAAAGAAAATAAAAGAGTAAGAATTTTGTCATTTTTGGAATCAGAGAAATGGAGGGAACCTTCACCTTTTTGCATTTCAGATTCCCAAGCAACCTAAACATCGCGAACAGCTATCTCCACCGCAACAATTTTATGTTTATGGGAAGGAACGCTAATAAATTCATTCGGAGTAACGCTTCATAAATGTAGAGGGCAGACTCGAATGGTTCAGAAAGTGGTTTCGGAAACGCACATATATCCCCTTTACAATAACCACCTTGTCCAAGTATCCTTCCTTTGATCGATCATGTCTAAAACGATCGAACCGCGATGTTTTTCCTCATGACAGTGTTGACCTCCTTAGCTTGGATTGAACTGTGTTTAGTGAGGCGATGGTTCTTTATGTTTTTGTGCTTCTCTATGTTTCAAAACCTGGGCAGACGTGGCACAGCTTTGGTACTTACGCGTGGTTTCAGTTTTGTCTATTTCATTGGTATTTATCCCACTTATGTATACTGGGAATTTTTCAAGTACCGCTTAAAACAGTTTCATTTTGAACCTCAACCTCAAACATCCTTCTATATAGAAACACTTCATTCACTGAACTTCTGAGACGTTCCTACATCGAGTGAGGTTCGGGCTATGTGTGGGATTATTACTCATTGTCAGTTACGAATTACGATGTACGAATTACGAGAAAATTTAAAAATTACGATTTACGAAACTACAAATTTCAGTTACGCACAGTCGTTCGATTATTTTCCGCTTATTTCGTGATTTCTTACATCAAGGAGCAACAGAAGTTGACAAATGTTTTCGAAGAAGATTTCAAAATAATATCGCCCGGGACGGGTTTATATTCACCAAGCGGATCCAATTGTTTTATTTTCAGCGGGAAATCAAAAAGAGATAAAGATCGGCCGCCCTAATGAAGCTGACTGACTAACGGTAGAGAAAGAAAGGAGTGAATAATCCTTTTTAAAGGATTTGAGTACATTTCGTAATGCAGGAGACAAAAGAAGTCAATGACAGCTGCATCTGTCTAAATGAGTTGGCAACCCTTCCCAAATTTCGCAATGTTTCGTTTCGCTGTCGGTCCAATCGAGCTGATTGATTAGTGCGGCGCCAACCCCCGACGTTTCCCGTTTCTCTCGTGGAAAACGGGAAGGCGGAGCTTTGCCGAAACGTCTCTCGTTCGCCCCGACGTGGCAGAAAAAAGCGGTTTGGCCATCGGTCGAATCGAACTGGTGCCTGAGCAGTACCTTGGTCAGTCTCAGATTAGGCTCAAGGTTTTTCTGTGAGTGCTGATTGGGATGCTGAACACGAATTTGATGCCCAATTGTCCGAACTCGAAATATTTAAAGGGTAGATTAGGTCAGAAAAAGACATTATGCCCAAACCAGCGGTAACCCCAAGTTTAGCTATAAACAGACCCCGAGATTCACGATCAGCGCCCTAAATAAACCCAGTTGATAGCTCTGGGCCAAATCCGAAATTGGTTTTCTGAACAACCCGAAAACTCCCTTTTTTTGCGAAGCATTGAAAAAATTGCGAGTACAATTATTTATCTTCTGTCACAAGCCTACATCTACAAAAACATGGTTTCCCGGAGTGAGGGTAAAACAGTCCCTAGTCAGTGATGAGAAGGAAGAATTCGCTCCCGTTACTTCCGCTCCATATCCTCGTGTTTGTTGAGAGAATGTACACTTCATAGCTCGCCTCATAAATAACATATGAGCTCTGATTCTCCTCTTTTCAGCCAGAAAATGCCGTGACAACGACCTCTCCTTGGGCGAGTTTAGAGAAATGACCACAGGACTCGTTGCAAAACAGGTGTTCAGTGCAGTCAACCAAGTTTTGCACATCTACTTATCAATTATTAGCGGTGGGCAAGAGAACAATATGCACTAGTTTCTAGGCAACACGCTCGCCACCAGTTGAGCGGGAGCGGTATGCTGCAATGAGGTTAAAGGCAGTGTTCAAGATAAAAATCGTTTTTCTGCTTTTTCGTCTATCTTGAAGACGGTCCCATGCTGATTCCAATGGTGTTTTTGGAATAGTACAAGACCTTCTAGGAACGGAGTTATGGTCCCTCAAAAATTGAGCTAGGGGAGCATGGTGGACGAGTTGTCCGAGGCTTGTAACTTCCGTCTTTTGCAGCCGATGTATGCGTGCTGACCTGAGAAAAGAGAGAGGTTGAGAATGAAGGGAAGAACGGGGCTATTGATCGGAAACCATCGCTCATCTCACAATCTCGAGCATTCATTTGTTCACGTCGGTGGGCGTGGAAAGTGCGTCTGGGGTGTGACGAGCTGACGGGTGTCCAACTTTGGGGCCGTAGGGAACCGTTCCGAGCTCATTTTTCTTAGTTTTTTCAACGTTAGGGTTGCGCTACACCCCGCAGCTGCCGATTTCCACTAAAAGATCAGACATGGTTTTTATCGTGGGCACTGCCTTTAAAGCGCACTGTTTTTCGACCACGCGCTTTTCATTGATTAGTATAGAGTTCGCGCAATAATTCTGATGAATGGACGGGGATGCGACGGTAGACCACCCCGAGCGAATCGAAACCTCAATCTCCACTGGGGCCGCCAACCCCGCACGGCTAGCCGCCTGGTCTATGCGTCAGACTAAATCGAAAACGGAAAGTATATGTGCAACTTTTGGTGGAGAACACTATACAACACAGCTCTTAGGTTTTCGCGTCTGTAGCGTCTTTTTTTACAACAGCCTATGAACTAATTCTTTGGAATTTAAAAGAGTATTCAAGGTGCAGATGAGTAGAGCTATTCAACGGTATGACTGAGATTTTTTGAGTTCGAGATTAAACAAAAAAGTTCGGGGCGGAATTTTCAGTGCGTCATACAGTATACTGGTCAGGGGTGTGCGGCAGTTGCCGATTGCCGTTTGCCGTTAGCTGGCCAATTTTGGGGTTTGCCGTTGCCGTTGCCGTTTGCCGAAATTTTCGTCTAAAACGGCAAATTTTCGGCAAAGATCCGTTAAAACTACAAGATTTGCCCTCACCGCAGTTTATGTATTGGTCAGCGATTCGAAGCTGCTACAGATAATTATTTTGACTAGTTTCAGCTACTAGTTCCAGCTCATGTAATGTGTAATTGTATCCATTAAATCGGTAAAAGACATTGATTTCTCTAGCGCAAATGACAGAAGAGTTTCACTACAGTACCGCGCACGTTTTTTTTTGCAAAAACAGCGTTTTTTGGCTTTTTGAGCTCACAAAGCGCCGCATCGCCTTAACTCCTTTTAAAATTGACGACATGAGTTTTTCAGAAAGTTTTCGTGTTCCTCTATGCGGGGCGAACGTAATGGTACGAGTAGAAAGCCCTTTAAACTCCGCTATTTTGTTGAAAATTGTGTATTTCCTTCTCGAATTCACATCGACCACAGGTCAAAACATGCCAGATTTTTGCTATCATGACCGTCTGATCAGTTCATAATGAGGGGTTCAGAGGTGCAAAAAATAAACTTCTGGAGTTGAATCAACCATTTTGTACACCACCGTATAGGACTAAATGAAAGAAATCCAGAAATGACTTCAGAATTGAAATTGGACTACTTTGAAACAAGTTATGGCGTTGCGGCGCTCTGTGAGCGCGAAAAAACGCCGCAAAACGCTTTCTTTGCAAGAAATTTGCTCGGTACTGTAGGTCTCCCGACTTTCTCTCAAGAAGCGCTAGGTTTGACTCAGTTTTTGCCTTCAAAATACAAACCGATAAAACGCCCGTATTGTTAAGGCCCTAGTTATACACCAGCGGAATGAAAACGTCGCGCGATGACATTGCCGCCGCTTGCTGCGTGAATCGGGGACTCGTCTGCAATGTTGCGTCTTTGGCGTCTCTGACGCAATACTGCAGACAAAAAATTTCCAGGCGTTTTTAATGGCATTTTATCGGTTTTTTCGCTTCTGACACTTTTTAATTGCAGAATATCCCTAATAATCAATTCCTCTCGTCATTACAGTGCTCGTTATGTCGTTTTGGTTATGTTTTACCAATTTTAAATCTGAAAAATAATCAGCTGGTGGAAATTGGCAAATTTCCAGCAGGGCAGGTCCCGCAAGGATACATTATACGGTGCCGCGGGGTGTATAACTGCTCTGTGCGGCCTTCCGGCGCGTTTTTCTGCGACTACTGTTCCTTTTGGCATGCCTCGGCACAGTTATGGCGCACATAAGTGATAGTTGTCTTGCTATTTCCGCAGCGTCCCGCCGGTGTATAACTAGGGCCTAAGCAATTTTTTCAACCTCACATCCTCCAGAACTAGAAGAGGATGCCTGAAGCTCAGTATTATGACAACCAAAACCCAAATAAGAGCCATTTTTTTCTCGAACAGAACGAAACCTGCCCTAAATAAGTACTATTATCAAAACAAACAATTCTCTTCCACTTTTTCAGTTCTCGCGCACGTCACAGTGAATAAAAATGAACTGATGAAAAAATCTTGACTAGGTAATCAGTGGAGTTCGTTCAAGTTCTAAGTTGTTGGGAGCCTCCGAATGTCTTTTCTCGATCATCAAATTCTTGGGCCCTTAAAAATGCCAAAAAGGCAAAGAAAAGTATATGTTTTGATTACTTCTGTGCCAGCAAGGTTTTGTATGATGGTACAGGTTTATTTGGCCGACGTTTCGAGCAAATCCTCGTTTTCAAGGCCTGAAATTGTGCGAAACGTTGACTCGAAGCAAAGAAAACGTTGCAAAGAAAAGTCTTTTTCAGAAGGCACACCGATTCCTGCAAGATCCAAGATTACAAAACCGAATATGACAAAGTTGTAGCGTAAAAGCTGCCTTTTTCAGACATATGAACCCGTTGAGAACTCGTGCAGATAAGTCCGCTTATCGTCGGTTGGTGAGCTGATGGTAACACGTAATTGTGACAGGAAATTGATCGATTATGCAAATGCTTTCTGCGTCTTTTTTTAAAATTGAAGAATGTTCACAGCGGTCACCAAAGGCGGTGTTCAATCATATTTCCGATTTAGAGCTCGTTAGCTGATACAAGGGGTTGACTCATGGCAGAGCTGAGTTTGTTAAGAAATGGGCCCGTAGTAAACCCGCAGTCCGGCTGATTGAATCATCCGGACTGTTGACCTGACAGCCGGCTGTCAGCATGCGGACACGCACGTTGTAGGATAGCAGGCGAGGGTACCGGCGCAATACCTGGCCAGGCCCTAAAATCAGATGGAATGCAAATGGACTCGTATAATCGTCCGGATTCTAGCGTGCTACGAAATAGCACTGCTATTAGAGAGTATTTTCAGCCCAAGTCGTGAATTACAAAACAGCAATTTACGACTCGAGCTGAAATTAAAGAGGAGACGCAAAGCTTCGACAAACGGGATTAAAATCTTTCGACGACGCCAGTAGGACGTTGTGGAAATAAGCCGGGCTTCAGACGACGTCAGTAGGACGTCGTGGAAATCAGCAGGGCGTTAGATGACGTCGTCAGGACGTCGTGAAGGTGATCGCGCTTAAGCTGGTTGCGATAGTCGTTAAAGAAATCGCGCTCAGAGTGACGCCTGTCGCAGCGTCGCCGATTGTCGGAAACTGTCGAGGAAGAGGCAAGCATCTTCTCTTTGTCGACTGGAAAACATGACACTACTATTAATATGGTTATGCCTACGCTCGCGCTCGCAGGTATGTGTACACGCATGTGTGTTAGTGTATGTGTGTGCGCGCACGCGTTGGTCACAGCGCGTGTGCATATGTGAACGGCATTGTGTGTGCGTAATTAAACACGCGCGCGTGCACGCGCGTTTGTGCCAGCGGGAGTGTTTGTGCTCGTAAGAGCGCGCAAGATACGTCTATGTGTGTGTGTGTTCGTGCGATTGTGGTCGCGTACATATGAATGCGTGCGTGTGTGTGCATGTCATCACCGCGCGCATGAGAGCAAATGCGTACACGTAAGGACGCAAGGATGTGCTCGTTTTTGTGTGCGCGTATGTGCCACTATAAATGCACGCATGAGTATCCTTAAACGCGCGTAGATCTCCGTGGGTTTCACATGCTTGTGTATTCGAGGCAGGTGTGTGCATATTTACACGCCCGTGCGCGTATACACGCGCAGGCGCGTGCATGCATTTTCGCAAATGCGCGTGAGTGTGCGTGTGGTACGCGCTTGCGGGTGAGTGTGCTCTGGTACGGCGTCGTTCACACATTGCGCTACGCTTGACCGCAACCATGCATATCAGTCATCGATTTTCGCAGATGTGGATGAAAAATACTCCATAGCGTCGCAAGTCGTGCAAGGCTGGAAATCGAAGCGCGAATAGGTCAGCGCCTCCGATTGCTGGAAGAAGCATAGAAGCGTGCGTACATACGTTTTCTGTGTCACTTTTTGAGAGATTTTGAGTTCAGGGAGAATCTTGTAGTGTATGTCTGTTAATTCAACAGAGTAACCAAAAGCCAAAAATCACAGAAAATTCTGAGGTTGATTCCGATGAAATAAAGATGATTGCACGTTTGCCAGAGATTACCGGGAAACTTCTGGTGAAGTTCTGGTACATTTCGGACCGAAGACAGGCCAGACCCTCCGGCGAGGGGTGAATATGATGAGTTCTCTGGGAAAATCAAGCCCCTGGCGGAAAACTCTAACCCTAAATTCGTCGCATGCATCCGGCATCAATACGACTAGACCACAACCCCTTGAACGTCATTGCTTGCTACAGCCATCCTGGTGCCGCCAACCATCTTCGCTCGGCTGACTTGGGTTTACTACGGGCCATGGTGTAAAGCAGAAAAATTAAATTTTTCTATAGGCACCACATTCAAGATCGGGACCAGGGATGTGCGGCAAACGACTGAGATTTCGGCAAACGGCAATCGGCAAGCAAATCCCAAAAACGGCCGGCAAACGGCAAACAGCAAACGGCAAAAACCCCATTCCTTAGATTGGCCCAAAAGTTATTCATATGTGCCGCTCTACTTTTTTTCCCTTTTTTTCCTATACTTATGTCAAAATTCTAACACATAATTCTAATTCAAGGGAGTGGTTTCATTTCAAGACATCAGATGAACAAAAACAAGCCATAGAGGGACCTAATGGAAATCAAAGAAATCGCCGCTGCGGCTTCGGCTCCTACAGGAACCGAAGTGGCACTATCGCGGAGTCGCAGCGGCAATGTCTTTGCGACTCCGCGGTAGTGCCGCTGCGGCTCCGCGGTAGTGCCTCTGCGGCTCCGCGGTAGTGCCTCTGCTGCTCCGCGGAGGGGCCGCTGTAGCTCTGCCATCGGTAGCCGCGCTCTGACAAAACTGGAACCGACTGCGAGTAACTAATATGAACTGGGTGGTAATCTCGCGTTAAGTTCGCGCAAAACTGCAACATAGCGCGAGCTGACAGAGAAAATGGAAATAGATTATGAATGAAGAAAATGATGGATAACTTTAGAAAAAGTTCTCCGGAGGACTTTTTCGGAAAATATCCATCTTTCTTCTCATTTACGCACTAGATTCAATTCTTCTGTCAGCTCGCTTTGAGTTGAAGTTTCGCGCGAGCTTGCTGCGAGCTGAAAAATGTTCAAAAAATCTTGAGAATTGTTTTTCTAAGTCAATATTTTTCCAGAAAAGAAAAGAGAGAAGAATTTTCCTACATTATGCGTATCTACAGTACCGAGCAAATTTTTTGCAAAGAAAACGTTTTGCGGCGTTTTTCGCGCTCACAAAGCGCCGTCACGCCATAAATTGCTTCAAAGTGGTCCAATTTCAATTCGAAAGTCATTTCTGCATTTCTTTCATTTAGTCCTATACCGTGGTGTACAAAATGGTTGATTCAACTCCAGACGTTTATCGAAAATTGCATGTTTGCACCTCTGAACCCCTCATTATGAACTGATCAGACGGTAACGATAGCAAAAATCCGGCATGTTTTGACTTGTGGTCGATGTGAATTCGAGAAGGAAATACAGGCCATAAAACGGCCAATGTCTCACCGTCGACTGCGTACCACGCGCTGCGCGACCGCACGTGCGTCGGAAGCAGACGATTTTTTGGCCGCCGCGCGACGAGTTTCGGCCGCGCGCAGCGGCCGAAACAGCGTCGCGCGGCGGCCAAAACTGTCGCGCGGCGGCCAAAACCCGTCTGCTTCCGACGCGCGTGCGGTCGCGCAGCGCGTGGTACGCAGTCGACGGTGAGACATTGGCCGTTTTATGGCCTGTACACAATTTTCAACAAAATGGCGGAGTTTAAAGGGCTTTCTACTCATACCATTACATTCGCCTCACTGAGAGGAAGACAAAAACTATCTGAAAAACTGATTTCGTCAACTTTGAAGTGAGTTATTGCGGTACGGCGCTTTGTGAGAGCAAAAAACGCCGCAAAACGCTTTTTTTTGCAAAAAAATTTGCACGGTACTGTAGTGTCTCATAACGTGGCATGCGAGCGCGTAGTTTCAGCAATGCCCGGTCCTTTTCCTGGAAATCTTAAAATAAAAAGCTCGCGTTCAGCTGCAGTTTACCGCGAAGTAACCGCGAGTTAGCTCGCGTTTTCGAGCAGATTTACTACTACTTCAGATAACTCAAAACCCCGGATAAGGGTTGAACGAACAATGGATAATCGGTTTACCCCTAGTGCCCAGATAGCCGCGAGCATAGGAGGCGTTTTCTTACAACGTTTTGCCGATTTTTCCGGAAAAATAAGAAAAAGTTCGGCAAACGACAAACGGCAAAAAAGTCCCAAAAATGGCCGGCAAACGACAAACGACAAACTGCAATTGTCGCACATCCCTGATCGGAACCGTCTAGAGCGATTTACTGCTCGCTTTTAGCCGATATTGTTGTTGTAATGTGCCTCGTGCCGGCTTGTAGGCTCTATCCACAGAAAGGGAAGGGCCCAAAAGCTGTCCGGCTGGCTAAACGCTCTGTACGCGGCGCTCCAGCGACATCGTGAACGCAGCGGCTTTCCGTCGCGCGCGTAGAATCAGTCAAACTGTCACTAGATGCCTCTCGTTTTGAGTGTTACATCAACATGTCCGTCGGAGCTCTTGATTTCCAATGGAAATTCACAGGCTGCTTTTGTTGTGGGCTCTGCATTCAGCTAGACATGTCTCACTCCACTCCTGTAGCCTCACAAGGGAAGCCATTCAATCGTAGTTTGAAGTGAGACGATCAAAAATCTAGAGTTAGCTGCCCGCCCCCGGATTGACAAGGCTGGGTCGCGCTGACCGCAAGCCCCTTTCAGAGTGAACCCTTTGCACATCAATCACACTTTGCACTGTTCAAAAAAAAACCCAAACTTTGGATCCTTAGAACTGCTTGTACGGAAACTTTTATTAGAGGGAGGGGAATCGACAAAATTATCTCCGGCGAGGGATAGGCTGAAGGCATTTTCAAACTTGACAGCGACACCTACACAGATCACATACAGAACAGCGCTACTGGCGTTTTCTGATCATATGAGGCTTTCAAGTAGCTTCGATATATGGGATTTTTCTTCCTGTAAGAGCTAGTGAAACGCCAGGCACATAGTAAATGGCAGATATTGCATGGAACACCGCATAACTGAACAAATGTTGGTGTATTATAGCACAAAACAGATTTTGCCGTTTTGCCGTTTCCCGGTCATTTTCAGGGTTTGTCGTTGCCGTTTGCCAAAATTTCCATTTCCTTTGCCGCACACCCCTGATACTGGTACAGTTTGCGACTGGTCAATGTTACATATCCTCTGTTCCGGAGTGAAACTTACTACCGTTGATTACTGCGTATGCCGTTTCTCCTCCTCACCCCCCCCCCACACTTTCTCGCTGTGTCTACCCTCGCTCCGCGCAGTAACAGACTAATCTTGCCTCCGAAACAGAGGTGTGCGGCAATTGCCGTTTGCCGATTGCCGGCTATTTTTGGAGTTTGCCGTTGCGGTTTGCCGAAATTTTCGTCTAAAACGGCATATTTTCGGTAACAATGCGTTATCTTCCCTCACCGCAGCTTCTGTGCTGGTCAGCGAATCGAAGCTGCTACAAATAATTATTTTGACTAGTTCCAGCTACTAATTCCAGATCTTGTGATGTGTAATTGTACCCATTCAATCGGTATCTGATGAATATATCTTGACTAGGTAAACAGAGGAGTTCGTTTGATTTCTATGTTGTTTGGGAGCCTTTTTTATTCGAATCATCATTTTCTTTACCCCTTTAAAATGCCAGAATTGCGAAAATCCTTTTCCAGAAGCATTCCGATTCCTGCAAGTTCTAGGATTACAAAACCACACGATATCAATGTCGTAGCGTTGGAGCAGCCTTTTTTAGATATATGAACCAGGGGTGTGCGTAAATAAAATTTCAAATCTCGTAAATCGTAAATCGTAATTACGACAAAACCATCGTAAATCGTAAATCGTAAATCGTAAACAGCAAATAATAACAATAACTACTAAAAATACTTCACTATGGTGAAACAAGAGAAACTATGTACCTACCGTCCTACTGTCCACCGTTGCACGTACGAAGCACATACATATTAGATTGCGTTCAGTATTTGAGAGCTAACCACGTCTACTCAGATAATAGCACCGGCCGAGCGGGCGGAGAAGTAGGGTCGCCGGCTGAGCGGGCAGGCTTATTTTGGGGGCGAAGCGTCTTACCGGCTGAGCGGGCGGGCATGCGTTTCACCGGCTGAGGGGCATGGCTTTACCGGGTCAACGGGCGGACATAAATCCACGGCGGAGCATGTCACCGGCTGATCGGGCAGACATAGCATTACCGGCTGAGGGACATGGCTTTACGGGGTGAGCGGGCAGACATCAATCAATGGCGGAGCATATCACCGGCTGATCGGGCAGACACTAAAGCGAACCAGGCTCATGTACGGCGCGGGCGAAATGGGTTTCGAGCTGCAGCATGATTCGAGTGATGGCATTCGAACGGGTGGTGACCACACGATTTGGATCATTGCCCCTGACCCCTTACAGTTCGTTGTGACCGTGGGGATGTGACAGCGGGTCAGTTCATAATTTTAAAGCAAGGTAAGGCTTGCCGCTTCAGAAATGAAACGCAAGCCCCGAACTTACTGCGGAATAGGGAGAGCTTACTTGGGACTTTATCTACTCTTGCAGATCGATATCGTTCACGTGGTAAGCAACTAATACCGGCAGAGCGGACCTCCATTTACCGGCTGAGGGGGCAGTGAGAACGGGCTGAGGAGCAGCCATTTACCGGCTGAGGGGGCGAAAACGCGGTGTGAGGGGGCCACCACTTGCCGGCTGAGCGCTTCACCATTTACCGGCCGAGGGGCAGTGAATACCGGGGCTCGCCAGGGTACAATGTTTAGTCAGCCGGTATTGCCTCCCCCCTCAGCCGGCGTTACTGCCTGAGTAAGGGGTATGGTATACTTTCTCGCTGTCATGAGCGACAGGCATGAAATCTAGCACAAATCGCGGCGAGACCCGCATCTGAGCAATGGCATCTGTTGCCGTAGGAACATTTATCGCGTGTGAGCAGCAGCGAAATGTCGCGGAGGGCTGGCATACTGCGAGTGAACCGAAGCCTGTCGCTGCTCAGCACACAGTTGCGACAGGTTTGGAAGGCGGAAGCTGCACGACAGGCGGTCGCTGTCGTTGTACAGAGCGACGCGACCGTGTCTCGTAAAAGTATACCATACCTTTAATGTGACCGCCTTACCCGTATTTCTCTGCTTTCCCAAATCCCTCATTCCACAACTTTTTCCCAGGTCTTGAAAATTCCGCCTGCCCGATTCAGCTGTCCGAGTACCTGCTGGGCATCAGGGTCACAAATTATGCTCTTAATTCCTCTCCTGAAACGCTAACGCCGTTGTTAGCGCGAAAACGAGCCAAAATTACCGTATCTGAGCGATTTCCTACCGACGAATTTGAGAACTCCTCCCTTTTGCTGGCGGAACGGCAACACCGATTATACATTCGGTAAGGATCGCACTGATATGTACTTCGAGTTCCCTACTGAGGGTTGGCTCAAACTCGGTGCACGTACGCCGAAAAATATGGAACCGAACTTGCGCCAACCTTCAATAGAGATCGCAGAGTATCAGTCTGATCCGTGGCAACTCTGTAATATCTAGAGCTCAGTATCGGTCGCCCAGCCCAAGTTATTTTTTTTCATATCTTCTAAATCACTTGCAGATTCATAGCTTTATGGTGGCGATAATGTAGATTATTGAAGGCAACGTGAGCACAGAAAACGCTTTCTGGATTTTGCCGCTTTTTGTAGTTTAGCTCCCATAGTGGAGGAATGTAGCCAAGGCGCCCCAACAAACGTTCGCATTTGTGAGAGATAAAGGAAAAGGGCGAAGATGTGCGTTTAAACTAGCGCTCACGCCTTTTCTGAAAGTCCGCTTGCCGCGGACGAGAGAAGTTAACGGGAGGCAACGATTTTGAGAGTCAAACTTCTTGGGTAAAAAAGGACGCCCCTCTTGTTGATTTTTGTCGACTCAGAGTAGACATAATCTACTCAAAAAGCGGGCCAGGAGTGGTATTTGAAGCAATTTTTGGATAGCTCAGACTGCTTCGCTCGATGTTCTGGCGCTAAACTGGTTGTAGGAATCAGAACAGTTAATCTTCATGAAAAACTTGAAAACAATGTTCTTCGTAAACAGTGCTTTCAAACTGCATTTCGTTATAGGCGGCAGCTACTGAGACGTGCGCGGCACGCAACGCGGATCAGTTATCCAGCGCCTCCAACTCCGACCCTGGGTCCCGCTTTGAAATGATAGAATCGCGTCAAAGAATGATGATGGAATCGTGTTGTAGTCACACGACTGGGTTGGTCCCATCTTCTGACCAAAAACATTAGTATACGCAAAGTGGGATTAGAGCAGGCCAATTAGAGATATCTTGTTATTAACTTCCATTGCATGTATTTTTATTTACGAAAAATTACGATTCACGGTCCAAAATGTCGTAAATCGTAATTACGCACACCCCTGATATGAACCAATTGAGAACTCGTGTAATTCGGTACTCTTATCGTTTGTTGGTGGGCTGATGGTAATAATTGGGACAGGAAGTCGAATAATTCTGCAAATACTTTATCCGGCTTTCTTAGAATTGAGCAATCTTCACAGCGGTCATTAAAAGCAGTGTTGAATTTTTTTTTCGATTTCAAGATCATTAGCTGAAACGAAGGGTAGACTGGCGGAGCTGAGTCAGTTAAGAAATGGTGCAAAGACGAAAAAATGAAAAATCTTCAAAGGCAAAAACCGAAGGGTACGAGGCCCATTGCAACAGCAGTGTCGAAAACTGGCTTAAAACAAGCAATCAATAGCAATACACGGCCCCGAAACTTGAACGTGGTGTGCTCGCCCCACCCACTTCTTCGGCAGCCACAGGGGAAGTGGGTGGAGCGGCCACACCAGATTCGAGTTTCGAGAGCGTATAGAGCAATTTACTGCTCGCTTTTGGCCAACATTGTTGTTGTAATGGGCCTCGTTCCGGCATGCAGGCCGAATACACAGAAAGAGAAGCGCCCAAGAGCAGATATTTGATCAAAGTGTCCCTTGAAGCTCTTGATTTCCAATGAAAATTCGAAGGCTGTTTTTATCGCGAGCACTGCATTCAAGTAGACTAGTCTCACTCCACTCTTGTAGCCTCATAAGGGAAACCGTTCAATCGCACTGCTGATCGCTGTGTGGACTGTCTTCCGCCATCAAAGGACCAATCATAGCGTATTCGCACCTGAATGTCGTACCGATATCGGCCACATTCTTTGGGTCGGCGCACACTCCCATCGCACCAAGCTTGTTTACGGTTTACTGATCGTCCCCCCAGATCGGCTAGGCTGGGTCACGCTGGCCGCAGGCCCTTTCAAAGAAACGCTTTGCGGGTCTACCACACTTTGCACTGCTCAAAAAAAAGCCCATCTTTTGGATCTATAGCTTTGAAACTTCAATTAAAGCGGAGGAATCAACAGAATTGTCTCCGACGATGGACAAGCTTACAGCCCTGTTGATCGTGATAGTGACTACTGATAACCTGAGGCCCTCAGGTAGCTTTTGACATACGGGATTTTCTTCCTGTAAAGGCTATTGAAATGCCAGGCACATAATAACTGGCAGATATTACACGGAATACCACATGACTAAGCAAATGTTGGTGTATTGTAGCACAAAACAGATTTTGCCGTTTGCCGGCCATTTTTGGGGTTTGCCGTTGCCGTTGCCGATTGCCGGAATTTTCGTCAAAAACGGCACATTTTCGGCAAAAAAATTCGTTTAAACAACAAGATTTGCCCACACCGCAGTCTCTGTGTGGGTCAGCGATTCGGAGCTGCTATAAATAATTATTTTGACTAGTTCCAGCTTCTGGTTCCGGCTCATTCAATGTATAATTGTACCCTTTCAATCGGTAACTTATGAAAGCATCTCGACTGGGTAATCAGAGGAGTTCGTTTGAGTTCTAAATTGTTTGGGAGCCTCCAGATGTTTTTTGTTATTTATCAAATTCTTGACCCTTTAAGAATGCCGAAATCGCAAAACAACCTTTTTTCGGAGGCATACCGATTACTGCAAGTTCTAAGATTACAAAACCAAGTCATATCAAAGCTGTAGCGCAAAAGCAGCCTTATTTAGACATATGAACCAGTGTAGAACTCATGTGAATAGGCCCACTTATCGCCGGTTGCTTGGCTGATGGTAATAATTTGGACTGGAAAATTATCAATTCTGCAAACGCTTTGACAAGCTTTTTGAAACTTGACCAATATTCACCGCGGTCATTAAAGGCAGTGTTCACGATTATTCTTGTTCCCGAGTTTTCCACGCAAAACAATGCATTGTCCACCAATGTTATCAAAATTACGAAGAAACGGCGAGAAACGCACCAAAATGTCGTATTTTATCGACATTATTCTCTGGTCTGGACTAGTTGTCCGGTTGGATGAACATGTTCACAGTGGTTTGTCACCGGGGGAAAACGGGGTTAATCGAAAATGGAAAAAATATTTTTGGCAAAACAGTATTAGTTAGGGCCCGAAACAATGAACGGAGCAACAGATAGTAGAGAATTCCAACGGGCGTGTCCACAAGAGATTTTATTGTCACAACGAACAGTTCCTGTGAGAGTAAAGAGGCGGGGTGAGAGCAAAGGATTTCAGGTCCTTCTAGTGCGTTTTTGTCGATTTCTCCGTCATTTTAGTTCTAACCGGGGGCCAGGCAATCGATTCAGCCATTATTCTCAGAATTGAAGTTCGTCGTGAACACTGCCTTCAAAGGCAGTGGTCCTATTTAGACATATGAGCCAGTGGATAACTTTTGTATATAGGCCCACTTATCGTCGGTTGGTTGGCTGATGGTAATAATTGGAGCAGGAAAACTATCGATTCTGCAAACACCTTGTCCGGCTTTTTGAAAGTTGAAAAATATTCAAGGCGGTCATTAAAGGCAGTGGTCACAAATATCTTCGATTTTGAGATCATTAGCTGAAATGAAAGGTTGACTTAATGGCAGAGCTGGGTTTGCTGGGAAATGGTGTAAAGATGAAAAAATGAAAAATCTTTGAAGGCAACGATTAAAACCGCACTCAACTTTTCACCAGAATTCCAAGGGTTCGAGGCCCATTGCAGCAACAGTGTGGGAAACTGGCTCAGAACGAGCAACCAATAGCCCGAAACTTGAACGTGGTGTACTCGCTCCACCCACTTCCTCGGTAGCCACAGGGGAGATGAGTTGGGCGTGTAAACCACATTCAAGTTTTGTGACCGTATGAGCGATTTATTGCTTGTTTCTAGCCGACTGTGTTGCTGCAATTGGCCTTGTGCCAGCTTGTAGGCCGAATAGGCAGAAAAGGAAGAGCCTAAGAGCAGTCCAGCTGGCTAGCGCACTGCACGCGGCGCTCCAGCGACGATGTGAGCGCGACGGACTTCCGTCGCGTGCGTCGCATGTACCAGTCAAAAGCCCCTCAATCTCCGCATTCAATCAACATGCCCCTCGGAGCTCTTGGTTCGAAATTTCAAAGGCTGCTTTTACCGTGAGCACTGCATTCAACTAGACTAGTCTCACTCCATTCCTGTAGCCTCACTAGAGTAATCATTTAGTCGTAGTTTGAAGTGAGCGAAATTGAAATCCTTGAGCCTACTACTTGCTACTAACAGTAAAAATTAAGACTTCGGTTATAACCTGAACCGCGCGCTGCTGATCGCGGTGTGAACTGTCTTTCGCCATCAATCCCGACCAATCATCGCGTATTCACCCTTCTATTCGCACCTGATTGTGGTACCAGCATCGTCCGCAGTCTTTGGGTCGGCGCACACTCCCATCCCACCGAGCTTGCTTACGGTTTGCTGATCGTCCCCGGATCGACTAGACTGGGACGCGGTGGCCGCAGGCTCCTTTCACAAAATCCTTTGCGGCCCCGTCACACTCTGCACTGCCCAGGAAAACGCCCATATTTTGAAACTATGGCGTTGATTTGTACGGAAACAAACTTCAAATGGGGAGGAATTAACAGGATTACAGCCAGCGATGGAGGAGCTTACAGCCTTGCTTATTTTGGTAGGGACTCCTGATCACCTGAGGCTTTGAAGTAGCTTCTGATATATGGGATTTTTCTTCCTGTAAAGGCTACTGAAATGTCACACTCATAGTAATTGGCAGATATTTAATGGAATACGACATGACTAACAAGGAAGGGTTGCCTACATCAGATAGAGTTTCGGGATGCACTTTCAATACTTTCTGGGGGGAGGACAGTGTTCCTACATCCCACCCTCAGAATCTGCTAAATGCCTCTGGCCGTCCCTAAAAAGGTCCAAATTCGAACAAGGCCAGAACGGCTCTTCCGAGGTGACTAGATCTGATTCAACGATTGAATTACCTTTGTGTATGTTCAGAATAGATCAGTTTGGGCAGCAATGCATAATTTCTGGTCTAAACAGAATCAAGGCACCAAAATTTTCTACATCTATTCTGAACACATCTAAAGGGATTTCAATCGTTAAATCGGGCCTTGATAAGATTTTCACCTTTTCAGGAACTGCCTGAGGCATTTAGCTGATTGTGAGCATGGGATACTGGAACACTGTCCTTTCCCTAGAACATATTAAAATTGCATCCCGAAACTCCATCTGAGGTTGGCAACCCTCCCTTGTACGCAAATGCCGGTGTACTATAGCGCAAAACAGACTTTGCCGTTTGCCGGTCATTTTTTGGGTTTGCCGTTGGCGTTGCCGTCTGCCGAAATTTGAGATTCCTTTGCCGCACACACCTGTTTGCCCACACCCCTGCTCCGAAACAGAGGATATGCGTACTGCATATCGATTTGGAAATGACATCTCGAAGTTTTTTGAATAATTTTAAAATTTGGCAGGCTTCATATTTTTTGATAGCCCTGTAGACCTGAATCTTAACTAGCTCTCCAGATGTGGAAAAAGTCGATTCTGAAGGAAGTTATTAGAAAAGAACGCTAAAGACGCAAAAACTCGTCCCTGCCTGCCCTCCTCAGAAAAATGAAAACATGTTACATGTAATATAAAGTGTAATATACTTGAGACATTCAAGTATATTACCTTTATATCGCATGTAACCTACACTTATATTACATGTAACATACACTTATATTTCATGTAGCTTAATTAGAGCTGCAAGTTGAAGCTCGATGCTTTAAGGGTTGGAGGTGCAAGTTCCAGGCCACCGCTTCGGGTACGAATCAGCGACCTTTAAGCTCTTTTGGACATCGCAGGAGCTTAAAGCTTGCTGCTTCATGTTTAAAGCAGCTAGCTTGGATCCCTCAGCTTCATACAAGAAGCAGTGGGCTTAATCTTGCTCAAAATATATTGTATGTCGCTCCCTCTAATCCTCCACACGATTTAAACGGATCATGAGGAGCGAGAGATCAACGACTCGGCCAGGGCGAGTGACCACCAGGGCTGTGCGGAACTGTTCCGTTTCCGATTCCGTTTCCGTATTTCCGGTACTTTTTGAGCAGTTTCGTTCCGTTTCCGTTTCCGGGTTTTTGGTCCCGGAAGCGGAAGAAAATAGTACTACAAGGTGAATGGTCACGCCTCCCCAGCGCACAAAGTCGCGGTGCCTCTGCGATCATCACAGCGTGAGTCTAATCCTGATCGCTTGGATCGGTGTCCCGCTCCTTTCAACCGTCACACGGTATACGCCCCCCCTCCATCAACGCACAGGACAATCCCAACATGGGCTTGAGACCTTGGCAGCTACAGAAGGTATACTTTAGGTACTGTTGCGTGGGTGAGTACGTGGTGTTATCTGGCAGTCGAACCGTGGTTATCAGTCTCATCTCAGTTGAAAACCATCACAGTTTGCCTTTACAACCCTTTATCACAATTTTTTCGAAGCGCTGAACTATAGGCTGGCCATTACCCTTTCAAGCATCAATACCATACTTTGTTACAATCGAGTCCTCCGATTGAGAAACCAGAGAGGTAGAAACTTTCCCTCTTCGTCTCTCTAGCTATTCACGCACTTGCGGGGTTCAACCTCAGCGCCATAGAAATTGCACGCCATAGCCCCCAACTCCTCGTTTTCAGCAGCACGTGCTGCCAACGCATGCTGGGTTTCGGCCGCTTCTCATCGGCAGCTTGTGCTGCACCTAGCAGCACCTATTGCTGCCTACGAGAGGTTCAACTCGATGTCGGCCCGGAGTGCGACCCCTCATTACATGTGTTGCTAGCAGCAGCACGTTATTCAAATGAAGAGAGTCTTTGAGCCACCACCTCTTCCTACCGGAGCTAGAGTTGCGATCCTTGTAATGGCAGGCAGCAAGGACGCCAACCTCGCCAAGATACGCAACAAAGGCATGATCCCCGCCTCGGTCCACTATAAGAAATCTTTCCTCGTGATGTGCAGTAGGGACCACACTTTCAGCGTCCAAAATTGATATCCGGAAAATTGAGTACTTGAGATCACCTTCAGGGATCGGCCTCAAACGGACAACTGCTCTCTCAACAATGGTGGGTGCCATATGTATGTACCCGCTGCCGTCGTAAAACACCGATCGCACTGGAAAAAGCAGTCAAAGGTTGAAACTCGACATCAGAGAAATCAGCAGCACTCTAGAAGAGGAGTTGCTCGAGCAGACTTATTTTCAGCTAACTAGGAGAACCTGCAGCAGCAGCACGTCTTATTTCATGCTTCAAATCTATTTCTACTCGGCTCGCTTGCAGTTTTAGACTGTAGCGCCACTTGTGCTTGAGGGAATAGACTGAGATCACAAGCTACAGAGGTACATCTGCATGCCATGAGCAGCGACGAAACCTACCATTTAATCATACTATAATTTTTCATTCACTTCCGTTTCCGGATTTCCGTTTCCGGCGATTTTCAGCCATTTTTCTTCCGTTTCCGGAAATCTTGAAATTGACTTCCGCACAGCCCTAGTGACCTCCCTGTCAAAAGTCAATGAAACAGCCTGCGCTCATGGCTAAGTTATGAGGCGGCCCGTATGCTGTGCGGGTTTGCAGAAGGTGTTAGCATGGGCCCTCAGTTGCTGGAGATAATTGAATTATGTTCCACTTATACTACATGTAATTTACTTTAGTAGAGATAATTCACATGTAACTTACATTGACGGAGATGTATTACAAGTATATTGTAATCGTCTCTTATGTTACAAGTATTATGTTTTCACTATCGAAAACATATTACGTGTGACTTTTGGCCTGCGAGCGAGAGACCGATTTATTACATGTAACATACACCGGTCGAGATAATTTGCAAGTAATATACATTGGCCAATTCATATTACATGTATATTAATTCAGGCCTTTTATTTTACATGTAATATGTTTTCATTTTTCTGAGTCTGACCAGATCGTACGAGTGGTAGTGTATCTACGAAACAACCGAAATAACTTAACCACACATATTGGGCAAGTTCGAAATGTTGGGTCAGGTAAGCTAAAAAAGTTGAAACTCCCGAAGGGATTATGTGAAAATTGGCCAAAATCGTTAGTGTTCGACTAACTGACAGGACATAAATAACTCCAGCGCGAGTCTAAGGAACTCGAATGAAGTCAAGGCCGAAATCTAGCCAATCCTCCCCTCAATGTGGTGAAATCACGCTTGAAAGTCAGTTCTGCCGATTTTTTAAGCACCTCTAAAACAATCACTTTTCAATCGGGCCGTTTTTGAGAAGCTTGTCATGGCGCTGATGATTTGATAGTATCGTCCATATTATATTTTGAGCCAGCCGCTGCGCGGCTTGATGTTTTGATCATAGGAACCTTGTGGTTGCTTTGCAGACACGCAAAGATCTGCGTCACGGCTTCCTATAAAGATGACACAAAACAAATTAAACTAATTAATATTAGAGTGTGTTTTTCCAAAGCATCCCTCTATTTCTAATGCGCACCTACCGTTACTAAATATAGGTGAAGCTATTGTGAAGACTATAGGATTTCCCTTGATGTTTTCTCCCATTGAATGTGTGCACATTATACTTGTTATCCGAAGGTAATTCCTCGGATAATGGATCGATTCGGATAATGCCATTTTTAATTTACCGGATATTGGTTCAATTCAGATAATGCGTTTTTTCAAATTTTCGGATATTGGATCGATTCAGATAATGCCATTTTTCCAATGATTCGGATACGGATATCCGTCGGATAATTTCGGATAAATTTCGGATGGATATCGGAACAAATCACACACACACACACACACACACACACACACACACACACACACACACACACACACACACACACACACACACACACACACACACACACACACACACACACACACACACACACACACACACACACACACACACACACACACACACACACACACACACACACACACACACACACACACACACACACACACACACACACACACACACACACACACACACACACACACACACACACACACACACACACACACACACACACACACACACACACACACACACACACACACACACACACACACACACACACACACACACACACACACACACACACACTTTCCGACATTTAACCTAAAATGAACCGATTTTTATCCGTTTTATCCGATTTTATCCGATTTTATACAAATTTTATCCGTTTTATCCGGTTTTTATCCGATTTTTATCCGTTTTATCCGATTTTATCCGATTTTACGCAAATTTTATCCGTTTTATCCGGTTCTTATCCGATTTTTATCCGTTTTATCCGTTTTTATCCGATTTTATCCGAATTTTTGACCCTTCGGATAGTGGTTCGATTCAGATAATGCCGATTTTAAATTTCCCGGATATTGGTTCGATTCAGATAATGCGTGTTTTCAAATTTTCGGATATCGGATTATCCGAATCTCGGATATCCGGTCGGATATCCGAAATGGAGTGATTCGGATACTAAGTATAGTGCACATGCAGACTCAATGCGACGCCATCAATGAATTTATAAGCGTCCTGACTAGAGCAGGGGTTCCCTCTTCATATTGCCTAACAAGATCACCTTGCGTTTCTATCACAACCATCACAAAAAGCCTAATCATTCTCTACATTTTCGAGTCAGTATGAGTTTGCTATGGAATACGGCAGGCGAAAAAACCCTGGGTAAGATATGTAACTATGTATTTGGAGATTTAGCGAGAATATAAAAAAGGGCTGCTCACACTGCCCCTCGAATCGGGTGCTTCGAACAAGTCTTCCTTCTCCCTTATTAATTGACTTCGATAAGGCTTACCGTCCACAGATATTCAATAAATACGTCTTCAGCCAAAGCTGCAAGATCCATTCGAATTATGTTTTTTTTTCTTTTCAGAATGCTAGAAAGTGGTCATGGAGTGGTGAAGTTAAGAAAGCCAGAACATATGCTGGAAAACAAGAATGATGTGGTGGTGAAGTCCAGGATATCAACGCAAAGAAGTGAGCGTTTTGATAGACTCAAGAAGAGTGTTTGTGATGTAGAGTAATTCTGTTTTTATTTGCGCAGAAAGGTAAGATTTGAGTCGTTGAAAAGAAAGAAATTAAGAAAGAATAACGAAAATGTTCGCAAACGAGTGATATTCGGGTAAATCAGCCGATGTACCGGGTTGGCCAGCTCACAAAACCTGAGAATGAGTCCTCCAGTGAAAGGAACGGCTGAGAATATGGCGAACACACCCTAACTCCAACAGACCCTAGAACCTCTTTGGAGGATTCTTCGTACATTTCTGTCGAATTCTGTTCCACAAAACAAACAAAATCGGCGTTAAGGTGAGGTTTAAAGGCAGTGTTCACGATAAAAAATATGTTTCAGTTTCCACTAGGAACGGATAGTGGAGGGGCACACTGTAACGTTGATGTCGAAAGAACACATGAAAACGAGCCAAGAAGAGCCCCATAAGAGCCCGAAGTTGCCACTTTGAGCGCAAGGCAAACCCAAAAAGCGCAACGTCCTCTCTTCGACGTGAACAAATGAACACTCGATATCGTGAGATGAGCGATGGTTTCCGATCACTGGCCACTTTCTTCCCTCCATTCTCAACTTTTCTCTTTACTCAGGTCAGCTCGCCAACACTGGCTGCGAAAGATGGAAGTTACAAGCCTCGGACAACTCGTCCACCATGCTTCCCTAGCTCAACTGCTGAGGGACCATAAATCCAGAAGGTCTTGCACGATTCCATAGACATCATTGGAATCAGCATGAGACCGTTTTCAAGATAGGCGGAAAAACAAAAAAACGATTTTTATCGTGAACATACCCTTTAAACTCCGTTCGAATGAGACGCAGTCGGTGTGCATGTCAAGCGGTCGCCGCGAAGACACTTTTCGGACCTGGTAATGGATTAGCAGGAATATTGTATGAGTGATGAATGATAATCCAGTCAGCTTTTCGCAGCCCTGGAAAAGGTTGTTCGAAAAATGGCTTCCCCGTTGGTCGCTTGTGACGCAAGCCAACCGCATGAGCGGGGAGTCTCATACTCAGGCAATAGCAGGCCCTGAGCTTACCTCGAATGCATCTGGAGCTGCGTCCATGTTGCGCTCCGGGTGACAAATTTGGCAATTTTCGGGCCACACATGCTGCGATGCAGGCCACCTACGTTGGGCTCCGGGTGCTACCGACGAAATTGATTCACGCAGCGCCCTGAGCGCAACCGTTGGCTGATGACGTATTATCACGTCATCCATCGCACACTGCTGCGCCCCTGCGCTTTCTATAAACCGATTTTAGCAACACCGTTGCAAAAAGTCGATACATCGACATATTTCGGACGCTTCGCCAATCCACTTTCGCACCCATTTTAGCTAATCAACGTCTTTTCAAGAAAGAATCCAACGATTTCCACACATCCACCCAATTACCCCACCCTACCGAAATTTCCTAAATTGATTTGACCCTTAATTGTTTCTTTTCCAAGCAAGTCCTGGTTATGTAATACCTAAGCTTAACTTTTTCCCCTATTTTGGATTTTAATTTCGTCACATTTCCCGCCCCCGTTTCATCCCTTGATCAAGTGACTTTCGCTGATTGTCCCCAACTATTTGATATACTTAACTGAAATTACCAAGTATCGTTAGTGTTTCACAGAAGATAGCCGCACTCAGCAGTTGGGCGCAAGCTCGTTCGATCAATAGCCACTCTTCCTTCGTTTTCCCGCGCAAAATTTTTCCCGCCAAGCAGCGTCGCGGCGATCCCTCATCCGGTGATTGACGATATTCACGACAACCCCGTACTCTTTGATGCCGGCCCCAATAATAAAAACAAATCAAGCGAATGAATAATTATCTCGGGCGAAAAAATACTCGAATAGAATTCGGGCGAATGAATGAGTAAGCCGAATACATGTAGTTTTTTAGATCACTTAGAATATGTAAATAAATCCCATAAACCCTCTTAGGAATTCCCGAATCATTGAATTCCTCCACAGGACTTCCTCATTTTTCGGAGTGAATGATCAGATTTAAATAAAAATTTCAGGGAACTCCCCAATGGCTGAATCCGAGTGATTCTCTTTTTTATTTTTGAAGTGATGAAATGAGTTTGAGAACTTTTCTCCACGGATTTTTGCGACATGCGTCCGAGAAGTCCTGTAAATATTCCAAGGCTCGGTTCCAAGAATCGGTAATGAACAGCTGATATTTTTTCTTCGTTGTTTTGTGTTTCTTCCAGTTTTTCGTGTCATTCTTGCAAGAATCTAAAGCAGGGAAATAGGTGGTTCGGGTCCGGCTGCATCTCCGCAACGCGGCGGGGCGTCGCGCGCGGTGAAGGGGGCGTCACGCGAAAAGGGAAAGGGCGCAGCGATACGAAATCTACAATACCCCTGGAGTATCGACTACTCAGAAAAATCAAAACAAGTTACTTGTAATATAAATGTAACTTACTTGAATGTCTCAAGTAACTTACATTTATCTTACATGTAACATACATTTATATTACATGTAACTTAAATTTATATTACATGTAAGTTACACTACATGTAACTTACAGTTATATTTTCACTATGGGTGGCCATCACGTGACGTAGACGACACGCGACACAGAGAGCGCGTCCCAGACCACGCACTACGCAAAATAATGTTGTGCGGGGCCTTCCCTGCTGGTGTGGGGTCAAGTACCTCAAACTTGGGTAATTGAACCAACAGCAACGCCAGTCGTAAGCCCGACCCCGCGAGTGCGTCGTACATCCCCCTTGGAAATATCTTCTCGGCCGATTTAAGTTACTTGTGACTTATATTGTGCCATTTAAGTTACTTGTAACATATCGGAGGCGCAGTGCACATAGTGTCCTCTCAGAAATTGAAAGCAAGTTACTTGTAACATATCTGAGCCGATGTAAGTTACTTGCGACTTATCTCAGAACATTTAAGATACATGTAACATATCGAAGACGCACCGCACGCAGGATCCCGCCGATTTGATACATGTAACTTAAATGACCTGAGATAAGTCGCAAGTAACTTACATCGGCTCAGATATGTTACAAGTAACTTGTTTTCGGCCTTTTATGTTACAAGTAACTTGTTTTCATTTTTCTGAGTAGTTATCGATAGTTGCTTATTTAGTGTGGGTATGAGCGAACCCACGTGTCGCTAGAGGACTTCTGGATTTTGCGTTTGATTTCTTTCTCTTGTTTCATTTTTTTTGTCTCTTTGATGCTAATGGTTTCCTCACCGATTAATTTTCTTTTTGATGTTGGCGCGTCCATTTCAGGCGCTTAACAATAAACAAATTCTCATGAACGAGATCACAATTTCCTAAATCTCAACGGAAACCAGGTTGCCCATATCGATCAAATATTCAAATTATCCGGCCAGTGATGAAACGGATTTTTTTCTGAAAATATCTTTGTGGCAAGCGGCAGAGGAGGAAAACGGAACGAAAACATCGCCAATGGGTTTGTTTCTTGTATATGGAGTTCACTCGGGATATTCACTATTTCCTTATTTCGAATATTCTCAGGAGTTCAATTATTAAACTGTTCGAAATTTGGAGAGTTCAGTTATTAAACTGTTTGAATAACCAGTTAGCTTCTTCGGAAAATCTCACTTTGAACCTTTCGTCACCTTTCTTTCGTCGCAGCGGGGCCTGAACCTGCATCCAGCCCCTCCATTTCACTACAGCGTGGGCTTCCGCCGCACCCCACTCGCTTTTCTCTTTTTTTAGTTCACATTAATCTATAGTGATAGGGTCATAAAATCGAAGAGCGGTGAGATTTTATCCGCAAGCCGCTCTTCTCCGGGGGTCAGTGGCACACTATGAGGTGGGTAGGCAGGTTCACCGGCTATGAATATATACTCGCCGGTAACCTTCACGGCGGCTGCGGAGTGTAACTCGTCCAGTACGTGGGCTGCTCGTGGGTCTCGGAGAGGGGTTGAAACTTCTGGGACCGCGAAACTTTTATGCGTCTAACGAAGACTACACTGTCCCAAAAGAAGCGAATCCCAAATTAGGTTGCCTAGATAGGCTATGAAGTGAGCTCGACGGACGAGTTGTTCGTCAGAAGACCGACTTGTCTAAACACAACTCAGCTCTTGCTTATTTGTGCACTTATCCCCTGTTTCCGAGCCAAATTTACTCTGTTCCCTCGCGCACTTGTGCGGAGCGAGGGTAGAGACAGCGAAAAGGGTGGGAAGGAGACGCACCGTATGCGCGCAGACGCCCGCGATGAACGGAAATAAATTTCACTCGGAAACAGAGGATAGAGGGATTTATGTGTACGCGAGTGACGAAACTATTAACTACGACCCCCGCAGCCGCTGTGATGCTTCCCATCGAGTTGAAAATGACTATATCAAGTTTGAGCTTCGCAGTATTGCAAACTCGGCCATTGCCGGTCCCAAGCCTG
The DNA here is from genome assembly GCA_029168955.1 of Aplectana chamaeleonis. Classification (NCBI taxonomy): domain Eukaryota; kingdom Metazoa; phylum Nematoda; class Chromadorea; order Rhabditida; family Cosmocercidae; genus Aplectana; species Aplectana chamaeleonis. Next base: position 229,294 of record JAPDOI010000085.1, on the reverse strand, counting down.
GATGAGAAAGGAGGAGGGTTGGCCCCCCGTACTACCGTCGGGCTGGTAAACTTAGGTGGTAACCATGGAGAGTCTCTTAGGAAATAACGATGAAGCTAACGCATCCGAGGCAGTCGATGCGCTAGCACTAGGGAACCAGGGTGTTGGTGAGAAGAATGCTACTGGTCAAAATGCAAGACGACTGGTGACGCCGAAAAAAGAGTTGCGGATCGGAGCGTGGAACGTGCGAACGGGATATTGCGTTGGACAAAAAGAAGTAATTGCCAGGGAGCTGTCGAGGTCCAAAGTATCGATGGCTGCGCTTTCTGAGCTCAGAATAAGCGGTTGTGGAACGGTGACCATCCAGGTTCCAGGAAGTGACGAAAAGATGGTGCTGTATTACTCCGGTGATGAGCGGCATCATCAAGGCGTTGGATTCATGCTAAGCAGGGACGCAGCTGGAAGCGTGATAACGTTTGAGCCGATTTCTGGCAGGATTGCTGTCCTAGTCTTGAGCGGAACGATAAAAACCCATTTTGTGTCTGTCTATGCGCCCACGGAGCCGAGTTCTGACATCGACAAAGACGCGTTCTACGCACAACTCCAAGACGTTCTGAATTCGATCCGAAAAACCGATGTTACCATTGTAGCGGGCGATTTCAACGCAAGAGTCGGAACTGTTAGAACCGGATGGGAAGGAGTGCTGGGAAGCTTCAGCGTCGGTGAAATGAACGATAACGGTTTACGTCTGCTTTCGTTTGCAGCGTTCAACGGGCTTACGATTGGGAACAGTCTATTTCAACATCCCCGGAAACATCAGTTAACATGGAGGAGAGCTGGTGAACTCTCGTTTCAGGTCTTCATTCAAAGACGTGCGAGCCATGAGAGGAGCTGACTGTGGATCGGACCACTATCTCTTGCGCGCTGTAATGGAGCTTCGTTTACGGCGACCTAGGCGTGTGGTGCCTCCTAAAAAGAAACTGGACTGGTCCCACTTGCTGACATCTGGAACAAGAGAAGCGTTTCAAATCGCGCTGTCAAATCGCTTTGCAGTGCTTCAAGATGCGTTGTCCGTAGACGAACATGAGGAGCAAACAGTTGATATCGTTCTGCAATGTGCAGAGCCTCTCTGTCCTGTTATTCGCCGGCGAACACAGCCATGGATATCGGTCGAGTCTCTCCATCTCGTGGATGAGCGGAAAAGAGTGAAGCTAACCGACTTCGGACGTTATCGGCAACTATGTCAAGAGCTTCTTCGTAAGTTGAAAGAGAGAGAGTCGTACTGGAACAAGATGGCCGACGAGTTAGAGGAGGCGGCTGGAAGAAATAACTATCGCACATTGTACCGTTTCAGAAAGAAGACCAATCCGGCTAGCGATTGCATCAGGAATACGGAAGGGTCCTTTGTGCGTTCTGTGGATGAGCGCCTGTTACGATGGAAGCAGTTCTTCAGCGAGCTTTACAGTCACGATGCACCACGAGGCCCGTTTGACGAACCGCTACCAGTTGAAGTGTCACAGGAGGCAATGCTTGACTCTGAACCCACTCTGGACGAAGTGAGAGCCGCGATTCAGCGTCTCAAAAAACGAAAGGCGCCTGCTCAGATCTTTTTGGATTACTTGATTTCCAGCAATCACCAGCAAAATCAATTTTAATTCGACTAATTTAGCTTGAAACCACTTCATTTCAACTAAGGATCGACTTCTGCCAGAGACTATCAACTATGAATTGGCTTCAAAACCACTGTATCCCCACATAGCGCTCATCCACAGGGTAAAGCAACTTGGAATCCACTTTGCCGGCCGATTAGAGATGATATAACGGTAGAAACAAGCTTTAATTCACTTAAAGTACAATTCGAATGCCGGCGAGCGCCGGTTTCGAAACATGGAAGATTCTCGATCGCAATTTTTTTTACACTCTCACATTGCTCCCGATCTTCTGTTTCCTCTTTTTTCATATTGCCCTGTTTGGTTTCTTCTACTGATTCTTCTGTTACAGTTTGGCAGTGCTAATCCTTTTCTATTCTCCCTTTTTTTTTCGAAGTCTCAGCCAAAAATCATAGACAAACTATTTAAAAGTAGTAGCTTGGCGGTCAACCATAGACAAACCATTTAGATGTTGCAACAGAGGAGGAATCGGATTTTACAAGCTTCTCCGTTAAACTTACCCAAGCAAACTCTAGCGCGATATGGATTGAAGCGTTGCGTTTACCTACCTTGACCTACGCTGATCCACTTATCGCAGCTTAAAAAAAAACGGCTTAATGTTTTTGTTGCCCGCTTGATTTTGCTTCGATAAATTTAACGGAGAAGCTTGTAAAATCCCATCCCTCGTCTGTCCCTACTTCTCGATAGCTGGTCTATAATTGACCGCCTAACCGTATTTTTAGTTATTCCACTTCATTTCATAGCCTTTTTAATACTCAAAGCTATTTAACGCCAAAACATTTTTAAAGATGTTGTTTTGATGTTTTTAGAATGTTTTGATTCCTGCCTGACACCTAAGTTTTGTATTCAAACCAGCTACCTTAAGACATTTTTAAAGATATTTCATGATATTTTTTAAACTTTTTTTTACTTCTGTATGGTAACGCCAAATCGCTAGTCTTGTCAGGAATCTAAATTTTCGGGAATTTAACATTTTCCGGAGGTTCCCTTTCTGGCGTGAAATTTGCTCCGCGATTTCCGCTTTTGAGAGGTAAATCCTTTAACGGGATTACGTGAGGTTTTTCCCGAGCCGCACGCGTACATTTCAGCAGGAATTTTTGCCCGCGAGAGAGGAGAAAATGCCCGCCTGGGACGGAATGCATGAACGCAGCGAACGGTGTCAGGGAGCCGCTCCGCATGCCATGCGCGCAGCGTCGAGCAACGGGGCGGCCCCGAATTTCGTGGCGTGTATTGATGTGCCTGATTTTAGGGGCCGCCCCGTTGCTCGACGCTGCGCGCATGGCACGCAGAGCGGCTCCCTGACACCGTTCGCTGCGTTCATGCATGCCGCCCCTGGAGGGGAGAATTCGCCCGCGAGGGGGAGAGAAAATACCCGCATGGAGAGGAGAATTTACCCGCAAGCAGGGGAGAAAATATCCGCAAGGAGGGCAGAAAATTTCCGTCGCGAGGGCGAGATTTCGCTTGCGCTAGAAAACATCATGCTAGCAATGAGTGGTCATATTGCAATGAGTGGCCTCGCGGGCATATTCTCCACGCGCTACGCATCGGGCGAATTCTCCGTAAACCAAAAATTCCATGGGAGTACCGTTACCTTGCGAAAAACGGAGAAAAACGGGTACGACTTTTCTCAGGGTGGTTCTAGGCAGCTGCGAAGATGTTGCCCAAGCAGTTTTCGTGCTCCACGGCTAATTTAGTGTGTAAACCCACAATTCTGAGGTACGCTTCAAGGTTAAGGTATCAATTTCAAATTGGAGAAAGGGACCGCGCAATCATTTTAGTCTGATGAATGGACGGAGCTGCGACGGTAGATCACCCCGCGCGAATCGAAACCCCATTCTCCAGTGAGGCTGCCGGCCCCTCGCGGCCAGCCGTCTGCACCATGCGTCGGACTATAGGGCTACGCATAGTCCGGCGGGAAAAGTCGCGGCGCAATAATGGAGATTATTAAGGAGCAGACTTCTGCAGCTGAGAAGGCTGTGAAGGTGTGCCCTTTCATACAAGAGTTTCGCACACCCGGAGGTTTCAATTCCTGTTCATAATCCACGGATAACACATGCGCTCGTTTGGACGAGTTACACACCGCCGTCGCCGTGAGGATTACCTGCAAGTCAACAGAACGGTGTTTTCTAGGAGTTGCGATCCGTATCTTACTAGGGACTGCTTCAAACTTCCCGTGGAGATTTGGAAAACCATGTTGTCGTTGTTGTAGGTCTGTGACAGTTAATAGACAATCCGTGCTTGAAATTCCCTGAATGGCTGCGGGGTTTCCGAAAAATGGCCTTTTCATTGCTTCACAAAAAGGTAAGGGTAAGGTAAGGTATTCGGGGTGTTAAGAAAAAAGTTTCGGATTCGGCTCAAAACTTTCATATGGAGTGATTTGGAGCGCTGAAAAGGGTCTAGTCTTCGCCAGACTCAGGGTTGCTGAAGGTTACGGTAGGCATCAAGCCTTTTAACTAGAAACAAGTTTTCAGCCCAATCTCAGACAATTTTTTGAACATCCTGAAAATTGCCATTCGTGTACCCCTTTTATCTACGCAAAGCTAAAAAAATGCCCACTTTTGGAAATCTCCTAAAAATTAAATCTCTGAGGCATTTAGGGGATTTAGAAAATGGATTATCAATGCTGTGTCCCATACCTACAACTATCAACACATGGTTTTATAAAAGCCCACCGGAAATGTAAGGTAAGCCCTAGTTAGTGTTTTACACATGAGATAAGGTTTGAGCCAACTGGGAGAAACTACTTTATCCCTCCATCGATTCCTAATATTTCTCACTGCTAGAAATCAATGCAGCGACAGAGTAGTGTTTGGGAGGATGGCAAAGTGTTTATACAAGTTTATAGACTATACTTGTCAGCTACATTCTGATATACGGTATCAACAACTAGATAACAGCATTAGGCTGCTAACTTGTTATAGAGTTGTTCTTACAGTAAGAGCAATTGTTCATGACAAGTTGGTGAGTCTCAAGTTGTTATATACGTAAGAACAACTATACCGTGGTTCGTTACGGCGACAAGCAGAAAGTTGTTCTGAAAGTCGAAATCAAGTAAACGAAAATGTTCTGAGTGGTGTAGACAACGTTACTGCTGAAGCGATCAAGGCAGGTGGTGATGTGTTACAACGAAGGTTACATCAGCTGATCCTCCTCGTATGGCAGTCAGAAAACGTCCCATCTACCTGGAAGAAGGCTATTGTTGTGCCCATTCACTAAAAGGGTGATGCCAGGGACTGTAAAAACTATCGCGGAATCAGTCTGTTATCAATCGTTGGTAAACTCTTCACGAGGATAATCCAGTCCAGACTTCAACGCCATCGAGAGCATACGAGTCGCGAGGAACAGGCAGGATTTCGTCCTGGTCGAGGCTGCAGCGATCAAATATTCGCACTTCATCAACTTTTGGAGGAAAGGATCCGCTGTGGAAAGCGGGTTGTTATTACCTTCATCGAATTCAAGTCGGCCTTTGACTGTGTGCACTGGCCTGCCTTGTGGAGAACATTTCCGGAGAAAATTGTGAAGCTCCTGCAGGGAACATACAGCGGTTCAACTAGCTGCATTCGCGTCGGGGACAAGCTGTCCGAAGACTTTGCGGTCAATGCAGGAGTTCGGCAAAGAGATGTGATTTCGCCACTGCTATTCAACACTGTGGTCGACGCCATTATGAGAAAGGTTTTCAAAGATAGAAGAGGGGTCCAATATGGCGATAACGAGTTCCTCACAGACTTGATGTTTGCGGACGACAGCGCTGTGTTCACCGATGCTGATATGGAAGCTACGAATTTGATGAAGGATATAGCAGATATCGCGGATTCGTACGGTCTAGGGATAAACAAGGACAAGACCAAAGTCATGACGTCAGACGGTTCACGTGTTTATGTGTTCTTCGAAGGAGCTGAGCTCCAGCAAGTTGAGGAGTTCAAGTACCTAGGATCGGTGGTGCAACAGCGCAAGGTAGTGGCCACAACTGAGATACAGTGCAGGATCGAGCAGGCGTGTGCTGCTTTTGCTTCACTAGGCTAATGTCTGTGGAAAAAGGGCAATGTGTCAATCAAGACCAAGATGCGGATCTTCCGATTGCTTATAATGCCGATTCTATTGTACGGCTCAGAGTCGTGGACATTGCTCAAGTCGGATCTCAGCAAGCTAGAGGTCTTCCAAGTGCGGTGTTTGCGGCAAATTTTTGGAACAACGTTAAGAGATCGCATACGCGACGACGTTATACGAGACAGCTGCGACCATCAACCAACAATCGAGGAACAAATCCGAACGAAGAGGTTGCGCTGGTTTGGACACGTATGCAGAATGGAAGCCAGTCGACTACCGCACAGCTTGCTATGGAGAAAACGCCCAAACCATGGAAGGTCGAGAGAACTGCCCTGAAGAAGACGTGGGTGAAGCAAGTCGAAGCTGATCTGAAATCTCAACGGTGCAGTGTCGTTAACGCTAAAAGAATTGCGGCTAATCGTTCTGAATGGAAGCGTATCGTTCAGGCCACTGGAGCTCCTATGGCACCCACAGCAGTGTACTGGTTGAGAGGTCATCCCGCTCCGCCAGCCGCCAGCTAATGGAATGAGTGAAGAAGTGAAGTGCAGTATTGCAAAAATAAATCAATCTACAAACAGCAACAGAAAATTAATGAGAATGGGGAGATGTAGGCGAAAATTCGGGAAATGTTGCCAAACACTTTAAAGGAAGATAGCAATTCAGCGTGCGATTCGCTAGCAAACAGCTCGCGACCCGCTATACCACCTCCCCTCGCGCTCGCGACATGCTCTACCTATAGCGGGTGGCGAGCGGAGACGAGGGGGTAGCGGGTGGCGAGCTCTTCGAAATGAGAGGTGAGGGGGTGGCAAGCGAGGCCCGAAATGCGCGCGGGTGGCGAGCTCCGACTTCCCGAGTATCTCGAAAAGTCTGACAGTCTGTGTGTGCCAGTTTAGGCAGTTTGTCTGTCTGGTTCTATTTTGACTACCTAGGGTAATCGTTAAATAAAAGGACCCATAGCAATTAAAACAGAAAAAGTTGCAGCAAACGCAATGTATACGAAAATTTTCCATGAGAAAATGTCGATGAAAAAAAACTAGGATAACGTGTAGCAGTGGAAAAGCTTGGGAATTCCACGCATAAGTCACATTTATGGCCTGAGTACTTTTCGTCTCTTTGACAAAAGAGCTTCCTGCTCTGAGAGTATTGTGGGTGTATCCGCGAACCACTCAGCAGCCCGCGCGCCTGTCGCGTGCGCCAATCGATCCCCACATTTCTCGAGGGCGCACACGACGGAGCGCAGGCTGGTGAGGAGTCTGCAGCCATCTGCTCCGTGATCATTCCAACTATAAACGATTTTGCGAAAATTGTGGTTTGCCGCCTAGACAGGCCCCGATTTAAGGCTAACGCTCGACTATTTGCCGGTCGCTGTAACTCTACAGAACTCCTATGGGAATGATGTTTTGAGGGCAGGCCGCTCATTCTGCGATTATTTGTCAGTGATAAGGGGGAGATAGTCCACAAAAACTAGGGAATCCCATTCAACAGAGGCTTTTCACAGCTTGACCACAATTTCATTCTCAACCCATCCCTAGATCGGTGGCCCTACATTACTACCATGCACAGCAGTAGATCCCCATCGAGATTAAGGCTAAATTTTCGTCAGCTCTATCATTTCACAGGTGAGTGCAGCAATATTGCAGTTCGAGGTTACTGCGAGATTGTGCGCCCCATGGCGGATTTCTGCTCCACCGCCACCGGAGCGCCAAGATCGATAACTTTTTTTTATTTTGAACGTCACCAGGAGATGAACATCATTTCGACAAACTTAGTCCCTTGTCCTTCTTGATCTATAATTGTATTTAAGGTGCTATGCGGGAAGGGGGGGGCACTGTTGTATCGCATTTGGCCACGCCCATTTTTTCGTGCCGCAATGACTCTCCTGATTACTCGAACGCTAACGTCGGAAAGGGAACGAAATTCTCAATGCGTAAAATAACCGAAAGATGGAATCGAACGTGTTCAAAGCGGTATTGGGCTGATATTCTGTACAAAAAAACCTTTTTCAACCAAACTCGAGAAAAAAATGTTTGTGTTACTCTTTTTCCAGAGGTCGTGCAAAATTTCCGCCCAAACTTCGTATACGAGGGTTAGTTGAGGTGCTGAACACGAAACAGACTCGTGTTCAGGACCAGCGAATAACCACTAAGTTTAGGCTAAAACGTTTTTGAGCTTTGGAGTCTGAGAAGTAGAATAGTACCAATAAATTTATCGAAAAACCACGATTAGTGACATATCGTAGGAAACTCCATCTCTGAGATACATACTGACTCCATGAAGGGGAGGATCACTGTGTAAATGGATCAAACGGAATACGATGTTTCAGACAAATTAAAATTTCATGGTATCATGCCATTCACATGCCCAGACGCGTTATTTTATGCAATGAGAATCTCGTTCCCTGTCCGACGTTAGCGTTCGAGTCTCCTGATTTTGGCAGGGGAGGGAAACCCCGGGTAGGTGCTCAAATTTAGTGCGGCACAGTAAAATGGGCGTGGCCAATCCATCGCGCCTTAGTGGCTCCCCCTTCCCATATAGCACCGTATTTAATTTTTGTCATAGTGACTTTGAAGTGGTTCCGGTAAATGAGTCAGACAAGAATTTCGTGCTGTCGAACACGGGTTTGCATCATCTCGTCACCGGATGTGATTCATTCCTGTTTTGCAACATCGCTAATGCCTGTTTGACATCCTCGACGCAAAATACCGTGCTGTACCGATTGCCACAAAGCCTTAAAATGCTTTTCAACTTTTATTTGTGAGTTTGAGTCGGTCGGTCTGACAGAGAAATGCAATTGATATCATCATTTCATGCCCTTAATGCAATCGGTACCGCTCGGTATTTGGAGTTTACTGGCAAATACACAAAACGGATTTTAGCAGACGGGATTCTGTGTTACCGTAATAGCATTCGCCGTGGAGCGCGTTATCGTATCATCGAGCGCCAGCGTCACACCTAAGTAGTATTTGAGGCTGAGATCAGCCACGGGGAGTGTTTTTGTTCTAAAACTGAGTGTATAGTGCAGTCCACAAAGAGTGTCTCATTTACTTATCAATAAGAAGCGGTCAGCTGGAGATCAATGTGCATGAATCCCATACCAGCACGCTCGATACCGATTGAGCGAGAGCGGTTGTGCTGCAACGAGTTTGATGTTCATTGATCTCCAATCGACCGCTTCTCATTGATAAGTAAATGAGACACTCTTGGTGGACTCCACTATATTTATCATCTACATTGTATGCTTAGGTATTTATAACGCATTTCAGTGCTTTTCTTGCTTGTCTCTCTTCACCTAAATATCTGTGTTCTTTTAGAACTTTGAGAAAAGGATGAATTATGTTCTGTATGTAAGATCGGTTCCTTGCAATATAGCTAAAATTGACAGATTTTTCGAATGATCTCCCAATAATAAGAAGTTAAGCTCATCTACCGGTATGAGAACGAATACGGCTACTCGCCGCGTGTTGTCGACTTGCTCGCCTTCATAAATCGCAAGCAAGGCTCAAATAAAGTGCTTGACGCGCTCACCGTTTGCACTCTCAATAAATATGAATAATCTGATCTAGAAGAGTTTTCTTTTGTGTATGACTGTTATCTGAAGTTATGCTGTCGATTGCTTTCCGATTTGGTCTGTTTCTCACGATATCTATGTGGTATATCTCGGTACACCTTAATAAACACATATGACTGCTTTTTTCTTTCATGTAAACGCAGTTGTTTTCAACATGTCAATACTGTAGTGAGGAATGCCTGGACATACGCTTGATCGGAATGTTCACCTTCCTACATTTGCCTTCAAGTTTCGTCGTCCGTGTGCAGCTGCGCTTTAAAACCATATCTGGACCTTTGTTTGAAAAAACTTGGTTTGCAATAGAAACATGACTGCGAAATTTTTTTCGGCAAGCTCATTTTTCGATTGATTGGTTTCTAGTGTTCCACGCACTCGGATATTTAGGAAAGTAATCATTGCTTGAATTTTTGTGATAAATAACTCGGGATCGTGCCTACCATTACTGCTGAGAAATATCAGCTTTTTGTCTGAACATCCACACCTGTCTTTATCTTGGGTCCAACAATCAGTAGCTGACGAGATGGACTTTTAGAAAATAAGAAACATGTGGGCCGGCAAGCAATCCAAGAGAGCACAGACTTTTCAGTGAGAGGTGCACAAGAAAACACTGAAATGTGTTATAGATACCTAAGTATACAATGTACATTACAATTACACTCAGTTTTACAACAAAATCACTCCCCGTGGCTGATCTCAGCCTCAAATACCACTTCGGTGTCACGCTGGCGCTCGATGATAAGATAACGCGCTCCACGGCGAATGCGGTTACGGTAACACAGAATCCCGGCTGCTAAAATCCGTTTTGTGGCAAATACGACCCCAGGGAGCTTTGCTCCATTCCTATGGACAAGTCTAGGGAGCCCCCCCCCTCGTCTAGGGTAGAGCCGGCGATTTTTGCGAACCTCACTTCTCTCACTCGATTTGGGTTCTCAGACGAAAAATTCGGATCTCCCCCGCTGTTTTTGGGTGCATTCGGTGCAGTTGCCCTTGCGTGCGAGGTCCCCCGCGAGATTTTTGCAGTGGGGCACACATCGGAACAGTCGGGGGAGAAGAGCTGGCGCTCCCGGAGGGTAGTGGAGTTTTTATCAGTTGTTTTGCGTAACGCTGAACGCCAAAATCGAACCCGCGACACATACCAGCCGCGTCGAGATGGTGTTCGAGCGAATCATTCCAGTGTCAAGAGTTCACTCCTCGGGCTCTGCCTTAGAGTTCAGTGGTAGTGCAAGTGCCCCTACTTGCTCAGCTCCGAGGGTGCAGGCAACAAGGGTCGCATTCGCACTTTTTATTGATTTTTAGAGAGCACGGAAAGTGCACACCTGGAAAATAGCCAGGTGCACATTAGGTAACGAAATAACATTCAACCAAGAGAAGCCGGTCCTATGCTGCTATTTGTAAAACGGGGGACTCCCGAGATAGTATCGCGGCTGCACACGCTTTGAACCGGGGCTCCCCCGCTGGTTTGTTCGGGGCTAGCGGGGTGGTGTGCCGGCGGAATATCCCCGTTTCCCCCATCGGCAGATCCGAAAATTTCGTCTGAGTTGTGATCGGTCACAACCCCGCTGGACCCTAGTACAGAAGATTATAAATTGCCACCGGCACAAAATTCTTCTGGTAAACAAAATTGATGATAGCCAATTGATAAGGGGTAGGGTATAGAAGAAATGGAGAGCGGTGTGTTTTCATTCACACACCGTCTTTCTGAAGAGGAAAGCGGCTGAAGCTGTGAACAGACGAGGGAGAAGGGAAACAGCCTCACCTGCGCTAACGTTATCACGATATTGAGCCCATAACATGGAAAACTTTGAAAAGAGAATTTACAACACAATGAGAATTTTGTGACGGTTGCAAATTATAAACTTGTCCCTAGTACCCACCCTTGAGGTTGTGTTGCAGTCGAATTTATTCTTGTTTTGTGGGCTCTGCAATCTCTAGGTGTTCATGTTGTAATATGGATTTTTGACTTTATATTTCACAACAGATCACTTATTGACGCAGATATGTGTGTAATTCCTCGGTTTTTCCTTTAGGGTTCTCCCGTCGCACGGCACCGTCAGCAGGCGATACGTACGAAAGTATGGAGCGGATCGAAGTTGGCATGCATGTCGACATCCAAAGGTTCATCAGTTTTTTTTCTCCTTTTTTTGCTTGTGAGCGTTGCTCTTTGTCGCAGTGGATTTTGATGTTGAAGTATCAAAATGTCTATAATTGGCTTCTGGTTGCAGCTTCGGGATTGTCGGGCATTGTGGCGTTTTCTCCCATTTCGTGTTCATGTTTGAAACGTTATCGAAGTGAGATTTCTGAAAGTTGGGCTCCGCAGAAAAGGTCAAGGATTTGGCATTGTTCTAAAACGCGTGAAATTGTGGTGCGCGCGAGAGCGCACCAGGATTTGGCTTTGATCTCTTCCCGCGCGGATGCCCCACAATGAGATCACCTATTCATACCGTCACCAGAGGTATGTGGTGTACACCATTCGATGCGCTGCAAGAAATTACATATGTGTGCAACTTCTCATTCTCACTGGTCCCCGCTTTCTAAAGTTATGACCTTTCAAAGTACGCAAAAACGTTCTCCACCACCGCCTCCGCCACGGCCTCCGCCTCCACCTCCGTCCGTCGAATTCCATTTTTTTGGAAAGCGTGGACCAAATCGCTTGAAAATTTGTGACTAGAGGTAATCGGCCACGGGAATGCCGAAAATAATTGGCAGAACTCACCATAATGACTTCTGGGCCCTTAACGGGCGGTTCAAAATCGGAAACCGGTCTCTCAAGATTAGTTTATGAAAATGATGGGTTTTTTCGTTATCAGTTACCAGCGGCGTCGGCCGGCTGACGGCGGCCTCTGCCGCTGGGGTCCGGCTACGCCCGCCCATTTGCCGGCTTCGCCGGCATCTTGAGTACAATCGACATCCGCTGATTCTATGTGAGTTGGCGTTCAGAAGTTCTCACGCTTGCCGGCTATCGCCGGCCTCTGTCGCTGGAGTCCGGTTGCGCCGGCCCATGAGCTGGTTTCGACGACAACGCTCGAGCAATCAGAAGTTACTAAGCATTTCAAACCTTGCTAACCTACTTTCTTATGCAGTTGCACACCGACCCTTCTCTGGTTTTAAGAGGTCCTGAAATGGTAGCTCATTTATATCCATTTCTGTCATGATAAAGGCAGCCGCTGTTTCAGATTTAGTAAAGGCCTCCATGACCAACCGACACCCTGCTACTCTTATTGCCAAATGAAGTATAATGATGTTGGTGTTTTCTGGATGCATATTTTGATTAACTCACATTTCCATCGTATATAAACCCGATTTAGAAAGGTTGGTGCATATAAACAGCTAAGCAGTTGAAATGAGTGGTTAAGGGGGAGGGGACTTGAAGAAAGGGGTGGTATACACTCTCTTATAGACGCACAAAACGATTTTGAAGTTCTGCTCTCACCTACTTCGGACCCCCGCACACTTTCTACGGTGTCCAGCGCACTCCCAATTGGATCCCGCATACTCCCTATGGCGTCTGGCGCACTCCCACTTGGGTCCCACACACTTTACACGGCGTCCGGCTCACTCCCACTTCGGTCCCGCACACTTCCTACGACGTCCGGCGCACTCGCATTTGGGTCCCACACACTTCCTGCGGCGTCCTGCGCATTCCCACTTGAGTCCCGCAAACTTTCTACGGCGTCCTGAGCACTCGCATTTGGGTCCCACATACTTTCTCTGGCGTCCGGCGCACTCTACCTTGGGTCACGCACACTTTTTACGGCGTTCTGCGCACTCGCATTTGGGTCCCACATACTTTCTCTGGCGTTCTGCGCACTCCTACTTGGGTCCCGCACATTTTCTATGGCGTCCTGAGCACTCCCAGTTGGGTCCCGCCCACTTTCTTCGGCGTTTGGCGCACTCGCATTTGGATCCCACACATTTTCTATGGCGTCCTGCGCACTTCCACTTGGGTCCCGCCCACTTCCTACGGCGTCCGGCGCACTCTACCTGGGTCTCGGACACCTTATACGGCGTCCTGCGCACTTCCACTTGGATCCCGCATACTCCCTACGGCATTCGGCGCACTCCCACGTGGATCCCGCATACTCCCTACGGCGTCTGGCGCACTGCCACTTGGGTTCCACACACTTTCTACAGCGTTCGGCGCACTCTACCTTGGGTCCCGCACACTTCCTACGACGTCCGGCGCACTCGCATTTGGGTCCCACACACTTCCTACGGCGTCCTGCGGATTCCCACTTGAGTCCCGCACACTTTCTACGGCGTACTGCGCACTCCCAATTGGGTCCCGCACACATTCTTCGGAGTTTGGCGCACTTCCACTTGGATCCCGCACGCTTCCTACGACGTCCGGCGCACTCGCATTTGGGTCCCACACACTTCCTACGGCGTCCCGCGCACTCTACCTTGGGTCCCGCACACTTTTTACGGCGTTCTGCGCACTCCTACTTGGGCCCCGCATATTTTCTATGGCGTCCTGAGCACTCCCACTTGGGTCCCGCCCACTTTTCTACGGCGTCCGGCGCCCTCTACCTTGGGTCCCGCACATTTTCTATGGCGTCCTGAGCACTCCCACTTGGGTCCCGCACACTTTCTTCGGCGTCCGGCGCACTCGCATTTGGGTCCCACATACTTTATCTGGCGTCCGGCACACTCTCCTTGAGTCCCGCACACTTTCTACGGCGTCCTACGCACTTCCACTTGGGTCCCGCACACTTTCTACGGCGTCCTACGCACTTCCACTTGGGTCCCGCACACTTTCTGCGGCGTTCTACGCACTTCCACTTTGGTCCCGCACACTTTCTATGGCGTAAGGCGCACTCTACCTTGGGTCCCGCACACTTTTTACGGCGTTCTGCGCACTCCTACTTGGGTCCCGCATATTTTCTATGGCGTCCTGAGCACTCCCACTTAGGTCCCGCACACTTTCTACGGCGTCCTACGCACTTCCACTTGGGTCCCGCACACTTTCTTCGGCGTCCTGCGCACTCCCACTTGGGTCCCGCACACTTTCTACGGCGTCCGGCGCACTCTACCTTGGGTCCCGCCCACTTTCTACGGCGTCCGGCACACTCTCCTTGGGTACCGCACACTTTTTATGAGTCCTGCGCACTCCCACTTGTGTCCCGCACACTTTTTACGGCGTCCGGCGCACTGTACCTTGGGTCCCGCACACTATCTACGGCGTCCGGCACACTCGCATTTGGGTCCCACATACTTTCTCTGGCGTCCGGCGCACTGTTATTTGGGTCCAACACACTTTCTGCGGCGTTCTGGTCCTAAACATTTTCTACGGCGTCCGGCGCACTCGCATTTGTGTCCCACATACTTTCTCTGGCGTCCGGCGCACTGTTATTTGGGTCCCGCACACTATCTACGGCGTCCGGCGCACTCGCATTTGGGTCCCACATACTTTCTCTGGCGTCCGGCGCACTGTTATTTGGGTCCCGCACACTTTCTACGGCGTTCTGCGCGCTCTTGAGCCCGTAACCGTAAGGTCGCCCGTCTTGAAAGTCAAGCCGAATAAACGGTCAAACAAACACAGAGAAACGCACACATATCCATATATACATACACACACACGCACACACAAATTTACCAAAATATATATAGTAGGATGGTTTTCTTAGACTCCATATAAACACCTTGCTCTCTAGGGTGGTGTACTTCAAACATCCGGCTCGGAAGAGGACGCTGTGCGGGAGGGATGTTCTTGAGCGCGGCGGGTATTCGTTCCATGCGCACCATCGATAAGAAGGCGTCGCAGGGTGTGCTAAAGTGTCGGTTAACTATGCGAGACCGCAGTAGGAGTATGCAGGACGTCATGGAACGTGTGCAGGACCTTAGTAGGAGTGTGCAGGACATCATGGGACCTGTGCAGGACTCCAGTAGGGGTGTGTAGGACGTCATAGAATGTGTGCAGGACCTCAGTAGGAGTGTGCACGACATCATGGAACGTGTGCAAGACCTTAGTAGGAGTGTGCAGGACCCCAGTAGGGGTGTGCAGGACGTCGTAGAATGTGTGCAGGACCTCAGTAGGAGTGTGCAGGACATCAAGGAACTTGTACAGGACTTCTTCTTCTTCTTATCGGCCACATAGAGCTTCTCCTTATAGGTGTAAAAAGGCAGCCACATCGCACGGGTTCTTCCACATATCCATAACTGTTAGAGAAGTCGGCCTTGCAGGACATGAAAATAAATGAAATGAATCATGCCCTGGGTTGTGGCAGTCAGGACATTCGTCAGGGATCGACGAGTCGATCTTATGGACGAAGGCCTTGAGTTATGAGGAGTGTCCACATCGTAGACCTGCCAGGATGACGCGTGTACGTCTGGGTAGGCCCGATTCGCTGCCATCGATCGGGGGAGGCACGTCACCAAGTATTGGATTTAGGGGAGCACTGGAAAGGTATTCTCTGACGAATTGGGTGTGCTCCATTTGCAGTAATCTGACGCGATTGAGCTCCGACGTCGCCCAACGTTGACGATCCAAGACAGAGACTGCAGCATGAAGTGGCGAGCGAATATGTCGGAAATGGGGACCAGATGACAGTAATGGGAAATTAGGGTGTGTGGAATTCCTTATAATGCCAACATGGAAATGCTGCGACTGGAGTTGACAATGCTGCTTTACAGGTAGTAGAGAACACTCTTGATGTAGATGAGGTACCGGTGTGGATCTAGGGCATCCAGTGATCACGCGTAGAGCAGTGTTCTGTGCACGCTGAAGCTTGCTCCAAGAGGCTTCCGACAAAAGTCTTGACTAAATTGGGGCTCCATATTCCAGCACCGGCTGCACCATAGCCCTGTAGGTGGTTCTCAAAAGTTCCTTAGAGCTGCCCCATGAAGTGCCTGCCAGCGAACGTAGAATGTTGTTACGTGTGTTGGCAGCAGCAGCTCGAACACGTGTGTTTTCATGAAAACGTAGTGACGGGTCCAGGAATACACCGAGAAGTCGAGGGTGTTTTGATAAGGGCAGCATGTTTTCTTCCCAAAGAACCTTGGGATGCAGCTGTGTTCGGCAGTCGCTGTAGTGCACAAAGTAACGCTGGACTTGGTTGGAGAGACCTTTAGCTGCTTCGATTCCAGAAACTTAGCCAGACTGACGAGGTATTTCTTCATCTCAGCAGTGGCTCGATCGATGACAGGGTCAGTACAAATAATGGTGATGTCATCCGCATATAGACATAAGTGGATGTTTGATGATGGCTTCGGCACATCAGATAGATACAAAGAAAACAGGCTGGGAGATAAGACTCCTCCTTGTGGAACGCCTGCCTTCAGGGGCACAGACTTCGATAAGTGTCCATCAAATTTCACACAAATGGAACGATTTTTGACAAAGTTATCTGTCCATCTTTTGCACCAGTTAGGAATAGTAGAGTCCAGGATCGATTTGGACAGCAGTGGGATACTGACGTTATCGAAGGCAGCGATTAAGTCAACCGCCACGACTATACTTCTACCAGCTGGAGGTTTCATGTTGAAGCCAGCAATTATGTGTTCTGTGATGGACGTGAGTACCGTGATGGTAGAGTGGGCCTTCTTGAAGCCATGTTGATGCACGTTATGACGTAATGCTTCTTGGAGGTGCGGGTTGATGAATTTCTCAGCTAACTTAGCAATAGGGAACAAAAGGGAGATGGGTCGATGCGAAGTTGCTTGATCTTCTGGTTTGCCAGGGTTGAGGATTGGCAGAACAATTGCTTGCTTCCATCTAGCGGGAATGACACCTGTGCTGAATGACGAGTAGACTAGATCACAAAGTAAATCAAGGAACTGCTCCGGCAAGTGCTTGAGATGGACGGCTGACACTCCATCGGGTCCTTCGGCTCTCGAGCTCTTCATGGACTTGATGAGGGAAGACATCTCAGAGGCAGTTATGGCAGGTACGTCTTGTCGGCTGAGCTTCCTTATAGACCGGAGAGTGAGCCTGTTGGATCGATCACGGCGGGACGTCGCTGAAGCAAAGTGTTTTCCAAGTCGACATGCAGCCTTAAAGCCGGACTCAAATTTCCCCGAAGGAAACTCAAGGATGTTGCGGTCCGCTGCCAATTTCTTCCCAGACAACCGCTTAAGAATGCTCCAGGTCTTCTTTGCATCAGTTGAGAAATTCAAAGATTCAGTGAACTCCATCCACCGCGTCCGCTTGTAATCATTAAGCCTTTTGGTAATCTCATCCGATAGTTGTTGAATACTGGGATCCGCAGGATCAGCTCGGCGCTTCTCGTCCCGTAATTCGATCAGCTCCAGAACATCCTTGGGAACGTTAGGATGAAACATTCTCACATGCCCTGTAGGGATGGCGACTCTGGAGGCGCTGCATATGGCGTCAACGATGAATTTGTCCTTTTCGTGAACGGAGCCGGTTAGCGGATAGTAGGCTACCCGACTGAGTAACACCTCCTTAAACTGGTCCCAGTTAGCCTTACGATAGTTGGCATACAGTTTGCTACGAGAGCCAAAGAAAGGTGCAAGATGACTATTGAGAGACAAATCCAATGAAGCGCATATGGGTACATGATCGCTGGCCATAGCTATAGCAGTAGACCAATTACAGGAAACAGCAAGAGAAGATTATACAAAAGTGACATCCGGAGAGGACGGCCTGCCCGTGGAAGGAAGGCGGGTGGGGGCGTCCTCGTTAATAGCAACAAGATCACAATCCTCAGCGAAAAGCTCAAGTAGTTCACCTCTGTCATCAGGATCTAGAGAGGAGAACCAGGATGAAGAGTGAGCATTAAAATCGCCAGCCATTACAACAGAAGATGAAGGGAGGGCAGAGCGTACAGAATGTAAAAATGGAGTGGGGTCAAACGAATTAGGACATGAGGAGGAAGGGGGAATATAAATATTAACAATATCCATGGGGCAACTTTGCAATACAACATGAACACCGATACATTATACAACATTATCATTAGGAATAGGAATAAGGTGGGAGGGTATGGTGGATTTTACAAATGTGGAAACGCCACCACCATGGGATGTGCGGGGAAGGTGGTACGACGTATAACCGGGGAGGCGGGGTAGGGATAATGTTGGGCTAAGTTTTGTCTCCTGAAGGAGGATGACATCTGGATGAAAGCGTTCAATGTACAATGTGAGTTCAGCAAGTTTGGCACGCAGGCCATTGATGTTAGGTTGAAAAATGTCTAGACTATGAATAGGAACACTAGGGGGACAGTTAGAGCAAGATATATAACAGTAAGCATCAGTATAGTCATTATAGCTGGTTAACCCCGAACATTTGAGATGTACCCAGCCGAGGCAACCACCGCACTGAACGGTTGCATGTTGAGCAGATAATCCACAGTGAAGACAGGGATAACGTGGAGTCTTGCTTCTCGGTCCCAGGTTCCACTCAATGCCAGCTCGTAACAACAGAATACGAAGGAGTGCAGCAGCCAGCCATTTGCACTCCCACACAGAAAAAACTCCTCATGGAGTTGTTGATGCCCGTTTGATGAGTCTCCTTGGTCTTGGTAGTCACTCCACAGATCCACCACGCGTAGGTTGAGTATCTCGGATCCTGTGCAGGACTCCGGTAAGTGTGTGCAGGACGTCGTAGAATGTGAGCAGGACCTCAGTAGGAGTGTGCAGGAGATCATGGAACCTGTGCAGGACCCTAGTAGGGGTGTGCAGGACGTCGTAGAATGTGTGCAGTACCTCAGTAGAAGTGTGCAGTACCTTGGTAGGAGTGTGCAGGACATCATGGAACGTGTGCAGGATCCCAATAGAGGGGTGCAGGACATCATGGCACGTGTGTAGGAACCCAGTAGGGATGAGCACGACGTCATGGATTGTGTACAGAACATCAGTAAAAGTGTGCAGGACATCATGGAACGTGTGCAGGACCCTAGTAGGGATGTGCAAGACATCATGGAATGTGTGGAGGACCTCAGCAGGGGTGTGCAGGACATAATAAAACGTGTGCAGGACCCCAGTAGGGATGAGCAGGACGTCATAGACTGTGTGTAGGACTCTAGTAAATGTGTGCAGAACATCAAGGGACGTTCGCATGACCTCAGTTTAATGTTCAGGACACCGTATGCAAGCCATGCCTCCGAATCAACAAAAATGATAGGAAAGTGCGCCAGAGCAGGGCTACCGTAATCTCACTCGAATTGGCTCTAAAATTTTCTGAGTTCTAACTCCGAATTCGCTACATCTTCACCACCGGTGGTGCTGTTTTCCTGCTTTGTAGTCCAGGCAGATCCTCAACTGCTGACCTCTGGAGAAGGACGGTGTGTGAATGAAGACAGACCGCTCTTCACTTCTTTTATACTTTACCCTTGATCAATTGGGTATCATCAAATTTGTTTACGAGAGCCGAATAACATCATTCCTAAGATTACGGTAGTCCTCTTCTGGCGCACTTACAGGCCATAAAACGGCCAATGTCTCACCGTTGAGTGGGTACCACGCGCTGCGTGACCGCACGTGCTTCGGAAGCAGACGAGTTTTGGGCGGCGCGCGGCGGCCGGAACGTCGCGCGGCGGCAAAACCCGTCTGCTTCCGACGCGCGTGCGGTCGCGCAGCGCGTGGTACGCAGTCGACGGTGAGACATTGGCCGTTTTATGGCCTGTAACTATCGTTCTTGTTCCGAATCAGACATATGGGCCGGCGCAGACGAGTTACATCAGCATGAACCGGTGAAGTTTGGCTAGAGCTGCTGACCCTGGGTTTATCCTAGACGTGGTGGGCCCACCCATGATTTACTCATAGAAATGATGAAAAACTCTGATAAAAGATGCCTGATACTGCACTGCACTAACAATCATTGTTTTTATAAGAGCTCTATGGAAATACTTTGGCTGGTACCCTTACCAATTGGCGGCTCATTTCATTTCTGTCTTGAATGGTGGGTGGCTCCCCCCCCCCCGTTTAGGATAGTGCCTAGACCCTGTACAAATGGGTCATTTCAAAACTCATTTCTTCATTTTTTAGACTTTCAAATTCAAAAAGTATGTGCCTTGTATCCTATTTGTAGAAAGCCGCGTTGCAACTATTATCTTGCAGTCTTAGCAGCGGAGCGGCTGTTTCTTCATTTCTACCACTATGCATTCGAAAAAAAAACAACTTGACTTTTAGAGCTTGACGATATTGTAAAAGGGAAACCCTTGGAAAAAGTTGTGAAATTTCTGAAAGTTCGGCTCCGCAAAAAAGGTTAAGGATTTGGCGTTGCGCTAAAATGTCGTGAAATTGTTCCATTAGATTTGGCTATCAAACTGATTTCCTAAATGTAGTGAAATTGTTGCAAACGGATTTGGCATTAGCTCTATCAATTATCACAGTCAAATCACGCTTCAGAAGGGGTTTTTCTTGGAGCGCATATTGAATCAAATGGAACAAGAATAACTCTAGCACCAAAAAAGGTTTAAATACAATGTGAACCGTGAAAGCGTTGAGGACACGGAGACGTAGCGTCAGTAGCTAATAAATTGCGTTAGATTTCGTTTTCATGATTTTTATCTAATCTGTGCGGGAAGGTCTGGTACCTTAGTGGGAGCTACACTGAAAAGGCAGAATAACATTCGAAAACCTTATTTCTAGCCCATAAGGTCACGTTTCGTTCAGCATTGTTGGCCGAAGATTATTGTTTCCTTTCTGTCTTCATTCGCTCGCCAGAGGACCTTCTGACGCGTGATTTGACTCTGATAACTCATAGAGCTCCTGCCAAATCCGTTTGCAACAATTTCACTACATTTAGGAAATCAGTTTGATAGCCAAATCTAATGGAACAATTTCACGACATTTTAGAGCAACGCCAAATCCTTAACCTTTTTTGCGGAGCCCAACTTTCAGAAATTGCTTTATTAGATTTGACTATCAAACTGATTTCCTGAATGTAGTGAATTTGTTGAATCGATTTGGCTGTTGTTGGTATATGAAGATAACCCTATCATTGAATGTAGTGAAATTGTTGCAAATGCATTTGGCAGGAGCTCTATGAATTATCAGTCAAATCACGCGTCAGAAGGTCCTCTGGCGAGCGAACGAAGACAAAAAGAAAAAAAAATTCTCAGCCAACAATGGCTTAATCCTCACAGACGCCTCGGTCATCGGGACTCGCGTAAAATAAAATGCGTGTGGTGTAGGCGCCCACAACACTTGCGCCTTTACGCGCAAATCGCTAAGTCACCGACTCACCGTTTCTCGGATTTACGTTCGTTAGAGTCCGAATTAAGATCAGAACGAGCTTTGCGGCCAGTTTTTCTTACAGAAGATCGTTTTAAATACGAAAACCAGTTGTCTTGTAAATACACTCAAGTAATACAACTGGAATAGTTTATTCTTCTTGTGGAACAGAATCCACTTATCATATATTCACTTGTGATGTATTCTTTATACTTTATAAAGTCATTTTTGCAAATGATGATGACCAACGTGGGATATATAGCCTTTAGAGGCACAAAGCTGAGAAACTCATGTGATCTTGTGGACAATAACACTGTGATAAGGAATTTATGATACGAAACCGATGTACTGTCATTTGCGTTAGAGGGTTAAGAACATATGCTGAATTATTTACTTCCTTCCTCGTCTGTGTGAGCTCCCCCACAGTGCCTGGCGAGGTCAGAGTAATGATGGAACGTTTCCCGACATTCAGGGCAGACAACATTCAAGACTGCATCATTGACTTAATGATCATGCTAAACCCATTGATGATAAAAAGTGGAATATATACGTTTCTTCAACGCTTACTTTGCCCCGTATTGATATATAATAGTTGAACGCTGAACCGAAAATCCGTACAAGTCCAAAACGCTATCAGTCTGCAGAAGGTTCGGAAAATGTGTCTTCACCCAAACTTTGCTTAGGGGGGTGTTTCGGGCGCTAAACACTATTATAAGATCCGTTTCCGTATTTTCGTAAAAGTAATGCGCTTTTGGAGGATAGAATATGCACTAAAATCAGAAAAAACGCCTTGTGCAAGAGGAAAACGCCTTCACTCTGTGCAAAGTTCGGAAAACATGCTCTCACCAGAACTTTGATCAGGCGGTTATTCTGGGCGCTGAACACGATTAAGAGGTCCGATTCCAGATTTTCCAAAGACTAAAATGCGTTTCGGAACGTCCAGCAGGTGCGGAACTCTGGCGAAAAACGACTACACGAATTCTTAACTGGTTCATACGTCTAAAGAAGGATGCTTTCACGCTCCACTTTTGATACCCCTTGGCTTTGTAACTGTGGAACTTGCAGTAATCGGAATGTTTCAGGGAGAGAGTTTTTTGCAATTTTGTCATTTCCAAGTGGGGTTAAGAATCTGATGATTGAAAGAACACACTTGGAGACTCCCAAACAGCTTAGAACTTGGCGGACTTCCTCTGATTACCTAGTCAAATAAACAGCTGTGGGGGCTAACCCTGTGGTTTGAATGTTTGCCGAAATTTTGCCGTTTTAGGCAAAATTTTCGGCAAACGGCAACGGCAAACCCCAAAAATGGCCGGCGAACGGCAATTGCCGCAATTTGCTGAATAACCAAAGCAGAGGCACAGATTTAGACGGTGGCATCCTGCTCCCCTGCCATCAACAATGGAGACTGGACAATTAAGTGTTGAATACATAGGATGCCAAACGCGGCTATATTAGATAAGCGGAACGGTTGCAGAAAAAAAAGGATTTTAGGCCCCGATCAGAGTTGGTGCTATTTGCATCTATGACCCACCGACTCCCCCCAACACCCACCCGGTCGATACGGTATATTTAAAATGATGGAGTGAGGTTGAGAAAATCACTCGGTGTATCCAACTAGATATGACGATGATTGCGTGGCCAACAGGACTGCACCTGTTCAGAGAAATAGTGAAGGAGAGCATAGTGAAGAAACAGAGGTAGCAGTAAGGCTAGCTTTCTAGTGATACGCAATGTTTTATCATTGGTCCGCTCACCCGGTGGTTTTCTCATCCGCTGTCATCCACGTATAGCATGGATAGCGACCGCGTCGGATACACCGAGTGATTTTCTCAACCTCACTCCATCATTTTAAACATACGTATCGACCGGGTGGGTGTTGGGGGGTGCGGGGGGGGGATACACCGAGTGATTTTTGCATCCCATTTCCAATGCATTCTGTGTGTATCGACCGGGCTGGAGACGTCGGCTCATCCAACTATGACCGGGGCCTTACGGAGGGCAGTGCGGATCGAGGTTCTGAGGAAAACTGGAAATCGAGCAGCAGACTCGTGGTGAGCTTGTTTAGGAACTTCCTGGAGAACTCGCCTGGTGCCTTATGCCTCATTCATAGTTTGCCGGCCGACGTCGGACGACTCTTTGTCGAATTTGATAAGTTAAGATAGATAAGATGGGTAGGGTAGGGTAGATAGATATTACACATTCGATAGCGAGCCGTCCGACGTCGGTCGGGCAAGTGTGAAAGAGGCTTTAGAGTACCAGGTTATTTTTGCAGTGGCCTACCGCGCTCTTGTAATCTCCAAGTACCGAGCGGTACACATTGCCAAGGTTGCATAAAGTGGTGATACTAATTGCATTGCTACATCGCCGACCGCTCCTATGTTTATGCTAACTAGGTAAACTCTCGAGTGAATACTGAAAATTATTGTTTTTGTTATGAATTACACATAGATACACCGCTCGGTATTTCTCACTGAGTCCACATTCATACGAAAATCTGAAAGAAAACTCTGGGTGATCATGATTGAAAAGGAATTATAGACGATGTTTCAATCATGGTTCAAGAAACCAAGCTCTCTCCATCCCCTACCCATCCTCATCCTAATATCCCGGGCTACACTGCCTTCCATGCTCCAAGGTCAGCTCTTGGCGGAGGAGTTTCAACCTTTGTTTTATCCTCTCTCCCGTCCCACCTCATACCAAACACCCCCACGGATGGTACTCTCGAAGTACACCTTTTAATCCATCTCCCTTAAAACTCCCTTTCTCTGTTCAACATCTATATTTCCTACCACCTCATGCCCTCCTCCTACAATCCCATTCCTCTTCTCAAACAACTCAACGATTATTCCCTCTCATCATCAGTTGTTTTCGCGGGCGACTTTAATGCCCACACCTTCTGCTCGTCCCTTTGGTTCTGATGCTAGAGGAGAAGAAGTCGAAGAATGGGCTGAGGAGTGCGATCTGGTCATCCTAAACGATGATCAGCCCACTCGTCTCCCTGCCAACGGCCGATCTTCTAGCCCAGACATAACTCTTGTCTCTTCCAGCCTTTCCCACGCTTGCTCATGGTCTACCTCAACAACATTGTCTAGTGATCATGTTTCCCGTCTTTGAGCACATCGATCTCTCAAACTCTCTTGCTCCTTATTCTGGTGTTCGTCAACGTTCTTATCTCAATTTAGGCCAAGCAGACTGGTGCCTGTTCAGTGAGGTTGCGCTACGCCTAGCGGCTGATTACCCGTGGAATGGCAATGTGCACCAGAAGGAGCATCACTTATCTGATGCAATTCGCAGGGCCATGAAGGCGGCTATTCCTGTTGGCCGAGTTAAGACGTTCTATCCAAACGTCACCAGAGAAATTCTTCAGAAAATCAGAACTAGAGATGCCAGAAGAGCAGTTGACCATCTAGACCCTGTCGTCACTCAGCTGGATGGTGAGATCAGAAAGATCTCGACCAGCACAAGAAAGAACAGTGGAAAAATTCACAGAACAGTTGAATTTCAAGACGGACAGTCGAGCTACTTGGAAGGTGCTTCAGGAAGCTATCGGGAAAGAGCTTGCCAGCCACCATCTCCACTATTGAATTCGGTAATAACGTTTTCCAAGTCAGGAAAGAAGCCGCCTACTCTCGGTAAGAGTTTCTTCGTCACGAGTACAAGGCGAGGTCCGCAAAATAGAGTGACAGTAAGAGAGCTGTGCCGCCTCCTGCCTCATGAGCACGGCCGAAGCGTACACTGTGGCGCAAGTAGAGAAGATTATAGCGACATGCGGAACCCAAAGCTGTCGGTCCGGACGGCATTTGTCCTGCTGTACTGAAGAAACTCCCAACTGAGATCCTTCCGCTCATCGTTGATATGATTAATACTTCGTTCAGCTCTTGCACTATTCCGCAAAACTGGAAGACAGCCAACGTCATCCCGTTGCCGAAGCCTGGCAAACCTCAGTCTTCAGTAAAGGGATATCGTCCTATTAGCTTGATGTCACCTTTCGCCAAGGTGGCCGAAAAGCTCATTGTCAAGGATCTAGCGGAGCACAACGAGAAGCAGTTGTTTCAACATGGGTTCAGAAGGCTTCATTCCACAACTACGGCGTTGCTAGAAATTACCAGCTATGCTATCGACGGGTTCAACTTTAACAAGCCATTGAGAACTGTAGCTGTTGCGTTGGATCTCACCAAGGCATTTGATACGGTTAACCTTGGAGTCCTGTCAAGCAACATACTGGAGTCGTCAATACCATCTTGGCAGAAGCGCTGGATATCGGCCTTTATTAAAGGTCGGCGGGCAAGAGTCATGTTTCAGAACCATGTCTCCAACAGTATTCCTTTGGCAGCTGGAGTCCCTCAGGGCGGGGTTCTATCGCCAGCCCTCTTCAGTCTGTATCTCGAAGATATGCCTGAGCCTCCACAGGACATCAAGGTCGTCGCGTATGCTGATGACATAACAATCATGTGTCGAGATCGGGACTTACAGGTGGCCGCCAATAAGATCAACGAGTACCTGATCACACTGAAGAGCTTTTTCGACCGCAAGATGCTAAGGATCTCTGCAGCCAAGTTGTCAGTGTCCGTTCTCACGACGGACCCATCCGAGCACAGCGCTCATCCGGATGTCGTGTGGGATGGAGACCGATTGCCTGCTGCTCGCTTTCCAAAGCTGCTCGGTCTTGTGCTCGATCCTTCACTCAAGTTTCATAAGAATACCGAGCAGAAGCAGGCAGTCGTTAAGGCTAAGCTCAACGTTCTCAGGGCCCTGGGCGGCACTTCGTGGGGTAGCAGCAAGGAGACTATACTCACAACGTATAAGGCAATTCTTCAGCCCGCCCTGGAGTACGCCGCGCCGGTTTGGCAGCATCTCGTCTCAGAATCCTCCTGGGCAAAGATGCAACGAGTACAAAATGCTGCTCTCCGTTTCGCCACCGGATGTGCAAGGAGTTCTCCAATCGAGCACCTGCATGCTGAGACCCGTCTATTACCAGTGAAGGAGCACTGTCAGCTCCAGGCCCAGCAACTCCGCATTAACATTATAAAGCAACCAAATCACCCGTCGTGGAGAGTGCTAAACCCCGTGAGAGAGAAGTATAAGAAAGCCATTCGCCGATGCTCCAAACAAAGTCAATTTGCAAAGATGGCACGACTCACAGCAAGAACGACTCCGGCTTTTGCGCGAGGAGCACACCGAATTCGTACGGTGTCATCTTATCAAGGCGGCCATAAATCCTATACTAGGAGATATACCGCCCCCCATCTGCACCTCAGAGTCTCAACTCGGAAGAAGGGCGAGATGCACGCTCGCATCATTACGCTGTGGTCACTCTACAATGCTAATGTCTTATGTCAGCAAGATTGACAGCAGCAAATCTGATGTGTCCGGACTGCGGTACCGTCGGCCATGATACGGCACATTTATTTAACTGTCCGGAGAGACCTACCACGCTGACACCAATGGACCTATGGACGAATCCACTACTGGTCGCCCAGTTCCTCCGCCTATGACAAAACCCTCTATGTGGCTGCAAAGAAGAAGAAGAAGAAGATGTTTCAATTTTTTACGCCTTTTTACGATTTACGTTCCAGAAGTAGAACAGTTGTGAAGGGTGGAATGGTATAAGATGTCTGTTATCAATGAAAAAGGCCCAGTACGAACTGAAAACTCAAAAAGCTGGCGCATTATTCCCGGAAACCCACAGAAAACTTTTGTGCTGGAAAGAAATGATGGGAACGGTAGCTAAGCAAACAGGGAAAATTAGCTTCGTAATGTAAAGAGAAGAGTTACGGAGAAAATCTCCTTTCTATAAATACGGAACTTCTATTCAAAGGAGTTATTTTGTCGTAGTCATATACGTATGATAATGCACTGTATCGTATTCATCGCGTTATTAAAGCTTTATCCATGCTTTGAAAAAAATCTGTTTTTTTTTTATTTGCGCGTAAAGGCGCGTGTGTAGTATGCACCTACACCATACGCATTTTATTTTACGCGTGAGTCCCGATGACCGAGGCGTCTGCGAGGATTAAGCCGCCAACAATGCTGAACGAAACGTGGCCTTACGGGCTAGAAATAGGGTTTTCGAATGTTATTCTGCCTTTTCAGTGTAGCTCCCACTATGGTACCAGACCTTCCCTCACCGAATAGATAAAAATCATGAAAACGAAATCTTATACAATTTATTCGCTACTAACGCTATCTCTTCATGTCCTCAACGCTTTCACGGCTCACATTGTATGGAAATGTTTTTGTTGCTAGACTTATTCTTGTACTCATTCTCTGGCAAAAACTCGTCTGCGACCCCGTAAGAGATTCGGGAAATTTTGGGGCGGAGGGTCGCCGATTTGGAGAATCAGTAGGCGGAGCTCGGAATCGGAGGTGGCGTTAGTCAATACGTGTTGGGTAGCGTGCTCAGTGCCTCCAGACGACGGCACCGACGTAACGTTCAAGCCAAAAGCAAACGAGCGGTACATACGAGCCGTCTCGGGGTGGGGCTAGACCGATTCATTCAATTGTCAAGTGTGCACTCCTCGGGCTCTGCCTTCGGGTTGAGTGGAATGCGAGTGCTTGCACTTGGCTGCTCCTGCACCGACATGGGTTCTCTATCCTGGGAGCAGGCAAGAGGCGGAGCATACGTAGAATTGATTGACTTTGATAGCACAGAAAGTGCAGACTTGGCTAGGGTCCAGGTGAGTGTATAGCGGTTGGCATAGGAGTAGGAGGGGCGCACGTGGCGTGTATGGCGTTATCGATTTTGTCTCGTGGTTTAGCATCCCGTTCGGTGACCCGTTTCGCAAAGCGGGGAGCATTGCGTTCGCCGTCGGAGGGTTGCCTCGTCCCTTCTGTGACGTCATCAGTCGTTTAGCATCCCGTTCACTCAACCGTTCTTGACGGCGTTCGTATGTGTTGTTTTCGATCAGCGGGATGCTCAACGCCTTCGCTAAAGAAGGCTGTCAGAGTTTGATTCAATATGTGCTCCAAGAAAAACCCCTTCTGGCGCGTGATTTGAATGTGATAATTCATAAAGCTACTGCCAAATCCGTCTGCAACAATTTCACTACCTTCAATGATAAGGTTATCTTCATATACCAACAACAGCCATATCGATACAACAATTTCACTACATTCAGGAAATCAGTTTGATAGTCAAATCTAATAAAACAATTTCATGACATTTTAGAACAATGCCTAATCCTTGACCTTTTCTGCGGAGCCCAACCTTCATAAATTTCACAACTTTTTCCAGGGGTTTCCTTTCTACAATATCGTCAAGCTTTATAAGTCAAGTTGTTTTTTTTTTCGAAAACATAGTGGTAGAAATGAAGAAACAGCCGCTCCGCTGCCAAAACTGCAAGATAATAGTTGCAACGCGGCTTCCTTCAAGTAAGATACAAGGCATATACTTTTTGAATTTAAAAGTCGAAGAAATGAGTTTTTAAATGACCCAATTGTACAGGGTCTAGGCACGATCCTAGACGGGGGGGGCACCCACCATTCAAGACAGAAATGAAATGAACCGCCAGTTGGTAAGGCTACCAGCCGAAGTATTTCCATAGAGCTCTTATAAAAACAATGATTGATAGCGCAGTATCAGGCATCTTTTATCAGAGTTTTTCATCATTTCTATGAGTAAATCTTCTCAGGCACGGAATGGGCTTCTCGCGCTCAGGGTCGGGCGCTATCCTGCGAGGCTTCTCAGACCCGGCGAGAGCGTAGGAGGTGGAGAGGGAGCCCCGCTTGGCGCGAGCGGTTGCGGCGCGAAACCGCCTTGCTGGTGAGCCCTTCTTGCCCCTGCTGGTCACCCCTCGCTTCGTTACGGGTTGCTGAAACGATGCCCATTATTCGTCCCAGCCTACTGCGCGCCAGCCTGCGGCGCGTGTCGACACATCTCACTGGGCGCGACAGCAGCTCCACACATCTGACTCGAGGAGCCTTGAATTATGATTAGAGTGTGGGCCTAGGTGTTAGGGCTTCCGACCCAAGCATTTCCAGCAATCAATTTGGTGGTAAACAGGAACTAGACAACTCTATTATGCCGGACTGTATTTCTTTCATTTTATTTATGTAGCACCGGCGATGGTTTTAGAAATGCATCCGGATCTTGAAGACAGATTTCAGTTACCGGAACACTGGAGCCATGTCTCAATTGGGGGAAATCTCGATTAGCTGGGCACTTCGGCACAGTATATGAGACTCCTTTGCACTCATGTGCAAGTCCTCTTGTTAATGGAACATTGAATATCATTTCTATTTTCGACTTATACATCAGTCTATTCTTCTCAAGTTGATGTTTGCGCCATGTATAAATTAGCGTATTTGATCCAAAAAAGCTTAATTATGGCTCGAATCGTTGTGGAGGCTGACGCCATGCACAAACTTTTGAAGGTACTCAATAGGAAATGACAACGTTGGACAGGTCAGCAACGCTGTTTCCAGCAAAAATAATATCATTTATAGTCTACAGAAATGGAAGTAGGACCTGGTGAGGTTGCGGATTCTTCTTAACATACTGTAGCCTGATAGTCTTATCAATCATTTTTTCGAAATAACTAAGATTCGTCGGTGAGTTTCGGCTTCCGCTCTCACATTTTCACCTGTTTTGATTGCTTCCAAAGATGTGGTCGTATCGGTGAACACACAGACTCACCCATCTATCAAAGCTGTTCCGGAAAAATGAGCGATACCACTAACAAACTACCGTATGTTAGGACGGGTCCGCAACCTCACCAGGTCCTACTAATATTGCTGTAGACTATATTATTCAAATAACCCATTACATGTTCGGTCGAAAATAATATTGCGACCACTAGAATTCAAGGTGTGAAATATTATGAATTCCTCCAAAACATAACGGAGAAGACTATTTCTAATGTTACTTATAGGAGGTATTGTTTCGAAATTCTTGACATAACCTCCTGATCATCGGCTAAATAGTGTTTGCTCCAAATATTTGAAATTTCCTCATTTCCGTCTTTCAAGTGGTAATTATGGTGCAAAACTCGTTCGGGTGGTGGGGGCACTCGGAATCCAAGTGAGAAATGGATGACTTTGCTTTTAGAAATCGATCTCATTTCATGAAATTTCTAGGAAATTACGGGTGATAACGTTATCAAACCTCTGATAACGAAAGAAAATTTCATTTTCATGCATGAATATTTTCATTTCTAAGGGTAAATCTTGAGTGATTGTGCCATGGTAGTATTTCTCCGCTACTCAGAAGTTTCAACCCTAGTTACATGTTTTCCTCAGTAACATACATTGAAGGGCACAACTAACTTACTTAAAGGCAGTGTTCACGATAAATTGTGGATGTTCAGTTTCTCAAAGATTATGATAGGTCAAGAGCTTACTGTGGCAGCAGCGTCAGGAAAACTGCAGAAAAAGACGAGAAGTTACTTTACCATTGCTGACCGGCCGTTTGCGTGCCCTTCAATGTATGTTACTGAGGAAAACATGTAACTAGGGTTGACACTTCTGAGCAATCGTCACCTCGCAAACAAAGAGACCGGCTTAGTTGAATAATTTGGCGTTCATGAGTGCGACCCAATGAGAAATGGCGCGCGCGACGAGATAACCGCCGCGTTTGGCATGTCTTGCCGCGCGCGCGGCAGTTTTCGCCGCGCAGTAGGCTGGGACGGATAATCAGGATCTGCTGAAACCCCTTCCATTTCCAGTGGTTTCCACTAATTATTGTAGTTTAGAACTACTATTACATAGTATTTTGGGAAACCACTGCATACTAGCATCGTTTAATCTTGCCGTCTTGCCTCGAAATGAAACCTAAGGCTAAATGTCTGTTTCTTTATGCGATAAACATAAAAAGTTTACTCTTTATGATAGGAATTCACGCACATTACTCATAGACACAACAGAATAACAGAAAAACCATGGAATAGAACAATGTACCTATTTTCAATAGACATCGCTTTAGATTTTGAAAACACGGGAAACAATTAATCAAAAATAAAATAACAGGAACGAAATATTCGAAAAAATTGGAAATGAATATTTCAGCAATCGACAATCCTTTCGAAATACAATAAAATATAAGATCATTTGATAGGAATAACAGGAACAGCAACAGTTTACAAACACTTTAACAATAACATAACCATAACAATAATAACAAACGGTTGACAGAATACAACTACTCGTCGAGACCCCGTTTTTTAGGCTTTGGTTTGAATATGACAACAAATTACCACGTTTTCTTGACTTTTTCTGGACTCGCTATTATTTTCGTCCACATAAATCCCTACAAAATAGCAGTGATTGAGTTTCCCTCCATAAAAAAACAAGCCCAAGTCAACTGTCACCCAGTCGATGTACATAGTTCATTGCCACTCTCATTTCACGATTATTTGCGTGTTTCACTGCTCTTTTTGAATTTTGAAGGCGCGTTCAGCTTATTGTGCTCGCAGTCAGATTTCCCCAAGACCACTAGCACTCTCATATCCAATAGATTTTTATGCACACTGACAAATAACCAATAATATTGCTGATTTTAGAAGCTTTCCCACCTACTTCGCAGCATTTACAGCCCATCCTCAGGGAAATGAGAGTACGAGAATGACAAGCTGACGCACTCGGAAGCAAAAAAATTAAGAGCAGTGAAATGGGCGTGGAAAACATGCGGCTTTTCATGCGGCTAAGCGTAGCAATGATATCTGACACACGAAATCAGGAGTTGGTAGAGCTGATGACGCCGATTATTTAGGGGCACCGCTGCCTACTCCGTGATAACAAAAGGGCTGCAATAGCTCGGCCGCACAGTTGAAATGAGTCATAGGAGTGGGAGAATACAATGAAACTGAAACTCATTCAACTCTATACTACGAAAACCTACTAAGCAAGATTGAAACTTTCTAAATAAAAAATGGCATAACATTAACAATGTCTAAAATGTGGGTGGGAAGAATACACTAACGTTGATGATTATGACGCATCACTTCAGGACTCATGGTCTCGTCACAGCGGGTCCAGGACTCACGGTGTCGTCACATGGGTTGTCTCCAGACGCGTTCTCTTCGCTCGATGCTATAATAGATGTGAATGCTGGAGTAAATGAAAGCAACAGATAAATAACATCGGAAACTTACATCAGCCGGAAGCCACTGGAATACGTCATCCACCACCGTATGCTTAAACGAGCGTGTCCTGGCTGGGAAATGTACCTGATACAACAGTCCTACCATCCAAGAGTTACATTCTAAAACAAAATAAACTCACAGCGCTTTCTGTAGTGTCCTGAATACGCGCGGCTTCCACCATCCGCGATCATCGGCCATTTTCCTTAGAGCTGCCAGACGCTCTTCATCAGATCGATCGAGGAACACGAAGAAGCTATGAAACATGTACAGTTACAATGTAAAACATTGTGTCGCTATACGTGCTGTACTTATCTGAGCCAAATTCCGGTCCGCAACTGCGTCTCGACACGCTTTGCGGCCTCATGCGCTGGAGTCAGTCGGGTTTCCAGCGCCAAAGCCGACTCGATATGGCTGTTTTATACAGTTTTCTCTAATTTTGTTTAGTTTCCAGTTTCTGAAACCCTCCCAGAGTCAACAGATCGGTGGCTGCTGCGCTGGAAACTCTTCCGACTCGAATGTGCGCGGCCGCAAAGCGTGTCGAGACGCAACTGCGAACCGGAATTCGGCCCAGATAAGCACAGTAGTTTCAACAACGTTAACCTCCTAATTGGGAGCTTCGTTCCCCACGCATTGCTCAGGTCTTCGTGCCCGAAACCCAAAGCATTAAGTGTGAAATCTAGAAAATTGATAAAATTACGCGCAAACCAAAACTAAAATTGTAAAAAATAGGCCGGCAAAGCTTACCAGTCTTAGCGTTCTCGATGTCTAAGGGAAGACTCCTGATAGCTGTTCGTCCTTTCGCGTGGTAAACGCGCACAGCGTACTGCTGCACTGCCTCTCGAGGTTCGGTGAGCTGAAAAGAAAAGCATAGCGTTCAAGTAAAGTCCATCTAGTTTCATCCACCTGTACAGAATAGAAATCACTCCTGTTGGAAAATGAAGCGGAACAATGCCGCTAGATTCTGGAGAGAGTTATGGTCAGCACGAGGATGCCACAGTTGCACGGCTTCTTTCAAAGTAAACGGGACGATACAGGCCTGAAATGCGCCCTTTAGTGCATTCACACACCACGCGTTTTGATTTACGGCCAAATCGGAATACGGTGCTCAAACAATTTTTCTGTTTTGATCGTGTAGAGGAGATAGAGTAGAGTTGAATCGAAAAAATCAACAACAGATGAACCCCCGTCGCAAAAAAAAACAGATTTGCAGAATAATTTATTTGAGACTATATATTATTCTTAGCAGTAGAAAGGAATACTACAAGACCAGCAAATCCTATCACGGAAAGGAGTGAGTTGAAAATAGGTGTCAGTTGAAATATACAACCTTCAGGTGAGATTTGGCTCATTCAAGTTGAAAAAATCGGTGAGAGAATTCAGTTTTAAGAACCACACGCGGAGACAACCGGTTGAGGAAACGGAAAAGTGAAAATTAAACAGAATTTAGGCTGAAAATCGCTTCCAGCAATTCGTTCTCATTGCAGCGCGAAAGTTGCTTTGGAGCGCAGTTGCGAATCCGAGCGCGTGTTCGATTCCGTGCCACTTACGCTGCCTATCGTTTTCCATCTCCCGCTCGACTGCCGACTGATCCAAAATTCTCCAATTCCGGGCGGGAGACGCGCATTCCGTG
Organism: Aplectana chamaeleonis; assembly: GCA_029168955.1. Classification (NCBI taxonomy): domain Eukaryota; kingdom Metazoa; phylum Nematoda; class Chromadorea; order Rhabditida; family Cosmocercidae; genus Aplectana; species Aplectana chamaeleonis. Next base: position 195,187 of record JAPDOI010000085.1, on the reverse strand, counting down.
CCTGAGCTTGGGTGGCCCCACCACGTCTAGGATAGACCCAGGGTCAGCGGCTCTAGCCAAATTTCACCGGTTCATGCTGATGTGGCTCGTCTGCGTCGGCCCATATGTCTGATTCGGAACAAGAACGATAGTTAAAGGCAGTGTTCACGATAAAAATGTGTTTCAGTTCCCACTAGGAGTGGGTAGTGGAGGGGCACACTGTACCGTTGTCGTCGAAAGAACGCATGAAAACGAGCCAGGAAACGCTTTAGAAGAGCCCGAAGTTGCCACTTCGAGCGCACGGCAAACCACAAAAGCGCAACACACGCCCACCGACGTGAACAAATGAATGCTCGAGATCGTTGATATGAGCGATGATTTCCAATCATTAGCCCCGTTCTTCCCTTCATTCTCAGCTTCTCTCTTCTCAGGTCAGCTCGCATAGATCGGCTGCACAAGACGGAAGTTACAAGCCTTGGACAACTCGTCCATCATGTTTCCTTAGCTCAATCTTTGAGGGGCCATAACTCCGTTCTCAGAAGGTCTTGTACGGTTACAGAGACACCATTGGAATCAGCATGGGGCCGTTTTCAAGATAGGTGAAAAAGCAGTAGAAAGATTTTTATTTTGAACACTGCCGTTAAGAGCGCCAGAAGAGGACTAGCGTAATCTTAGGAATGATGTTATTCGGCTCTCGTAAACAAATTTGATGATTCCTAATTGATCAAGGGTACAGTATAAAAGAAGTAGAGAGCGGTCTGTCTTCATTCACACACCGTCCTTTTCCAGAGGTCACCAGTTGAGGATCTGCCTGGACTCTAAAGCAGGAAATTAGCACCACTTGTGGTGAAGATGTAGCGAAATCGGAGTCAGAACTCAGACAATTTCAGAGCCAACTCGACTGAGATTACGGTGGCCCTATTCTGGTGCACTTAACTATCGTTCTTGTTGATTCTGAGGCATGGCATGCATACGGTGTCCTGAAAATTAAACTGAGATCATGCGCACGTCCCTCGATGTCCTGCACACATTTACTAGAGTCCTACACACAGTCTATGACGTCCTGCTCATCCCTACTGGGGTCCTGCACACGTTTTATAATGTCCTGCACACTCCTGCTAAGGTCCTCCACACATTCCATGATGTCTTGCACACTTTTACTAAGGTCCTACACACTTTCCATGACGCCCTGCCCATCCCTACTGGGGTCCTGCACAAGTCCCATGATGTCCTGCATACTCCTACTGAGGTCCTCGAATATTATTCGAATTCGAATATTCGGAAAAGGTGAATATTCGAATATTATTCGAATTCGACTATTCGGAAAATGTGAATATTCGAATATTATTCGAATTCGACTATTCGGAAAAGGTGAATATTCGAATATTATTCGAATTCGATTATTCGCAGAGGTGACTATTCGAACGTTATTCGAATTTGAATACCCGAGCTGATTTAACAAAAAATATGAAAATCAGCTCTAATGTATGAAGGAATCGACATACCTTTCAAGACTGAATTCATTTTCTTCACTACTCCATTGTTCCAGTTTTCCGAACGCAAGAGCTACATTTTTCCCCACACCGTCAGATGAGGCTACTAGGGCGGTTCTAACAGGGGGAGTCACATGGCAATCAAACTTGGCCACGCCCATTTTTTCATGCCGCCGCGCAATGATAACACCAACCATAGCTTCGTTAGGTGGAGCCATGTACTCCACCAACCGTCACCCCTGGGCAGGTGAAGTGGGGAACATTCATCATTGGGAAATCCGGTGACTACCGGCGAAACGCCCCGAAAAAGAATGAAAGTGACGCAACACTCATGCAAGTCATTTTCAAGATTGGGTGGGTGTCACTGCCGGTTTTTCGTCCATAACTTTTTTGTGCTTGGAGATAGACCTTTGGTGAAGCTTGTTCCCGAAATCTCGATGGATTTCTGCGTCAACTTGTGCTTCCAGTTTGGAAAAATATTTTCTCGATTCTTCAGCCTAATCCATTTTACGAAACACCGGTTTTTCGCCTATAACTCTTTAACATGGTGAGGGTTGTTTTTGAAATCTACGTAAAATTCTGCGTCGAATGATATATCGGGTTCCTAACTTTGCTTGCTTCATAAGCCAGCCAGGTCGGTGGAGCCGAGCCCAGTTGTTGGCTCCAGTAGAACTCTGCGTCTCTCATTTACACCATAGAGGCGAGAGCATCCTATGGAGATAATTATGGAGCTCGGCTCCACCGAGCTGGCTGGCTTATGAGGCAAGCAAAGTTAGTTAGGCTCCTCGAATAAGCTCCTTAGGCTATGTTAGAGCGGAAAAGTTGATTTTGTGGCATTCTTTGTGTTGTAGCCCGTACAGGTTTAGAGATGGGTCGTGCCTTATTAATTTCATTTGTAGGTGGAGATAAAGCTCTAGAGTAAGAATTCAACTTGTTATTGCCGCTCACGATATTGCTATATATGCTTTAATTATTCGTCATTCGAGTATTCGAATTTAGAATATTCGTTCGTTCGAAATAAGAAATGAACGAATTTATTTGAAATTCGTTCGTTCGAAATAAGAAATGAACGAATTTATTCGAAATTCGTTCGTTAGAAATAAGAAATGAACGAATTTATTCGAAATTCGTTCGTTCGAAATAAAAAATGAACGAATTTATTCGAAATTCGTTTGTTCGAAATAAAAAATGAACGAATTTATTCGAAATACGTTCGTTCGAAATAAAAAAATGAACGAATTTATTCGAAATTCGTTCGTTCGAAATAAAAAATGAACGAATTTATTCGAAATTCGTTCGTTCGAAATAAAAAATGAACGAATTTATTCGAAATTCGTTTGTTCGAAATAAAAAATGAACGAATTTATTCGAAATACGTTCGTTCGAAATAAAAAAATTGAACGAATTTATTCGAAATTCGTTCGTTAGAAATAAAAAAATGAACGAATTGATTCGAAATTCGTTTGTTCGAAATAAAAAATGAACGGATTTATTCGAAATACGTTCGTTCGAAATAAAAAATGAAGGAATTTATTCGAAATTCGTCCGTTCGAAATAAAAAATGAACGAATTTATTTGAAATTCGTTCGTTCGGTCTCTTTTTAAAAAGTCCTCACTCCACTGCACACTATACTTGGGCTGAATTGAATGATCGAATCATCATCTGATTAAAAAAGTCGACTTCGATTAAATCGACTAGGTCGATCATTCGAAAAAAGGGCGATTTCCGGATGTCGAGAAGTCGATCATTCGAAAAAGGGCGATTTTCGGATAACTCGAGAAGTCCATCATTCGAAAAGGGACGATTTTCGGATAAGTCGAGAAGTCGATCATTTGAAAAGAGTAATATCCGACTTATTCGAAAATTTTGCCGCTCTCAAGAGTACCTGGTGTACTTGTTATTCGAAGATAGTTCTTCGAATAATGGATATATAAAGATATTGCCGATTTTCGAATAATGGATGTATAAAGATATTGCCGATTTTAAATTTTCCGGAAATTGGTTCAATTCTGATAATGCTTTTTTCCAAATTTTCGGATATTGGATCGATTCAAATAATGCCACTTTTCTCAATGATTCGGATACGGATATCCGGTCGGATAATTTCGGAACAAAGTTCAATTGAAGCAAAACGGTAAAAAATGAACCAGGTACTCAAGGCAAGCCTGTGAAAACATCCATAATTGAAGAAACAGAGGTACTTCATTGCATTTGCAGCATGTTCACATACAAACTTCAATCTTCATAACTGCATATTAATAAATATATATGAAAACAAACCTTCAATTACTCTATCGTCGTTGGGAGACACATTATCATTTATACACAGGTTTTTCAGAACAACTAGCTAGTCAAAAGCATTCAAAGCAACTATACAAAAACTTCTACACTGAATAACTAGCCACTTGGTCATCTCACTTGACCACGCCCATTCTTCCGCACCGCCACGATTTTGGAAGGAGGAAAACCCTGACAAGGGAAGTATACAAAGCGTAGGTCTGATCTGCCATAACGACTAGTGTCGTTAGTATCTCTTGTGGCTGAATAGTAAAACTGCGCAGTATGCCGCCGCGAACCGCAGGTTTCAAGAAGTCACAAGCTTGAAAAGCTCATTTTTTGTGCTTTTTGTACCTTCCAAAAATCGCGTTATTCTTCGGGAAATCCGGAAACGAACCTCATAAATGTGTTCAGCACCCAAAACTACCACCCTGAGCAAATTTTGGGTGAACGAACATTTTCCGTACTTTGTCCAGACTGACGGCGTTTTGGACTTGTACGGATTTTCGGTTGGGTGCTTATTTCTACTAATTGAGGGTTTTGGAAGCGTTTCAGAAAAATGTTCCAGATTTGACTTAAAATTCTCCCAGGGGGTTTTTTGGGGCGCTGATCACGATTCTGTGATTTGCTAGTCGATTTTCAAAAGTTTTCGGCTCATTTCGTTTGAAGCTTCCCAACCGGGAAAAATTTCAAGGGAAAAACGCCACTTTCGAGATTTCCGGTTTTCTACGATAGATATGTCTCAAAATCAAATGCTGAGGGTTATTTAGAGTGCTAAACACGAATCTGGAGTCCGTTTATCGATTTTCTGCAGATTACGGTAGATTACGGTGGGTATACGGTAGTTTGGTCAAAATCTCAGATTTTACTAAAAATTTGTATACGGGGGTTATTCGGGGTGGAGAATACGAATTTGACGTCCGTTTGTCGATTTTCAAAATACTAAGGTGGGTTTTGCCCCCTAAATGACATGTTACCTACCGTAACCTACAGTAAACCTCAAAATTTCGACAAACGGACTCCAGATTCGTGTTCACCACCCTAGATTACCCCTACATACAACTTTTGAGCTAAATCCGAGAAAATTTTTTGAAACTCCAAAAAAATGCCTTGCCTTTTCTCCAGGCTTAAAAAATGCTCATAACTTTTTTGAACCTGCGGCTCGCGGCGGGATACTGCGCATTTTTACTATTGAGCCAGAAGAGATACTAACCATACTATTCGTTTTGGCAGATCCGACCTACGCTTTTTATACTTCCCTTGTGAGTTGATGCACCAAACAGAAGGCGTTACGGGAAAATGGGCGTGACCAAGTGGAATTTCGTCCCAATTTATCCGATTTTATTCAAAAATTATACGAAAATTATCCGATTTTATCCGAAATTTTACCCGAATTTTCTCCGAATTTTTGACCATTCGGATAAGTGTTTGATTCAGATAGTGCCGATTTTATATTTCCCGGATATTGGTTCGATTCAGATAATGCGTTTTTTTAAATTTCCGGATATAGGATTATCCAAATCGGACATCCGAAAAGGAGTGGTTCTGATACTAAGTATAGTACCTGGCTACTGAGAAAAATGTTGGAAATGCCCGCTACTCCATTTGGACTCATTTTTCTACTTTGCGCGTAATCAATGCAGAATTTTTGTAGCCGCAGACAAACATAATTGATGCCTTCTTTCTACTGTCTAATTATAATTAGTTTTTTTCTTATTTCTACAGGTGCGCAACGTTCAATGAATCTTAGAATGAATTAAGAGCTGATAAGATTTTAAATAAAGGTGTCTGAATGGAAATGAAAATGGGGCACTGCGGGCGAATTATGCTGATCATCGAGGAGGAAAATCATCATATTAGAGAGGTCGTACGCGTAGAAAACCCTAGGTTTTTTCATATTCAGTATAGCTTGGCCTATTTAGTGAAAGAAAATGTTGGACGAGTCCCTAAAAATCTTCAATTGTGAAGAAAAAATAGTTTGACTACACTGTAGAAAATGACTTGAAGTTCGCGCCAAAATCGTTTTTGAAGTTTTCCTGCATGTCAAGTTTGGGCCATAGTTGTTTTAGTGTTGTTTGACAGTCGCATCAACATTCTACTCCGCCAACGCGTAACTAGATGCCTCACACGGAAACCAGACATACCCAGGGTTTCGGAGGCATCTAGTCTAATTTTGACGCGAGAATTTACGTAAATTACGGAAAGTTTAGCCCCAGTTGGTGAATTTTTAGCTACAGCGCCCGCATATTCTACGTAAATTCTCGCTTCAGCACTCGCATATTGTACGCTTATTCTCATTGCAGCACTCGGTCGATCGACTCACCCAGTCTTGATCCGTACTAGAAAGACGATCCACGCTGCGATCGAGCGCATCGCCGTTTCTTCCCCACGGCCTGCAGCATACCAGCGGCGAAAATTATCCCTTGCAAGGTCTTCCAGAGAGTGACGCGGGGCCACCCTCCACGACCACCCAGAGAGTTATGTTATCCGTGGATTGACTGGGCCAACACTGTTCGAACGGCATCCCTGTGTTCCGCGTAGCCAGCGCGGGTTTGACATTGCATTTCAACACAGGCCGTCGTTCAATCCGTAGGTTCTCGCTACAGAATTGTAGCGAGAATATACGGGTTTAGCGTCAGAGAGAGCACTGGTTCGAATTTCGCCTTCGTTTTCACATAGAATACGCGCAGAATTTGCACCCTTGTAGCCTCGACACAAGAATATGCGGGTTTTAGCTATCGTAGCTAAAACCCGTAAATTCTCGCTATATGGAATGGGGCGGCGTTTCAGGCCGCGCCCTCGGAGGCATCTAGCTACGCGTTGGCAGAGTATGAAAAGCGGTAGATGCTGGACCAGAAGTGCTAAATGATCGACCCCATAGCAACTTTCAGCTTGCCGTAGCTCTTAAAGGCAGTGTTTACGATAAATCTCATATTCGACTTCGACTCAAAAATGGGGTTATTCGGTTGTGAGCTATCCAGTAGCGAATAAACAGCGGAGCAAAGCGCCCAGAATAAGCTAAAATAGCTGTTTGTAACGTTCTGGGCGTGGACGAGCTTACGGGCCATGCTAGTTTCCGCAAGTGCGTGCTAATGGCGAAATGTGCGCGAACCGATCGGGCTGGACGTGGCGGAGTTCCTCGGCGATTCGCCATTGAAAACGTCCGCGGCTCCACAAGCTCGTCAGAACGGGGCGGGCGAGCCAAGAGCAGGCGTACTGGGCTAACGCTAAATCTTTTCGCCGTCGTTTTTATTGATTTCTAACTCATTTTCCCTGCTTTTTTTTCGACCCTATCCCCTCTAGCATCTGCTAGCGTAGTATTTCACACTAGAAACTTAAAAGCGAGATTCATCGTGAACACTGCTTTTAGGAGCTGAAATAGGATATGAAGGAGTGCATCAGCCAGCCATTTACACTCCCATTTCGAAAAAAACTCCTTGTGGAGTAGTTGATGATCGGTTGATGAGCCGGCTTGGTAGTCGACTCCACAGATCCACCACGCGTAGGTTGAGCATCTCGGATCCTGAGCATCTCGGATTTCGGACACTTCATTTATTTTCATGCCCAGCAAAACCAACCTCTCTGTCTGCTCGTGATATGTGGAAGAAGCCGTGTGACGTCGCCGCCTTTTTGGGCCTATGAGAAGAAGCTCCGATGTGGCTGATAAGAAGAAGAAGGAGCTGAAATAGGCCTCGGCTGATATCTGAGCTAGGTATGGGGTGTCAGCTTGTGCGCTACATTGAAAACGTCGCGACGCATCCGCGCGCGCACGAGGAAAAGGGGCCATCCTTATCAAAGCTCTGTTCATATAGTCAGCGCAGATCGCACTGATATATTGCGTTCCCTGTTGTGCGGTGGCGCAAGCTCGGTGCCCGCATGTTATAACGCGTGGCACCTAATTTGCACTAACTGTCGATAGGGACCGCCAAGTATTAGCATGATCCAGGCATACACTCGTTGCCCCATACTTTGGTGAAATTGAGAGACTCGCTTTTTTCGTTTTCGAATGATGTTTCCCCGCTGTTGTTCCCGGACAGTAGCCGGCTTAAAGGCACAGTACACCCTCAGATATGAATTTTGAGATTTCCGTGCATTTGTGTAGAAGACCCCTCCTGTATAACACGTGCCACGACTCACAGCAAGAACGACTCCGTCTTTTGCGCGAGGAGCACACCAAGTTCGTACGGTGTCATCTTGTGAAGGCGGCCATAAATCCTATACTAGGAGATATACCGCCCCCCATCTGCACCTCAGAGTCTCAACTCGGAAGAAGGGCGAGATGCACGCTCGCATCATTACGCTGTGGTCACTCTACAATGCTAATGTCTTATGTCAGCAAGATTGACAGCAGCAAATCTGATGTGTGCCCGGACTGCGGTATCGTCGGCCATGATACCGCACATTTATTCAACTGTCCGGAGAGACCTACCACGCTGACACCAATGGACCTATGGACGAATCCACTACTTGTCGCCCAGTTCCTTCGCCTATGACAAAACCCTCTATGTGGCTGCAAAGAAGAAGAAGAAGATGACACGTGCCAAATGCGAGATCTAAATTCCTCCAAATAAGCGAAATATAAGTGACCACCACGGGCCCGACCCCCTCCAACCACCACCACAGGCCCTTCCTGACTTTCGATCTGAATAGCGCCAAATGTATGGATGATTTTCAGCCGACTCGTCGTTCTTCACTCCCTTTCCAATCTATCTCCTCATCCTACTCTGCTCTTGTGCCGCGACTGCGAACGAAGAGAACTACAGGCTTGAGACTACTCGTCCACCAAATTTCGTCCCCAAAGTATAGGCATTTTTGAGGAGCCATAACTCCGTTTGTAAGGGGCCTTGAGCGATTTCAGAGATACCATTGTGATCAGAGTTTGACCCTCTCCAAGATCAGCATAATAACTATAAAATAATTTTTTGGGTGTCCTAAGCCTTTAAGCTGTTCTTTTTCGCAATCCAATTTATAAATATGCGCACAAATATGTAATGGAGCTGTCGCGGGAACGAAAAAGTCAGTTTGGCTGTCACGTCTTCATGTGCCGTCCGAATGGCTGAATGGAAGGGTAGATAATTTTTTAAGTCGATTGAAAAAGTCGATCATTCGGAAAAGTGGGATTTTCGACTTATCCGAAAAAGTCGATTATTCGAAAAGTGAAAATTCCGGCTAAATCGAAAATTCGATCATTCGAAAAAATGTGTTTTTCGACTTTTTCGAAAAAGTCGATCATTCGAAAAATTGAAATTTCGGCTAAATCGGAAAGTCGATCATTCGCGTAAAAACGTTCTCCACCATCGCCTCCGCCTCCACCTCCCTCCGTCGAATTCCATTTTTTGAAGGCGTGGACCAAATCGCTTGAAAGTTTGTGACTAGAGGTCGGCCACGGGAATGCCGAAAATAATTGGCAGAACTCACCATAAAGACTTCTGGGTCCCTAACGGGCGGTTCAAACTCGGAAACCGGCCTCTCAAGATTAGTTTATGAAAATGATGGGTTTTTTCGTTATCAGTCATTGTTTTCTTAGACTCCATATAAACACCTTGCTCTCTAGGGTGGTGTATTTTGAACGTCCGGCTCGGAAGAGGACGCTGTGCGGAAGGGATGTTCTTGTACGCGGCGCGTATTCGTTCCATGTGCACCGTCAATAAGAAGGCGTCGCAGGGTGCGCTGAAGTGTCGCTTAACTATGCGATAGCGCAATAGGAGTATGCAGGACGTCATGGAATGTACGCAGGAGGCCCGTAGGAGGGTGCAGGACATCACGGAACGTGTGCAGGTCCCCAGTAAGGGTGTGCAGGACGTCGTAAAATGTGTGTAGGACCTCAGTGGGAGTGTGCAGGACACAATGGAACGTGTGCAGGACCCCACTAGAGGTGTGCAGGACGTCGTGGAAAGTGTGCAGGACCTCAGTAGGAGCGTGCGGGACATTACGGGACCTGCGCAGGACCCCACTAGAGGTGTGCAGGACCTCAGTAGGAGTGTGCGGGACATTACGGGACCTGTGCAGGACCCCAGTAGGGGTTGCAGGACGTCGTAGAATGTGTGCAGGACCTCAGTAGGAGTGTGCAGGACATCATGGAACGTATGCAGGACATCATGGAATCTTTACAGGACCCCAGTTGGGAGTGCAGGACGTCGTTACTTTGGGAGGTCATAACTTTAATAAGCGGGGACAAGTAAGGATGAAAAGTTGCACACATATGTAATTTTTTGCAGCGCATCGAATGGTGTACAGCTCATACCTCTGGTGACGGTATGAATAGGTAATCTCATTGTAGGGCATCCGCGCGGGAAGAGATCAAAGCCAATTTCTGGTGCGCGCTTCGCGCGCACCACAATTTCTGTAAGATTTCCCTTACCCCCCCCCCCAACGATAGACGGGTAGTTCCGAATATATCAGATGGAATTCCCCTAATAGAATTTCTCCTTCAATCTGGGGAGGATGGTCTAGAGAAGTCAGATAGGCTGAGCTGGGTTGCGACCAGGGATATGCGGCAATTGCCGTTTGTCGGTTGCCGGCCATTTTGAGACCTTTTTTGCCGTTTGTCGTTAGCTGAAATTTTTGTTATTTTTCCGGCAGAACATTGAAAGTAAACACTGCCTATGCTCGCGGTCATGTAGGCACTAGGGTTAATCCGATTATCCGTTGTTCGTTCAACCATAATCCGGGGTTTTGACTTATCTGGGGTGGTGGTAAATGGGTTCGAAAACGCGAGGTAACTCGCGGTAAGTTTGCGGTAAACTGCAGCTAAATGCGAGCTTTTCACTTGAAGATTTTCAAAAAAGGGACCAGACATTGCTGAAACCACGCGCTCGCATGCCACGATATGAGCCACTAGATACGCATAGTGGAAGGCTCCTCCAAGCTTTCGTGGGAGCCTTTATGAACAGCGCTTTGTCGTTATCGCCGCCCACGCAACACATTATACTGCGTCGCGGTGTTCATCGAATCCTATAGAAGGAAAAGCGTTGTTTCATTATCTGGGTCTACCTTGCCTTCATTGTCGTGAGTATAGGCTTCACGGGTTCCTAGTTCCCCTCCCACCCTCTATTCATTGACGTATTGAGCTGTCATCATTTGGTCTGCTGGGACTCAAAAACTGATGGATGATCATACGGAAAGTATTTACTTTGTCCGATGTAGTGCAGTAGATAGTGCAATTCCAAAATGGTTCTTTAGTTCCTGTTCCAGAGTTTCGTCAGATTCTAGTGTAGCTAAAAGAAGCAGTAAGCACTTGTGCGACACACGTTGGCAGAGACTCTGAGAAATTATGCCGCGGCAGTGCCAGGAAAGTACCGCCACTCTCGATTGTGCCGCGATAGTCCCACCGTAGTACCGCAGGAGCTCCGTGATGATTACTGCGCCGTAGAGAATCTGTTGCAATGTCTTGAGGGTCGACAACGCCGCGACGTTGCCGCGACAGTTCCGTGTTGGAACCGCACGGACTCCGCGAGGATGCATCAGCGACCCCGCGTCGACTACGATTCACAGTTATGTGTGGTAGAACGGGCTTGCTGCTGGTTCAATAGGCCAAATTTCACGTTCATCCCGTATCTCCTAGGTCACAATAGCGGGGATGCCTTCTGTCCCTATCAGAGGACGTAAGCACCGCAGGTATGTATTTTTGTTCGTGGACCCACCCAGTTGCATTGTGGCTCATTTTATAAGGGTTACTCGCAGTCGACACTACTTTTGTCAGAGCGCAGTCACCACAGCGGAGCCGCAGCGGCACCACCGCGGAGCCGAAGCGGCGCTACCACGGAGCAGCAGCGGCAATATTGCAGGGGGGGGGCATGACATTGTCGCTGCGACTCCGGGATAGTGCCGCTTCCGTTCCTGTAGGAGCCGGAGCCGCTTCTTCGCGAAGCCGCAGCGACGATTTCTTTGATTTCCATGGGATCCCACATGTCTTGCATTTGTTCATCTGATGCTTTGAAATGGAGCTACTCCCTCGAATTGAAATGATTATAATGTTGACATAAGTATTGCAAAAAAAAGGAAAAAAAGGTAGAGCGGCGCGTGTGAGTAACTTTTGGGTCAATCTAAGCGATGAGGTTTTTCTGCCGATTGCCGTTTGCCGAAATCCCAAAATCGTTTGCGGCACATCCCTGGTTGCGACTCAGCGCAACGGGGAGTGCAAAAATTTCGAAAAAAAATCAAAATTGGGGGGCTCGTAAAATTTTTGGAGAAAACGGCGAAATTTCTTCAAACCACTTGGTAAGCGAAAATGAGGTAGTAGAACTCGCACTGGGTTATTCGGTGTGTGCTGAGTAGAAATCAAATGTCTATTTTCCGAGGGGGGCCGTGAAAGAAATCAAATCCTCGCAAAATTTTGGTTAACAGGGGGTCGTAGCTACGCCGAAAATTCAAAAAAAAATTCTGCTCAACCCTGCTTGGATTTCCCTGAACATGGGTCGGGTTCATAGACGAAGTTTTGCTTGTATGTCTGTCTCAAACCCGCGAATTCGTGAGACAATTGAACCTCGGCATGTCTCGGGTTTTAGGGCATGTATTTCCTCAAGACAGTTTTTTCGCTGTATCAACAGGGTTGAAGAGCCATTGCGCCAATTTTGGGCGGAGCTACCCCCCCCCCCCCTCCACTCCCCACCGTCCCCTGTTGGCCAAATTTTTGAAAAAAAAAAAGTTTAAATGTTTCACGTTTTTCCTTCCTCCCCCCTCTCGAAAAGTTGACATCAGATTTGTATTCAGGACGCCGAACATCCCAGGGCGACTATTACTACCTCATTCCAGCATGTCAAACGGGTTTGGAGAAATTTTCGTTTTTTTTTTTCAAAATTTTCCAACCCCCCCCTCCAAATTTCTTTTTTTTTCAGAAGTTTCCCACTTTTCACTTCCCCTGTTGGGCCGAGTCGCAACCCTGCTCAATCCTGTGTAGTAACCCCTTTTCCCACCAGTCACCTGTTCCACAAAACAATGACAATACAGGTTTCCAGGCTCGTCCCGTATTACATTCACTACTTCGCTCCCTCTTGATATTAAAGTGACTGCAACGTTAAATATTAAGAGAACGAAGATCAGCAACAGTTGGCTTGCCTCGGTTGTGAATTTCCTTGCTTTGAAATTCAAGGAATGTCGAAGGCTTTAACTTTCACTACTCAGAGTATGGTTTCACGGTGGCGAACCTTGCAACTCGCAATAAAAACATTATTCTACAATAAATGTTTTTTTTTCGTTCACGCAGCTCGTTACTGTTGCATCATTCTTGTAGGTCTGATGGACGGGTGCACGGAGCTGTCGTCTCCCAGCTGAAACCAGACCGCAAAGCAGTGCTGGTGGAATGGTTTGAGAAGGTGCGGCTAATTTCTATTCTGATGTTTATTTATTTTATTTTTTTCCTAATTTTGCCTGGGGTTCAGCCACGTCTTTGCCTGGATATCGCATATCAAGTATTTAAAACTATTTTGTTGGGCCAAACTAGGAACATACCGCTTCGATTCATATTTAAGATATCGGTTTTCAGTTTGAAACGAGGGTACACGCCATATGGGGGAATTGCGAAATCGCGTACTTAGATGTAGTGCTGAGTCATTCTCATTGCCCTCTTTTCGGAAGGGCGAGTCGATGCCGTTCGTGACTGAATTAGCCTCGCTGCAGTAATTGATGACGCACGCTTCCGTGAACCGGAGGGATCCGAACAGTGACAAGCGTAGTTTGAGAAGCGACGACTCGGCCGGGATAGGTGCTTCACGAGGCCGTAGCTGTAGTATTGTGAAGAGGTTTTGCATGTATGGCTATCGTTATATTTTATTCGGCCGCGAAGCCATGGCGGAACGGAAAAGAGTGGGCCTCAACTTTTCAAAACAAGCAAGTTGTGTACACGCGTTCACCATCCCTTGCTGAGGATAGTAATTGAATTTATCTTGAAATGGAATGTAATCGGTGATGGATTAATAATGAAAATGAGGAAAAGTTGTTGCAGCCGTTGCCGCCATGGCGTAGCGGGTGTCACGCGCGCGCCGCGCTGGCGTTGAGGACTGTGAACAGCGCTTGAGGAGCTCAAAGTATTATTGCCATTCGCACCGACTGCATGGTTGCCGATCAGGGGTGTCATGAACTGTCTTGAATTCGGTTTTCCGTCCATTTTGCTCCTTCTGTTTTCTGCAAACTCGATTTTATGTTCTCTGAAGGAATTTTGAAAATTTTCGCTTATCTCTGTTCCCGATGGGGCGTGCATAGCGTAGTAGCGAGAGACCGGCCATGTATGAGTGAGATTTTTGTAATTGCTCGTTCAGATTTCTGTTTTCGGGCAACCGGTTTTCTGTTTTGAAATAGTGTACCGTGGATTTTGTTTTGCAGTCACAGGGGTGTCTCTGGATCCCATCATTTTTGCTTCGCTGCAGTGGTTGTTGCCAGAGGCAACCAGATGCTATATTTGATATATCAGCTTGTCGGAGAATGCAGGTGATACGATAAGGAAATAAATTCTGATATGAAATGGAGAAAAATTAGGACCGGACTCATTCACAATTTACATTTTGTTGTGTTTGTATACGGCCAAGCCAGCCTGTGGTTCAGTCTTGTGTGAGAAACTCTCCCCACAGTGTCGTTTAACATAGAAGTTACGGCTTTTGATATTCCAAAACCATTAAATTTTTGTTAATCATTATTAATGGGAGTAAATTCATATCAGGCTTGGGCAGGGTTGGGAAATTTTTCGAAAAAAATGAGAATTTGGGGTTGGGTTCGTGAAAATTTTGGAAGAATTGGGGCCTATCTCCTAACCACTGTTGTAAAAAGCGTGGTCATGAATTTTTTTCAACTCAGGGGGGTCGTACAAATTCTGGTCACCAGGGGGTCGTAAAATTTTGGTCATCGGTCGCAACGCCCTGCTCAACCCTGATTCATATAAATCTTAGTTGCAACAAGTAAATGAAAGTATCTACACCTTCATCTAGTCTAAAGTTCTTGTGACATCCTTTTCTACCATTGCCCAGGTAGTCAACCAAGCATAATGGATCCAAAATGTTCAACCTACGCGTGGTGTATCTGTGGAGTCGACGTTATGTAGACTCATCGAACGGACATCAATCACTCCATGTGGAGTTTTTTCGTATTGGGAGTGCAGTTGGCTGGCTGCTACACTCCTCTGTATTCTACTTCTACGAGCTGGCATCGAGAAGAATCCGGGACCGCGCAGCAAGACACCGCGATATCCCTGCTGTCACTGCGGACTATCTGCTCAACATGCAAGCATTCAATGTGGTGGTTGCCTTGGCTGGGCGCACCTCAAATGTTCGGGATTGTCCAGCTATGATGACTACACTCATGCTTACTGTTGTATGTCTTGCTCTGTAAATCCTCCTAGGGTTCCTCAACATAGTCTTTGCATTTATCAACTCAATATCAATGGCCTACGTGCCAAAATTGCTGAACTCACAGTGTATATAGATCGCACTCAACCTGATGTTATTCTCCTGCAGGAGACCAAGCTTAGCCCATCTTCCCCCTCCCTTCCCCGTCTCCCTGGTTATTTGTCTTATCATGTTCCACCTACGTCTCACGGTGGTGGTGTTTCAACATTTGTAAAATCTTCTATCCCTTCTCACCTAATTGATCTACCCACTGATGATGTTGTAGAATATCTGGGTGTTCATATTGTATTACAAAGTGGCCCCCTTGATATTGTCGACGTATATATACCCCCATCCACGTCCTGTCCTAACGCGTTTGACCCCTCAAATTACTTACAGGCCATAAAACGGCCAATGTCTCACCGTCGACTGCGTACCACGCGCTGCGAGACCGCACGCGCGTCGGAAGCAGACGGGTTTTGGCCGCCGCGCGACGAGTTTTAGCCGCCGCGCGACGTTTCGGCACCACGCGCGGCGGCCGAAACTCGTCGCGCGGCGGCCAAAACTCGTCTGCTTCCGACGCACGTGCGGTCGCGCAGCGCGTGGTACGCAGTCGACGGTGAGACATTGGCCGTTTTATGGCCTGTACATACTGTTCATACTGCCTTGTCATCTAGTTCGGTCGTAGTAGCTGGTGATTTCATCGAAATAGCCCACATGTGGCCGGCCCGGCCACATGTGGGTTATCACGATGCCATAGCGATGCAAATTTTCTAAGAGCAGTGGCTTCTCGAAGAGAGCGGTGTGTGAATGAATGCATACCGCTCCTCTGCCCTTTTATACCCCGCATGTTATGAGCGTGTGTTATCGTTCGTTATCATGTTTTGTTCAAGAATGGTTACGGTGGTCCCGCGGAAAAAATGATCGGCATGGGCGTGCTTGTATTCGAGTCCCGCAAACTTTCTACTGCGTCCAGCGCATCCCACTTAGGACCTGCACACGCTCTACGGCGTCTTGCGCACTTTCACTTGGTCACCTCACAGTTTCTACGGCGTCCAACGTACTTTCTCCTGGGTCCCACATACTTTCTACGGCGTACTGCGCACACCCATTTGGGTCCCACATACTTTCTACGGCGTCCGACGCACTGTTATTTGGGTCCCACACATTTTCTACGGCGTCCTGAGCACTCTCATTTGGGTCCCACACACTTTCTGCGGCGTCCGACGCACTGTTATTTGGGTCCCACACATTTTCTACGGCGTCCTGATCACTCTCATTTAGGTCCCACACACTTTCTACGGCGTCCGGCGCACTGTTATTTGGGTCCAACACCTTTTCTACGGCGTACTGCGCACTCTCATTTGGGTCCCGCACACTTTCTACGGCGTCCGACGCACTGTTATTTGGGTCCCGCACAGTTTCTACATCGTCCTGAGCACTTTCATTTGGGTCCCGCACACTTTCTACGTCGTCCGACGCACTGTTATTTGGGTCCCACACATTTTCTACGGCGTACTGCGCACACCCATTTGGGTCCCGCACACTTTCTACGGCGTCCGACGCACTGTTATTTGGGTCCCACACATTTTCTACGGCGTCCTGAGCACTCTCATTTGGGTCCCACACACTTTCTACGGCGTCCGACGCACTGTTATTTGGGTCCCACACATTTTCTACGGCGTCCTGATCACTCTCATTTAGGTCCCATACACCTTCTACGGCGTCCGGCGCACTGTTATTTGGGTCCAACACCTTTTCTACGGCGTTCTGGTCCCACACATTTTCTACGGCGTCCTGAGCACTCTCATTTGGGTCCCACATACTTTCTACGGCGTCTGGCGCACTGTTATTTGGGTCCCACACATTTTCTACGGCGTCCTGATCACCCTCATTTGGGTTCCACGCACTTTCTACGGCGTCCGACGCACTGTTATTTGGGTCCCACACATTTTCTACGGCGTCCTGAGCACTCTCATTTGGGTCCCTCACACTTTCTACGGCGTCCGACGCACTAATATTTGGGTCCAACACACTTTCTACGGCGTTCTGGTCCCACACATTTTCTACGGCGTTCTGCGCACTCTCATTTGGGTCCCGCACACTTTCTACGGCGTCGTGCGAACTCTCATTTGGGTCCCACACACTTTCTACGGCGTCCTGAGCACTCTCATTCTGGTCCCACACACTTTCTACGGCGTCTGG
Organism: Aplectana chamaeleonis; assembly: GCA_029168955.1. Taxonomy (NCBI): domain Eukaryota; kingdom Metazoa; phylum Nematoda; class Chromadorea; order Rhabditida; family Cosmocercidae; genus Aplectana; species Aplectana chamaeleonis. The sequence goes on along the minus strand of JAPDOI010000085.1, from coordinate 177,917 downwards.
CGCACTCTCATTGGGGTCCCACACACTTTCTACGGCGTCTGGCGCATCCCACTCTGGTCACACACACTTTCTACGGCGTCTGGCGCCCTCTCATTGGGGTCCCACACACTTTCTACGGCGTCCGACGCACTGTTATGTGGGTCCCGCACACGTTCTACGGCGTCCTGCGCACTCTCATTTGGATCCCATCCACTTTCTACGGCGTCCGGCGCACTGTTATTTGGGTCCCACACACTTTCTACGGCGTCCGACGCACTGTTATGTGGGTCCCGCACACGTTCTACGGCGTCCTGCGCACTCTCATTTGGATCCCATCCACTTTCTACGGCGTCCGGCGCACTGTTATTTGGGTCCCACACACTTTTAACGGCGTCCTGAGCACTCTCACTTTGGTCCCACACACTTTCTACGGCGTCTGGCGCATCCCACTTGGGCCCCGCACACGTTCTACGGCGTCCTGCGCACTCTCATTTGGGTCCCACACACTTTCTACGGCGTCCTGCGCACTCTCATTGGGGTCCCACACACTTTCTACGGCGTCCGACGCTGTTATGTGGGCCCCGCACACGTTCTACGGCGTCCTGCGCACTCTCATTTCTACGGCGTCCGGCGCACTGTTATTTGGGTCCCACACACTTTTAACGGCGTCCTGAGCACTCTCACTTTGGTCCCACACACTTTCTACGGCGTCTGGCGCACTGTTATTTGGGTCCCACACACGTTCTACGGCGTCCTGCGCACTCTCATTTGGATCCCACACATTTTCTACGGCGTCCTGCGCACTCTCATTGGGGTCCCACACACTTTCTACGGCGTCTGGCGCATCCCACTTGGGCCCCGCACACGTTCTACGGCGTCCTGCGCACTCTCATTTGGGTCCCACACACTTTCTACGGCGTCCGACGCACTGTTATGTGGGTCCCGCACACGTTCTACGGCGTCCTGCGCACTCTCATTTGGATCCCATCCACTTTCTACGGCGTCCGGCGCACTGTTATTTGGGTCCCACACACTTTCTACGGCGTCCGACGCACTGTTATGTGGGTCCCGCACACGTTCTACGGCGTCCTGCGCACTCTCATTTCTACGGCGTCCGGCGCACTGTTATTTGGGTCCCACACACTTTTAACGGCGTCCTGAGCACTCTCACTTTGGTCCCACACACTTTCTACGGCGTCTGGCGCATCCCACTTGGGCCCCGCACACGTTCTACGGCGTCCTGCGCACTCTCATTTGGGTCCCACACACTTTCTACGGCGTCCTGCGCACTCTCATTGGGGTCCCACACACTTTCTACGGCGTCTGGCGCATCCCACTTGGGCCCCGCACACGTTCTACGGCGTCCTGCGCACTCTCATTTGGGTCCCACACACTTTCTACGGCGTCCGACGCACTGTTATGTGGGTCCCGCACACGTTCTACGGCGTCCTGCGCACTCTCATTTGGATCCCATCCACTTTCTACGGCGTCCGGCGCACTGTTATTTGGGTCCCACACACTTTCTACGGCGTCCGACGCACTGTTATGTGGGTCCCGCACACGTTCTACGGCGTCCTGCGAACTCTCATTTGGGTCCCATCCACTTTCTACGGCGTCCGGCGCACTGTTATTTGGGTCCCACACACTTTCTACGGCGTCCGACGCACTGTTATGTGGGTCCCGCACACGCTCTACGGCGTGCTGCGCACTCTCATTTGGGTCCCATCCACTTTCTACGGCGTCCGGCGCACTGTTATTTGGGTCCCACACACTTTCTACGGCGTCCGACGCACTGTTATGTGGGTCCCGCACACGTTCTACGGCGTCCTGCGCACTCTCATTTGGATCCCATCCACTTTCTACGGCGTCTGGCGCATCCCACTTGGGCCCCGCACACGTTCTACGGCGTCCTGCGCACTCTCATTTGGGTCCCACACACTTTCTACGGCGTCCGACGCACTGTTATGTGGGTCCCGCACACGTTCTACGGCGTCCTGCGCACTCTCATTTGGATCCCATCCACTTTCTACGGCGTCCGGCGCACTGTTATTTGGGTCCCACACACTTTCTACGGCGTCCGACGCACTGTTATGTGGGTCCCGCACACGTTCTACGGCGTCCTGCGCACTCTCATTTGGATCCCATCCACTTTCTACGGCGTCCGGCGCACTGTTATTTGGGTCCCACACACTTTCTACGGCGTCCGGCGCACTGTTATTTAGGTCCCACACACTTTCTACGGCGTCCGGCGCACTGTTATTTGGGTCCAACACACTTTCTACGGCGTTCTGGTCCCACAGATTTTCTACGGCGTCCTGAGCACTCTCATTTGGGTCCCACATACTTTCTACGGCGTCTGGCGCATCCCACTTGGGTCCCGCACACGTTCTACGGCGTCCTGAGCACTCTCATTCTGGTCCCACACACTTTCTACGGCGTCTGGCGCATCCCACTTGGGCCCCGCACACGTTCTACGGCGTCCTGCGCACTCTCATTTGGGTCCCACACTTTTTCTACGGCGTCTAGCGCAACCCACTAGGGTCCCGCACACGTTCTACGGCGTCCTGCGCACTCTCATTTGGATCCCATCCACTTTCTACGGCGTCCGGCGCACTGTTATTTGGGTCCCACACACTTTCTACGGCGTCCGACGCACTGTTATGTGGGTCCCGCACACGTTCTACGGCGTCCTGCGAACTCTCATTTGGGTCCCATCCACTTTCTACGGCGTCCGGCGCACTGTTATTTGGGTCCCACACACTTTCTACGGCGTCCGACGCACTGTTATGTGGGTCCCGCACACGTTCTACGGCGTCCTGCGCACTCTCATTTGGATCCCATCCACTTTCTACGGCGTCCGGCGCACTGTTATTTGGGTCCCACACACTTTCTACGGCGTCCGACGCACTGTTATGTGGGTCCCGCACACGTTCTACGGCGTCCTGCGCACTCTCATTTGGATCCCATCCACTTTCTACGGCGTCCGGCGCACTGTTATTTGGGTCCCACACACTTTCTACGGCGTCCGACGCACTGTTATGTGGGTCCCGCACACGTTCTACGGCGTTCTGCGAACTCTCATTTGGGTCCCACACTTTTTCTACGGCGTCCTGCGCACTGTTATTTGGGTCCCACACACTTTTAACGGCGTCCTGAGCACTCTCACTTTGGTCCCACACACTTTCTACGGCGTCTGGCGCATCCCACTTGGGCCCCGCACACGTTCTACGGCGTCCTGCGCACTCTATTTGGGTCCCACACACTTTCTACGGCGTCCTGCGCACTCTCATTGGGGTCCCACACACTTTCTACGGCGTCTGGCGCATCCCACTTGGGCCCCGCACACGTTCTACGGCGTCCTGCGCACTCTCATTTGGGTCCCACACACTTTCTACGGCGTCCGACGCACTGTTATGTGGGTCCCGCACACGTTCTACGGCGTCCTGCGCACTCTCATTTGGATCCCATCCACTTTCTACGGCGTCCGGCGCACTGTTATTTGGGTCCCACACACTTTCTACGGCGTCCGACGCACTGTTATGTGGGTCCCGCACACGTTCTACGGCGTCCTGCGCACTCTCATTTGGATCCCATCTTGTTTCTACGGCGTCCGGCGCACTGTTATTTGGGTCCCACACACTTTCTACGGCGTCCGGCGCACTGTTATTTAGGTCCCACACACTTTCTACGGCGTCCGGCGCACTGTTATTTGGGTCCAACACACTTTCTACGGCGTTCTGGTCCCACACATTCTCTACGGCGTCCTGAGCACTCTCATTTGGCTCCCACACACTTTCTACGGCGTCCTGCGCATCCCACTTGGGTCCCGCACACGTTCTACGGCGTCCTGTGCACTCTCATTTGGGTCCCACACACTTTCTACGGCGTCCGGCGCACTCCCACTTGGGTCCCGCACACGTTCTACGGCGTCCTGCGCACTCTCATTTGGGTCCCACACACTTTCTACGGCGTCTTGCGCACTCCTACTTGGGTCCCGCACACGTTCTACGGCGTCCTGCGCACTCTCATTTGGGTCCCACACACTTTCTACGGCGTCTGGCGCACTGTTATTTGGGTCCCACACATTTTCTACGGCGTCCTCATCACTCTCATTTGGGTCCAACACACTTTCTACGGCGTCTGGCGCATCCCACTTGGGTCCCCGCACACGTTCTACGGCGTCCTGCGCACTCTCATTTGGGTCCCACACACTTTCCACGGCGTCCAGCGCACTCTCATTGGGGTCCCACACACTTTCTACGGCGTCTGGCGCATCCCACTTGGGTCCCATCCACGTTCTACGGCGTCCTGCGCACTCTCATTTGGGTCCCACACACTTTCTACGGCGTCCGACGCACTGTTATGTGGGTCCCGCACGTTCTACGGCGTCCTGCGCTGGATCCCATCCACTTTTCTACGGCGTCCGGCGCACTGTTATTTGGGTCCCACACACTTTCTACGGCGTCCGGCGCACTGTTATTTGGGTCCCACACATTTTATACGGCCTCTTCATCACTCTCATTTGGCTCCCACGCACTTTCTACGGCGTCCGGCGCTTTGTTATTTGGGTCCCACACATTTTCTATACGGCGTCCTGATCACTCTCATTTGGGTTCCACGCACTTTCTACGGCGTCCTGCGCACTGTTATTTGGGTCCAACACACTTTCTACATTTTCTCGGCGTTCTGTTTGGTCCCACACACTTTTCTACGGCGTTCTGCGCACCCCCATTTGGGTCCCCCACCATTTCTGCGGCCTCCTGCGCACTCTCATTTGGGTCCCACACACTTTCTACGACGTCCTGAGCACTCTCATTCGGGCCCCACACACTTTCTACGGCGTCCTGCGCACTGTTATTTGGATCCCACACACTTTCTACGGCGTCCGGCGCATCCCACTTGGGTCCCGCACACGTTGTACGGCGTCCTGCTCACTCTGATTTGAGTCCCATACACTTTCTACGGCGTCTGGCTCACTGTTAATTGGGTCCCACACACTTTCTACGGCGAACTGCGCACACCCATTTGGGTCCCTTACACTTTCTACGGCGTCCGGCGCACTGGTATTTGGGTCCCACACACTTTCTACGGCGTCCGACGCACTGTTATGTGGGTCCCACACACGTTCTACGGCGTCCTGCGCACTCTCATTTGGGTCCCATCCACTTTCTACGGCGTCCTGCGCACACCCATTTGGGTCCCCCACCCTTTCTACGGCGTCCGACGCACTGTTATGTGGGTCCCGCCCACGTTCTACGGCGTCCTGCGCACTCTCATTAGGGTCCCACACTTTTTCTACGGCGTCCTGCGCACTGTTATTTGGGTCCCACACACTTTTAACGGCGTCCTGAGCACTCTCACTTTGGTCCCACACACTTTCTACGGCGTCCGGCGCACTCCCACTTGGGTCCCGCACACGTTCTACGGCGTCCTGCGCACTCTCATTTGCGTCCCACACACTTTCTACGGCATGCGGCGCACTGGTATTCGGGTCCAACACACTTTCTACGGCGTCCGGCCCATCCCACTTGGGTCCCGCACACGTTCTACGGCGTTTTCCTCACTTTCATTTGGGTCCCACACACTTTCTACGGCGTCTGGCGCACTGTTATTTGGGTCTCACTCACTTTCTATGGCGTCCGACGCACTGTTATGTGGGTCCCGCCCACGTTCTACGGCGTCCTGCGCACTCTCATTTGGATCCCATCCACTTTCTACGGCGTCCGGCGCACTGTTATTTGGGTCCCACACACTTTCTACGGCGTCCGGCGCACTGTTATTTAGGTCCCACACACTTTCTACGGCGTCCGGCGCACTGTTATTTGGGTCCAACACACTTTCTACGGCGTTCTGGTCCCACACATTTTCTACGGCGTCCTGAGCACTCTCATTTGGGTCCCACATACTTTCTACGGCGTCTGGCGCATCCCACTTGGGTCCCGCACACGTTCTACGGCGTCCTGAGCACTCTCATTCTGGTCTCACACACTTTCTACGGCGTCTGGCGCACTCCTGCTTGGGTCCCGCACACGTTCTACGGCGTCCTGCGCACTCTCATTTGGGTCCCACACTTTTTCTACGGCGTCCGACGCACTGTTATGTGGGTCCCGCACACGTTCTACGGCGTCCTGCGCACTCTCATTTGGATCCCATCCCACTTTCTACGGCGTCCGGCGCACTGTTATTTGGGTCCCACACATTTTCTACGGCGCCCTGATCACTCTCGTTTGGGTCCCCCACACTTTCTACGGCGTCCGGCCCATCCCACTTGGGTCCCGCACACGTTCTACGGCGTCCTGAGCACTCTCATTCTGGTCTCACACACTTTCTACGGCGTCTGGCGCACTCTCATTGGGGTCCCACACACTTTCTACGGCGTCTGGCGCATCCCACTTGGGCCCCGCACACGTTCTACGGCGTCCTGCGCACTCTCATTTGGGTCCCACACACTTTCTACGGCGTCCGACGCACTGTTATGTGGGTCCCGCACACGTTCTACGGCGTCCTGCGCACTCTCATTTGGATCCCATCCACTTTCTACGGCGTCCGGCGCACTGTTATTTGGGTCCCACACACTTTCTACGGCGTCCGGCGCACTGTTATTTGGGTCCCACACATTTTATACGGCGTCTTGATCACTCTCATTTGGGTCCCACGCACTTTCTACGGCGTCTGACGCACTGTTATATGGGTCCCACACATTTTCTACGGCGTCCTGATCACTCTCATTTGGGTTCCACGCACTTTCTACGGCGTGCGGCGCACTGTTATTTGGGTCCAACACACTTTCTACGGCGTTCTGGTCCCACACATTTTCTACGGCGTCCTGAGCACTCTCATTTTGGTCCCACACACTTTCTACGGCGTCTGGCGCATCCCACTTGGGTCCCGCACACGTTCTACGGCGTCCTGCGCACTCTCATTTGGGTCCCACCCACTTTCTACGGCGTCCGGCCCACTGTTATTTGGGTCCCACACATTTTCTACGGCGTCCTGAGCACTCTCATTTTGGTCCCACACACTTTCTACGGCGTCTGGCGCATCCCACTTGGGTCCCGCACATGTTCTACGGCGTCCTGCGCACTCTCATTTGGGTCCCATCCACTTTCTACGGCGTCCGGCGCACTGTTAGCTGGGTCCCTTACACTTTCTACGGCGTCCTCATCACTCTCATTTGGGTCCCACACACTTTATACGGCGTCCGGCGCACTGTTATTTGGGTCCAACACACTTTCTACGGCGTTCTGGTCCCACACATTTTCTACGACGTCCTGCGCACTCTTATTTGGGTCCCACACACTTTCTGCGGCTTCTTGCGCACTCCCACTTGGGTCCCGCACACGTTCTACGGGGTCCTGCGCACTCTCATTTGGGTCCCACACACTTTCTACGGCGTCTGGCGCACTGGTATTTGGGTCCCACACATTTTCTACGGCGTCCTCATCACTCTCATTTGGGTCCCACACACTTTCTACGGCGTCCGGCGCATCCCACTTGGGTCCCGCACACGTTGTACGGCGTCCTGCTCACTCTGATTTGAGTCCCATACACTTTCTACGGCGTCTGGCTCACTGTTAATTGGGTCCCACACACTTTCTACGGCGAACTGCGCACACCCATTTGGGTCCCACACACTTTCTACGGCGTCCGGCGCATCCCACTTGGGTCCCGCACACGTTGTACGGCGTTCTGCGCACACCCATTTGGGTCCAACACACATTCTACGGTGTTCTGCGCACTCTTATTTGGGTCCCGCACACGTTCTACGGCGTCCTGCGCACTCTCATTTGGGTCCCATCCACTTTCTACGGCGTTCTGCGCACACCCATCTGGGTCCCGCACACTTTCTACGGCGTCCTGCGAACTCTCATTTGTCCCACCAAAATGAGAGTACAGGACGCCGTAGAAAATGTGGGACCCTAAAACAGTGGGCCGGACGCCGTGGCAGTGGGTAATCTGAATGAGAGTGCAGACGCCGTAGAACGTGTGCGGACCCAGTGATGTGCCAGACGCCGTAGTAGTGTGGGGACCAAATGAGTAAAGCCAGACGCCGTAGAAAATGTGTTTTCTACGGCGTCCTGCGCACCCTCATTTGGGTCCCACACACTTTCTACGGCGTCCGGCGCACTGTTATTTGGGTCCCACACATTTTACGGCGTCCAGTCGTAGCAGTGCGTGGAACCCAAATGAGACGTTCAGGACGCCGTGGGACCCAAATAACAGTGTCAAACACGCGTTCTGGGGCGTCCAATGAGCGCACGCCGTATAATGTGGTACGGCGTCCTGCGCCAGAAATTTGGGTCCCAAATGACTTTCTACGGCGTTCTGCGCACACCCATTTGGGTCCCGCACACATTTTCTACGGCGTCCTGAGCACTCTCATTTGGGTCCCACACACTTTCTACGGCGTCCTGAGCACTCTCATTTGGGTCCCACACACTTTCTACGGCGTCCGGCGCACTGTTATTTGGGTCCCACACACTTTCTACGGCGTCCGGCGCACTCCCACTTGGGTCCCGCACACGTTCTACGGCGTCCTGAGCACTCTCATTTGGGTCCCACACACTTTCTACGGCGTCCGACGCACTGTTATTTGGGTCCCACACACTTTCTACGGCGTCCTGAGCACTCTCATTTGGGTCCCACACACTTTCTACGGCGTCCGGCGCACTGTTATTTGGGTCCCACACACTTTCTACGGCGTTCTGGTCCCACACATTTTCTACGGCGTCCGGCGCACTGTTCTTTGGGTCCCACACACTTTCTACGGCGTCCGACGCACTGTTATTTGGGTCCCACACACTTTCTACGGCGTCCTGAGCACTCTCATTTGGGTCCCACACACTTTCTACGGCGTCCGACGCACTGTTATTTGGGTCCCACACACTTTCTACGGCGTCCGGTGCACTGTTCTTTGGGTCCCACAAACTTTCTGCGGCGTTCTGGTCCCACACATTTTCTACGGCGTCCTGAGCACTCTCATTTGGGTCCCACACACTTTCTACGGCGTCCTGAGCATCCCACTTGGGTCCCGCACACGTTCTACGGCGTCCTGAGCACTCTCATTTGGGTCCCACACACTTTCTACGGCGTCTCACACACTGTTATTTGGGTCCCACATTTTTCACGTCCTGAGCACTCTCATTTGGGTCCCACACACTTTCTACGGCGTCCGACGCACTGCTATTTGGGTCCCACACATTTTCTACGGCGTCCTATCACTCTCATTTGGGTCCCACACACTTTATACGGCGTCCGGCGCACTGGTATTTGGGTCCAACACACTTTCTACGGCGTCCTCATCACTATCATTTGGGTCCCACACACTTTATATGGCGTCCGGCGCATCCCACTTGGGTCCCGCACACGTTCTACGGCGTCCTGAGCACTCTCATTTTGGTCCAACACACTTTCTACGGCATTCTGGTCCCACACACTTTCTACGGCGTCCGACGCACTGTTATGTGGGTCCCGCACACGTTCTACGGCGTCCTGCGCACTCTCATTTGGATCCCATCCACTTTCTACGGCGTCCGGCGCACTGTTATTTGGGTCCCACACACTTTCTACGGCGTCCGACGCACTGGTATGTGGGGGCCACCCACGTTCTACGACGGCCTGCGCACTCTCATTTGCAGCCCATCCACTTTCTACGGCGTCCGGCGCACTGTTATTTGGGTCCAACACACTTTCTACGGCGTCCTGAGCGCCCTCACTTTGGTCCCACACACTTTCTACGGCGTCTGGCGCATCCCACTTGGGCCCCCCACACGTTCTACGGCCTCCTACCCCCTCTCATTTGGGTCCCACACACTTTCTACGTCGTCCTGCGCACTCTCATTGGTGTCGCACACACTTTCTACGGCGTCTGGCGCATCCCACTTGGGCCCCGCACACTTTCTACGGCGTCCGACGCACTGTTATTTGGGTCCCACACATTTTCTACGGCGTCCTGATCACTCTCATTTAGGTCCCACACACTTTCTACGGCGTCCGGCGCACTGTTATTTGGGTCCAACACACTTTCTACGGCGTTCTGGTCCCTCCCACACATTTTCTACGGCGTCCTGAGCACTCTCATTTGGGTCCCGCACACGTTCTACGGCGTCCTGAGCACTCTCATTCTGGTCACACACACTTTCTACGGCGTCTGGCGCACTCTCATTGGGGTCCCACACACTTTCTACGGCGTCCGACGCACTGTTATGTGGGTCCCACACATTTTCTACGGCGTCCTGCGCACTCTCATTTGGATCCAACACACTTCTACGGCGTCCGGCGCACTGTTATTTGGGTCCCACACACTTTCTACGGCGTCCGACGCACTGTTATGTGGGTCCCGCACACGTTCTACGGCGTCCTCACCACTCTCATTTGGGTCCCATCCCCTTTCTACGGCGTCCGCCTCACTGTTATTTGGGTCCCGCACACTTTCTACGGCGTCCTGCGAACTCTCATTTGGGTCCCACACACTTTCTACGGCCTCCGGCGCATCCCACTTGGGTCCCACACATTTTCTACGGCGTCCTGAGCACTCTTATTTGGGTCCCACACGCTTTCTACGACGTCCTGCGCACTCTCATTTGGGTCCCACACACTTTCTACGGCGTCCGGCGCATCCCACTTGGGTCCCGCACACGTTGTACGGCGTCCTGCTCACTCTGATTTGAGTCCCATACACTTTCTACGGCGTCCGACGCACTGTTATGTGGGTCCCGCACACGTTCTACGGCGTCCTGCGCACTCTCATTTGGATCCCATCCACTTTCTACGGCGTCCGGCGCACTGTTATTTGGGTCCCACACACTTTCTACGGCGTCCGACGCACTGTTATGTGGGTCCCGCACACGTTCTACGGCGTCCTGCGCACTCTCATTTGGATCCCATCCACTTTCTACGGCGTCCGGCGCACTGTTATTTGGGTCCCACACACTTTCTACGGCGTCCGACGCACTGTTATGTGGGTCCCGCACACGTTCTACGGCGTCCTGCGAACTCTCATTTGGGTCCCACACTTTTTCTACGGCGTCCTGCGCACTGTTATTTGGGTCCCACACACTTTTAACGGCGTCCTGAGCACTCTCACTTTGGTCCCACACACTTTCTACGGCGTCTGGCGCATCCCACTTGGGCCCCGCACACGTTCTACGGCGTCCTGCGCACTCTCATTTGGGCCCCACACACTTTCTACGGCGTCCTGCGCACTCTCATTGGGGTCCCACACACTTTCTACGGCGTCTGGCGCATCCCACTTGGGTCCCGCACACGTTCTACGGCGTCCTGCGCACTCTCATTTGGATCCCATCCACTTTCTACGGCGTCCGGCGCACTGTTATTTGGGTCCCACACACTTTCTACGGCGTCCGACGCACTGTTATGTGGGTCCCGCACACGTTCTACGGCGTCCTGCGCACTCTCATTTGGATCCCATCCACTTTCTACGGCGTCCGGCGCACTGTTATTTGGGTCCCACACACTTTCTACGGCGTCCGGCGCACTGTTATTTAGGTCCCACACACTTTCTACGGCGTCCGGCGCACTGTTATTTGGGTCCAACACACTTTCTACTGCGTTCTGGTCCCACAGATTTTCTACGGCGTCCTGAGCACTCTCATTTGGGTCCCACATACTTTCTACGGCGTCTGGCGCATCCCACTTGGGTCCCGCACACGTTCTACGGCGTCCTGAGCACTCTCATTCTGGTCCCACACACTTTCTACGGCGTCTGGCGCATCCCACTTGGGCCCCGCACACGTTCTACGGCGTCCTGCGCACTCTCATTTGGGTCCCACACTTTTTCTACGGCGTCTAGCGCATCCCACTTGGGTCCCGCACACGTTCTACGGCGTCCTGCGCACTCTCATTTGGGTCCCACCCACTTTCTACGGCGTCCTGCGCACTGTTATTTGGGTCCCACACACTTTTAACGGCGTCCTGAGCACTCTCACTTCGGTCCCACACACTTTCTACGGCGTCTGGCGCATCCCACTTGGGCCCCGCACACGTTCTACGGCGTCCTGCGCACTCTCATTTGGGTCCCACACACTTTCCACGGCGTCCAGCGCACTCTCATTGGGGTCCCACACACTTTCTACGGCGTCTGGCGCATCCCACTTGGGCCCCGCACACGTTCTACGGCGTCCTGCGCACTCTCATTTGGGTCCCACACACTTTCTACGGCGTCCGACGCACTGTTATGTGGGTCCCGCACACGTTCTACGGCGTCCTGCGCACTCTCATTTGGATCCCATCCACTTTCTACGGCGTCCGGCGCACTGTTATTTGGGTCCCACACACTTTCTACGGCGTCCGGCGCACTGTTATTTGGGTCCCACACATTTTATACGGCGTCTTCATCACTCTCATTTGGCTCCCACGCACTTTCTACGGCGTCTGACGCTTTGTTATATGGGTCCCACACATTTTCTACGGCGTCCTGATCACTCTCATTTGGGTTCCACGCACTTTCTACGGCGTCCGGCGCACTGTTATTTGGGTCCAACACACTTTCTACGGCGTTCTGGTCCCACACATTTTCTACGGCGTCCTGAGCACTCTCATTTTGGTCCCACACACTTTCTACGGCGTCTAGCGCATCCCACTTGGGTCCCGCACACGTTCTACGGCGTCCTGCGCACTCTCATTTGGGTCCCACCCACTTTCTACGGCGTCCGGCCCACTGTTATTTGGGTCCCACACATTTTCTACGGCGTCCTGAGCACTCTCATTTTGGTCCAACACACTTTCTACGGCATTCTGGTCCCACACACTTTCTACGGCGTCCGGCGCATCCCACTTGGGTCCCCCACACGTTCTACGGCATCCTGATCACTCTCATTTGGGTCCCATCCACTTTCTACGTCGTTCTGCGCACACCCATTTGGGTCCCGCACACTTTCTACGGCGTCCTGCGATCTCATTTGGGTCCCATCCACTTTCTACGTCGTTCTGCGCACACCCATTTGGGTCCCGCACACTTTCTACGGCGTCCTGCGAACTCTCATTTGGGTCCCACCAAAATGAGAGTGCTCAGGACGCCGTAGAAAATGTGTGGGACCCAAAAAACAGTGGGCCGGACGCCGTAGAAAGTGGGTGGGACCCGAATGAGAGTGCGTAGGACGCCGTAGAACGTGTGCGGGACCCAAGTGGGATGCGCCAGACGCCGTAGAAAGTGTGTGGGACCAAAATGAGAGTGCTCAGGACGCCGTAGAAAATGTGTTTTCTACGGCGTCCTGATCACCCTCATTTGGGTCCCACACACTTTCTACGGCGTCCGGCGCACTGTTATTTGGGTCCCACACATTTTATACGGCGTCTTCATCACTCTCAGTGCGTGGAACCCAAATGAGTGATAGACGCTTTGTTATATGTGGGACCCAAATCACAGTGTCAGACGTCCTGATCACTCTCATTTGGGACCCAAATACGGTGATCAAGACGCACTGTTATAATGTGGGTCCAACACAGTTTCTACGCCGTAGAAAGTGTGTGGGACCCAAATGACTTTCTCCGTCGTTCTGCGCACACCCATTTGGGTCCCGCACACTTTCTACGGCGTCCTGCGAACTCTCATTTGGGTCCCACCCACTTTCTACGGCGTCCGGCCCACTGTTATTTGGGTCCCACACACTTTCTACGGCGTCCGACGCACTGTTATTTGGGTCCCACACACTTTCTACGGCGTCCGGCGCATCCCACTTGGGTCCCCCACACGTTCTACGGCGTCCTGCGCACTCTCTTTTGGGTCCCACGCACTTTCTTCGGCGTCTGGCGCTGTTATTGGGTCCAACACACTTTCTACGGCGTTCTGCGCACACCCATTTTGGTCCCGCTCACTTTCTACGGCGTCTTGCGCACTCCTACTGTGGTCCCACACACTTTCTACGGCGTCCGGCGCACTCCCACCTGGGTCCGGCACACTATCTACAGCGGTCTGTGGCGCACTTCTGATTCACACCGTGCGGCGTTCCAAAAAGTACTTCCAAGATCCCGCCGCATTGATTGAAGCGTTGCCCCTTCTCAGGGAGCGTTCAATCATGAGAAAAAGCCTATCAGTAACGGTGTTTATTTCATTAGTTCATTTTCACGAATAAGTAAACGTCGCATGGTTCATAATAACATGTTTACGTGTTTTTGTCTTTCTTGACCCTCAATTTTGAGGTTCCACAAAAATTGAGCTACAAACTTCAAATTTTAACAGGTGCTAGGTGCAATCATAACCAACTTTCCGGTTAAAAATGAGCTCTCTAGCTCAACGTTAAGTGTTCCAACAAGATCGTGCGCGCCAACTGAAAAAAAAAGAGATGAACCATTTTTTCAACCAAAATCACGTGGTTTTGACAATTTTTCTCGATTCTCAGGTAACCATTCCGGACCATTTTTTGAACACTTATCCAACTTTCTAAAGTATATTAAATGCAAAAAGAACGGAATCCCTACGTTTACTCTGGACCCTGAAACTGAGATCAGGGGGTTGCGCGATGGCGAATCAAAGCCAAATCTGGTGAGCGCTTCGCGCTCACCACAATTGAAAAGCAAAAAGACTACGATAAGAATGCTAACTGAGTCTTTTGCCATTCTCTTCCTCAAAAGTGGCGGTTGGAGGTTGTTTTGAACTGTGCTCTTCGCTTGGACTAGATTATTGTTGCTGGCTTTGTTTCGAAACTAATCAATCTGCAGGTACTGCTACGGTAATATACAAATCGTTCTGAAGGCAACATAGCCTCCGTAGTTTTACGAGCTGTGCTGCACCCGCTTAGACATTTGCAATTCCAGAGGCGTTTCTGTTCCAGCCAGCAGTCCTTAGTACGAAATGCGTAGAATGGATCTCTCTAGAAGGCTAGCCTTCAGGAGGAAGATGACTCATAAGGTCACTCATCATCTAGCTTTTTGTTTTGTTCAAGCTCTTTGCGCTGGATTTGAACTGGAAATTTCCTGGTGTCGTATTCGCCATCTAAACACCGGGAAGTCGAAGGGAAGATAAGGTGAAAATTCGACGCGAAAGGCGCGCTCCATGGCCACCCCTCCACTCCCTTGGGTTCCCTCGCGACCGCCGGAATTCTTTGCTTTGCTTCGCTGAAAAATGGCCGCTTTGCGATGGAATTTTTATCTTTCCGCAGTGATATCGATACGTAACACAGTTTGCATTTCCATCTTAAATAGCTCAAGATGGGTTGATCTTTTTCTCTGCCGCGCGCAGTATCATCTCTTTCGCTTCTCTTCGACTTCCCTTGCGTGTCGTTGGTGAATACGACTCCTGAAGACACATTGGTGCCTTATATTGTTTGGTTTGTATCCTACCTCTAGGAAGCCGTGTTGCGGTGGGTATGCTGTAGCGGCAAAGTATCAGTTTTCAGACAAAATTTCTACTCAGGCACTCGGGGAGCACGGCCGCCGCACCATTGGTTGCCGAGCCGCGCCTCCGATTAGCGCATCGATGTCGAAAGGTGCGCGGATCGTCGTCTTCTGGTGAAATCTGTCGATCTGTGGCCCCTGGGCGGTCTAAAATTTGTTCATAAGCAGCTCAAAAAGTGTCCATGTCCATTTTTCGCGTTTCCGGATTAGAATAGGGGACCCGGGGGCAGGGCTGGGCACGCGTCCCGGTTGACCTTAGAAGGGTGCATATTGACGCTGCGAGAGGGGGCAAAGGGGGTGCCTAAACCGAACACCCAGAGGGGAAAAACAAAGTGCCTGTTCTGCCGAATTTGTGGAAAAATAGTACACGCTTTTCTTTGATTTGCCAACTCTTCTTCTCCGCTTTTCGAAAAAAAAAAACACTAACAGAATTCAAATTATGGATAGATATGCAGGTTATGTCTGCAAAATTAATAGTTGCTGTCGAGTGTTTCTTTTTAATAACTCAATGAAGTATTATCTATAATTTGTTTGATTACTTTGATAAAGAAATAAACACTAATTCGTTATCTAGTAGCAAGTAAGGTGCAACGTTCATTCATTACACGGGTAAAAACTGATTTGAGGCAAAGATACAAAGAGAGCGCTCAGGAAGATCTATCGTTCACGTTCAAAAAAGAATCAGCGAACTGTTGTATTAGTACAGATTGAAATTACAGGTAGCACATTTAGTATCACGACTAGCCAACTAATTTTAGCTCATGAGAATGTGACTTATGAAGAGATCCGATTGTGAAAAATTAGGACTTTGCAGTCTTGTGAGAGAAGTTAATGATCGTGTCCTCCTCCTGGGAAGTACCACATGTCTCATCATGGTAGAAAAGACTGCTATCAGTACTTCTGCAGAGCACAAGTGCAATTGAATAGGCTTTGGAACCATAAAACTCGAGTTGTAGCCATCTGGAGTGCCGCAGTTCTTGAAATTGGCGGTTGTAGCCAGATTTTGGTGCTTGTCCGCAGTAACACAACGCTATCAAGGACGCGCACACAATATTAATTAAAATTTCATTACAAATGTAAAGGAGAAAAGGGCTGAAACTGGAGCAAATGGAAGAAGGCAGAGGCATGATACTTTCAATGTAATTCATTATAGAAATCTAATGTAAATAAACCAAGTTGGAGCGGGGTGGGTTTTTTGGATTCGACAAGGTTCATTCAAATGAACCTAGTTGAATGAAAACAGCATTGAACATAAAAGTAAGAGCATTGAAAGAAAGAGGAGAATCTGGCAAACACCTTGGTTTCAATAAGTTTGATATTTGATGGGATATAAGGGCCTTAAACTCGTCCTGTTCCTCTGTCCAGCTTTGTCCCGGCTTTCGTAAAACCGGGACGAGATTGAAGGTCCTCAAATCACATTAAAATCAGTCCTATTGAAACCAAAATATTTGCCAGATTCTCCTCTGAACAATATCCTTTGCTCTCAGTTTAATGCTAGTTTTGATCAACTAGCTTCGTTTGAATGAACCTTGTCACGGCTAAATATTTACACCAGCTCTAACTTTGTTTATTTACATTAAATTTCTAGAATGGGTACATCCAGAATAGACTACCTTTATCATCTTCCATTTCCTTCAGTTTCAATCCTTTTCTCCTCCCCGTTCTGTAATAAAATACATTTTTTATTAATATTGTGTGCGCGTCCATTCCCGTGTGCGCTGTGTAGCTGCGTACAAACACCGTATCGCACGGCAAGCCGATTTTTAAGGGATTGCGGCATTCTAGGAGGGTAAAACTTCTACTCCCTACGAATCACATGAATCCTAACATTGTTCCACAACACAAAATAGTTCTGATTTCCACATCAGAACAATCAAACACAGATTAACTAATCCTTTATAGGTTTATGAAAACATTCGACAGGAAACATTAATTATTGCAATAGTAGTAGTTCTGTTGTTGGTAATTGTTCAATTGTTTTGTATTGAAAAATGTTTTATCTTTTGTCATAACTTACGGTCTTACTAACAAATTTTCCTCATGGGGTTGTTTTTAAGTTCAGAAATTACACTACCTTTTTTGCCATTTTCGGAATATTCTATTCAGTGTTCATTTTTATATCCTTGTTCATCAAAATCAGGAGGTCAAGATCATGGCTGTCCAACTATTCGGAAAACAGCCAATTTCGATACCAGCAACATTGTGCCTAAAATTACTTTTGTCTAAACATATTCAGATTCTCCTGAGAAACTTCTGTAGGGGTATTCCACGCGGATGGATCACCCCTGTAACTGGCGATCCCAACGGGGTGACCGTAGACGCCACTGTCGCGGTCGAGAACGGGCGCGGATGGCCGAATGACTCTATCAAGGTCAGCGGATCGCCATTCCGGCCTCAAAAGTGTGGCGAGCCGCCCCCCCCCTGAGTGCCTGAGTATTCAGGGTTATTCAGTTTGCTGAATACAAATTTTGTGTCTGTCGATGTAAAAATTGAGAAAAAATTCTAAAATTTTGCTCAACGGGGAAAATTGACACAACGGCCTGCTCAAGGCTGCTGCATAAGGAACGAAATGGCACAAAAAAACGAGCCACACAACCTTTATGAATGTATTAAAACAAGAAACCTATACAATCTCTCACAATAGGGTTCCGACTAGGCCACGAGATCGCCGTGCATAGGCTCGCGTCTCGGCCTATGTATGGCAAAGTGGGGGCGGAGAGTCGGCTTCCTAGGCCAGGTTCGACATCAGCAACACCTTGCCTTGGTAGGCCGCAGACCGCCTTGCTAGGCACGAGTAAAACTGCGTTTGTGTGCCTTGCTAGGCATACGTAAGATCGTACGTCATCATGCCTTTCTAACCCATACGCTGTCCTTGGGATGCAGGAAGCAGCTGTATGGCTCACCGAACCCGTAGGCAAGCAGGCAGTATTAGCGATAGGGAAGGTTCCCTCATGACTTGTAGGTTTGGCCATCACCAGTGAGAAAGTAAGAGGGAAGTTGTAGGCAAATAGTTCGAAATCGTGATGAAGTGGAGCTATCTATTAGAGTATGTCAACGAATATTCGGAAAACGAATATTCGGTCGATTAAACGAATAATCGAATATTCGAATTATTCGATTATTCGAAAAGTCACTTTTTCGAATAATTCGTTTATTCGAATATTCGGAAAAGTCAATTTTTCGAATTATTCGTTTATTCGAATATTCGGTGAAGTCAATTTTTTGAATAATTCGTTTATTCGAATATTCGGAGAAGTCAATTTTTCGAATAATTCGTTCGTTCGAATATTCGAACGGCCCAATTTTCGAATATTCGGCCGAATAAATGAATAATTCCGGAAAAATAGGGAGCAGTGTCTCCGGCACATGTCCATTTTTGCGGTCCAGAGGTCCCACCAAACTGGGTACTATCTTAGCGGTGGGGGGCCACTATGGCAGGATGGACTGGCCCCGCCCATTTTACCGTGCCGCACTAAATTTGAGCATCACCCGGGTTTCCCTCCTCTGCCATAATCAGGATTGCAGCACGGAAAAATGGGCGTGGCCAGGTGCGATACAACAGAGCTCCCCCCTCCCGCTTACTCAGACAAACCTTTGCTCGCAGCGGGACCGGCTCCTCCCATTTCTGACGTCATCGCCCGGACAGCGGCCGAGGGGCGAACTAGCACTGTGGTCCGTGTCCGGTGCGAATAGCAGCCTTGGCCGCTGTCCGGTCGCTCTGGGGGCGACAGCAGTGCAAGCAGTGTTAGCCAGACCGTCACTTGGTGCACTGCATTCACAAACCCAGCATGGAATTTCACTGCCAATTGTAGTATTTGCGCTTTCGAAAGCCTCAGCTATCCTCCGTCCTTATCCTCTGTGATCTAATCTCCGGTTGCAAAATGTGGGCGGGGTTAGTGGTGCGTGAAGCATTGTGGAGAGGTAGAGAGCGCCTTATGAGTAACTTTCGTCGCGTCCCGGAAAATGAGTGACCATCAATTTGGAGCGTGTGCCGGTCCATTAAAAATGGCTGACGCTCTATGAGAAGCGTGCTACACGTCATGGAAAATGGGTCCCGCATTATTAGAAGCGTGCTCCGTATCGCGGAAGCTGAGTCTTCATGAGAAGCGTGCGCCGCGTCATATAAAATGAGTCGCGCACCACCAGAAGCGTGCTCTGCCTCATGCAAATTGAGTTGCGCTTTATGAGAAGCGTGCGTCGCGCTCCACATTTGTAAGTTTTATTCACGCTCACACAAGTTTTGAGAAAGGCATGTTTTGATAGAAGCTAACGGAAGAAGGGGGGGGGGGGAATGAGGAAACAGGATAGGAATAAAATGAGGGCTGGGAGAAGAGGCAAGGAGAAAGAGACCGAACGAGAGTAGCAGAAACCAGTAAATAAACGAAATGAGGCCATCGGTGAAGCTACGCTCATTCGCCCGAAGAACCACGGCAAAGACACTTGGGACCGAAGATCGCTCCGAGCGGGACTGCAGTCGCCCGGAGAGTGGCTGCTGTCGCCCGAGAAGATGACTAATTCTTGCTCGGAGCCAAGAGACAGCGTCGCTCGAGTCGCTCTCCGGTCCCGCTTCGAGCGATGGTTTGTCTGAGTAGATAGCACCCCAAACTGATAGGAAATTCGGATATTTTTGGTAGATATCTTAGAAAATCCAGAGACTTTGATCGTATCGCTTAACAACTACTCATAGACCTTTTTCGTGGAAGTACATTGGCATAGCTTTGATCTATATAGTACGGTACAAAAAAGGTCAAAAAAGTTGGTAGTGCCGCGAAAGTTGGTTGGATTATGCGTACTCGGTCCGTACTTCTTATTCGAATACTCGTGATTTTGGCCGCATATTCGAATCATTCGATTATTCGGAAAAGTCAAATTTTCGAACAATTCGTTTATTCGAATATTCGGAGCAGTCGATTTTTCGAATAATTCGTTTATTCGAATATTCGGAGAAGTCAATTTTTCGAATAATTCGGTTATTCGAAGATACGGAGAAGCCGATTTTTCGAATAATTCGTTTATTCGAATATTCGGAGAAGTCAATTTCTCGGATAATTCGTTTATTCGAATATTCGGAGAAGTCGATTTTCCGAATTATTCGTTTATTCGAATATTTGAAATTTTTTTGTTCGTTTGATATACTCTACTATCTATGCACCTAAATTTGAACTTTCTGCCTGCAACTCTTCCCTTTCTTTCACATTAGTCGTGGGCAAATGTACACTTCATGAAGAAGTCCTACTAACCGTTTTTATCGCTCATCCTTCCATTCAGTGGGCATCGCGAGCCTCTTGCAAAGCTAACTCGCAACATTTGTGGAGCTTCTATTCGGCACGGGACCAGCTGCTGTAAAAGCATTTCCGACCTTTACCTTCGTGTCGGATACGTTGAATATTCGATTGATTACTGAATGACAGGTTTTTCACTACCTCATCTGTGATAAAGAAAGTTCAAGCGACGCTCCGTGATACGATACGACTACATCGTATTCGGATTCAGTAACATCGAAACTTTACTACTGAAACGCGTTGAAAACGTTGAAAAACGATAAGAATTTTGTTGGAATAAAAAAATTTATAAGAACCGGATTGTTCCAAAAAAAATTATTTGACGGAGTCGCACGCGCATTTTGACACTGGTGGTTCGGGTCGATTCACTTGACTGAGAGAAATCTCGGCGAACCATCAACTTTGGCTAATGAGATTGACCGGAAGTTGGTGCAAATTTTTTTCCAAATAACGAGATAGAGAGCTCACATTAGAGAAACAGAAGTAGTACGCGTTACAAAATGTACAATTCTCAAGTAACCAATAGCAGCGCATAGGAAATGCGGCGTACAACACGAGTGGCTTGAAATGGACGCCATGAAGCATGTAGCGCATCTTGACGAGGTAGAACGCATTGTCACTGCTAGTTTACTAAGCTGAGCCGAGAGCAACCAAGTAGAGTCGAGCAGGAATAGGATCTCACACGTAGTCGAGGGTTGGAAGAGCAAGGCTGAGGTGGTTCTGGGTCCTTAGTTGGGCTATAGGAACGTGATTGGGCAGGACCGCTTCTTTTTCTGATTGACCTATAGGAAAACCGTCCCGTAGCCAGGCCGTGCAAGTCCATTGTAGAAAAGGACTGGATGAGGTGAGACAGGAGCCTTTTCTAAGGCCTGGGTAGTGCCTGATGTCAGGGATAGGAATAGGGCTTGACGCGGGCTCGGTCGTTCTCTTCCATGAAGTACTGATCCAAGATACGTTTGAAGACGAAAAGATTCGTAGGAGTTTATCCTTTTCGGGTAGCTTTTTCGAACGTTTTGCCGGCTTTATTAGCAAAGAAGTGGTGTCTTAAACTCTTCCTAGCTCTGTTGTGGACTAGTTTAAGCTCTGTTGTGGACTAGTGCTACCTCTCAAGTTAAATGCTCTAAGAAAAAAATTGCTTGGTTTGAGTCCAACGTGTTTATACGAAATCTTAAAAAAAAAACGGAAAGATCGAACCTTTTCATTCTGCACGCCATCGTTTCCAGGTGTAGGTTGCTATTTTTGGCATCACTGCAGGGCATTTCACTATATACCATGACCCTCATCATCATTTTGCGTGTGAAGCTGTCCTGAATTTTTTCAATGCACCCATGGTGGAGACTTTGTTGGGGTTGGAGATAACAGTTTCATATTGAAGGAGTGGTCTTACATAAGTTTTATAAGCACTTCGGAGCGCTCTTTCCTTACTACTGGAAAGAGATCTGAACATGCTACTAATACACGACTTTATTTGCTGTAGACGCATGTTCAAACTGTAGTAAAGATGAGGGGATAACGGTGGTACACGGGTGTTTTGTGGATTATGGGAAATCATCAACCTATGCTGTCACTCGCCTAAGGAGAGAGAGCTCCTGCGCGTTCATACATCTCGAGTTCATTTGTGGGTGAGGGTTTTATACCGGAGTGCAAATGCACAAGATTTTCCATGGTGGATGTACACAGCGCTGTCGTTGATGAAGACAGCTTTTATTTGTGAATGCTTTCAATTCTTCGGAGATTTTGTAAGTAAAGGAAGCCTCATCTGACTGAAGAACACGAATTTTTAAGCGAGTAGAGACATCGAGTTTCCAATTATTCTCATTAATGATCTCCCTGGAGACTTGAAGTTGATCTGCTTTCTCGTCGCATCTTGACAGCAGGAGGAGAAGCGCTGTAAATTTCAGTTGACTCCTCCAAAAGGCGTCCAAGTGTCGCTATCGTTTTCTTGCTGATAAAGCGTTTATGACAGTACGCACATGTTCCTCTCTTATAAGTAACTGAAGTATTCTCAAAGGGAACACATGTCCACAAGGAATTCTCCTGAGTGGCTCATCGTCCGCCGTAGCACTCCACCGAACGAAACAAATTGCGCATAATCCGAGAGGATTCTTGTCTTGTTTTCTCACTTCACTAAAGATAGGTGGAGGTTTAGAGCTGCTTGACGAAGGGAGCTCCAGCTCACGAGTCATTCGGATCTCAAATTATTGCCAATAAGTATACAGCCAGACGATTAAAAAGGCAGAAATTTTTGCATCCTACGCAATAACAGATGTTCTCTATTGACAATCTGATATACATATTGTTATATATATATATATATATATATATATATATATATATATATATATATATATATATATATATATATATATATATATATATATATATATATATATATATATATATATATATATATATATATATATATATATATATATATATATATATATATATATATATATATATATATATATATATATATATATATATATATATATATAGAGGATTTCAGTGTTTGAGTTTCCAGGAGTGAGACAAAAGGGAAGGAGATCGATCTCAACACCCTGTTGACCATCAACCCGACGCTGAAGGGAAAGGACGCGTTGTCGAAGACTCTTGTTCATGTCCATGAAGTATGTTTTGGCTTTTGTAAACGCTTTCTCCATCGAATAAATATCAGAATAGATGATAAAGGACGAACGGATAGAGTTGACCCAGCGCAACTGTTAACTACCCGAAGCTAACCTAATGCTGAGAATCCTATTCTTAAATCTCAAATGATGCGTGCTATGAATGAAATCAGGTTCTAGGTTATGCGCACGTGCCCACTTCCCAAATCCCGAGTCTTGAAGGCTGTTTATTGTTTACCGCATAATTATCGAGACGCGGACTTGCGATTGTGAATTTCCTCAATCTTGATTTCCGTTCAGTATAGATAATCGCTACAACATCCATAAGTTCAATGCGTGATCATCGGTCTCTTAGCTGGAAGTCACGCGTCGCCGATCGTGAAAAGTACAGTTTTGGTCCAGCCTGCGCATGGCTAGCGCGATAGATGGAATTCGGAAGTCGTAATGGACACGGACAGCATGAGAACATATCGGCGACATGGGGACGTCGCCGATCGGTTTTAAGGCTAGGTTATTCTATGACGTCCAAGACGGAGCCTCTCCATTGCTGGTCGGGAAGAAATAGCATATGGCCTTTGGGAAGAGATATTACTCTATTTTCGGAAGAAAATGACGTGCCTTCGATATTGATAGTTCACGTCAAGTTAGATCGCAATTTAACCTTTTCTTCATTGTTACTCCACTACAATCAAAATGACGGGGTGTTTGCCGGGATGCTAGAAAGTATGGGAAACTGTGATCTGTATGAAATATAGTGAAAATCAGATGCATGAGCCAATTCGGTCAATCTCCTGTGACATCATAAGTAGGGTTCCTTGATTTGTGCACTATGGGCTTTCAAATTATGGCTTCTTTGAATGGATTTCATTTGCAGGATGCGAATGATGAAAATGAGATGCTGTACGACATCCCGCGTAGGAGAACTGTAGCCCCCACTACCCGTTCAACACTCGACTCTAGTTCGTCATCAGCGGCCGTGAGGTAAGGCTGTTTAGCTTTCGCTTAAAATTCTTATACAGTTCAGTTCCGCAATCGCGTTCAGTTCTCATTATCACAATCGTGGAAGCGAAGAGGTTGTTTTAAAAATTCAACTAGAATCATTCTCAAAACAACCGCTTCGCTTTTACGATTGTGATAATGAGACTTTGAGGACTGAACGCGATTGCGGAACTAGAACATATATTCCTTTAAAGGCCGGAGAGAAGGGGCTTTCTGAAGTGAAGCTTATTTTTTTTTTGGCCAGGCTCAACTACAATCTTACACGAATACAAAGAATAAACGCAGTTAAGCGTCTTCGTAGTTGGGTGATTTCCCTTGATGTTTGAGTCCGTAAGAACCTAGCAGGTCCATTCGAAACACATTTTCAAATCCGTCAATTGAAAATTTTTCGTAAGTGTGTTTCACGTTGGTCCAACTTTTTTAACTGATGAAGAACAAGGCTGTGCACAAGTCCACGTCTGAGACTGAAGATGGTAAATTGAGATTTTGAACGCAGCTGACATTCCACCTATATTCCGTCCTGGGTGATTAGTCGTGTGGGCTATCGAGAAGGTATTTTCGGCATGTGTTTTCGATTCCAAGTGCAGAGAAGGGGATGGAATGGGTACTGTGAGAGGTTTTTCCCGCTAAAATAGTAGCATTCATCGTTGATGTCTCAATTTTCGAGTCATCTTATCTGAAAGAGTACCAAGGAGGTTCTTAAAAAAAGGTTCTTTCCGTGTTAACGAAACGTGTTGAGAACAAAATGTGGACAGTATACATTCCATCCGATGGCCAAAATGGCGTCGGATCGGATTTTCGGATATTGCCGATTTTGCAAAACCGACTCATCGGATAAATCGGATACTGTCCCGAACGAGAATTTCGGATAACGGATCCTATCCGAAACCAGAATTTTTGATCGGATCGGATATCGGATATCCGATCGGATAAAATCGGATTCACCGGATAATCCGGATGAAAAAACGGATAAGAAGAATTTTTTTTTTAAGTAGTACCGTGGATTCAACCCCGTGTATTCAAGCAAATACATCTCTGTAGCGCCACGAGCATACGCGTCGCGGTCCGGTGTGTGTCGCGCTCGCGGCGAACACCAAAAAAAACCCCCACCGTTTAGAGGTAGTCTTCAGCGCTTTAAAGGAGTAAATGGCTAATTTACTATCTATGACGAGAAATGAAACGCAGTGAGAAAGCAAATTATGCCTCTGGATACGTCATGTTTACATGGTTTCACTCTGAAGCAGGGATGTTCGCGTCGCCGCGCAACTGGTCGCGCGCGACGCTCGCTCAACCAACTTTGACGCGGCACGCACGGGTGAGAAACTTCGCCCTCCCCTGCAACCGGTGAGAGCACATAATCTGACCAAAAAGAAGACCTGCCACAGAATCATGGTTTAGCGGGGCGTTGCGGACTAATCCCGGTAGGGCTACGACCCCTGCATCTTGTTAAGCGAAACCTTGGAAAAAATCCGAATTCGTTACGAACTTCCCCTTCTGGGTAAACATTGAGCTTGAAAATTATATGCGATCCCTGCAGAATGCGCTGTCGCAGGAATGGGGGCCACCGTGCAATCGTACGCAGCCACGCGCATTTTTCCCGTGCCGCCACATCGTAGGTACACCAACCGAGAACTTTCTACCCTCCTGAATTTAAATCGTTTGATTACGACCTGGAAAAAGGGTAGGGACAAGTGCGAAAAACCGAAGCAATACTAGTTCTTTTTTCACGCCTCTGTTGTCTTCAACATAACTGAAGGACACAACATCAACAAATTTTAACACAAAACTACGGGTTGCGGAACGTGCTACATATTTCACGGTAGAGCGCGTCCCTCGCCGTTGCACCGTCAACCCGTTTTCCACCGCCAAATAACCGTCTCCGCGCCCAGAATTTCTCTTTATCTGCGGTACAACCAGCAATTCAACTCCTCCCGTTTTTTGCTCCCGCCATTAGCACCGACAAGCCTTTTACCCCGGGCTGAACAAACCGTCAGCGTGTCTGAGAATCCAACTTCAGAACGTCACCCAGGTTATGAAACACAGATTCGCGTTGTAATAAAGCGTCCGAACAAAAGACATATCCTTCCTGATACCTGTCCGTGAAATTTACCGCAAATAAAACACTTGTTTGTCTTCCTGAAAGCTCAAAATCATTTTGTGTGCCATCATCAGGAGCACACTTATGGTCCCAGGAAAGACTCGTATGTAGGACTGCTACAGAAGTAAAGAGATTACTCATATATTTTCGTCCATTGTACCGCATTGGTATTGTCTTTTCAACATATACATTCCACCTACAACTTCTATGCCCTTCATCTTACAATCCTCATCCCCAGCCTTCCCTCAAGGCGAAGCTGAGCGACTGCTCCCTCTCATCCTCGGTCGTTTTCGCGTGGTGATTTCAACGCTCACACCTTTTGCTCGTCTCTCGGTCCTGATGTTAGAGGAAATGACGTCAGAAGCAATGCGGCAGATGAGTGCGACCTGGTCATTCCTAAACGATGATCAGCCCACTTCAGTCTCCTCTGCCAGCGGCCGATCTTTCTAGCCCAGAACATATCTTCTTGTCTCGATCCAAACCTTTCTAGCTGCTGCTCATGGTCTACCTCGACTACTCTGCCAAGTGACCACGTTCCTGTCTTTGTCCACATCCGATCTATCCACTTCTCTCGCCCCTTTTTCTGGTGTTCGCCAACGTTCTTTAATCTTAATTTAGGCCGAGCAGATCTGGCATGCCTGTTCAGTGAAGTTGCGCTTCGCCTATCGGCAGATTACCCGTGGGAATGGAAGCGTGCACCATGAAGGAGTGCCATCTATCTGACGCGCAATCCGCAAGGCCATGAATGCGGCTATCCCTATCGGTCGCGTCAAGACGTTCTATCCAAATGTCAACAGTGGGAAAATCCTCGACAAAAATTAGGAACGAGAGATGCGAGTGAGAGCGGTTAATCATCTGGAACCCTCGTGGTTGCTGAAGCTTGACAGTGAGATCAAAAAGGATTTGGACAGTATCGTCACAAGAAAGAAGAGGTAGGAGAAGTTCACCGGACAGATGGACTTTAAGACGGATGCCAGTGCAGCTACTTGGAAGGTTGCCTTTACGGAAGCTTTCGGGTAAAAGCTCACCCCGCCACCGTCTCCACTTATCATCGAATTCGACAACGGTGGCGTATTCAAATCAGTGAAAGGAAACGCTTATGCGCTCAGGAAGGATTTCTTTCATCACCAGTGCTAAACGGCAGGTCCGCAGAATAGAGTAACTGTAAGCAGAGCTGTGCCGCTCTTCCGCTTATGAGCACGGCCGAAGCGATTGCATTACTACGGCGCAAGTTGAGAAGATCATAAAGGAAACACGGAACTCTCAGAGCTATTGGTCCTGATGGGATATGGTCCTGCTGGTCTTGGAAGAAGATACCCACTGACTTATACTACCGCTCCTCACTGATGTCGATAAACTCCTCGTTCATGTCGTGTACTTTATCCCGCAGAATTGGAAGATGGCAAACGTCGTTCCAAGCTGCCCAAGCCTGCTGGCAAGCCCCAAGCTTCAGCGCCAAGGGATATCGGCCCATTAAGCTTGTTGTCTGTCTTTTTGCTAAAGTAGCTGAAAAGCTGATCGTCAAAGACCTGGAAGCCGAGCACAACGAGAGACAGGTGTTTCAGCATGGATTCAGGAAAATGGCATTCCACCACGACAGCTTTGTTAGAAATTACGAGCTATGCAATTGATGGTTTCAACGCGTATAAGCCGGAAAGAACTGTAGCAGTTGCTCTTGGATCTCAGCCTGGCGCTTTCGACACAGTGAAATCTTGGTATCTTATCAAACAACTTACTGGAGTCATCAAGATCCCGCCATGGCAAAAAGCGCCTGGATAGCTGCATTCACTAAGGGAAGACGGGCTAGAGTGATGTTACCTCAGAATCATGGTCTCCAAACAGCAGCGATTCCTGATTGCAGCTGGAGTCCCACAGGGCGGGTTGCTATTGTCGCTCTGTACTCTCTTCAGTCTGTACCTCGAAGATATGCACCCGCCCCACCCCAAGACATCAAGGTGGGTCGCTTACGCTGATGTTATGACTGTCTTGTGTCGTGATCGGGACATAAATGTGGCCGCCAAGCTAAGATTAACGGGTACTTGACCGCACTGAAAAAGCTTCTTCGACCGCAAAATGCTGAAGATTTCTTGCGTCAAAGTCATCGGTATCCGTACTCACAAACGGACCCATCTGAACACAGCGCACATCCGTATGTCGTATGGAATGGAGATCGTTTGCCTGCCGCCCACCGCTTCCCCAAAACTTCTCGGACTCGTTACTCGATCCATCGCTCAAATTCCATAAGAACACGGAACAGAAGCAGGCTATCGTTAAAGCGAAGCTTAACGTTGCTTAGGAGCCCTGGGCGGTACAACATGGGGTAGTAGCAAAGAAACCATTATTACAACGTATAAGGCTATTGGCTCCAGCCTGCACTGGAATACGGCGCTCCCAGTTTGGCAGCATCTAGTTTCGGAATCCTCTTGGACTAAGCGATGCAACGCATAAGCAGAATGCGGCTCTTTCGAATCGCCACCGGGTGCAAGAAGTTCCCCGGTCAGGATCACTTGCATGCTGAGACCCTGCTTATTACCAGTAAGGGAGCACTGTGGAGGCTCCAGGCCCAACACAATTTTCATCAACATTGTCAAACAAGCCAAATCACCCCTCTTGGAGAGTGCTAAACCCCGTCAGGAGAAAGAAAGATCAGAAAGCCATTCGCCGATGCTCCCAGCAAAGAATCAATCTGGGCAAAGAGATGGCACGATCTCACAGCAAGAAACGACTCCGTCTATTGCAAAGCGAGGAGCATACTCAGTTTGTACGGTGTCATCTGGAAAAAGGCGGGTCATTAATCCCATATTGGGGGTAGTGCCGCCCCAAGTCTGCACACATCCGAGGCTCTCAACTCAGGAAAGAAGGGCCAGGTGCACGCTCGCATCATTACGCTTTGTGGTCACTCTACCAATGCTAATGTCTTATGTCAGCAGGATTGAGCCAGCAGTAAATCTGATGTGTGCCCGGACTGCGGTACCATCGAAGCCACGATACCGCACATTTATGATAAGGTCAGCAGGAGAGACCTGTGGATGCAAAAACGACGATCGTTTGACATTTCTATCCTTTACTAAAGTTTATCTCACGGCTACCAGCGACTGCTGTCATAGTACGAGTTAATCCTGACCTGTATATGCCCTCTACGTTACCTACACACAAGTCCAGCGTTGCGCTAGTTCCTTACTTTTGTGTCGTTGTCCACATGTACCCATAATGCTTGAAGGAAAAAATATTAAGTCAGTGCCCATGACATCGTCTGCCAATCTCTTTTACCGGAGTGAGTTTAGTACCTTCTTGAAGAGTGAACAAGGGGTTGGGAAATTTCGCATCGGGAGTGCGGGGTCGCAAAAATTCTGGCCCGAAAATGAAGGTTAGGGGGAGGGATCGCGGAAAATTTCGATATTTTTGGTCACCAAATTAAAGGATCGTAGCGTTGCTCACGACGTTGTAGACGCCTGAGCCCGACTACTGAACGAATTTATATATGCCCAGGAGTCGCGCCTAGGGGTGGGAATCGCAAAAATTCTGAATATCGGAAAAACAATTCTGACGTTGGGGGGAGGGTCGCTGCCGAGATGTCGTACGTTCGTGCCGTGGCAGTGTGGAGGAAAGAAGACCACCTCCGTGCAAACCGACGTCAATCCCTCCGCGGAGAGGGTTTTTGTCATGGGAGAGGTGCTGGCTGGCCGCAACTCTTCTGAAGATCCTACTGCAAAGAGCCGGCGTCGAGAGGAACCCAGGACCCGCGAAGAAGAAGAAGTACCCATGTGTCACATGCGACAGAGATGTCACTTGGTATGGAACCAGCGTCCAATGTTTTGGATGCCAAAGGTGGGTGCACTTCTCTTGTTCGGGCCTCAGTTCTGTAAGGCACCACGATTCTTCCTTTCGTTGTATTGTGTGCTCCGCCTCCAGTAACTCCAATTCCTCATCTACCAACCGCCCCCTATCTATTGTACACATCAATCTAAACGGCCTTCAGACCAAGCTTTATGAATTATCTCTCTTTGCTCGTACTCATCACCCGTATGTTGTCATGGTCCAGGAAACCAAACTC
Source organism: Aplectana chamaeleonis (assembly GCA_029168955.1). Taxonomy (NCBI): domain Eukaryota; kingdom Metazoa; phylum Nematoda; class Chromadorea; order Rhabditida; family Cosmocercidae; genus Aplectana; species Aplectana chamaeleonis. The sequence goes on along the minus strand of JAPDOI010000085.1, from coordinate 147,524 downwards.
TCTCCCTCTGCTACCTCTCGACATCCAAACATCCCGGGCTATACTGCATATCATAATCCTAGGTCATCTCAGGGAGGCGGAGTCTCTACTTTTGTTCTGTCCTCTCTTCCCTCTCACATCATTCGAAACACTCCAGTGGATGGCACTCACGAGTACATCCCCATCCATCTACCTCTGAAAACTCCACTTTCTCTTTTCAATGTACGCATTCCTCCTCCTACATCCTGTCCACCAACCTACAACCCTATCCCTCTACTCAAGCAGCTGTATGACTGCTCTCTATCAGTCTCAATTGTCTTTGCGGGTGACTTCAATGCTCACACGTTCTGCTCGTCGCTCGATTCTGATGCTAGAGGAAATGACGTCGAAGAATGGGCGGAGGAGTGCGACCTGGTTATCCTTAACGATGACCAGCCCACTCGTCTCCCTGCCTACGGTCGATCCTCCAGCCCAGACATCTCCCTTGTCTCTTCTTATCTCTCTAATGCCCGCTCTTGGTCTACATCCACAATTCTTTCCAGTGATCACATTCCGGTCTTTGTCAATATCGATCTCTCTAACTCTCTTGCTCCATATACAGGTGTTCGTCATCGTTCTTATTTCAATTTAGGCCTTGCAGACTGGAGCCTGTTCAGGGAGGTTGCACTCCGCCAAGCGGCCGAATATCCGTGGAATGGCAATGTACACCAGAAAGAGCGCCACCTCTCTGATGCCATCCGGAAGGCGATGAAAGCTGCGATCCCTGAAGGTCGTGTAAAGACCTTCTTTCCCAATGTCACCAGGGAGACACTGCAGAAGATCTTCTTCTTCTTATCAGCCACTTTGGAGTTTCTTCTCATAGGCGTAGAAAGGTGGCCACATCACACGGCTTGTTCCACATATCACGAGCATACAGAGAAGTAGGTCTGGCAGAGCATGAAAATATATGTAGTGAATCATGACCAGCAATATGGCAGTCAGGACATTGATCTGGGACCGACTCGTCGATCCTATGTGCGTAGGCTTTGAGGTATGAAGAGTGACCGCAACTTAGACCCGCTAGAGTGACGCGGGGGCGTCTGGGCAGAGTCTTCTTGCTGTCATCGACCGTAGGAGGCACTGTACCAAGGATGGGATTGGGGAGGGCACAGGACAGGTATTCAGACACGAATCTGGTGTGTTCAATTTGCTGCAGTCTCTTCCTTGTGAGCTCAGAGGTAGCCCATCTTTGTCGATCCAATGTAGAAATAGCAGTATGGAGCGGTGTGCGAATATTACGGGGATGAGGATCAGATGCCAGGAGTGGGTAGTTGTGATGTGCGGCTTTCTTGACTATGCTAATGTGAAACTGTTGTGACTGCAGTTGGCAGTGCTTATTGACAGGAAGTACGGCACATTCTTGATGAAGATGGGATATAGGTGTAGACTTTGGGCAGCCAGTGATTACACGTAGTGCAGTATTTGTACGCGTTGAAGCTTGCTCCAAGAGGCATCCGACAGGATTCTGGTCCATATCGGAGCTCCATACTCCAGAGTAGGCTGTATCTTGGCCTTATACGTTGTGCGTAGAAGTTCCTTTGTACTACCCCAAGTGGTGCCCGCCAGAGCACGGAGGATGTTATTTCGCGTGTTAGCAGTTGCGGCTCGGATGCGCGTGTTCTCGTGAAAGCGCAGTGAGGGGTCCAGGAAGACTCCAAGTAGCCGAGGGTGCTCAGACAGGGGCATCCGATTACCTTCCCAGAGAACCCTGGGATGCAGTTGATGTTCAGCCGTTGCAGTAGTGCACAGAGTAACGCTAGACTTTGAAGGAGAGACCTTTAGCTGCTTCGATTCGAGGAATTTGGCCAGGCTGCAGAGGTATTTGTTCATCTCCGCAGTGGCACGGTCGATAACAGGGTCTGTACATACAATTGTGATGTCATCGGCATACAGACATAGATGGATGTTGGGTGGCGGCTTCGCTGCACTGCAGAAGATAAGGACAAGGGACACTGCAGAAGATAAGGACAAGGGACACTGCAGAAGATAAGGACAAGGGACGCAAAGAGAGCTGCTATTCATCTTGACCCAGACATTGCCGAGCTGGATAATGAGATCAGGAAGGACCTTGATAGGCACAAGAAAGAATCTTGGGAAACGTTCACTGAGAAGATGAACTTCAGGAGTGATGCTGCAGCAACGTGGAAGGCTTTGAAAAGGATCTCCGGAAAGTTCACCTCCGCCAACAATTCCACGATTGAATTCGACGGTGGAGTCTTCAAGTTAGGGAAAGAGGCCGCAAATGCTCTTGGGAAGCATTTTTTTCATAACTAGAACAAAAAGAGAGAAGCAGAATAGAATAACTGTTCGGGAACTCTGTAAATTGCCACTCATGGCTGAAGATGAGGCAGTCACGCCCGCTCAGGTCGAGAAGGTGATCAAGGAAATGAGTAATTCGAAGGCAGTAGGGCCAGATGGTTTGAGCCCAGCAGTTTTAAAGAGACTGCCAAGTGAACTACTACCCCTGCTCGCTGGCGTCATTAATAAATCGTTTCGCACCTGTACATTACCTCAAGATTGGAAAGTAGCACGCGTCACCCATTCACGAAGCCGGGTAAATCACCATCCACGGCAAAAGGTTACAGGCCAATCAGTCTTCTCTCACCTATTGCCAAAGTTGCGGAAAAATTGGCTGTGGAGGAGCTTGCCGAACATAATAGCAAACAAAAGCATCAACATGGTTTCCGTAAGCTACATTCCACCACTACGGCCCTGCTGGAAATTGTGAGCTATGTTTTGGACAGCTTCAATGCCATGAAACCTCAGCGAACCGTAGGTGTAGCCCTCGACCTAACGAAGGCTCTTGACACTGTAAACTTGGGCATTTTGTCGGAGAGCCTGTTAAGGTCTACCATTCCGCCCTGGCAGAAGCGGTGGATAACCGCATTCACCAAAGGACGTCGGGCAAATGTGCTATTTCAAGGGCACGTCTCCAATAGCATCCCAATTGCCGCCGGCGTACCTCAAGGAGGAGTTCTATCGCCTGCTCTTTTCAGTCTGTATATTGAAGATCTACCCATTCCATCCCAAGACATCAAGGTCGTAGCATATGAGGATGATATTACTATACTATGCCGGGATCGCGACATAAATGTAGCTGCCAGTAAGATCAGTGACTGCTTGATCGAGTTGAAATGTTTTCTCGATAGCAAGATGATTACGGTCTCTGCCGCTAAATCATCCGTCACTGTCTTTTCCACTGATCCTGCGGAGCACAGAGCTCATCCCATGGTGAAATGAGACGAAACTCGCCTGCCGGCCGCCCGATTCCCTAAGCTGCTCGGACTCGTGTTGGATCCTTCGTTGAGGTTTCATAAGAACACTGAGCAGAAACAAGCTGCAGTGAAAACAAGACTTAACGTCCTACGAGCTCTCGGCGGAACGTCCTGGGGGTGCAGTAAAGAAACGATCCTGACCACGTACAAGGCCATCGTACAGCCCGCCCTGGAGTATGCTGCACCAGTCTGGCAGCATATCGTGTCGGACACATCCTGGTCCAAGCTGCAGCGCATTCAAAATGGAGCATTGCGAATCGCAAGAGGCTGTTCTAAAAGCTCTCCAGTAGAGCACCTACACGCCGAAGCTCGCATCCTGCCAGTCAAGGACCATTGCCAACTCCACGCACAACAGCTGTACATAAACATTCTGAAGCAGCCAAATCATCCGTCGCGAAGAGTAATAGACCTCGTGAGAGAGAAGTATAAGAAAGCCGTTTGCTGATGCTCCCACGAAAATCAATATACAGAGATGGACCAACTCACAACAAGAACGCCTCCGTCTCTTACGTGCTGAGCCTACCCAATTCGTCAAGGACCACTTATGCAAGACCGCCGTAAAATCCATTCTCGGAGTAGTGCCGCCTGGGGTCAGCGAAACCGAGATGGAACTCGGTAGGCGTGCCAGGTGCACCCTTGCCTCGTTGCGCTGCGGGCACTCCCCCATGCTTATGTCTTATTTACATAAGATCGATAGCAGCAGACCTGACGAGTGCCCGGATTGTGGTAATAAAGGGCATACTACTGCGCACCTTTTCAACTGCCCGATGAGACCGACATAGTTAACACCAGTAGATTTGTGGAAGAATCCGACGCTTGTGGCTCAGTTCCTCAATCTATGACAGGACCCTCTCTGTGGCTGCAGTAGAAGAAGAAGGGGGAGGGTCGCTCCGATTTCGAAAAATTACGCAACGCCCCGCCTGACCTTTAACGTGAAGGCATTTTTTGTTGGTCACCATATCACAGCCTCCCACAATTTCGTTTTTCTGCTGTATTGACTAAACTTCTGGCGTTATCTTCTGCATATCCTAAGGTGAATGGTACTCAGTCATAACTCGGCCTAAAATCGCCTTGACTCCATGCGATATTTCAGTAAACACTTTCCCCATATGAAAATACTGTATTTACCTCTTCGCTTCAGGCGTGTTTTCGTATGCGCTTCTTGTCACGAAATATTTTTCTACAATCAAAATCAAAATGAAAGGAATCCATCGTCTTGATTCCAGGCCGTAAAAAGCCTTTTTTGCGTTTCGCATGGAAGTAGAATATACCACCGGAAGCTCAAAATACGATCCTAAGGGTCAAGCGGGGTTGCGAAGTTTTTCAACGGGGGTGGGAGGGGTCGTCAAAATTGTGGCCAGGAAATGAAGGTTACGGGGATCGCAAAAATTTTGGTTAGTTAAAATTTGAAAATAACTGTTATTGAACACCATAAGATACCTTTTCAGTACTCTATAGTGCAGCATTTTTTTTTGAAAAAAGTGACCAAAAATTAAACCTCTGGGGGTCGCAAAAATTTCGGTAGATTACACAACGCTCTGCTTGACCGTGATACGATCTCCCAACCTTTGACAACCACGAGGAATTCATTGCCCTCTGTAGCCTTTCCTCCATGGTTTCGTTTTTCAACTTGTCCGATTTTTCAATTTTCCGAAATATATTTTTCAAATGGGTTTGATATTCAATTTACCACTTTTCCATTTTCGAATATATTCACGTTTCCGGTCTTTTGACTCCTCTCTAAGTTCGAATTCGTTCGAACATTTAGCTTTCGACTGAGCTGAAATTCAACCTATTCGGAAAGTGCCGAAATGTCGTACGTGCGTGCCGCGGCAGTGTGGAGGAAAGAAGATTGCCTCCGTGCAAACCGACATCATCCCCTCCACGAAGAGGGTTTTTGTCATGGGAGAGGTGCTGGTCGGCCGCGTCTCTCCTGATTCTCCTGCAAAGGGCCGGCGTGGAAAGGAATCCTGGACCCGCTCAGAAGAAGAAGTACCCATGTGCCACATGCGACAGAGATGTCACTTGGCATGGGACCAGCGTCCAATGCTTTGGATGCCAAAGGTGGGTGTACTTCTCTTGTCCGGATCTCAGTTCTGTGAGGCATCATAACTCTACTCTGGTACCGCCGTAGTGACCTGTTGATTTCGATCAATATCAGCAGCGGAGCGGTGGGCCTCGGTGAAATATAACTAGTGATAAGGAGGTTCCGACGAAAAAGCCACCGCTCCGCGCTGTGATAGTCGAAATCAACAGGTCATTACGGCGGTACCAGAGTTTACTTACCATCCTGACGTGATCATGGTTCAAGAAACCAAGCTCTCTCCATTCCCTGCCCGTCCTCATCCTAATATCCCGGGCTATACTGTCTTCCATGCTCCAAGGTCAGCTCTTGGCGGAGGAGTTTCAACCTTTGTTTTATCTTCTCTCCCCTCCCACCTCATACCCAACACCCCCACGGATGGTACTCTCGAGTACCTTCCAATCCATCTCCCTCTCAAAACACCTATTTCTCCCTTCAACATATATATTCCACCCACTACCTCATGCCCCTCATCTTACAATCCTATTCCACTTCTTAAGCAGCTTTACGACTGCTCCCTCTCATCTACGGTTGTCTTCGCGAGCGATTTCAAAGCTCAAACTTTTTGCGCGTCTCTTGGCTCTGATGCTAGAGGAAATGACGTCGAAGAATGGGCAGAGGAGTGCGACCTGGTCATTTTAAACGATGATCAGCCCACTCGTCTCCCTACCGACGGCCGATCCTCCAGCCCAGACATTTCTCTAGTCTCGTCCAACCTCTCTAACTCTTGCTCATGGTCCACCTCAACAACTCTGTCAAGTGACCATGTCCCTGTCTTCATCCATATCGATCTCTCCAATTCTCTCGCTCCCTATTCTGGTGTTCGTCAACATTCTTATCTTAATTTAGGCCGAGCAGACTGGCGCCTGTTCAGTGAGGTTGCGCTTCACCTAGCGGCCGATTATCCTTGGAATGGCGACGTGCACCAGAAAGAGTGCCATTTATCTGACGCGATCCTCAGAGCCATGAAAGCGGCTATTCTTGTCGGCCGCGTTAAGACGTTCTATCTAAATGTCACAGGGGAGATCCTCGATAAGATCAGGATAAGAGATGCCAGGAGAGTGGTCAATCATCTGGACTCCGTTGTTGCTGAACTTGACGACGAGATTAAAAAGGATCTAGACAGGCACAAGAAAGAAGAGTGGGAAAAGTTCACTGGACAGTTGGATTTCAAGACGGACTGTGCAGCTACGTGGAAGGTATCTTGGAAGCTCTCGGGTAAAAGCTTGCCTGCCACCGTCTTCACAATAGAATTCGGCAACGGCGTATTCAAATAAGGAAAGGAAGCCGCTTATGCGCTCGGGAAAAGTTTTTTCATCACCAGTGCTAAACGAGGTCCGCAGAATAGAGTGACTGTACGAGAGCTGTGCCGCCTCCCGCTTATGAGCACGGCCGAAGCGTTCACTACGACGCAAGTTGAGAAGGTTATAAAGGATATGCGGAATTCCAAAGCGGTTGGTCCTGACGGAATATGCCCTGCTGTCTTGAAGAAGTTACCAACCGAAATCCTTCCGCTTCTCACTGACTTGATAAACACCTCGCTCAGTTCGTGCACTATCCCGCAGAATTGGAAAACAGCTAACGTCGTGCCGCTGCCCAATCCTGGCGGGCCCCAAGCTTCAGTCAAGGGATATCGCCCCACTAGTTTGCTGTCCTCTTTTGCTAAAAAAAGTCGAAAAACTGATCGTAAAGGACCTTGCAGAGCATAATGACAACCAGGTGTTTCAGCACGGATTCAGAAAGCTGCATTCCACCACGAAAGCTCTGCTGGAAATTACAAGCTTTGCCATCGATGGGTTCAATGCCGAGAAGCCACAGAGAACTATGGCTGTTGCCTTAGATCTCACCAAGGCATTTGACACAGTAACCCATGGAGTTCTGTCAAGCAACTTACTGGAATCATCAATACCGCCGTGGCAGAAACGCTGGATATTGGCATTCATCAAGGGCAGACGAGCCAGAGTTATGTTCTAGAACCATGTCTCCAATAGTATTCCTATAGCAGCTGGAGTTCCGCAGCGCGGTGTCCTATCGCCAGCCCTCTTCAGTCTGTACCTCGAGGATATGCCTGAGCCGCCACAGGATATCAAGGTTGTCGCGTATGCAGATGACATTACTATCATGTGTCGAGATCGAAACATACAGGTGGCCGCCAATAAGACCAATGAGTACCTGATTGCACCGAAGAGCTTTTTCGACGAGAAGATGCTAAAGATCTCTGCATCCAAGTCGTCAGTGTCCGTTCTCACCACGGATCCTTCCGAGCACAGCGCTCATCCGCACGTGGAGTGGGATGGAGACCTTCTATCTGTTGCGCGATTTCCAAAACTACTCGGTCTTGTGCTCGATCCGTCGCTCAAGTTTCATAAAAATACCGAGCAGAAGCAGGGGGTCGTCAAAGCCAAGCTCAATGTACTCAGGGCCGTGGGCGGTACCTCATGGGGAAGCAGCAAGGAAACTATACTCACTACGTATAAGGCGATCCTCCAGCCCGCACTGGAGTACGCCGCACCGGTTTGGCAGCATAGTCTCAGATTCCTCTTGGACGAAGATGCAACGAGTACAGGATGCCGCTCTTTGCATCGCCACCGGTTGTGCCAGGAGTTCACCAGTCGAGCACTTGCATGCCGAAACACGTTTACTACCAGTGAAGGAGCACTGTCAGCTGCAAGCCCAACACTTCCGTATCAATATTATAAAACAACCAAACCATCCGTCATGGAGAGTGCCTAATACCGTTAGAGAGAGAGAGAGAGAGAGAGAGAGAGAAAGAGAGAGCTAAAGACAGCCATTTGCCGATGCTCCAAGCAAAGCCAACTTGCAGAGATGGCACAACTCACAACAAGAACGACTCCTTCTGCGCGAGGAGCACACCAGGTTTGTACGGTGTCATCTTGAGAAGGCGGCGGTGAATCCTATACTAGGAGACGTACCGCCCCCAGTCTGCTAATCCGAGACTCAACTTGGAACTTGGCTAGATGCACACTCGCATCGCTGCGCTGCGGTCACTCGACAATGCTCATCGTCAGCAAGATTGACAGCAACAAATCTGATGTTTGTCCGGACGGCGGTACTATCGGCCATGATACAGCACATTTATATAACTGTCCGGTGGGACCTACCACGCTGACCTCAATGGATCTATGGACGAATCCACTACTGGTCGCCCAGTTTCTCCGCCTATGACAAAACCCTCGATGTGGCTGCAAAGAAGAAGAAGAAGAAAGTCGATCGCGATTGTGCGAGTCGAAGCTGTGTATAGCATGAGGTGGTGCCACATTTTGTCAACATAAGGAGACATCCTTTTCCTCCCTTTGCACGACCAGTATCCTGCATGAAAAAGCAACTTCCCTCCATCATCATGTTGATCCGTAAACCAGAAGTAGCATAACAGTAGCAAATGTTACAGCTTTTTCCTGAAAGTTGGACTCACCCATTACTTTTCTAGACATCAATGAAACCGTCATTGTACCAGAGCCAAAAGCGAAATCATCTACGGTTGCCAACATAGAGAGACTACAGAGGGATCGCGAGGAACGAAGAGCACAACAGGTAGCTTTGACATCTTCAATCTAATCAAATTCCTTTAAGAATGTGCGATAGCTCAAATGAGTAAATGGAGATTTCAAGAGATCACATGAGCTTCTGGTTTTTTGTCTGAAATTTTAGTAGTTCAGGATGGCTCTAATAGAAAACCATTTGACAAAAGAAGACGATTGTGGAAGCGTAATATTTTCACTAAGTTCCAGGTACGGTGGGGCTGTTCATAGTCTAGAAAAGGATTTTATCACATAGTACTTGGGAATATTGGTATTTGTATTCATTCTGGACACGATTAAAGGCAGTGGTCGCGCTCAAATATGCTTGTCGTCTTTTTCTCTCTAAACCCTTTTCTGGGTCTCGAGTAATGGGACCTCTAAGAAAAAATCGCGAAAAAACCACTGTTTTGGGCCAAATTTGAAACCTGAACTTTCTTGTCTTTTGATGGTGGACGAGCCCACTCCACATCATCGGCATCGGTGACCTCTTATATCAAGAACATCAGCTGGCTTGAAATTGAATTTCAATCAATGAAGCTTTGGATTTATGTACACATCTAGTCAGAAACATTGACTGAAGTGATGCTTTCATTGTTCAACTGTTTTTATTCGTTAAATTTGCATTTATTTCGTCCTCTGAACGTCGATGATTTTTGACTGCTCGGCGTGAGACGGCGATCTTTTTCGTCATCGCTGTGCACGTGTGCACGAAACAGCTTCTTTGGGCCCTAGAAACTCTAATTCTAGCCAGTTTTTCACCGCTCTACCTTCATAGTTTTTCAGCTGTTTTTGATCTAAGCTGATTTTTGTAGTTTTTTCTATAACGTTTTTCATCGTGACCACAGCCTTTAAGATTAGGTTCACATATTTTCTCACGTGAATTAGCTATAGAGAAATTGGAAATTCTGTCATTTTCGAATACTGGCTGGCTTGAATTTCGTGGTTTGTCATATCTGAGCATTCGAAAATTTGATATGGTCTGTAGTAAATGTAGGATCTAATATTGTTATCGAATTGAGCTGTGAAACCTGACGCTTGTTCAGAACCTTTATTCTGTATTCCAGAATCATGTGAAGAAGCAAAAAGAAATGGAAAAGAACGTCGATCCGGGTAACCCGAATTATCAGTTTCTGCTGATGATTCGAGATTATCAGTCACAGGTCTAGGTTTTTGAGTATGTTCAAACCTTTCGTGTACCATGAATTTTCTGTTAAGATAGACTATCGCCCTCTCAAAATGACAGATCAAGTTCTCGACAACAGAATTTCTGTTTGTGTCAGGAAAAGGCCACTCAACAAAAAGGAGCTCAATAGAAAAGAAATAGAGGCAAGTTGCTTGAGTTCCATTTTTGAGCAGCAGATTGAACTTGTTGAAGAGAAGTATGACTCTCCGTTCACCGAGGTCTTCAGGTTATTACCATACCGAACAAGGACCACCTCATAGTTCATCAACCACAAGTGAAGGTTGACTTAACAAAGTACTTGGAAAATCAAAAGTTTCGGTTCGACTACACCTTCGACGAGAACACCTCCAATGACATGGTCTACAAGTAAGTTCCTCCTGTGATGAACAATTGTGGACGATAAGGTGGGATGTCTCGTAGTCGAGAAGGGGTGAATAGCTGTAGAAAACACCTGTGAAGTCCCAGTATGGTTGTTGTCTGTGAGTTCGAGTTTGTGTGCTTTTATCTCTGGCCCTTGAAATCATACTGAAAAGTTTCGGAATGGTCAAGCTGTAGTCTACGTGTTCATTGTGGTTTCGAAGGTATCCGGAGTGCGCTTTTGAAGGGGTTCCAAACTCTGGGAGTATTACCATGTTCAGAAAATTCTAAAATCGTTTTTGATTTCCATAGGTTTGTTTCGCGAAGGCTGTTAAGATTTCCGTCTTGTGAAAAAGTGAAAATTTCTGGAAGCCTTGGAGTGATGTTCTTCGAATCCTTCCACTGTGCTCGGTTTGAATTTGTTATCTCCAGAGGGATGTTCAATTCATCTTGTGATTCACCTACACCTGTGCGTGTGCCCAGATCGATGCTTTCAGATTCACGGCACAGCCGCTTGTGAAAACAATTTTCGAGCAAGGATTTGCTACTTGTTTCGCGTATGGACAAACAGGTTCGGGTAAAACGCACACTATGGGTGGAGACTTTACTGGTAAAAATCAGGTGAGATTTTCATTTTAAGCTAGCTAAGCTCGAGAGCATTGTTCATTTCTAGATGGGATTACAGAGCAATTTTTTTTGTTGATTGGAGAGTCCAGATGGAAGTTCATCGAAGGAAGACGTAGCGGCGAAATTTCGGGAAGCAGTTAAACGTTTTTCTCTGTCTCAGTGGCAGGTCTCGCCATAAAAAATGATTTTTGAGCTCTCTTTTTCAGAATGCAGATTTGGTCATTATAAAGGTGATGAAAGCTGAAATTTGCTGTTGAAGATGGCAGAACAGGCATTTATAGAAATGTTGATAGTTGGGGCGGGCGGACACCAAGAAATAACATTTTCTTGAGCGCTTTTTTCTCCAACTTTTTACTTATTTTCACTTTTATGATGGCAAGATCTATTTTCTCATAAGGATAATTTGATTTGATTTGATTTGAATTATTCATGAGGAATACTCATGTGTAAAAAGGAAACAACAAAACTAAAACGGTTAACAAGCAACGAGAATATCTCTGGGATTCATAAAAAAAGCTACGTATAGAAAGAGATCTTAACCTACTGAAAACAATAAAAGTCAAGGTCAAGACGGATCAAGGTAATGATTAACCATGTTTCTGAACGCATGAAATGAATAAGGTGGCACACGGTTTTCGTGATTTTGAGGTAGCTAGTGGATGCCCTGTCAACGAAAAAATTCGTCCTGCAGCCCAACTTGGCCTGGGGAATGATTGGCTTTGACGCACCCCCTCTTGTAACATATGGTCCAACGGTGAGAAATTTTCCAGCTGAAATCCCGCAGCTGCCAGTCAGGAGTCTATGGAACATAATGAGATCAAATTTCTGTCTGCGTAAAGCAAGGGTGGGCAGCTTAAGATTGGCGTTTCTAGTACTGGAACTAGGTATACCGTCATATAGGAAACCTAGTCTTCTGATAAAAAGCTTCCTAGTAAAGCTGTTTTGCACTCTTTCCATTCTGTCAATGATTTTGCGCTTAAAAGGATTGAAGACAACAGTACCGTATTCCAAAAGTGGCCTGACGTAAGTCTTGTAAGCTCGAAGGAGCACTCTAGGATCATCATTTACAAGACCGCGAAAAAGTTGACAAACAACTTTTTGTGCTTTGGCTGCGATTTGCTCACAATGTTTGTCGAAACTGAGATCTTTAGTCACCAGGAAACCGAGATCTTTTATTTCTGCTACTTTTTCGATAAGAGAACCCTCAATATAGTAATTGGTCTCAGAATTGCGGCGACCAATGTGGAGCGCTTTGGTCTTATCTTCAGAAAGAGGTAGTCCGCAGTCCAAAGCGTACTGATGTACAAGGTTTACAGCATTTTGTAACACCACCTCATCGCCGAGAGAGCCCAGGCTATGGTACAGTTTGATATCGTCTGCAATAGCACAACAACTGTTTTTTTTTATCGTGAGCCCTGCGTCTAACTAATGGTTTGAAAGGAGGATATGCGCGGAAGACAAGACAAGCGCGACTGTTTTATAGCAATGAAAGTGGGCGCTATCACGCCTTTTCCTAGCCACCATAAAAGGTGCATTTTCAGAACTGTGCGGGTGGTATCTATGCTCTCACAGCCAGTGATGTGTTCAAAATGCAGCACGCCCAGCAATACAAGAGATTGAACCTGGCTGTTAGTTGCAGTTTCTTCGAAATTTATGGTGGCAAGGTTGGTTCGAAATTCTATTTTCTAATCTTTGTTGCCTACATTTGCCCACTACTCGCAGTTTCCTTTATCACAATCATAAAAGTGGTGCGGTATTGAGAATGACAACTCCATTTTTATGGCTGAATTTTTCGAAAAACAACCGCTTCGCCTCAACGATTGTGATAATACGATTGCGAGTAGCGTGGAAATGAAGGGTACATTTTGATTCATCATTCTCTCTCTGTTTCAGGTTTTCGATTTGCTAAAACACAAGGCGTTGTTGCGTGTACTTGAGGACGGGAAAAAGGAGGTGCAAGTTGTTGGGCTTCAGGAGACCTCGGTTTCGTCAGAAAGCGATGTGAGTTACGGTATTGGTTGTTTAACTGGGACTATTCAGCGACTGGGCACTAGAGTTGAAGTTTTTTCGGGTCTTTTGTCCGTGCTTAAGGATAATTACTGCTACTACGCCTTCGCGTGGTTTCAATGCAACTCACTGCAACTCTGTTCAAAGTTACTCTTCCTTATATATTTTAATGCTAAATGATGATGCCAGTTGATAGATTTGAATTATCGGATTTGTGCATTACTTTATTTTCAGGTCCTGGATCTTATCCGACAGGGCACTGACATGCGTACAGCGGGAGCCACGTCTGCGAATTCCAATTCCAGTAGATCTCATGCAGTTTTCCAAATCATACTTCGAAAGTAAGGCGCAATTTGGTGGCATCTGCCCGTTGAGCGAAAGAGAGTGAAATGTGATTATTTTTAGGGACAAAAAGTTGTGGGGAAAGTTCTCGTTAATTGACTTGGCTGGAAATGAGAGAGGTCAGGACACTGGTAATTCTGATAGGCAGACGCGACTGGAGGGAGCTGAAATCAACAAGTCTTTGTTGGCGCTCAAGGTACGGGTGGAAATGTTATGATTTGTATTACCACTTGAATATGGGCATTTTATGAACTGAAAACGCATTCTGCACCGGACCATGCTCTATTTAAGTCTGACGGGATATCATTTTATGGACATGATCAGGGGTTGCGAAACTTCGCAACGGGAGGGGGGGGGGGGCGCCAAAATTTTAGCTCGAAAATGAAGGTTAAGGGCGGGTCGGAAAATTTTTGAACAAAAATGAAAATTTGGTGAAGATATCCCAAATATTCTCGATATTTTTGGTCACCAAGGGGAAGGACCGTAGCTTTGCTCAAGTTTTTGACGCGTGAGCCCGACTACTGAACGAATTTTGGCATTTGACGGTTCTAGTAGTCAAATATAAACTGTACAGAGATCGCTCCTCTATGGGGTGATCGCAAAAATTCTGGATTTTGGAAAAAGTTGATGATGGGGGTCGCTCCGATTCAAAAAAATTACGCAACTGCCCGCTTGACCCTGCACTTGACCCTGTTGCAATTTTTTCAAAGATTTAGGATGACTGTTGCCCGAGATCTGGAAAATCTATCCTTCGTACGCATTTTCTATTTCTATATGGCGATGTTTGTTTTGAGTCCTATAAATATTTCACTGCCGTTGTAGGAATGCATTCGAGCCATGGCGAAGAATAGTCATCACGTGCCATTTCGCACCTCAAAGCTAACCTTGGTTCTACGCGATTCTTTCATAGGAGAAAAAGCTCGTACTTGTATGGTTAGTTAGCCTCTCGTGCAATACCTAGCTGAAGGTTTGATGATCATGCTTGAGCAGGTGGTTGCGGAAATTTCAATATTGATAATACTTTTTTGTGTTCAGATCGCGATGATAAGTCCCGGTATGTCCTCTTGTGAACATACAATCAATACTCTACGATATGCGGATAGGTGAGTAACGGGTACAGTACCTATATCTGAAGTTAGTTTACACAACCGTGTTAGCCTATCCTTTGTGGTTCTTTTCTCAGATGTTCTTTATCCTTCTAATCTTTCCCACATAATGCTTATTACTAGATTCCTCATTCATACTTTTAGGTAAAGCCTAGCTTGCTCGGATGAGTCCGGGCGGAGCAAGCAGCGGAGCGGTCGGTCATGGCAAAATATTATAGTGATGAGGGGATTTTGACATGATAAGCCCAATAAGCCTTAGATGCTTCGACCGGCTCAAAATGTGGGAGCTGGGCTATATATAGTATGAAACGAAATATTACTTGCCTTATCTTGAGCATAATCATACCACTTGTTCGAAAAATAGCATATTAGATGCAATATTGAAGCAAAGAGGGCCAGCCGACCATTTGTATTTATGATCACACGTTTTTATCGTACGATAATTCTGCTGTACTCAGGGGTGTCCTTTCTTTTCGATACGGGACGCAAAAGATGAAGTTATCCTGAAGAAGGGCACAAACTTTTCATTTTGCTCGAAAGAGGGTGCAGGGATTATTTTACATCCTAATCATATCAGTATCGACGAAAACATCTATCTCGCTCAACCAACACAAGACCGACGAGTTCGGGGGGGGGGAGTCCTGTATTTATGATATGCAGAGTAATACAGAGTATCTGCTTCCTTCAGAGTGAAGGAGTTAGGAGCTGATGAAGGTGGTAGCTCTCCACCAATGGGTGACGAGGAGTTGATGTTACGGGACGATGGGGGCGGTGATGATGCTGATACTGAAGACGCCGATCTTTCACTCGTTTGCAGCAGAAATGTGTGTTTCTTATTTCAATTTTCGCCTCGTGTTTCTGTATTTAGCAGAGCTTTGTTTTCAGGGCACTGACAAGAATACATTCGAGGTGATGAAGTTGGTATCGAGTTTGACAACAGCCGAGGAAGATGCTTTGTATAGTCAGTACAATTTCGAGCAGGTGAGGTTTTTCAAACATTGGATCCGACTCATTGAGGATAATTGCGAAAATTGCTGTTTTCTGCTTTGCTTCGAATTGAAAGGTTTACGTTTAGATACTGGACTAAAAAGGCAGAGTGATCTCGACTTTCAAGTAACTAGGAGATTCTGTAACAATAAATTCTAAAATATCCGTTTTTTGGGTATCCGAATCATTTCAAATAACCTTCATTTTACAAAGACTAATATGAAGTCGACGCCTTTTTGTCCTCGCATGAATGTTATAATGAGTTTCTATCAGAAAACAAACTTTTCTTCAAGCATTAGGTTGACGGTAAAGAGAAAAAGAGCTTTTACAGTTTTCTGAAATGAGTCGGATCCAAATTATAAGGTTTATCATGTTTAATATTTGCTTCTTTCTGAAATTGTTTATCGATTTCATTGCAAAGACTTTTTGAAGGCTATGAGGATTGGAACGAAAGAGTTGGGTACCTTGCTTTCGCGTTCGAGTACTGTGGATTACGATCAGGAGAAGTACACCAAGGATTCCCTTTCACATGCAAGGAAAGTAGCAGCTGCAGCAAACGAATGTATAGGTGAGTGTAACGAAATTTCATAAAATTGGACAGGAAGCCTGGAGAGAACGTTTACTGACTTTGGTCCGAGGAGTTTGAGGAAGAAAGTCTAGAGAGAAAACCGTCCACAGTTTGGGAGGCAAATAAGGTGCTTTCTAAAAGAAACCTTTGATTTCATACCTTTTACTAGCAAAGATAAACGGAATTCGGGCTCCCGGTGCTCCTGTTCCGGCATCGACGTGTCCCACCGACATGCACGGCGTCCCTCTACTACTGCCCCTACTAGTAAGACGAGACCCGGTTTGCTTTCCTTGCTAAAAAGGTTGACCTAGTTTCCGTTCCTTAAGGCCGGCTGTAAAAGACGGAGTGCGGGTCTACCCCTATTCATAAGCTTCAGCGGCGAGAGCATGGTGGACAAGTTGTTTGGGGCTTGTATTTCCGCTGTTCGCAACTGCTGCACGACGGAGAGGCTGAAGGACGAGGTAGGCTCAGAGTTAAGGGGGGACGAACGAGGATTTTGATTGAAATCGTTCGCGTATCTTGCCACTGTTGAGCTTAAGATATCTTCAAAGGGGGCGTGGCAAGTTGGCATCTTGGTGTGGGAGCGCTAGAGTGGCGTCTTTCAATATCTCGCTTGTTCGGAGGAACTGAGAGCTCTCTCTTGGCAAGTGATATATGGAGAGGGTCTTTATTGTATGGAAATCTCAGACTTTGTCCCTGAGGGATGACATTGCCTTCAAGCGATCATAAATCTTCTAACATCCGGTTTCGTACGGGTCTGAAATTACCATTGCGATCAAAGCGCAGTTTTCTCCACGTTTAACTCATTTAAGATCCCGCTTAGTTTCAGGCACGTTTGAACCACTTGTGAGATCTCGTCACCGTACATCGTGTCCCGCATGTGGGACAAGTGGTCCGAAGTATTAGTCAATGCGTGTCCCACCGTTGTAGGGGTTCTTATGAAAAATCAAAACAATGATTTATAAGTTGAACTTTGTTCAATGATAGAAATTTCATCTTCCAGAACGGCTTGAGAAATGGAAGGAGCTCCAAGCAAAAGAGGCGGAGCTGTCAAAGAAGTCCGCCTCCCGAAAGAAGTGACGTCTTCCATCGTGACGCTTCTGGCCTTCTGTGTCACTCCAATGATTGTAGATTTTTTTAAATGCGCTTCATTTGTGATTCTCCTTTTTTACACTTCAATCAGCTTGCAATACGCGTTTCCATGCTTTGTCGGGTTTTATTCTGATATATTCAATCCATGTTATTTATTAGCTCCCCGTTCTGCTTCGGTTTTTGATCAGCTATTATTCACGGTGATTTCCAGATGTGCATGTTGAATTGTAATTTATACCAGTACGGTTTCTTCCTATGTTTGTTGTAAAGCTGTCATATTCCCACCTACTAGCATCAGTATCTATTTATCAGCGATGGCATCATAACGGCTGTCTGCCATAACTAAGGTCTTCCGTTTTAGAAATATCAAATGCGTAATAGTTTGAAATCCGTGTTCGCCAATTGTGACGGTTTAAGCTGGCATTTTACCGGGTGGTTGACTGTTCAACTGCAGTTTTTTGTCAATTTTACTATTCTCCTACCGAGATCAAATATTTTTGTATAGGACCACAGCCATATGGCCATTGCATTGCTATTAGAGAGCTAATCTCTTCAAGCTATCACATTTCCCCCACACATCTGCCGAGTTTTACTTATGAATGCTCTTAACCAATGTTGTGATTTGCATGCAATGTAATGACTGGATCACATATAATGGGGGATTTAAGTAAATTGTGGCATACGGGTTGAAATTTCGCCCGCTCATCGGCGAACGTTTGGCACCCACGTCAAAGCATGAAAATCCCGGTAGCAAGAAAATTTTTGTCGTGTGTACGAAGTTATTCTTCAACTCCCCATTATGTGTAAATGCACCGAATCTAATTACTGTCTGTGAATTTATCAAGCAAGTAAAGTTACTGATTTCTTGACTTCTTCTGTCAAATGACAGTCACAGTGAGGGAAGATCGCAGGACAGTCATGAAAAACTGGTTCTCGTAGTACTGGTTTTCTATAGTTGTGCCCTGGACAAAAAGACCGAATATCGAATAGGTGGGAATGACCCCCTTTTTCAACGTCCGATTTTTGAATAGATCGACCACCCCTTTTTTGACTACCGATTTTTGAATATATTCGAATAGCCTCTCTTTTGAGGTGCGATTTTGAATAGATTCGAATGAAATCGATTCGAATATATCGACTAATTTCAAAGCGACAAACTGAAAACAGGCCAAGTGAGCTGTCAGTGGATCTTATACTTCGAAGTAAACTGCGTGCGCACGCGTTACGGTCCGTTGAGTGTCGCGCGCACGGCGAACGCGGAAAAGCAGCCATCGTTTAGAAGAATTATCAGCACCATATACGGCGAAACTGTTATGGTTACTGACATTAAATGAACGCAGCAAAGTAAATAGTGCTTCAGGACATGCCAGTTTACATAAAAGCTGAGATGTCGCGTCGCCGCCCTATCCGTCGTGGCCGACGCTCACCGACCATGACGCAGAACGCACGGGTGAGCAATGTCTGCTCCTCTCGTACCATACGCTCCGATTCAGCGTGAAACCTCGAAACCAAAATTCTGCCCGTACCCTGCCTTCCAGATCAAAACATCCACAGTTGCTGATCAAGGCCTACAAAATTTACGTTCGCTCAATGCTGGAGTATGGTACCTGCGTTTTCGCGCCCTGCAAACGGCAGATTGCAGATATTTTGGAAAGGTGCAAAATAGTTTCTCGCGGAAAATCTCTATTCGTGCACTTGGGTTCACGTATGCGGACATTCCTGGGGGTTTTCTCTGAAATAAAAGACTACAACTGGACACGCTTGCTCTCCGTATGAGAAGAAATGGTTCATTGTTGATCTATGATGAACGGTTTAGTGGGACGTAAACTATCTGAGTTCCGCACCAACACGCTCAGGAACCAAGTGAATTTCGCCGTTTTATAGCCTGTACCTGCCAATGGAACACACGGTCATCTACCGTACACCATAAATAGCGGCAACGGGCAAATCTATTCGAAACCTTTCCACATTATAACTATTCGAATGAATATTCGAATAGTAGGCTTCGATAATTGAATAGATTCGACTCCCCCCCCCCCTTTTTTTAGGGGTCCGATTATTGAATAGATTCGAATACCCCCTTTTTAAGGTCCGATATTTGAGTAGTATTTGAATAGTGCGATTTTGAAAATTCCGATAATGAGTACGTATTCGAATAGCAACTATTCGAATATATCGATTCGAATTTATTCGTATGGCACAACTATATGGTTTCCTGTATGCGACTTATCAGCGGTGGAGCTATCCACCACTCGCGCTTTTCGCTTCACGGCAGCTTTGGTCTGTGGATCGCAGTTTTTGCTATCCGACGTCGAATCATGCTCTCCGGCTCTAAGGAAACGCATCGCCCCGCGCCAGGAAAGTTTGCCGGACGACGCCATCCGGAAAACTGTGAAAGGACCCTGAGCCCGCGTGCGCAAATGGTTTAAGCGGACGATCCCTCGCGCTTGTAGAACAGTCAGCGGCGTCTGTACAAACCGCGGAGCTTGGCGGGATCCCCTGGTTTTACCTTTGCACTCCTGGCTTCGGTGATGGATCTTCTGGTCCTCAGAGGTTAAGTCACTTGCCGCTGCGGACGGGGCTGTAAGTTTTATTCAGGTGTTTAAACCTTCATCAAATTGGTAGTGATCGGTAGAGATTGTCAGCCAACCGTTCGACGAAGAGCGAGTGGATGGTATGGTTTCCGTATTCGATTTAGTCTGACGCACCGATCAGGCGGCGGCCCGTGCGGTGTTGCTGGCCAACGGGTATCGCTTCGCGAGCTGCGATCGCTCCTCTACTCAGACGATGGCAGGCCCTTAGCCCACCCCGAATGCACCCGGAACCGCGTCCATGTTGCGCTCAAGGTGACAAATATGGCAATTTCCGGGCCACATACATATGTTGCGATCGGGGATGTGCGAAAATTTGTTGAAAAATTTCAGAAAACAGAAAATCGAGTCTGTCAGTAAATATAAATCAGAAAACAGAAAGGCCAAAACGGCCAGGAAACAAAAAACCTTCAGAAAAAATACTCATTGCATTTTACCTTTTTTTTCGAGGGAAGAGAGGATGTAATTCTGAACACCTTTGTCATACTTGTAAAATAATATCTACGGAACTGCACAGATGACCTATAAGGCATTGATATTAGCAGTGACGCGTCAATGACGGATACAACATCATTAAAACACGCTGAGAGTCTTGGCCGAGAAATAGCCCACCAGGCTCAACAAATGATCCTGTCGAGCAGATTCTCGAGTGTTTCTTGATTATTTCTTGGCTGCTAGGTGGCTGCGACCATGCTGTTCGCGAAATAATCGAGGAATGACCGAAAAAACATGGGTAGTTGAACCGACGCCGGTGTTGACATCCAAATCTGCCTCAACAATGCGTCTTACACTCCTCTTTGAGAGCATTCTTTCGCGGCTGTTTCCCGACGACCATTATTAGACGCCTATTTCGCGGCAACCAGCTATTTTCCGAACACGACCTTGTTCTCGGCTATTACCCGAAAATCAGGCATTTTGTGGCTATTTATCGGCTATTGCTCGGCCAAAACTCTCAGAGCACTCACCCGTATGGTAGAACGTCAGCACAATAAGGGTTGCATCCTAATACAGACTTTGGGTTCAACCCCTCGCTGTGTGCAGCAGCTGCTGCGAATAACTAACTACAGCAGCGGCTGACAAGGGGAGCTTCAATTCGTGCTCTGCCCTGGTATGCTACCCCTATTGTGCCAAAGTACTACCCTACGAGTGCGTTAGCAGGGTTCGCGATAAAAACGATTCTGGAATTTTCTTCATAAGAATGCAGGTCTGGTTGGTCATCACAAAACTGAAAATAAGGGAGAAATTGCATAAAAACGCACAAAAACAAGTCAAAACGGCAACAACTAATAAGCCAACTAACAGTTTTTTTATAAATGCGTATTTTCCCCACTTCTATTTTGCCGCCAAAAAAGTTAGTAGTCTCTCGGTGTGCAGCAACTATTTTAAATGCAGAATAAAAGACGACAAAACAAACAGTTGTGGAAATCTAGTTAAATGGGGGCGGGCTGAGACACAGAAAAAGCTTGTTTTTGAGCGTTTTTTATCCGACTTTCCACTTATTTTCACTTTTGTGATGACCGGGCCTACCTTCTCAAAAAGATGCCACAATAAACCTTCTATCGCGAACCCTGCCCTTAACAGCATTCGCACATTGAACGCAAATGGTACCTCGTAAAGGACTATACAAGCTGCGCTGTTCCACAGATCAGGATTTCGTTCATTTTTCTGATTTTTTTCTGTTTTTCGCAGATTTTTCAGAAAACAGAAATCAGAAAACAGAAAGGCCAAAACGGCCAGAAAACGGAAATCAGAAATTTCCGCACACCCCTGGTTGCGATCCAGGCCGCATACGTTGCGCTCCGGGTGCTACCGAGGAGATTGAATCACGCAGAGCCCTGAGCGCAACTGTCGGCTGATGACGTCACAGTACATCATACAGCGTACATGGTTGCGCCCCGGGCGCTTTCTATAACCCATTCCAGCAACACAGATGCAAAAATCGATACATCGACGTGGTTCAGACGCTTCGCTGATCGATTATTGCACCCATTTGAGCTAATCGATTTTTCAAGGAAGAATCCAACGATTTCCACACATTCACCGAATTCCCCACCCTACTGAATTTCTTCGAATTTATATGACCCTTGATTGTCCCTTTTCTAAGCTAGTGCAGATTATAAAACACCTTTCAGCCTAATACACTTCCCCTGCTTAGAAGTTTGATTCCGTCACAACTTCCCTCACAACTTCACCCATTAATCTTCTGATTTCACCTGATTCTCTCCAACTATTACGTATATTTCCCTGAAATTATTAGGTTCATAACAACCGCCCTTTCTCAGAGTCCTTCTAATGATCTCGTTGAACGTTTCTAGGCTAACAATGGAAAGTATGCATGACACATTTTTTCAAACATTAAAGTTTAAATATAAATTTAAATATACATTTAAATAAATTTAGTTATCCGAGCGATTCGTTTTTCTCATTTTTTCGAAATGATTAAATAAATCCGAAATATTCCATGAATATTTGCAAAATGCGTTCGGAAAGTCATGTTAACGTTTCATTTTTTGAATACAGTCTAAATATTGCACAAATATCAAGAATATAGTGAATTCTAGGCTGGTCGAAAATTGAGCGCAAATGGAGCAGAGGAAATCAATTACAAGCTCTACAAGAGAAACAGTGAGAATCCCGCTCAAAAACCGCAGGAAGCCCAGATGCTCTACCTTGTTTCAATCGATTCATCTAATTTCGAAATGCGCTCGTCAGTCAACGCATGTGGCCCGGAGAGCAGCCTGAACGCACTGCACGTTGCAATCACAACCGAAGCGCACTGCAAGTTCGAATATAGACTGCTCTGCGTTTAGGTCGCAGTGGGCGGGGAGGGGCGGGATCGGTTACGCTCCGGGTCTGCTACTGCCTGAGTAGCATTGCTGGGAGCTCTCGATCATACCAAATACTAAGCTCCGGACCGCAATGGATAGACATTTTTAGCCAGAGAAGCTGGTTTTGCTGTTTCTTCCACTGATGACTTTTGCCAATTTCAATTACTCAGGGTCGCGCAACCGGTGCGAGAATGCAGCCAGGATATGGGGCAGGCTGAATAAAGCTCATTTACAATCGCGGCATTGGCACAGATGCTAATGAGGTGACCAGACAAGAAACCTTCCACCAAAATCTAACACATTTTCCAAAACGCTGAAAATAGTGTTTGACTTACTGCTTCTGAAAAACGTGACTTATAGAGTTTTCCGGCCTGACCTTACTTATTTGGAAGAGAATCACAGAAAAAGGTTGCTGCCCGAGTCCCAGGTCGATTGGTCCCATTGGACAGAGAACGGGACGTCGGTTATGAATGGTCGAACAAAACCCTCAATAAGCGAGGCACCGCTTTGGGTGAGTGCCTCCAGACGGGTGGTTCCTGTTTTGTAGTGGCCTATACTGAACCTAGTTTGAATCACGAACCTATTGCGGCCGAACCAAGGACGACGTGTGTGTCTGCCGGGGTGCAGAGTTGCGAAAAACGCAGTTTTGACTAAGTGCATCCGAAGGTAAAAACTCGTATTATATTGAAGGTGTTGCCAAAAGGACATCATTTCATGAAATTTTATTCACAATTATTCTTTTTTTCGGCACATAATTGATTGCCAGTACAATTTACTCTCTATGCGAAGGCAAGCAGTAAACGCTTGTTCGGGAGCTGGAATGCCGCGGTCTTCAAATATTAAGTGAAGTAAAATCAACTGTTTGTTCCATATAACGCGTGATTTTGCTTTGATATGTTCTACGGATAAGCTCATACAATGCGATCTCTCGTTTTGCACAACTCTTATCAATAGTTGGTTCAAACTCGACTGCCAAATCATACTTTAAACTATTTCAATACATTTCTCAAAAATCAAATTACTCTACGCCAAATCGTTCTCAGGAATATTTCAAAACTTTTTCCATTTTTGTTTACCTTCCCATTTTAACTGAATATATTTCTAAATTTTCGAAAAAATGGCCATGCCAAATCTTTACTTTTGCCAGGAACCTTAACTTTCAGGAATTTCATTTATTTTTTCTAAAGGTTTCCTTTCTAACATGATTTATGCCTGGTGGTGTTAATTCAAAGTAAACCCACTGATGCCCTGCTCCCCCCCTTCTATGACTTCCTGCGCACTCCAACTGATGGCCTGCACACTTTCTATGACGTCCTGCAGACTCCCACTAATGTCCTGCACCCTCCCACTGATGTCCTGCACACTTTCTATGAGGTGCTGCACACTACCACTGATGTCCTGCACACTCCCACTGACAACCTGCACACTTTCTATGACATCCTGCACGCTCCCACTGATGTCCTGCACACTCTCTATGACGTCCCGCACACTCCCAATAATATCCTGCACACTCCCACTGATGTCCTGCACACTTTCTACGGCGTTCTGCGCACACCCGTTTGGGTCGCGCACACTTTCTACGGCGTCCGGCGCACTCTCATTTGGGTCCCACACACTTTCTACGGCGCTCAGTACACACCCATTTGGGTCACACGCACGCTCATGCCGATCATTTTTTTCAGCATGGCTACCATAACCCTCCCTTAAAAAATTTCCAAGTGTCAGCTTGGATATGAGTACATCGTAATAGTCAACAATCATGTTTGCACAATTTGGACCTCCTCAGCCACTTCCCAGTGGCTTCTCGAAGAGAGCGAAGTGTGAATCAATGCATACCGCTCCTGTGCCCTTTTATACCCCGCATGTTATGAGCGTGTGTTATCGTTCGTTATCATGTTTTGTTCAAGAATGGTTACGGTGGTCCTGCGGAAAAAATGATCGGCATGGGCTTGCTTGTATTTGAGTCCCGCAAACTTTCTACGGCGTTCGGCGCACTCCCACTTGGTCACCGCACAGTTACTACGGCGTCCGACGTACGTTCGTTCGGGCCCTACATACTTTTTACGGCGTACTGCGCTCACCCATTTGGGTCCCGCACACTTTCTACGGCGTCCAACCATTCTTATTCGGATCCCACACACTTTCTGCATCGTCCAGGGCAGTCCCACTTGAGGCCCGCACACTTTCTATGGTGTCCGGCGCACTTTTTACGACGTCCGACGCACTCTCATTTGGGTCCCTTATACTTTCTACGGCGTTCTGCGCACAACCATTTGGGTCCCGCACACTATCTACGGTGTCCGGCGCACACTTTCTACGGCATCCTGCGCACTCTCATTTGGGTCCCGCGCACTTTCTACGGCGTTCTGCGCACACCCATTTGGGTCCTGCACACTTTAAAAGGGGGCCCGGCGCTGATCTTCTTGGGTCCCACACACTTTCTACGGCGTCCGGCGCACTCTCATTTGGGTCCCACACACTTTCTACGGTGCCCGGCGCACATATTATACGGCGCCTGGCGCACTCCCTCCTCGGTCCCGCACACTTTCTACGGCGTCCTGCGCACTCCCACTTGGGTCCCGCACACATACTACGGAGTCCGGCGCACTCTCATTTGGGTCCCGCTCACTTTCTACGGCGTCCTGCGCACACCCATGATGGTCCCACACACTTTCTACGGCGTCCTGTGCACACCCATTTGGGTCCCGCACACTATCTACGGTGTCCGGCGCA
Organism: Aplectana chamaeleonis; assembly: GCA_029168955.1. Taxonomy (NCBI): domain Eukaryota; kingdom Metazoa; phylum Nematoda; class Chromadorea; order Rhabditida; family Cosmocercidae; genus Aplectana; species Aplectana chamaeleonis. The sequence goes on along the minus strand of JAPDOI010000085.1, from coordinate 122,188 downwards.
CACTTTCTACGGCGTCCAACGCACTCTCATTTGGGTCCCACACACTTTCTACGGCGTTCTGCGCACGCCCCTTTGGGTCCCGCACACATACTACGGCGTCCGGCGCACTCTCATTTAGGTCCCGCACACTTTCTACGGCGTCCTGCGCACTCTCATTCGGGTCCCACACACTTTCTACGGCGTCCTGTGCACACCCATTTGGGTCCCACACACTTTCTACGGTGCCCGGCGCACATATTATACGGCGCCTGGCGCACTCCCACTTCAGTCCCGCACGCTTTCTACGGCTTCCGGCGCACTCCCACTTGGGTCCCGCACACATTCTACGGCGTCCGGCGCACTCTCATTTGGGTCCCGCACACTTTCTACGGCGTTCTGCGCACACCCATTTGGGTCCCGCACACTTTCTACGGTGCCCGGCGCACATATTATACGGCGCCTGGCGCACTCCCACTTCAGTCCCGCACGCTTTCTACGGCTTCCGGCGCACTCCCACTTGGGTCCCGCACACTTTCTACGGCGTCCTGCGCACGCCCCTTTGGGTCCCGCACACTTTCTACGGCTTCCGACGCACTGTTATTTGGGTCCCATACATTTTCTATGGCGTCCTGCGCACTCATACTGGATCCACGTACAATTTCTACTGCGTCCTGCGCACTTCCACTTGGGTCCCGCACACTTTCTACAGCGTTCTTAGCACACCCATTTGGGCCCCGCACACTTTCTACGGCGTCCGGCGCACTCCTACTTGGGTCCCACAAACTTTCTACGGCGTCCTGCGCACTCTCATTTGGGTCCCGCGCACTTTCTACGGCGTTCTGCGCACACCCATTTGGGTCCTGCACACTTTAAAAGGGGGCCCGGCGCTGATCTTCTTGGGTCCCGCACACTTTCTACGGCGTCCGGCGCACTCTCATTTGGGTCCCGCACACTTTCTACGGTGCCCGGCGCACATATTATACGGCGCCTGGCGCACTCCCTCTTCGATCCCGCACACTTTCTACAGCGTCCGGCGCACTCCCGCACACATACTACGGAGTCCGGCGCACTCTCATTTGGGTCCCGCTCACTTTCTACGGCGTCCTGCGCACACCCATGATGGTCCCACACACTTTCTACGGCGTCCTGTGCACACCCATTTGGGTCCCGCACACTATCTACGGTGTCCGGCGCACACTTTCTACGGCGTCCAACGCACTCTCATTTGGGTCCCACACACTTTCTACGGCGTTCTGCGCACGCCCCTTTGGGTCCCGCACACATACTACGGCGTCCGGCGCACTCTCATTTGGGTCCCGCACACTTTCTACGGCGTCCTGCGCACTCTCATTCGGGTCCCACACACTTTCTACGGCGTCCTGTGCACACCCATTTGGGTCCCACACACTTTCTACGGTGCCCGGCGCACATATTATACGGCGCCTGGCGCACTCCCTTCAGTCCCGCACGCTTTCTACGGCTTCCGGCGCACCTCCCACTTGGGTCCCGCACACATTCTACGGCGTCCGGCGCACTCTCATTTAGGTCCCGCACACTTTCTACGGCGTTCTACGCACACCCATTTGGGTCCTGCACACTTTCTACGGTGCCCGGCGCACATATTATACGGCGCCTGGCGCACTCCTCCTCGGTCCCTTTTTACGGCGTCCCTGCGCACTCCCACTTCAGTCCCGCACGCTTTCTACGGCTTCCGGCGCACTCCCATTTGGGTCCCGCACACTTTCTACCGGCGTCCTGCGCACGCCCCTTTGGGTCCGCACACACTTTCCTACGGCTTCCGACGCACTGTTATTTGGGTCCACATACATTTTCTATGGCCGTCCTGCGCACTCGCATACTGGATCCACGTACGAATTTCTACTGCACGTCCTGCGCATTTCCCATGGGTCCCGCACACTTTCTACAGCGTTCTTAGCACACCCATTTGGGCCCCGCACACTTTCTACGGCGTCCGGCGCACTCCTACTTGGGTCCCACAAACTTTCTACGGCGTCCGGCGCACTCTCATTCGGGTCCCACACACTTTCTACGGCGTTCTGCGCACAACCATTTGGGTCCCGCACACTATCTACGGTGTCCGGCACGCCACACTCATTTTGGGTCCACAAACTTTCTACGGCATCCTGCGCACTCTCATTTGGGTCCCGCGCAGTTTCTACGGCGGTCTGCGCACACCCATTTGGGCCCCGCACACTTTCTACGGCGTCCGGCGCTGATCTTCTTGGGTCCCACACACTTTCTACGGCGTCCGGCGCACTCTCATTTGGGTCCCACACACTTTCTACGGTGCCCGGCGCACTCTCATTGGGTCCCGCACACTTTATACGGCGCCTGACGCACTCCCTCCTCCCGGTCCCGCACACTTTCTACGGCGTCCGGCGCACTCCTATGGGTCCCGCACACATACTACCGGAGTCCGGCGCACTCTCATTTGGGTCCCGCTCACTTTCTACGGCGTCCTGCGCACACCCATTTGGGTCCCACACACTTTCTACGGCGTCCTGTGCACACCCATTTGGAGTCCCACACACCTATTTCCTACGGTGTCCGCGCGCACTCATACTGGATCCACGTACAATTTCTACGGCGTCCAACGCACTCTCATTTGGGTCCACACACTTTCTACGGCGTTCTGCCAGCACGCCCCTTTGGGTCCCGCACACATACTACGGCGTCCGGCATATCACTCTCATTTGGGTCCACTTGCACACTTTCTACGGCGTCCTGCGCGCACTCTCATTCGGGTCCACACACGCTTTCTACTGGCGTCCTGCGCACACCCATTTGGGTCCCACACACTTTCTACGGTGCCCGGCGCACCATAGTATACGGCGCCTGGCGCACTCCTCATTCGGTCCCGCACGCTTTCTACGGCTTCCGGCGCACTCCCGCTTGGGTCACGCATACTACGGCGTCCGGCATCTCGTTGGATTCGCACACATTCTACGGCGTCCGGCGCCACTCTCATTTGGGTCCACACGCACTTTCTACGGCGTTCTGCGCGCACACCCATTTGGGTCCCACACACTTTCTACGGTGCCCGGCGCACATTGTATTATACGGCGCCCTGGCGCACTCCCACTTCAGTCCACCACACTTTCTACGGCTTCCGGCGCACTCACTTGGGTCCCGCACACTTTCTACGGCGTCCTGCGCACGCCCTTTGGGTCCCGCACACTTTCTACGGCGTTCCGACGCACTGTTATTTGGGTCCGCACACTTTCTACGGTGCCACCGCACATTTTCTATGGCGTCCTGGCGCACTCATACTGGATCCACGTACAATTTCTACTGCGTCCTGCGCACTTCCACTTGGGTCCCGCACACTTTCTACAGCGTTCTTAGCACACCCATTTGGGCCCCGCACACTTTCTACTGCGTCCTGCGCACTTCCACTTGGGTCCCACACACTTTCTACGGCGTTCTTAGCACACCCATTTGGACCCCGCACACTTTCTACGGCGTCCGGCGCCACCTCCTGTGGGTCTGCGCACTTTCTACGGCGTCCGGCTCACTCTCATTTGGGTCCCGCACACTTTCTACGGTGCCCGGCGCACACCCATTAGGGTCCACACACTTCATTACGGCGTCCTGGCGCACTCCCTCGTTCGGTCCCGCACACGCTTTCTACGGCGTCCGGCGCACTCCCATTTGGGTCCCGCACACTATGCTACGGCGTCCGGCGCAGCCTTCTCATTTGACAGGTCCCGCACCTTTCTACGGCGATCCTGCGCCCTCTCATTCGGGTCCCACCACTTTCTACGGCGTCCTGTGCACACCCATTTGGGTCCCACACACTGTCTACGGTGCCCGGCGCACATGATATGCGGCGCCTGGCGCACTCCCACTTCCAGTCCCGCACGCTTTCTACGGCTTCCGGCGCACTCCCATGCCAGGTCCACACACTTTCTACGGCGTCCTGCGCACACCCTTTGGGTCCCGCACACACTTTCTACGGCTTCCGACGCACTGTTGTTGGGTCCCCATATACATTTTCTATGGCGTCCTGCGCACTCATACTGAGTCCACGTACAATTTCTACTGCGTCCTGCACTTCCACTTGGGTCACCGCACACTTTCTACAGCGTTCTTGGCACACTCCCATTTGGGCCCGCACACTTTCTACTGCGTCCTGCCGCACTTCCATGGGTCCACACCGCCCTACGGCGTTCTTAGCACACCCATTTGGACCCCGCACACTTTCTACGGCGTCCGGCGCACTCCTACTTGGGTCCCGCACACTTTCTACGGTGCCCGGCGCACATAGTATACGGCGCCTGGCGCACTCCCTCTTCGGTCCCGCACACTTTCTACGGCGTCACGGCGCATCGCCATGGATCCACCACACATACTACGGCGTCCGGCGCCTTCTCATTTGGGTCCCGCACACTTTCTACGGCGTCCTGCGCACTCTCATTCGGGTCCCACACACTTTCTACGGCGTCCTGTGCACACCCATTTGGGTCCCACACACTGTCTACGGCGGTGCCCGGCGCACATATTATACGGCACGCCTGGCGCACTCCCACTTCAGTCCCGCACGCTTTCTACGGCTTCAGCGCACTCCCGCGCTTGGGTCCCGCACGCATTCTACGGCGTCCGGCATACTCTCATTTGGGTCCTGCACACTTTCTACGGCGTTCTGCGCACACCCATTTGGGTCCCGCACACTCTACGGTGCCCGGCACACATGATATGCCACGGCGCCTGGCGCACTCCACTTTCAGTCCGCCGACGCTTTCTACGGCTTCCGGCACGCACTCCCACTTGGGTCCCGCACACTTTCTACGGCGTCCTGCGCACACCCTTTGGGTCCCGCACGCTTTCTACGGCTTCCGACGCACTGTTATTTGGGTCCCATACATTGTTTTCTATGGCGTCCTGCGCACTCGCATACTGGGATCACCTGCAATTCTCTCTGCGTCCTGCACTGCCTCCATCTGGGTCCCGCACACTTTCAACAGCGTTCTTAGCACACCCATTTGGGCCGCACACTTTCTACGGCGTCATGCACTCCTACTTGGGTCCCACAAACTTTCTACGGCGTCAGCGCACTCTCATTTGGGTCCCACACACTGCCACGGCGTTCTGCGCACACTCATTTGGGTCCCGCACACTTTCTACGCGGTGCCCGGCACACATAGTATACGGCGCCTGGCGCACTCCTCTTCAGTCCGCACGCTTTCTACGGCTTCCGGCGCACTCTCGCGCCGGGTTCCCGCACGACATTCTACGGCGTCCAGCGTACTCTCATTGGGTCCCGCCCACACTTTCTACGGCGTTCTGCGCACACCCATTTGGGTGCCGCACACTTTCTACGGTGCCCGGCGCACATATTATACGGCGCCTGGCGCCACTCCTCCTCGGTCACGCACACTTTCTACGGCGTCCGACGCACTCCCCATTCTGGGTCCACACACACTTTCTACGGCACGTTCCGGCGCACTCTCCATTTGGGTCCCACACACTTTCTACGGCGTCCTGCGCGCCCACTCGAGTCCTGCCGCACACGGCTTCTACTGCACTGCTGTTTGATCGTCCACTTGGGTCCCGCACACTTTCTACGGCGTCCTGCGCACTCTCATACTGGATCCACGTACAATTTCTACGAAGCGTCACTGCGCACTTCCCCATTTGGGTCCACCACACTGGCGTTCTAAGGGGGCCAGGCGCTGATCTTCTGTTTACACCCATTTGGGCCCCGCACACTTTCTACGGCGTCCGGCGTACTCCTCATTTAGGTCCCACAAACTTTCACGGTGCTCGGCGGTCATATTATACGGCGTCCGGCGCTCTCCTCATTTGGGTCCCACACACTTTCTACGGCGTTCTGCGCCACACTCATTTAGCTGGGTCCCGGGCACACTATTACTACGGTGTCCGGCGCACTCTGCATTTGGAGTCCCATACATTTTCTCTACGGCGTCATGCGCACTCCATACTGGATCCGTACCAATTTCTCTGCCGTCCTGCATCCACTTCCACGCCCAGGTCCCGCACCGCCTCTGCGGCGTTATTAGCACCCATCTACGGCGTCTATTAGCACACCCATTTGGACCCCGCACACTTTCTACGGCGATCCGGGCATCTTCACTCCTACTTGGGTCCGCACACACTTTCTACGGCGTCCGGCTCCACTCTCATTTGGGTCCACTGCCACACTTTCTACGGCGTCCTGCGCACTCCCCATTAGGGTCCCTGCACACTTTCTACGGCGTCCGCGCACTCTCATTTGGGTCCCGCACACTTTCTACGGCGTCACTGCACGCACGCCCCCTTTGGGTCCCACACACTTTCTACGGCTTCCGACGCACTGTTATTTGGGTCCTGCATACATTTTTCTGTGGCTGTCCTGCGCACCTCATACTGGATCCACGTACACTTTCACGGTCGTCCTGCCGCACTTCCATTTGGGTCCCGCACCACTTTCTACCGCGTTCTTAGCACACCCATTATGGACCCCCGCCACTTTCTACGCGCGTCGGCATCACTTCCGCACTGTGGGTCCCGCACGCTTTCTACGGCGTCCGGCTCACTCTCACTCTTGGGTACCGCACGCACTTTCTACGGCGTCCTGCGCACTCTCATTTGGGTCCCGCACACATACGGTGCCCGGAAAGCCATATTATGGCGTGAGTGCCTGGCACACTCCTCATTTGGGTCCCGCACACCTTTTACGGCGTTCCGACATCCTCTTCCCACACTCATTTGGGTCCCGCACACTTTCTACGGCTTCCGACGCACTGTTATTTGGGTCCCATACATTTTCTATGGCGTCCTGCGCACTCATACTGGATCCACGTACAATTTCTACTGCGTCCTGCGCACTTCCACTTGGGTCCCGCACACTTTCTACAGCGTTCTTAGCACACCCATTTGGGCCCCGCACACTTTCTACGACGTCCGGCGCACTCCTACTTGGGTCCCACAAACTTTCTACGGCGTCCGGCGCACTCTCATTTGGGTCCCACACACTTTCTACGGCGTTCTGCGCACACTCATTTGGGTCCCACACACTTTCTACGGCTTCCGACGCACTGTTATTTGGGTCCCATACATTTCCTATGCGTCCTGCGCACTCATACTGGATCCACGTACAATTTCTACTGCGTCCTGCGCACTTCCACTTGGGTCCCGCACACTTTCTACGGCGTTCTTAGCACACCCATTTGGACCCCGCACACTTTCTACGGCGTCCGGCGCACTCCTACTTGGGTCCCACACACTTTCTACGGCGTCCGGCTCACTCTCATTTGGGTCCCGCACACTTTCTACTGCGTTCTGCGCACACCCATTTGGGTCCCGCACACTTTCTACGGTGCCCGGCGCACATAGTATACGGCGCCTGGCGCACTCCCTCTTCGGTCCCGCACACTTTCTACGGCGTCCGGCGCACTCCCACTTGGGTCCCGCACACATACTACGGCGTCCGGCGCACTCTCATTTGGGTCCCGCACACTTTCTACGGCGTCCTGCGCACTCTCATTCGGGTCCCACACACTTTCTACGGCGTCCTGTGCACACCCATTTGGGTCCCACACACTTTCTACGGTGCCCGGCGCACATATTATACGGCGCCTGGCGCACTCCCACTTCAGTCCCGCACGCTTTCTACGGCTTCCGGCGCACTCCCACTTGGGTCCCGCACACATTCTACGGCGTCCGGCGCACTCTCATTTGGGTCCCGCACACTTTCTACGGCGTTCTGCGCACACCCATTTGGGTCCCGCACACTTTCTACGGTGCCCGGCGCACATATTTGGGTCCCATACATTTTCTATGGCGTCCTGGCGCACTCCCTCCTCGGTCCCACGTACGCACTTTCCTACGGCGTCCTGCGCACTCCCACTTGGGTCCCGCACACATACTACGGAGTCCGGCGCACTCTCATTTGGGTCCCGCACACTTTCTACGGCGTCCTGCGCACGCCCCTTTGGGTCCCGCACACTTTCTACGGCTTCCGACGCTTTCTGTTGTTTAGGGTCCCATACATTTTCTATAATCCTGCTGCGCAATAATTCTCATATACTTGGGATCCGTACACACCTTTCTACTGCGTCCTGCGCACTTCCATTTGGGTCCGCAAACTTTCTACCAGCGTCCGGCGCACTTTTACCATTTGGGTCGCCTGCACTTTCTACAGCGTCCGGCGCACACCTATTTGCAGGTCCCACAAACTTTCTACGGCGTCCGGCATCTGCACTCATTTGGGTCCCACACACACTTTCTACGGCGCCACTTTCTGCGGCGCACTTACTTCATTTGGGTCCCACACACTTTCTACGGCTTCAAACGCACTGTTATTTTGGGTCCCATACATTTTTCTATGGCGTCCTGCGCACTCATACTTGGATCCACGTACAATTTCTACTGCGTCCTGCGCACTTCCACTTGGGTCCCACACTTTGCTTTTCACAGCGTTCTTAGCACACCCATTTGGGCCCCGCACACTTTCTACGGCGTCCGGCGCACTCCTACTTGGGTCCCACAAACTTTCTACGTCGTCCGGCGCACTCTCATTTGGGTCCCACACGCTTTCTACGGCGTTCTGCGCACACCCATTTGGGTCCCGCACACTTTCTACGGTACCCGGCGCACATATTATACGGCGCCTGGCGCACTTCCACTTCAGTCCCGCACACTTTCTACGGCTTCCGGCGCACTCCCACTTGGGTCCCGCACACATTCTACGGCGCCCGCCGCACTCTCATTTGGGTCCCGCACACTTTCTACGGTGCCCGGCGCATATTAGCAAACACAGCTCTGACCTGGCGTACCTCCCTCTTCGATCCCGCACACTTTCTACAGCGTCCGGCGCACTCCCACTTGGGTCCTGCACACATACTACGGCGTCCGGCGCACTCTCATTTGGGTCCCGCACACTTTCTACGGCGTCCTGCGCACTCTCATTCGGGTTCCACACACTTTCTACGGCGTCCTGTGCACACCCATTTGGGTCCCGCACACTATCTACGGTGTCCGGCGCACACTTTCTACGGCGTCCTGCGCACTCTCATTTGGGTCCCACACTTTTTCTACGGCGTTCTGCGCACACCCATTTGGGTCCCGCACACTTATTACGACGTCCCACGCACTCTCGTTTGGGCCCCACACACTTTCTACGGCGTTCTGCGCACACCCATTTGGGTCCCGCACACTATCTACGGCGTCCTGCGCACTCTCATTCGGGTTCCACACACTTTCTACGGCGTCCTGTGCACACCCATTTGGGTCCCGCACACTATCTACGGTGTCCGGCGCACACTTTCTACGGCGGCGTCCTGGCGCACTCTCACTTCGGGTCCCGCACGCTTTCTACGGCACGTTCCTGCGCACTCCCAATCTGGGTCCCGCACACTATCTAAGGTGTCCGCTGGCGCACTCTCATTTGGGTCCCGCACACCATTACGACGTCCGACGCACTCTCATTTGGGTCCCACACGCTTTCGCGTGCCCGCCGCACATACGGACAGTCCCTGGCGCACTCTCATTTGGGTCCCACACACTTTCTGGCGTCGTGCACACTCCCACTTGGGTCCCGGCACACATGCTACTACGGCGTCCGGCGCCACTCTCATTTGGGTCCCGCACACTTTCTACGGCGTCCTGCGCACTCTCATTTGGGTTCCACACACTTTCTACGGCGTCCTGTGCACACCCATTTGGGTCCCGCACACTATCTACGGTGTCCGACGCACACTTTTTACGACGTCCGACGCACTCTCATTTGGGCCCCGCACACTTTCTACGGCGTCCGGCGCACTCCTACTTGGGTCCCGCACACACTCTACGGCGTCCGGCGCACTGTCATTTGGGTCCCGCACACTTTCTACGGCGTTCTGCGCACACCCATTCTGTCCTGCACACTTTAAAAGGGGGCCCGGCGCTGATCTACTTGGGTCCCACACACTTTCTACGGCGTCCGGCGCACTCTCATTTGGGTCCCACACACTTTATGCATTTGCGCAGTTACGTGTGCCGTGGAAACACTACGCCACTACATGTGCCGTGGAGAAACTACCACAATGTATCTGCGCAACTAGTGTGCCGTGGAAAAACTACCTATACGCATTTGCGCAGTTACGTGTGCCGTGGAAACACTACGCCACTACATGTGCCGTGGAGAAACTACCACAATGTATCTGCGCCTGTAGTGTGCCGAGGAAACACTACGCCACTACGTGTGCCGTGGAAAAACTACCACAATGTATCTGCGCCACTAGTGTGCCGTGGAAACACTACGCCACTACGTGTGCCGTGGAAAAACTACCACAATGAATCTGCGCAACTAGTGTGCCGTGGAAACACTACCAATACGCATTTGCGCAGTTACGTGTGCCGTGGAAACACTACGCCACTACGTGTGCCGTGGAAAAACTACCACAATGTATCTGCGCAACTAGTGTGCCGTGGAAAAACTACCACAATGTATCTGCGCCACTAGTGTGCCGTGGAAACACTACGCCACTACATGTGCCGTGGAAAAACTACCACAATGTATCTGCGCCACTAGTGTGCCGTGGAAACACTACGCCACTACATGTGCCGTGGAGAAACTACCACAATGTATCTGCGCAACTAGTGTGCCGTGGAAAAACTACCAATACGCATTTGCGCAGTTACGTGTGCCGTGGAAACACTACGCCACTACATGTGCCGTGGAAAAACTACCACAATGTATCTGCGCCACTAGTGTGCCGTGGAAACACTACGCCACTACGTGTGCCGTGGAAAAACTACCACAATGTATCTGCGCCACTAGTGTGCCGTGGAAACACTACGCCACTACGTGTGCCGTGGAAAAACTACCACAACGTATCTGCGCAACTAGTGTGACGTGGAAAAACTACCAATATGCATTTGCGCAGTTACATGTGTCGTGGAAACAATACGCCACTACGTGTGCCGTGGAAAAACTACCACAATGTATCTGCGCCACTAGTGTGCCGTGGTAACACTACGCCACTACGCGTGCCGTGGAGAGACTACCACAATGTATCTGCGCCACTAGTGTGCCGTGGAAACACTACGCCACTACGTGTGCCGTGGAAAAACTACCACAATGTATCTGCGCCACTAGTGTGCCGTGGAAACACTACGCCACTACGTGTGCCGTGGAAAAACTACCACAATGTATCTGCGCAACTAGTGTGCCGTGGAAAAACTACCAATACGCATTTGCGCAGTTACATGTGCCGTGGAAACACTACGCCACTACGTGTGCCGTGGAAAAACTACCACAATGTATCTGCGCCACTAGTGTGCCGTGGAAACACTACGCCACTACGTGTGCCGTGGAAAAACTACCACAATGTATCTGCGCCACTAGTGTGCCGTGGAAACACTACGCCACTACATGTGCCGTGGAAAAACTACCACAATGTATCTGCGCCACTAGTGTGCCGTGGAAAAACTACCAATACGCATTTGCGCAGTTACGTGTGCCGTGGAAACACTACGCCACTACGTGTGCCGTGGAAAAACTACCACAATGTATCTGCGCCACTAGTGTGCCGTGGAAACACTACGCCACTACGTGTGCCGTGGAAAAACTACCACAATGTATCTGCGCCACTAGTGTGCCGTGGAAACACTACGCCACTACGTGTGCCGTGGAAAAACTACCACAATGTATCTGCGCCACTAGTGTGCCGTGGAAACACTACGCCACTACGTGTGCCGTGGAAAAACTACCACAATGTATCTGCGCCACTAGTGTGCCGTGGAAACACTACGCCACTACGTGTGCCGTGGAAAAACTACCACAATGTATCTGCGCAACTAGTGTGCCGTGGAAAAACTACCAATACGCATTTGCGCAGTTACGTGTGCCGTGGAAACACTACGCCACTACGTGTGCCGTGGAAAAACTACCACAATGTATCTGCGCCACTAGTGTGCCGTGGAAACACTACCAATACGCATTTGCGCAGTTACGTGTGCCGTGGAAACACTACGCCACTACATGTGCCGTGGAAAAACTACCACAATGTATCTGCGCCACTAGTGTGCCGTGGAAACACTACGCCACTACATGTGCCGTGGAAAAACTACCACAATGTATCTGCGCCACTAGTGTGCCGTGGAAACACTACGCCACTACATGTGCCGTGGAGAAACTACCACAATGTATCTGCGCAACTAGTGTGCCGTGGAAAAACTACCTATACGCATTTGCGCAGTTACGTGTGCCGTGGAAACACTACGCCACTACGTGTGCCGTGGAAAAACTACCACAATGTATCTGCGCCACTAGTGTGCCGTAGAAACACTACGCCACTACGTGTGCCGTGGAAAAACTACCACAATGTATCTGCGCCACTAGTGTGCCGTGGAAACACTACGCCACTACGCGTGCCGTGGAAAAACTACCACAATGTATCTGCGCCACTAGTGTGCCGTAGAAACACTACGCCACTACGTGTGCCGTGGAAAAACTACCACAATGTATCTGCGCCACTAGTGTGCCGTGGAAACACTACCAATACGCATTTGCGCAGTTACGTGTGCCGTGGAAACACTACGCCACTACATGTGCCGTGGAAAAACTACCACAATGTATCTGCGCCACTAGTGTGCCGTGGAAACACTACGCCACTACATGTGCCGTGGAGAAACTACCACAATGTATCTGCGCAACTAGTGTGCCGTGGAAAAACTACCAATACGCATTTGCGCAGTTACGTGTGCCGTGGAAACACTACGCCACTACGTGTGCCGTGGAAAAACTACCACAATGTATCTGCGCCACTAGTGTGCCGTGGAAACACTACGCCACTACGTGTGCCGTGGAAAAACTACCACAATGTATCTGCGCCACTAGTGTGCCGTGGAAACACTACGCCACTACGTGTGCCGTGGAAAAACTACCACAATGTATCTGCGCCACTAGTGTGCCGTGGAAAAACTACCAATACGCATTTGCGCAGTTACGTGTGCCGTGGAAACACTACGCCACTACGCGTGCCGTGGAAAAACTACCACAATGTATCTGCGCCACTAGTGTGCCGTGGAAACACTACGCCACTACATGTGCCGTGGAAAAACTACCACAATGTATCTGCGCCACTAGTGTGCCGTGGAAACACTACGCCACTACATGTGCCGTGGAAAAACTACCACAATGTATCTGCGCCACTAGTGTGCCGTGGAAACACTACGCCACTACATGTGCCGTGGAAAAACTACCACAATGTATCTGCGCAACTAGTGCGCCGTGGAAAAACTACCAATATGCATTTGCGCAGTTACAGGTGTCGTGGAAACACTACGCCACTACTTGTGCCGTGGAAAAACTACCACAATGTATCTGCGCCACTAGTGTGCCGTGGAAACACTACGCCACTACGTGTGCCGTGGAAAAACTACCACAATGTATCTGCGCCACTAGTGTGCCGTGGAAACACTACGCCACTACGTGTGCCGTGGAAAAACTACCACAATGTATCTGCGCCACTAGTGTGCCGTGGAAACACTACGCCACTACATGTGCCGTGGAAAAACTACCACAATGTATCTGCGCCACTAGTGTGCCGTGGAAACACTACGCCACTACGTGTGCCGTGGAAAAACTACCACAATGTATCTGCGCCACTAGTGTGCCGTGGAAACACTACGCCACTACATGTGCCGTGGAGAAACTACCACAATGTATCTGCGCAACTAGTGTGCCGTGGAAAAACTACCAATACGCATTTGCGCAGTTACGTGTGCCGTGGAAACACTACGCCATTACTTGTGCCGTGGAAAAACTACCACAATGTATCTGCGCCACTAGTGTGCCGTAGAAACACTACGCCACTACGTGTGCCGTGGAAAAACTACCACAATGTATCTGCGCCACTAGTGTGCCGTGGAAACACTACGCCACTACGTGTGCCGTGGAAAAACTACCACAATGTATCTGCGCCACTAGTGTGCCGTGGAAACACTACGCCACTACGTGTGCCGTGGAAAAACTACCACAATGTATCTGCGCCACTAGTGTGCCGTGGAAACACTACGCCACTACATGTGCCGTGGAAAAACTACCACAATGTATCTGCGCCACTAGTGTGCCGTGGAAACACTACGCCACTACGTGTGCCGTGGAAAAACTACCACAATGTATCTGCGCCACTAGTGTGCCGTGGAAACACTACGCCACTACATGTGCCGTGGAAAAACTACCACAATGTATCTGCGCCACTAGTGTGCCGTGGAAAAACTACCAATATGCATTTGCGCAGTTACATGTGTCGTGGAAACAATACGCCACTACGTGTGCCGTGGACAAACTACCACAATGTATCTGCGCCACTAGTGTGCCGTGGTAACACTACGCCACTACGCGTGCCGTGGAGAGACTACCACAATGTATCTGCGCAGTTAGTGTGCCGTGGAAACACTACGCCACTACATGTGCCGTGGAAAAACTACCACAATGTATCTGCGCAACTAGTGTGCCGTGGAAAAACTACCAATACGCATTTGCGCAGTTACGTGTGCCGTGGAAACACTACGCCACTACGTGTGCCGTGGAAAAACTACCACAATGTATCTGCGCCACTAGTGTGCCGTGGAAACACTACGCCACTACATGTGCCGTGGAAAAACTACCACAATGTATCTGCGCCACTAGTGTGCCGTGGAAACACTACGCCACTACATGTGCCGTGGAAAAACTACCACAATGTATCTGCGCCACTAGTGTGCCGTGGAAACACTACGCCACTACGTGTGCCGTGGAAAAACTACCACAATGTATCTGCGCCACTAGTGTGCCGTGGAAACACTACCAATACGCATTTGCGCAGTTACGTGTGCCGTGGAAACACTACGCCACTACGTGTGCCGTGGAAAAACTACCACAATGTATCTGCGCCACTAGTGTGCCGTGGAAACACTACGCCACTACGTGTGCCGTGGAAAAACTACCACAATGAATCTGCGCAACTAGTGTGCCGTGGAAACACTACCAATACGCATTTGCGCAGTTACGTGTGCCGTGGAAACACTACGCCACTACGTGTGCCGTGGAAAAACTACCACAATGTATCTGCGCCACTAGTGTGCCGTGGAAACACTACCAATACGCATTTGCGCAGTTACGTGTGCCGTGGAAACACTACGCCACTACGTGTGCCGTGGAAAAACTACCACAATGTATCTGCGCCACTAGTGTGCCGAGGAAACACTACGCCACTACATGTGCCGTGGAGAAACTACCACAATGTATCTGCGCAACTAGTGTGCCGTGGAAAAACTACCTATACGCATTTGCGCAGTTACGTGTGCCGTGGAAACACTACGCCACTACATGTGCCGTGGAGAAACTACCACAATGTATCTGCGCCACTAGAGTGCCGTGGAAACACTACCAATACGCATTTGCGCAGTTACGTGTGCCGTGGAAACACTACGCCACTACGTGTGCCGTGGAAAAACTACCACAATGTATCTGCCCCACTAGTGTGCCGTGGGAACACTACGCCACTACGTGTGCCGTGGAAAAACTACCACAATGTATCTGCGCCACTAGAGTGCCGTGGAAACACTACCAATACGCATTTGCGCAGTTACGTGTGCCGTGGAAACACTACGCCACTACGTGTGCCGTGGAAAAACTACCACAATGTATCTGCGCCACTAGTGTGCCGTGGAAACACTACGCCACTACATGTGCCGTGGAGAAACTACCACAATGTATCTGCTCAACTAGTGTGCCGTGGAAAACCTCCCAATACGCATTTGCGCAGTTACGTGTGCCGTGGAAACACTACGCCACTACGTGTGCCGTGGAAAAACTACCACAATGTATCTGCGCCACTAGTGTGCCGTGGAAACACTACCAATACGCATTTGCGCAGTTACGTGTGCCGTGGAAACACTACGCCACTACATGTGCCGTGGAGAAACTACCACAATGTATCTGCGCAACTAGTGTGCCGTGGAAAAACTACCTATACGCATTTGCGCAGTTACGTGTGCCGTGGAAACACTACGCCACTACATGTGCCGTGGAGAAACTACCACAATGTATCTGCGCCACTAGTGTGCCGTGGAAACACTACGCCACTACGTGTGCCGTGGAAAAACTACCACAATGAATCTGCGCAACTAGTGTGCCGTGGAAACACTACCAATACGCATTTGCGCAGTTACGTGTGCCGTGGAAACACTACGCCACTACGTGTGCCGTGGAAAAACTACCACAATGTATCTGCGCCACTAGTGTGCCGTGGAAACACTACCAATACGCATTTGCGCAGTTACGTGTGCCGTGGAAACACTACGCCACTACGTGTGCCGTGGAAAAACTACCACAATGTATCTGCGCCACTAGTGTGCCGTGGAAACACTACGCCACTACGCGTGCCGTGGAAAAACTACCACAATGTATCTGCGCAACTAGTGTGCCGTGGAAAAACTACCAATACGCATTTGCGCAGTTACGTGTGCCGTGGAAACACTACGCCACTACATGTGCCGTGGAGAAACTACCACAATGTATCTGCGCCACTAGTGTGCCGTGGAAACACTACGCCACTACGCGTGCCGTAGAAAAACTACCACAATGTATCTGCGCCACTAGTGTGCCGTGGAAACACTACGCCACTACATGTGCCGTGGAGAAACTACCACAATGTATCTGCGCCACTAGAGTGCCGTGGAAACACTACCAATACGCATTTGCGCAGTTACGTGTGCCGTGGAAACACTACGCCACTACGTGTGCCGTGGAAAAACTACCACAATGTATCTGCGCCACTAGTGTGCCGTGGGAACACTACGCCACTACGTGTGCCGTGGAAAAACTACCACAATGTATCTGCGCCACTAGTGTGCCGTGGAAACACTACGCCACTACGTGTGCCGTGGAAAAACTACCACAATGTATCTGCGCCACTAGTGTGCCGTAGAAACACTACGCCACTACGTGTGCCGTGGAAAAACTACCACAATGTATCTGCGCCACTAGTGTGCCGTAGAAACACTACGCCACTACGTGTGCCGTGGAAAAACTACCTATACGCATTTGCGCAGTTACGTGTGCCGTGGAAACACTACGCCACTACATGTGCCGTGGAAAAACTACCACAATGTATCTGCGCCACTAGTGTGCCGTGGAAACACTACGCCACTACATGTGCCGTGGAGAAACTACCACAATGTATCTGCGCAACTAGTGTGCCGTGGAAAAACTACCAATACGCATTTGCGCAGTTACGTGTGCCGTGGAAACACTACGCCACTACATGTGCCGTGGAAAAACTACCACAATGTATCTGCGCCACTAGTGTGCCGTGGAAACACTACGCCACTACGTGTGCCGTGGAAAAACTACCACAATGTATCTGCGCCACTAGTGTGCCGTGGAAACACTACGCCACTACGTGTGCCGTGGAAAAACTACCACAATGTATCTGCGCCACTAGTGTGCCGTGGAAACACTACGCCACTACGTGTGCCGTGGAAAAACTACCACAATGTATCTGCGCCACTAGTGTGCCGTGGAAACACTACGCCACTACATGTGCCGTGGAAAAACTACCACAATGTATCTGCGCAACTAGTGTGCCGTGGAAAAACTACCAATACGCATTTGCGCAGTTACGTGTGCCGTGGAAACACTACGCCACTACATGTGCCGTGGAAAAACTACCACAATGTATCTGCGCCACTAGTGTGCCGTGGAAACACTACGCCACTACATGTGCCGTGGAAAAACTACCACAATGAATCTGCGCAACTAGTGTGCCGTGGAAACACTACCAATACGCATTTGCGCAGTTACGTGTGCCGTGGAAACACTACGCCACTACATGTGCCGTGGAAAAACTACCACAATGTATCTGCGCCACTAGTGTGCCGTGGAAACACTACGCCACTACATGTGCCGTGGAGAAACTACCACAATGTATCTGCGCAACTAGTGTGCCGTGGAAAAACTACCTATACGCATTTGCGCAGTTACGTGTGCCGTGGAAACACTACGCCACTACATGTGCCGTGGAGAAACTACCACAATGTATCTGCGCCACTAGTGTGCCGTGGAAACACTACGCCACTACGTGTGCCGTGGAAACACTACCAATACGCATTTGCGCAGTTACGTGTGCCGTGGAAACACTACGCCACTACGTGTGCCGTGGAAAAACTACCACAATGTATCTGCGCCACTAGTGTGCCGTGGAAAAACTACCAATACGCATTTGCGCAGTTACGTGTGCCGTGGAAACACTACGCCACTACGTGTGCCGTGGAAAAACTACCACAATGTATCTGCGCCACTAGTGTGCCGTGGAAACACTACGCCACTACGTGTGCCGTGGAGAAACTACCACAATGTATCTGCGCCACTAGTGTGCCGTGGAAACACTACGCCACTACGTGTGCCGTGGAAAAACTACCACAATGAATCTGCGCAACTAGTGTGCCGTGGAAACACTACCAATACGCATTTGCGCAGTTACGTGTGCCGTGGAAACACTACGCCACTACGTGTGCCGTGGAAAAACTACCACAATGTATCTGCGCCACTAGTGTGCCGTGGAAACACTACCAATACGCATTTGCGCAGTTACGTGTGCCGTGGAAACACTACGCCACTACGTGTGCCGTGGAAAAACTACCACAATGTATCTGCGCCACTAGTGTGCCGTGGAAACACTACGCCACTACGTGTGCCGTGGAAAAACTACCACAATGTATCTGCGCAACTAGTGTGCCGTGGAAAAACTACCAATACGCATTTGCGCAGTTACGTGTGCCGTGGAAACACTACGCCACTACATGTGCCGTGGAGAAACTACCACAATGTATCTGCGCCACTAGTGTGCCGTGGAAACACTACCAATACGCATTTGCGCAGTTACGTGTGCCGTGGAAACACTACGCCACTACGTGTGCCGTGGAAAAACTACCACAATGTATCTGCGCCACTAGTGTGCCGTGGAAACACTACGCCACTACATGTGCCGTGGAGAAACTACCACAATGTATCTGCGCCACTAGAGTGCCGTGGAAACACTACCAATACGCATTTGCGCAGTTACATGTGCCGTGGAAACACTACGCTACTACGTGTGCCGTGGAAAAACTACCACAATGTATCTGCGCCACTAGTGTGCCGTGGAAACACTACGCCACTACTTGTGCCGTGGAAAAACTACCACAATGTATCTGCGCCACTAGTGTGCCGTGGAAACACTACGCCACTACTTGTGCCGTTTAAAAACTACCACAATGTATCTGCGCAACTAGTGTGCCGTGGAAAAACTACCTATACGCATTTGCGCAGTTACGTGTGCCGTGGAAACACTACGCCACTACGCGTGCCGTGGAAAAACTACCACAATGTATCTGCGCCACTAGTGTGCCGTGGAAACACTACGCCACTACATGTGCCGTGGAAAAACTACCACAATGTATCTGCGCCACTAGTGTGCCGTGGAAACACTACGCCACTACGTGTGCCGTGGAAAAACTACCACAATGTATCTGCGCCACTAGTGTGCCGTGGAAACACTACGCCACTACGTGTGCCGTGGAAAAACTACCACAATGTATCTGCGCCACTAGTGTGCCGTGGAAACACTACCAATACGCATTTGCGCAGTTACGTGTGCCGTGGAAACACTACGCCACTACATGTGCCGTGGAAAAACTACCACAATGTATCTGCGCAACTAGTGTGCGATGGAAAAACTACCAATACGCATTTGCGCAGTTACGTGTGCCGTGGAAACACTACGCTACTACGTGTGCCGTGGAAAAACTACCACAATGTATCTGCGCCACTAGTGTGCCGTGGAAACACTACGCCACTACATGTGCCATGGAGAAACTACCACAATGTATCTGCGCAACTAGTGTGCCGTGGAAAAACTACCTATACGCATTTGCGCAGTTACGTGTGCCGTGGAAACACTACGCCACTACATGTGCCGTGGAGAAACTACCACAATGTATCTGCGCCACTAGTGTGCCGTGGAAACACTACGCCACTACATGTGCCGTGGAGAAACTACCACAATGTATCTGCGCCACTAGTGTGCCGTGGAAAAACTACCAATACGCATTTGCGCAGTTACGTGTGCCGTGGAAACACTACGCCACTACGTGTGCCGTGGAAAAACTACCACAATGTATCTGCGCCACTAGTGTGCCGTGGAAACACTACCAATACGCATTTGCGCAGTTACGTGTGCCGTGGAAACACTACGCCACTACGTGTGCCGTGGAAAAACTACCACAATGTATCTGCGCCACTAGTGTGCCGTGGAAAAACTACCAATACGCATTTGCGCAGTTACGTGTGCCGTGGAAACACTACGCCACTACGTCTGCCGTGGAAAAACTACCACAATGTATCTGCGCCACTAGTGTGCCGTGGAAACACTACGCCACTACATGTGCCGTGGAAAAACTACCACAATGTATCTGCGCAACTAGTGTGCCGTGGAAAAACTACCAATACGCATTTGCGCAGTTACATGTGCCGTGGAAACACTACGCCACTACGTGTGCCGTGGAAAAACTACCACAATGTATCTGCGCCACTAGTGTGCCGTGGAAACACTACGCCACTACATGTGCCGTGGAGAAACTACCACAATGTATCTGCGCCACTAGTGTGCCGTGGAAAAACTACCAATACGCATTTGCGCAGTTACGTGTGCCGTGGAAACACTACGCCACTACATGTGCCGTGGAGAAACTACCACAATGTATTTGCGCAACCAGTGTGCCGTGGAAACACTACGCCACTACATGTGCCGTGGAAAAACTACCACAATGTATCTGCGCAGTTACATGTGCCGTGGAAACACTACGCTACTACGTGTGCCGTGGAAAAACTACCACAATGTATCTGCGCCACTAGTGTGCCGTGGAAACACTACGCCACTACATGTGCCGTGGAGAAACTACCACAATGTATCTGCGCCACTAGTGTGCCGTGGAAACACTACGCCACTACGCGTGCCGTGGAAAAACTACCACAATGTATCTGCGCCACTAGTGTGCCGTGGAAACACTACGCCACTACGCGTGCCGTGGAAAAACTACCACAATGTATCTGCGCAACTAGTGTGCCGTGGAAAAACTACCAATACGCATTTGCGCAGTTACGTGTGCCGTGGAAACACTACGCCACTACATGTGCCGTGGAAAAACTACCACAATGTATCTGCGCAACTAGTGTGCCGTGGAAAAACTACCAATACGCATTTGCGCAGTTACATGTGCCGTGGAAACACTACGCTACTACGTGTGCCGTGGAAAAACTACCACAATGTATCTGCGCCACTAGTGTGCCGTGGAAACACTACGCCACTACATGTGCCGTGGAGAAACTACCACAATGTATCTGCGCAACTAGTGTGCCGTGGAAAAACTACCTATACGCATTTGCGCAGTTACGTGTGCCGTGGAAACACTACGCCACTACATGTGCCGTGGAAAAACTACCACAATATATCTGCGCCACTAGTGTGCCGAGGAAACACTACCAATACGCATTTGCGCAGTTACGTGTGCCGTGGAAACACTACGCCACTACGTGTGCCGTGGAAAAACTACCACAATGTATCTGCGCCACTAGTGTGCCGTGGAAACACTACGCCACTACGCGTGCCGTGGAAAAACTACCACAATGTATCTGCGCAACTAGTGTGCCGTGGAAAAACTACCAATACGCATTTGCGCAGTTACGTGTGCCGTGGAAACACTACGCCACTACATGTGCCGTGGAGAAACTACCACAATGTATCTGCGCCACTAGAGTGCCGTGGAAACACTACCAATACGCATTTGCGCAGTTACGTGTGCCGTGGAAACACTACGCCACTACGTGTGCCGTGGAAAAACTACCACAATGTATCTGCGCCACTAGTGTGCCGTGGAAACACTACGCCACTACGTGTGCCGTGGAAAAACTACCACAATGTATCTGCGCAACTAGTGTGCCGTGGAAAAACTACCAATACGCATTTGCGCAGTTACGTGTGCCGTGGAAACACTACGCCACTACGTGTGCCGTGGAAAAACTACCACAATGTATCTGCGCCACTAGTGTGCCGTGGAAACACTACCAATACGCATTTGCGCAGTTACGTGTGCCGTGGAAACACTACGCCACTACATGTGCCGTGGAGAAACTACCACAATGTATCTGCGCCACTAGTGTGCCGTGGAAAAACTACCAATACGCATTTGCGCAGTTACATGTGCCGTGGAAACACTACGCCACTACGTGTGCCGTGGAAAAACTACCACAATGTATCTGCGCCACTAGTGTGCCGTGGAAACACTACGCCACTACATGTGCCGTGGAGAAACTACCACAATGTATCTGCGCCACTAGTGTGCCGTGGAAACACTACGCCACTACATGTGCCGTGGAAAAACTACCACAATGTATCTGCGCCACTAGTGTGCCGTGGAAACACTACGCCACTACATGTGCCGTGGAAAAACTACCACACTGTATCTGCGCAACTAGTGTGCCGTGGAAAAACTACCAATACGCATTTGCGCAGTTACGTGTGCCGTGGAAACACTACGCCTCTACTTGTGCCGTGAAAAACTACCACAATGTATCTGCGCCACTAGAGTGCCGTGGAAACACTACCAATACGCATTTGCGCAGTTACGTGTGCCGTGGAAACACTACGCCACTACGTGTGCCGTGGAAAAACTACCACAATGTATCTGCGCCACTAGTGTGCCGTGGAAACACTACGCCACTACATGTGCCGTGGAGAAACTACCACAATGTATCTGCGCAACTAGTGTGCCGTGGAAAAACTACCAATACGCATTTGCGCAGTTACGTGTGCCGTGGAAACACTACGCCACTACATGTGCCGTGGAAAAACTACCACAATGTATCTGCGCAACTAGTGTGCCGTGGAAAAACTACCAATACGCATTTGCGCAGTTACATGTGCCGTGGAAACACTACGCCACTACGTGTGCCGTGGAAAAACTACCACAATGTATCTGCGCCACTAGTGTGCCGTGGAAACACTACGCCACTACATGTGCCGTGGAGAAACTACCACAATGTATCTGCGCCACTAGTGTGCCGTGGAAACACTACGCCACTACGCGTGCCGTGGAAAAACTACCACAATATATTTGCGCAGTTACGTGTGCCGAGGAAACACTACGCCACTACGTGTGCCGTGGAAAAACTACCACAATGTATCTGCGCCACTAGTGTGCCGTGGAAACACTACCAATACGCATTTGCGCAGTTACGTGTGCCGTGGAAACACTACGCCACTACATGTGCCGTGGAGAAACTACCACAATGTATCTGCGCAACTAGTGTGCCGTGGAAAAACTACCAATACGCATTTGCGCAGTTACGTGTGCCGTGGAAACACTACGCCACTACATGTGCCGTGGAGAAACTACCACAATGTATCTGCGCCACTAGTGTGCCGTGGAAACACTACGCCACTACGTGTGCCGTGGAAAAACTACCAATATGCATTTGCGCAGTTACATGTGTCGTGGAAACAATACACCACTACGTGTGCCGTGGAAAAACTACCACAATGTATCTGCGCCACTAGTGTGCCGTGGAAACACTACGCCACTACGTGTGCCGTGGAAAAACTACCACAATGTATCTGCGCCACTAGTGTGCCGTGGAAACACTACGCCACTACATGTGCCGTGGAGAAACTACCACAATGTATCTGCGCCACTAGTGTGCCGTGGAAACACTACGCCACTACGCGTGCCGTGGAAAAACTACCACAATGTATCTGCGCCACTAGTGTGCCGTGGAAACACTACGCCACTACATGTGCCGTGGAGAAACTACCACAATGTATCTGCGCAACTAGTGTGCCGTGGAAAAACTACCTATACGCATTTGCGCAGTTACGTGTGCCGTGGAAACACTACGCCACTACATGTGCCGTGGAGAAACTACCACAATGTATCTGCGCCACTAGTGTGCCGAGGAAACACTACGCCACTACATGTGCCGTGGAAAAACTACCACAATGTATCTGCGCCACTAGTGTGCCGTGGAAACACTACGCCACTACATGCGCCGTGGAGAAACTATCACAATGTATCTGCGCAACTAGTGCGCCGTGGAAACACTACGCCACTGCGTGTGCCGTGGAAAAACTACCACAACGTATCTGCGCAACTAGTGTGACGTGGAAAACTACCAATATGCATTTGCGCAGTTACATGTGTCGTGGAAACAATACGCCACTACGTGTGCCGTGGAAAAACTACCACAATGTATCTGCGCCACTAGTGTGCCGTGGAAAAACTACTTATACGCATTTGCGCAGTTACGTGTGCCGTGGAAACACTACGCCACTACATGTGCCGTGGAGAAACTACCACAATGTATCTGCGCCTGTAGTGTGCCGAGGAAACACTACGCCACTACGTGTGCCGTGGAAAAACTACCACAATATATCTGCGCCACTAGTGTGCCGAGGAAACACTACGCCACTACATGTGCCGTGGAGAAACTACCACAATGTATCTGCGCCACTAGTGTGCCGTGGAAACACTACGCCACTACGCGTGCCGTGGAAAAACTACCACAATATATCTGCGCCACTAGTGTGCCGAGGAAACACTACGCCACTACATGTGCCGTGGAGAAACTACCACAATGTATCTGCGCAACTAGTGTGCCGTGGAAAAACTACCAATACGCATTTGCGCAGTTACGTGTGCCGTGGAAACACTACGCCACTACATGTGCCGTGGAGAAACTACCACAATGTATCTGCGCAACTAGTGTGCCGTGGAAAAACTACCTATACGCATTTGCGCAGTTACGTGTGCCGTGGAAACACTACGCCACTACATGTGCCGTGGAAAAACTACCACAATATATCTGCGCCACTAGTGTGCCGAGGAAACACTACGCCACTACGTGTGCCGTGGAAAAACTACCACAATGAATCTGCGCAACTAGTGTGCCGTGGAAACACTACCAATACGCATTTGCGCAGTTACGTGTGCCCTGGAAACACTACGCCACTACGTGTGCCGTGGAAAAACTACCACAATGTATCTGCGCCACTAGTGTGCCGTGGTAACACTACGCCACTACACGTGCCGTGGAGAGACTACCACAATGTATCTGCGCCACTAGTGTGCCGTGGAAACACTACCAATACGCATTTGCGCAGTTACATGTGCCGTGGAAACACTGCGCCACTACGTGTGCCGTGGAAAAACTACCACAATGTATCTGCGTCACTAGTGTGCCGTTTAAACAATACGCCACTACGTGTGCCGTGGAAAAACTACCACAATGTATCTGCGCCACTAGTGTGCCGTGGAAACACTACCAATACGCATTTGCGCAGTTACGTGTGCCGTGGAAACACTACGCCACTACATGTGCCGTGGAGAAACTACCACAATGTATCTGCGCAACTAGTGTGCCGTGGAAAAACTACCAATACGCATTTGCGCAGTTACGTGTGCCGTGGAAACACTACGCCACTACGTGTGCCGTGGAAAAACTACCACAATGTATCTGCGCCACTAGTGTGCCGTGGAAACACTACGCCACTACGTGTGCCGTGGAAAAACTACCACAATGTATCTGCGCCACTAGTGTGCCGTGGAAAAACTACCAATACGCATTTGCGCAGTTACGTGTGTCGTGGAAACACTACGCCTCTACGTGTGCCGTGGAAAAACTACCACAATGTATCTGCGCCACTAGTGTGCCGTGGAAACACTACGTGTGCCGTGGAATACGCATTTGCGCAGTTACAGGTGTCGTGGAAACACTACGCCACTACTTGTGCCGTGGAAAAACTACCACAATGTATCTGCGCCACTAGTCTACGCCACTACTTGTGCCGTTTAAAAACTACCACAATGTATCTGCGCCACTAGTGTGCCGTAGAAACACTCTACGCCACTACGCGTGCCGTGGAAAAACTACCACAATGTATCTGCGCCACTAGTGTGCCGTGGAAACACTACGCCACTACATGTGCCGTGGAAAAACTACCACAATGTATCTGCGCCACTAGTGTGCCGTGGAAACACTACGCCACTACATGTGCCGTGGAGAAACTACCACAATGTATCTGCGCCACTAGAGTGCCGTGGAAACACTACCAATACGCATTTGCGCAGTTACATGTGCCGTGGAAACACTACGCTACTACGCGTGCCGTGGAAAAACTACCATACGTATCTGCGCCACTAGTGTGCCGTGGAAACACTACGCCACTACGTGTGCCGTGGAGAAACTACCACAATGTATCTGCGCCACTAGTGTGCCGTTTAAACAATACGCCACTACGTGTGCCGTGGAAAAACTACCACAATGTATCTGCGCCACTAGTGTGCCGTGGAAACATTACGCCACTACTTGTGCCGTGGAAAAACTACCATAATGTATCTGCGCCACTAGTGTGCCGTGGAAACACTACCAATACGCAGTTACGTGTGCCGTGGAAACACTACGCCACTACGTGTGCCGTGGAAACTACCACATGTGCCGTGTGCCGTGAGAAACTACCACAATGTATCTGCGCAACTAGTGTGCCGTGGAAAAACTACCAATACGCATTTGCGCAGTTACATGTGCCGTGGAAACACTACGCCACTGCGCGTGCCGTGGAAAAACTACCACAATGTATCTGCGCCACTAGTGTGCCGTGGAAACACTACCAATACGCATTTGCGCAGTTACGTGTGCCGTGGAAACACTACGCCACTACGTGTGCCGTGGAAAAACTACCACAATGTATCTGCGCCACTAGTGTGCCGTGGAAACACTACGCCACTACATGTGCCGTGGAGAAACTACCACAATGTATCTGCGCAACTAGTGTGCCGTGGAAAAACTACCAATACGCATTTGCGCAGTTACGTGTGCCGTGGAAACACTACGCCACTACGTGTGCCGTGGAAAAACTACCACAATGTATCTGCGCCACTAGTGTGCCGTGGGAACACTACGCCACTACATGTGCCGTGGAGAAACTACCACAATGTATCTGCGCAACTAGTGTGCCGTGGAAAACTACCAATACGCATTTGCGCAGTTACGTGTGCCGTGGAAACACTACGCCACTACGTGTGCCGTGGAAAAACTACCACAATGTATCTGCGCCACTAGTGTGCCGTGGAAACTACCAATACGCATTTGCGCAGTTACGTGTGCCGTGGAAACACTACGCCACTACATGTGCCGTGGAAAAACTACCACAATGTATCTGCGCAACTAGTGCGCCGTGGAAAAACTACCAATATGCATTTGCGCAGTTACGTGTGCCGTGGAAACACTACGCCACTACTTGTGCCGTGAAAAACTACCACAATGTATCTGCGCCACTAGTGTGCCGTGGAACCACTACGCCACTACGCGTGCCGTGGAAAAACTACCACAATGTATCTGCGCAACTAGTGTGCCGTGGAAAAACTACCAATACGCATTTGCGCAGTTACGTGTGCCGTGGAAACACTACGCCACTACGTGTGCCGTGGAAAAACTACCACAATGTATCTGCGCCACTAGTGTGCCGTGGAAACACTACGCCACTACATGTGCCGTGGAGAAACTACCACAATGTATCTGCGCCACTAGTGTGCCGTGGAAAAACTACCAATACGCATTTGCGCAGTTACGTGTGCCGTGGAAACACTACGCCACTACGTGTGCCGTGGAAAAACTACCACAATGTATCTGCGCCACTAGTGTGCCGTGGAAACACTACCAATACGCATTTGCGCAGTTACGTGTGCCGTGGAAACACTACGCCACTACATGTGCCGTGGAGAAACTACCACAATGTATCTGCGCCACTAGAGTGCCGTGGAAACACTACCAATACGCATTTGCGCAGTTACATGTGCCGTGGAAACACTACGCTACTACGTGTGCCGTGGAAAAACTACCACAATGTATCTGCGCCACTAGTGTGCCGTGGAAAAACTACCAATACGCATTTGCGCAGTTACGTGTGCCGTGGAAACACTACGCCACTACGCGTGCCGTGGAAAAACTACCACAATGTATCTGCGCCACTAGTGTGCCGTGGAAACACTACGCCACTACGCGTGCCGTGGAAAAACTACCACAATGTATCTGCGCAACTAGTGTGCCGTGGAAAAACTACCAATACGCATTTGCGCAGTTACATGTGCCGTGGAAACACTACGCTACTACGTGTGCCGTGGAAAAACTACCACAATGTATCTGCGCCACTAGTGTGCCGTGGAAACACTACCAATACGCATTTGCGCAGTTACGCGTGCCGTGGGAACACTACGCCACTACGTGGGCCGTGGAAAAACTACCACAATGTATCTGCGCCACTAGTGTGCCGTGGAAACACTACGCCACTACATGTGTGCCGTGGAGAAACTACCACAATGTATCTGCGCAACTAGTGTGACGTGGAAAAACTACCAATACGCATTTGCGCAGTTACGTGTGCCGTGGAAACACTACGCCACTACATGTGCCGTGGAAAAACTACCACAATGTATCTGCGCAACTAGTGTGCCGTGGAAAAACTACCAATACGCATTTGCGCAGTTACATGTGCCGTGAAAACACTACGCCACTACGTGTGGCGTGGAAAACTACCACACGTATCTGCGCCACTAGTGTGCCGTGGAAACACTACGCCACTACATGTGCCGTGGAGAAACTACCACAATGTATCTGCGCCACTAGTGTGCCGTGGAAACACTACGCCACTACGCGTGCCGTGGAAAAACTACCACAATATATCTGCGCCACTAGTGTGCCGAGGAAACACTACGCTACTACATGTGCCGTGGAGAAACTACCACAATGTATCTGCGCAACTAGTGTGACGTGGAAAAACTACCAATACGCATTTGCGCAGTTACGTGTGCCGTGGAAACACTACGCCACTACGCCTGCCGTGGAAAAACTACCACAATGTATCTGCGCAACTAGTGTGCCGAGGAAAAACTACCAATACGCATTTGCGCAGTTACGTGTGCCGTGGAAACACTACGCCACTACGTGTGCCGTGGAAAACTACCACAATGTGTATCTGCGCCACTAGTGTGCCGTGGAAACACTACGCCACTACGTGTGCCGTGGAGAAACTACCACAATGTATCTGCGCAACTAGTGTGCCGTGGAAAACTACCAATACGCATTTGCGCAGTTACGTGTGCCGTGGAAACACTACGCCACTACGTGTGCCGTGGAAAAACTACCACAATGTATCTGCGCCACTAGTGTGCCGTGGAAACACTCAATACGCATTTGCGCAGTTACGTGTGCCGTGGAAACACTACGCCACTACGTGTGCCGTGGAAACTAATACAATGTATCTGCGCAACTAGTGTGCCGTGGAAAAACTATCAATACGCATTTGCGCAGTTACATGTGCCGTGGAAACACTACGCGACTACGTGTGCCGTGGAAAAACTACCACAATGTATCTGCGCCACTAGTGTGCCGTGGAAACACTACGCCACTACATGTGCCGTGGAGAAACTACCACACGTATCTGCGCAACTAGTGTGCCGTGGAAAAACTACCAATACGCATTTGCGCAGTTACGTGTGCCGTGGAAACACTACGCCACTACGTGTGCCGTGGAAAACTACCACAATGTATCTGCGCCACTAGTGTGCCGTGGAAACACTACGCCACATGTGCCGTGGAGAAACTACCACAATGTATCTGCGCCATAGCTAGTGTGCCGTGGAAAAAACTACCACTACGCATTTGCGCAGTTACGTGTGCCGTGGAAACACTACGCCACCAGTGTGCCGTGGAAAAACTACCACAATGTATCTGCGCCACTAGTGTGCCGTGGAAACACTACCAATACGCATTTGCGCAGTTACGTGCCGTGGAAACACTACGCCACTACATGTGCCGTGGAAAAACTACCACAATGTATCTGCGCAATAACACACTACGCCACTACGTGTGCCGTGGAAAAACTACCACAATACGTATCTGCGCAGTTACAGTGTGCCGTGGAACCACTACGCCACTCGGTGTGCCGTGGAAAAACTACCACAATGTATCTGCGCCACTAGTGTGCCGTGGAAACACTACGCCACTACATGTGCCGTGGAGAAACTACCACAATGTATCTGCGCCACTAGTGTGCCGTGGAAAAACTACCAATACGCATTTGCGCAGTTACGTGTGCCGTGGAAACACTACGCCACTACGTGTGCCGTGGAAAAACTACCACAATGTATCTGCGCCACTAGTGTGCCGTGGAAACACTACCAATACGCATTTGCGCAGTTACGTGTGCCGTGGAAACACTACGCCACTACGTGTGCCGTGGAAAAACTACCACAATGTATCTGCGCCACTAGTGTGCCGTGGAAACACTACGCCACTACATGTGCCGTGGAGAAACTACCACATGTATCTGCGCCACTAGTGTGCCGTGGAAACACTACGCCACTACGTGCCGTGGAAAACTACCACAATGTATCTGCGCCACTAGTGTGCCGTGGAAACACTACGCCACTACATGTGCCGTGGAGAAACTACCACAATGTATCTGCGCAACTAGTGTGACGTGGAAAAACTACCAATACGCATTTGCGCAGTTACGTGTGCCGTGGAAACACTACGCCACTACGCCTGCCGTGGAAAAACTACCACAATGTATCTGCGCAACTAGTGTGCCGTGGAAAAACTACCAATACGCATTTGCGCAGTTACGTGTGCCGTGGAAACACTACGCCACTACGTGTGCCGTGGAAAAACTACCACAATGTATCTGCGCCACTAGTGTGCCGTGGAAACACTACGCCACTACGTGTGCCGTGGAGAAACTACCACAATGTATCTGCGCAACTAGTGTGACGTGGAAAAACTACCAATACGCATTTGCGCAGTTACGTGTGCCGTGGAAACACTACGCCACTACATGTGCCGTGGAAAAACTACCACAATGTATCTGCGCAACTAGTGTGCCGTGGAAAAACTACCAATACGCATTTGCGCAGTTACATGTGCCGTGGAAACACTACGCCACTACGTGCGCCGTGGAAAAACTAAAACAAAGTATCTGCGCCACTAGTGTGCCAGGAAACACTACGCCACTACATGTGCCGTGGAGAAACTACCACAATGTATCTGCGCCACTAGTGTGCCGTGGAAAAACTACCAATACGCATTTGCGCAGTTACGTGTGCCGTGGAAACACTACGCCACTACACGTGTGCCGTGGAAAACTACCACAATGAATCTGCGCCACTAGTGTGCCGGAAACACTACCAATACGCATTTGCGCAGTTACATGTGCCGTGGAAACACTACGCCACTACGTGTGCCGTGGAAAACTACCACAATGTATCTGCGCCACTAGTGTGCCGTGGAAACACTACGCCACTACATGTGCCGTGGAGAAACTACCACAATGTATCTGCGCCACTAGTGTGCCGTGGAAAAACTACCAATGCGCATTTGCGCAGTTACGTGTGCCGTGGAAACACTACGCCACTACGTGTGCCGTGGAAAAACTACCACAATGTATCTGCGCCACTAGTGTGCCGTGGAAACACTACCAATACGCATTTGCGCAGTTACGTGTGCCGTGGAAACACTACGCCACTACGTGTGCCGTGGAGAAACTACCACAATGTATCTGCGCCACTAGTGTGCTGTGGAAAAACTACCAATACGCATTTGCGCAGTTACATGTGCCGTGCAAACACTACGCCACTACGTGTGCCGTGGAAAACTGCCACAATGTATCTGCGCCACTAGTGTGCCGTGGAAACACTACGCCACTACATGTGCCGTGGAGAAACTACCACAATGTATCTGCGCCACTACGCGTGCCGTGGAAAAACTACCACAATGTATCTGCGCCACTAGTGTGCCGTGGAAACACTACGCCACTACGTGTGCCGTGGAGAAACTACCACAATGTATCTGCGCAACTAGTGTGACGTGGAAAAACTACCAATACGCATTTGCGCAGTTACGTGGGCCGTGGAAACACTACGCCACTACGCCTGCCGTGGAAAAACTACCACAATGTATCTGCGCAACTAGTGTGCCGTGGAAAAACTACCAATACGCATTTGCGCAGTTACGTGTGCCGTGGAAACACTACGCCACTACGTGTGCCGTGGAAAACTACCACAATGTATCTGCGCCACTAGTGTGCCGTGGAAACACTACGCCACTACGTGTGCCGTGGAGAAACTACCACAATGTATCTGCGCAACTAGTGTGGCGTGGAAAAACTACCAATACGCATTTGCGCAGTTACGTGTGCCGTGGAGACACTACGCCACTACATGTGCCGTGGAAAAACTACCACAATGTATCTGCGCAACTAGTGTGCCGTGGAAAACTACCAATACGTATTTGCGCAGTTACATGTGCCGTGGAAACACTACGCCACTACGCGTGCCGTGGAAAAACTACCACAATGTATCTGCGCCACTTAGTGTGCCGTGGAAACACTACGCCACTACGTGTGCCGTGGAGAAACTACCACAATGTATCTGCGCCACTAGTGTGCCGTGGAAAAACTACCAATACGCATTTGCGCAGTTACGTGTGCCGTGGAAACACTACGCCACTACGTGTGCCGTGGAAAAACTACCACAATGTATCTGCGCCACTAGTGTGCCGTGGAAACACTACCAATACGCATTTGCGCAGTTACGTGTGCCGTGGAAACACTACGCCACTACATGTGCCGTGGAAAAACTACCACAATGTATCTGCGCAACTAGTGTGCCGTGGAAAAACTATCAATACGCATTTGCGCAGTTACATGTGCCGTGGAAACTATACTTTTACATTTTCAGATTTTTTTCGAATATTCGACTTTTCGAATAATTCGGAATTTTGGAGTTTTCGAATATTCGACTTTTCGAATAATTCGGGATTTTGAAGTTTTCGAATATTCGACTTTTCGAATATTTCGGGATTTTGAAGTTTTCGAATTTTCGACTTTTCGAATAATTCGGGATCTTGAGCTTTTCGAATATTCGACTTTTCAAATAATTCGGGATTTTGAACTTTTCGAATATTCGACTTTTCGAATAAAAAGTCGACTTTTTCAATCGATTGTCGAGTGATTTTTCGAATTTTTTTCATTCGACTTTTCGAGTAAGTCAGAAATATTTTGCCATTCCCACCACTTTCCAGAATAAAAGCTAAATTACTTCAGCTAGCATATTCTATCTTTCTTTGGGACTGAAATAAACTGTCGAATAGGGAAGCAAATTATTCTATATATTTACGAGACGGTTGGCTGTATCAGAAAAAATACGAATTATTATGTATATGTGTATAAGTATAGTATAGTATATTAAGTATGTAACATAACATTGAGTATAGTAAATTAATTATTAAGTATACAGGATTAGCATAATCTCACTCGGCAGTTTCTTCAAGACCGCTGGACTAATACCATCCGGCCCTACAGCATTCGGGAGTTGCGCATCTCTTTAACCACCTTTTTCAATTTGCTCGGGCATCACAGCTTCTGCTTCATTCATGAGTGGCAACTTACAGAGCTCTCTTTACGGTCACTCGATTCTGTTTCTCTCAGCCTGAGTTATGAAAAACAAATTTCCGAGAGCAGTTGCAGCCTCCTTTCCTGATTTGAAAACTCCATTCTCGAACTCGATCGTGGAGTAGTTGGTGGAGGTGCTTCTTGCCCGGAGATCTTCTTTAGAACTTTCCAAGTTGATGCTCCGTCACTCTTGAAATTCATCTTCTCGGTGAATTTCTCCCAACACTCCTTCCTGTTCTTGTCCAGATCTCGCTTAATCTCGCTATCCAGCTCAGAATTGGTTGGATCCAGGTGATCTGCGATATGAGAGGGTAGATTTGATAATACGAAAGTAGAAACTCCTCCGCCGAGAGATGACCTTGGAGCATGATAAGCAGTATAGCCAGGAAATGTTAGGGTGTCGAGCGGTAGCGGAAAGAGACAGCTTGGTTTCCTGAGCCATAATAACATCAGGATAATGAGTGCGTGCGAAAAGAGAGAGTTCAGATGGCTTGGCTCCGAAGGCCGTTGAGGTACAATAGAGAGGGGCGGTTGGAGAATGAGGAATCAAAGTCGCTGGGGGCAGAGCACTGAACACAACGGAATGAAGGAACGTGATGCCTCACAGAACTGAAGCTCGAACAGGAGAGATGCATCCACTTCTGACATCCAAAGCATTGGACACTTTTTCGATTCCAGGTGACATCCTTGTTTCATGTGGCGCATGTGTACTTCTGGCGGGTCCTGGATTCCCCTCGACACCGGCCCTTTGTAGCAGAATCTTTAGGAGAACTGCGACCAGCCAGCAGGCGAGGAGTGGTGTTTGTTGATGGGATTGGTTTTCTTGATTGAGAAATTTTGCTCTTCAGTCATTATCGATAAATACCAATCAATAATATCGATTTTTAGCCCGTTGCACAAAAATGTCGCCATGATTTTTGGTTGTTGATGGCTCTAAGTCACTTTGTTCGGGAAATTCTTCTCATCATGCAAGATCGAATATTGATTCTTGACTTAATCGGTTGGCTTTCGCCTGACGCGGTCATTCCTCATCTTCACCGATCGAATATTAATGATCAATAATATAGATTTTTCACCTGTTGCGCAAAATGCGGCAGTGAGTGGTATTTTTTATGCTCAGCAAAAAATATTCTACCCGGAATCCTGGAAATTCGAGAGCTTTACCACTCCTTTCTGGCGGAATTTCTCCCAAAATGATTCGTAATTTATTCGTAATTTGTTAGAATTTTTTCGTAATCTGCCAGAAATCTTCAGCATTCTGCCAGAATCTATACATAAACCTCCAGCTCTTGATTCGACGTACAAAATCTCAATACATACAGTCATACTCATGTACAACTGTATGTACAAACCAAAATTTGCGGGCTTTAACCTACCTGTCCGTTAAGACGGTAGAGGAGACCACCAAACCTAGTCCCAGGCTATTTATCAGTCCATCTCCCAACCAGGGCTGGGCACGCGTCCCGGTTGACCTTAGAGGGGTGCACATTGGACGCTGCGGAGAGGGCAAAGGGGGTGCCTAAACCGAGCACCCAGATAAAAACAAAGTGCCTGTTCTGCCGAATTTCAGGGAAAAAATAGTACACGCTTTTCTTTTTTGATTGGTCAACTCTTCTTCTCCGCTTTTCGAAAAAAACACTAACAGAATTCAAATTATGGATAGATATGCAGGTTGCGTTCGCAAAAATTAATAGTTGCTGTCGAGGTTTTTTTTTTATAACTCTATGAATTAAGTATTATCTATAATTTGTTTGATTACTTTGATAAAGAAATAAACACTACTCCGTTATCTAGTAGCAAGTAAGGATTGGTATGATGTCATGTTTCTCTGGTGCAACGTTCATTTATTACACGGGTGGTAACCGATTCGCGGCAAAGATACAAAGAGAGCGCTCAGAAGCGCTATCGTTCACGTTCAAAAAAGAATCAGCGAACTGTTGTATTAGTGCAGATTGAAATTACAGGTTGCACATTTAGTATCACGACTAGCCAACTAGTTTTAGCTCATGAGAATGTGACTTATGAAGAGATCCGATTGTGAAAATTGAGGACTTTGCAAGGTCTTGTGAGAGAAGTTAATGATCGTGTCCTCCTCCTTGAGAAGTACCATGTCTCTCATCATGGTAAAAAAACTGCTATCAGTACTCTCTGCAGAGCACAAGTGCACTGAATAGGGCTTTGGAACTATAAAAACCCGAGTTGTAGCCATCTGGAGTGCCGCAATCGCCTTGACATTCGGGTCGCGGGGCGGTCTGGTGCTTGTCCGCAGGAACCCAGCGCACACTGGAGTGGACGCGCACACAATGTTAATTTAAAAATGTAACTTATTACAGAACAGGAAGGAGAAAAGACCTGAAACTGGAGTAAATGGAAGAAGGCAGAGGTACGATACTTTCAATGTAAATCCATTATAGAAATTCTAATGTAAATAAACTAAGTTGGAGCGGGGTGAGTTTTTTGGATTAGACAAAGGTTCATTCAAATGAACCTAGTTGAATGAAAACAGCATTGAACATAAAAAGTAAGAGCATTGAAAGAAAGAGGAGAATCTGGCAAACACCTTGGTTTCAATAAGTTTGATATTTGATGTGATATAAGGACCTTAAACCTCGTCCCGGTTTTGTCCCGGTTTTCGGGGTAAAACCGGGACGAGATTTAAGGTCCTTAAATCACATTAAAAATCAGTCCTATTGAAACTAAAATGTTTGCCAGATTCTCCTCTTTCTAAATATCTCCTTTGCTCTCAGTTTAATGCTAGTTTTGATCAACTAGGTTCGTTTGAATGAACCTTGTCACGGCTAAATATTTACACCAGCTCTAACTTTGTTTATTTACATTAAATTTCTAAAATGGGTACATCCAGAATAGACCTCCTTTACCATCTTCCATTTCCTTCAGTTTCAATCCTTTTCTCCTCCCCGTTCTGTAATAAAATACATTTTTTATTAATATTGTGTGCGCGTCCAATCCCGTGTGCCCTGTGTAGCTGCGTACAAACACCGTATCGCACGGCAAGCCGATTTTTATGGATAGCGGCATTCTAGGAGGGTAAAACTCCGGGTTTTCTACTCCTACGAATCACATGAATCCTAACATTGTTCCACAACACAAAAATAGTTCTGATTTCCACATCAGAACAATCAAACACAGAATTAACTACATAATCCTTTATAGGTTTATGAAAACATTCGACAGGAAACATTAATAATTGCAATAGTAGTAGTTCTATTGTTTGTAATTGTTCAATTGTTTTGTAATAAAAATCGTTTCATCTTTTGTCATAACTTACCGTCTTACTAACAATATTTCCTCATGGGATTGTTTTCCAAGTTTAGAAATTACACTACCTTTTTCGTTGCCATTTTCGGAATATTCTTTATTCAGTGCTTTTTTTATATTCTTGTTCATCAAAAATCAGGAGGTCAAGATCATGGCTGTCCAACTATTCCGGAAAACAGCCAATTTCGATTTCCCGTAAGGGGTGCTCTAAAAATTACCGAGCTAAGGGGGTGCATATTCAGATTCGCCAAGCCGGGACGTGTGCCCAGCCCTGCTCCCAACTTGAGGCAATGAGCCAACTCTTGACATGGGCAAACGGCGCAGCGCATATGCTGTGGGTCAACAAAGTCATTCAACATGGGCGATCAGAGTCCTTGTCCAGCAGCAGTGCGCTATCAATGGGGCCGTTTCAGAAACTAAAGCCTAGTTTTGACTGCAGGTGGTCGCTGCGGCCATGCGAGGGACAACTGTTCCTTTTCATCGCGCGTAATGGAAAGCCGCTCTAATTGTGATCGCTTCGTGGCAAACGTCCTACATCGCTGGGTCGCGGCGACGAAATCCTATGTTTTACTGCATCGCTGCTTGAAGAGCGATTCTCAACGGTCGCTGACCATCGCTCCATCGCGGTCAAAATGGCAGCGATGGAGCGATCGCCAGCGAATGACACGTTTCGTCTAGTGAACGTTGACCCTTTCACATGACAAGGCCAGTGTTTACAGGTCGAAACGTGTTATTGATAACTATCAGCCATTAATTTCACTGATTTATTGAATTTCTTCGATCATCTGTGAGGCTATGCACTATGAACAGATTCGCTGCCGCTGCCACATCGCTGCAGCAGCGGGTGTGAAATCGCTGCGATGAAAAACAGCAGCGATGCAGTCAAAACTAGGCTTAAAGTGCCAGAGCACACCTTACAGTAATGAGTCCTAGTCTATAATTACTTACTGGTTAGTGGTATAAAGTCATTGTACCTAAACATTCGTTCTGATTTCGTTTTTTTTTCTTTATGTTTCAACACGATTTTTCTGATGTGGCAACGTCAGTCCTACACTCTAAAACAGAAATCTCGAAAGTGTCTGCATCACAAACCCAGTCTTACCTTAACTTCAACAGCAGCGCCCTGATAAAGCTTTTCGAAAATGTATAACATGGGGGGAAGAACACTGGGATTCCCAATTCTAGAAGAGCAATAATCTTTAGGGAATTTTTTCGAACAAAACCGAGGCGGGTATTTGCAAAAAACAAAAGCAAGTCATTTGATTACCAAAAAATTTTGACTAAAGCTAGTGTTTTCCCAGAAATATTTCCATGAAATTGAGTTTGTTTTTCAGAAATTTTTTCGATTTTTAACAAATTGATTACTACCCCAGTTTTTGCATTATGGGCAGCATCTAGCTATAAAAATTTGATGTGAGGCATCATGATATATTCTCCTTTTATTAAACTCTGAGTTGGCGATAAAAACTATTTTTGAGCTCTCTTCGTAAAAATGGTGGATGGTAATTACAAAAGTAAAATTAAGTGAGATCAAGTGAAAATTTTTAGGAAAACCGCACAAAACCAAGTTAGGACTGTTAGTTATAGGTGTCCGCACGCTCCCTTTGATTAACGAGATTTTCATGAATGCTTGTTCATCCGTGATTTATTTTGCTCTTACAGTAGTCAGTAGTCTCTTAGAGTGCCCAGCAATTACTTTAGAAGCGAAATGGAAGACGGAAAAACAGGCATTTATAGAAATACCGATAATTGGGGGCGGGCGGAAACCAAGCAAAATTTGTTCCTGATAGTTTTTCTCCAACTTTACCTTTTTTGCTTTTGTGATGGCTGGATCTAAATTTACTCGAGGACAGCACAAAAGCCATTTTGATTGCGAACCCTGCCTTTGAGTCATTTATCAATCGTCTTTCCAGAAATCGCTTTTCGCCTCTAAAAACTTCGAGAAATAAAAAAAAACATAGTACAAACACAATCTGCTCATAAAACTTAAGTCTGAATCAACAAAATCACGGATCCAATCTTGGATTGAAATCATTGAGAACTTGTGAAATGGACAGAAACTTTTCTTTTCGAAAAAAGCTAGTTGTAAACTCCGCGACATTTTATTAAACGCTTTCAATAATGTTTTCTAGAGGCGAGATGCTTTCAATTTTGTAAAAGCGTCACAGATAGTAAGCTTGGCGGTGCTAGGTGTAGGTATACTCATTCTCTAGACGGCGGGCAGCCGCTACGAGTCCGAGGTTGCGCGTGTCGAGCGTGTGGGGGTACCAACCACCGAAAAAATCGTCGATATGGAGCAGTCTTTTATTTTCCCTCGGCCAGCACTCCTTCCTCATCTCTCTTTTCCCGTTCTTGCCTTTCCATCCTCTTTCCTCCTATTTTCATATGTCGGAAGTAATAATTTCGAAAATCGGAAATACTTTCGTTTATCTCCCACTTTTCGGACGAATTTCGTTCCAGGAAAATGCGGGTGATTTAAGAAATTCCTTTTTTTAGCTATGATTTCTGAACCCTTCTCAATCGTGTTCTCTCTTCTCATTGCTTTCTCATGTAGTGAGTTTGCGTTTACCTATTCAAAATTGTTGTGTAATATTTGCGTTTTAATGTATGTTTCCTGTGCGAATTGAATTCTTTTCCATGTTGAAATTATCGCTGCGCCATATCGACAGGTTTTTTTGTATGACGGCTCCACCCCACACGCTCGACACGCGCAACCCCGGATTCGACGCGGCTGCACGCCGTCTAGAGAGCGACTATAGACGTAGGCGGCCGTGTTGCGCGTTTAGAGCAGATCGAAGGTAACTGGGAATCGGTTTTCTAACTGTCACCAAACAATTCCCTATTATTTGAAATTATTCTCATATGATCAAGTCTGCTAGATTAAAATTTTTTCCAAAACGGTATTCGGAAAGTCAACGGCGAAACACCCCAAAACTGACCCTTCGGTGGCTTCCTCATCTGCTCCAATTGAGCAGCGCAGCCGCACGCGTCAATTTCACCCGGCTCTGGTCATCCTTCATGCCGGGGAAAGACTATATGTCACTGGCTTGCATTTGTTAATTTCTAACTGAGTTGTGTTCCGAGGAAGATGAAAACAAGCTTCCGATTATGAATTCAGAAAATGAATTCGAATTTATGAAAACACAAATATAGAAAAAAAGTAAAATTGCCATCAAAGTTTCCAGATTTTAATTCGTGTGTAACTTCATAACATTTAATAGATAAAATTATGACTTAAAATACTAACCATGAAGTCCTGGACGCCTGTTCTGATATTCTGCACACTTTTCGAGAGATCCTCCTCATTTCATGAGAGGTCCTGCACACTTTCTGCGAGCCAATACACACTTCATGTGAGTTTTATGCAGCTCGTTCTAACGAACTTCAAATTTACGGGAAGTTTAACACTAGTCGCTTGTAAAAATCACTCTACCAGAAATCACATTTTTTGGGCGGATTACGTAGAATTTCCGAGAAAATTCTGGTACAATTTCTGGTAATTTATTGGAATTCTGGCAGAATTTCTGTCAGAACGCTATCTAGACGTAATTCTGTGGTAAAAGCAGCATTTACCACTAGGTAGCGGTAATTCTCCCGTAAATCAGCTGTAAACCGCCAGAAAATTTTCTGCTGAGTGGTTGTGAGTCATAGGTTTCAAAATTTGTACTCATACGACAATATCGTCAGTTAGCTGTTTCACCATTCCAAAATGGAAATCGTGGAGCGAAATTGAAGTCAAAAAGGGAACCTTCTGGAAAAATATGTGAAACCTCTGAAAATTTAGCTTCCTGGTTTTTTCAAAGTAACGATTTGGCGATGCCATTAAAAAGTCAAAATTTTTCAAAATATGTTGAAATATCTCAAAAAAATGATTTGGTGTAAAATAGGCTTGAATTCAGGAAATGAAGTGAAATAACCAAAAATGAGATTTGGTGGTCGATCATTTGACAATCTTCTCCGTTAAACTTATCAAAACAAAATCACGCGCGCAACGGAAACATTAGCCATTTTCGAAAGCTCTAATAAGGGAATCAGCCTAGGTAGAGCTAGGTGAACGGGACGCTGCATTCCATATCGTGCTTAATTTCGTTTTTGATAAGTTTAACGGAAAAGCTTGTGAAATGATCAACCACCAAATCGTATTTTTAGTTATTTCACTTAATTTCCTGATTTTTTTATTACTCCAGGCTATTTTACGCCCAATCATTTTCAGATATTGCAAGATATTTTTGACTTTTTTTGACTTCTAAATGGCATTGCCTAATCGTTACTTTCGCCAGGAAGCTGAATTTTCCGAATTTAAAGTCTCTAAATTGCATCCGCGCTCTAATCGAAATCACACTCTGCGAGGTTGCGGGCGACTCCGCCGCGGAGTTTTACAGGACACGCCCCCAATCGCTCGCTCGCTCGCACCTTTGTCACTATGCCAAAGCCCTAATTATAGCGTCGCGTCGCGCCGCGAATTAGCTCTGAACGCCGCCTTATGGTGAGGACTCCTTTCGAGTCGCGTGCCTTATGAGTGAGTCATCACTGATAGTTCCGCTCCACCTTGATTCTTATTCATCCTTGGCGCACAACCTGCTCGTGGGTCAATGGAATGTTTTGGAAAATCAACTTATTCGAAAAAGTCGACTATCGAATTCAATCGAATGTTTTCGTAAATTTTCGAATATTCGACTTTTCGAATAATTCAGGATTTTGAACTTTTCGAATGTTCGACTTTTCGAATAATCCGGGATTTGGAAATTTTCGAATATTCGACTTTCCGAATAATTCGGAATTTTGACGTTTTCGAATATTCGACTTTTCGAATAATTCGGGATTTTGAACTTTTCGAATATTCGACTTCCCGAGTAATTCGAAGTCGACTTTTTCAATCGAATGATTTTTCGAATCATTCGACTCGGTCAAAGTATAGTGGAAACTACGCCACTACGTGTGCCGTGGAAAAACTACCACAATGTATCTGCGCCACTAGTGTGCCGTGGAAACACTACGCCACTACATGTGCCGTGGAGAAACTACCACAATGTATCTGCGCCACTAGTTGTGCCGTGGAAAAACTACCAATACGCATTTGCGCAGTTACATGTGCCGTGGAAACACTACGCCACTACGTGTGCCGTGGAAAAACTACCACAATGTATCTGCGCCACTAGTGTGCCGTGGAAACACTACGCCACTACATGTGCCGTGGAGAAACTACCACAATGTATCTGCGCCACTAGTGTGCCGTGGAAAAACTACCAATACGCATTTGCGCAGTTACGTGTGCCGTGGAAACACTACGCCACTACGTGTGCCGTGGAAAAACTACCACAATGTATCTGCGCCACTAGTGTGCCGTGGAAACACTACCAATACGCATTTGCGCAGTTACGTGTGCCGTGGAAATACTACGCCACTACATGTGCCGTGGAAAAACTACCACAATGTATCTGCGCAACTAGTGTGCCGTGGAAAAACTACCAATACGCATTTGCGCAGTTACATGTGCCGTGGAAACACTACGCCACTTCGTGTGCCGTGGAAAAACTACCACAATGTATCTGCGCCACTAGTGTGCCGTGGAAACACTACGCCACTACATGTGCCGTGGAGAAACTACCACAATGTATCTGCGCCACTCAGTGTGCCGTGGAAAAACTACCAATACGCATTTGCGCAGTTACGTGTGCCGTGGAAACACTACGCCACTACGTGTGCCGTGGAAAAACTACCACAATGTATCTGCGCCACTGGTGTGCCGTGGAAACACTACGCCACTACATGTGCCGTGGAGAAACTACCACACGTATCTGCGCCACTTAGTGTGCCGTGGAAAAACTACCAATACGCATTTGCGCAGTTACGTGTGCCGTGGAAACTTTACGCCACTACGTGTGCCGTGGAAAAACTACCACAATGTATCTGCGCCACTAGTGTGCCGTGGAAACACTACCAATACGCATTTGCGCAGATTACGTGTG
The DNA here is from genome assembly GCA_029168955.1 of Aplectana chamaeleonis. Classification (NCBI taxonomy): domain Eukaryota; kingdom Metazoa; phylum Nematoda; class Chromadorea; order Rhabditida; family Cosmocercidae; genus Aplectana; species Aplectana chamaeleonis. The sequence goes on along the minus strand of JAPDOI010000085.1, from coordinate 79,431 downwards.
CCGTGGAAACACTACGCCACTACATGTGCCGTGGAAAACTACCACAATGTATCTGCGCAACTAGTGTGCCGTGGAAAAACTATCAATACGCATTTTGCGCAGTTACATGTGCCGTGGAAACACTACGCCACTACGTGTGCCGTGGAAAACTACCACAATGTATCTGCGCCACTAGTGTGCCGTGGAAACACTACGCCACTACATGTGCCGTGGAGAAACTACCACAATGTATCTGCGCCACTAGTGTGCCGTGGAAAAACTACCAATACGCATTTGCGCAGTTACATGTGCCGTGGAAACACTACGCCACTACGTGTGCCGTGGAAAAACTACCACAATGTATCTGCGCCACTAGTGTGCCGTAGAAACACTACGCCACTACATGTGCCGTGGAGAAACTACCACAATGTATCTGCGCCACTAGTGTGCCGTGGAAAAACTACCAATACGCATTTGCGCAGTTACGTGTGCCGTGGAAACACTACGCCACTACGTGTGCCGTGGAAAAACTACCACAATGTATCTGCGCCACTAGTGTGCCGTGGAAACACTACCAATACGCATTTGCGCAGTTACGTGTGCCGTGGAAACACTACGCCACTACATGTGCCGTGGAAAAACTACCACAATGTATCTGCGCAACTAGTGTGCCGTGGAAAAACTACCAATACGCATTTGCGCAGTTACATGTGCCGTGGAAACACTACGCCACTACGTGTGCCATGGAAAAACTACCACAATGTATCTGCGCCACTAGTGTGCCGTGGAAACACTACGCCACTACATGTGCCGTGGAGAAACTACCACAATGTATCTGCGCCACTAGTGTGCCGTGGAAAAACTACCAATACGCATTTGCGCAGTTACGTGTGCCGTGGAAACACTACGCCACTACGTGTGCCGTGGAAAAACTACCACAATGTATCTGCGCCACTAGTGTGCCGTGGAAACACTACCAATACGCATTTGCGCAGTTACGTGTGCCGTGGAAACACTACGCCACTACGTGTGCCGTGGAAAAACTACCACAATGTATCTGCGCCACTAGTGTGCCGTGGGAAACACTACGCCATTACGTGTGCCGTGGAAAAACTACCACAATGTATCTGCCCCACTAGTGTGCCGTGGGAACACTACGCCACTACGTGTGCCGTGGAAAAACTACCACAATGTATCTGCGCCACTAGTGTGCCGTGGAAACACTACGCCACTACGTGTGCCGTGGAGAAACTACCACAATGTATCTGCGCAACTAGTGTGACGTGGAAAAACTACCAATACGCATTTGCGCAGTTACGTGTGCCGTGGAAACACTACGCCACTACGCCTGCCGTGGAAAAACTACCACAATGTATCTGCGCCCCTCGTGTGCCGTGGAACCACTACGCCACTACGTGTGCCGTGGAGAAACTACCACAATGTATCTGCTCAACTAGTGTGACGTGGAAAAACTACCAATACGCATTTGCGCAGTTACGTGTGCCGTGGAAACACTACGCCACTACATGTGCCGTGGAAAAACTACCACAATGTATCTGCGCAACTAGTGTGCCGTGGAAAAACTACCAATACGCATTTGCGCAGTTACATGTGCCGTGGAAACACTACGCCACTACGTGCCGTGGAAAAACTACCACAATGTATCTGCGCCACTAGTGTGCCGTGGAAACACTACGCCACTACATGTGCCGTGGAGAAACTACCACAATGTATCTGCGCCACTAGTGTGCCGTGGAAAAACTACCAATACGCATTTGCGCAGTTACGTGTGCCGTGGAAACACTACGCCACTACGTGTGCCGTGGAAAAACTACCACAATGTATCTGCGCCACTAGTTTGCCGTGGAAACACTACCAATACGCATTTGCGCAGTTACGTGTGCCGTGGAAACACTACGCCACTACATGTGCCGTGGAAAAACTACCACAATGTATCTGCGCAACTAGTGTGCCGTGGAAAAACTACCAATACGCATTTGCGCAGTTACATGTGCCGTGGAAACACTACGCCACTACGTGTGCCATGGAAAAACTACCACAATGTATCTGCGCCACTAGTGTGCCGTGGAAACACTACGCCACTACATGTGCCGTGGAGAAACTACCACAATGTATCTGCGCCACTAGTGTGCCGTGGAAAAACTACCAATACGCATTTGCGCAGTTACGTGTGCCGTGGAAACACTACGCCACTACGTGTGCCGTGGAAAAACTACCACAATGTACCTGCGCCACTAGTGTGCCGTGGAAACACTACCAATACGCATTTGCGCAGTTACGTGTGCCGTGGAAACACTACGCCACTACGTGTGCCGTGGAAAACTACCACAATGTATCTGCGCCACTAGTTGTGCCGTGGAAACACTACGCCACTACATGTGCCGTGGAGAAACTACCACAATGTATCTGCGCCACTAGTGTGCCGTGGAAACACTACGCCACTACGCGTGCCGTGGAAAAACTACCACAATGTATCTGCGCCACTAGTGTGCCGTGGAAACACTACGCCACTACGTGTGCCGTGGAGAAACTACCACAATGTATCTGCGCAACTAGTGTGACGTGGAAAAACTACCAATACGCATTTGCGCAGTTACGTGTGCCGTGGAAACACTACGCCACTACGCCTGCCGTGGAAAAACTACCACAATGTATCTGCGCCACTAGTGTGCCGTGGAAACACTACGCCACTATGTGTGCCGTGGAGAAACTACCACAATGTATCTGCTCAACTAGTGTGACGTGGAAAAACTACCAATACGCATTTGCGAAGTTACGTGTGCCGTGGAAACACTACGCCACTACATGTGCCGTGGAAAAACTACCACAATGTATCTGCGCAACTAGTGTGCCGTGGAAAAACTACCAATACGCATTTGCGCAGTTACATGTGCCGTGGAAACACTACGCCACTACGTGCCGTGGAAAAACTACCACAATGTATCTGCGCCACTAGTGTGCCGTGGAAACACTACGCCACTACATGTGCCGTGGAGAAACTACCACAATGTATCTGCGCCACTAGTGTGCCGTGGAACAACTACCAATACGCATTTGCGCAGTTACGTGTGCCGTGGAAACACTACGCCACTACGCGTGCCGTGGAAAAACTACCACAATGTATCTGCGCCACTAGTGTGCCGTGGAAACACTACCAATACGCATTTGCGCAGTTACATGTGCCGTGGAAACACTACGCCACTACGTGTGCCGTGGAAAAACTACCACAATGTATCTGCGCCACTAGTGTGCCGTGGAAACACTACGCCACTACATGTGCCGTGGAGAAACTACCACAATGTATCTGCGCCACTAGTGTGCCGTGGAAAAACTACCAATACGCATTTGCGCAGTTACGTGTGCCGTGGAAACACTACGCCACTACGTGTGCCGTGGAAAAAACTACCACAATGTATCTGCGCCACTAGTGTGCCGTGGAAACACTACCAATACGCATTTGCGCAGTTACGTGTGCCGTGGAAACACTACGCCACTACATGTGCCGTGGAAAACTACCACAATGTATCTGCGCAACTAGTGTGCCGTGGAAAAACTACCAATACGCATTTGCGCAGTTACATGTGCCGTGGAAACACTACGCCACTACGTCTGCCGTGGAAAAAACTACCACAATGTATCTGCGCCACTAGTGTGCCGTGGAAACACTACGCCACTACATGTGCCGTGGAGAAACTACCACAATGTATCTGCGCCAACTAGTGTGCCGTGGAAAAACTACCAATACGCATTTGCGCAGTTACGTGTGCCGTGGAAACACTACGCCACTACGTGTGCCGTGGAAAAACTACCACAATGTATCTGCGCCACTAGTGTGCCGTCGAAACACTACGCCACTACATGTGCCGTGGAGAAACTACCACAATGTATCTGCGCCACTAGTGTGCCGTGGAAAAACTACCAATACGCATTTGCGCAGTTACGTGTGCCGTGGAAACACTACGCCACTACGTGTGCCGTGGAAAAACTACCACAATGTATCTGTGCCAACTAGTGTGCCGTGGAAACACTACCAATACGCATTTGCGCAGTTACGTGTGCCGTGGAAACACTACGCCACTACATGTGCCGTGGAAAAACTACCACAATGTATCTGCGCAACTAGTGTGCCGTGGAAAAACTACCAATACGCATTTGCGCAGTTACATGTGCCGTGGAAACACTACGCCACTACGTCTGCCGTGGAAAAACTACCACAATGTATCTGCGCCACTAGTGTGCCGTGGAAACACTACGCCACTACATGTGCCGTGGAAAAACTACCACAATGTATCTGCGCCACTAGTGTGCCGTGGAAAAACTACCAATACGCATTTGCGCAGTTACGTGTGCCGTGGAAACACTACGCCACTACGTGTGCCGTGGAAAAACTACCACAATGTATCTGCGCCACTAGTGTGCCGTGGAAACACTACGCCACTACATGTGCCGTGGAGAAACTACCACAATGTATCTGCGCCACTAGTGTGCCGTGGAAAAACTACCAATACGCATTTGCGCAGTTACGTGTGCCGTGGAAACACTACGCCACTACGTGTGCCGTGGAAAAACTACCACAATGTATCTGCGCCACTAATTGTGCCGTGGAAACACTACCAATACGCATTTGCGCAGTTACGTGTGCCGTGGAAACACTACGCCACTACATGTGCCGTGGAAAAACTACCACAATGTATCTGCGCAACTAGTGTGCCGTGGAAAAACTACCAATACGCATTTGCGCAGTTACATGTGCCGTGGAAACACTACGCCACTACGTGTGCCGTGGAAAAACTACCACAATGTATCTGCGCCACTAGTGTGCCGTGGAAACACTACGCCACTACATGTGCCGTGGAGAAACTACCACAATGTATCTGCGCCACTAGTGTGCCGTGGAAAAACTACCAATACGCATTTGCGCAGTTACGTGTGCCGTGGAAACACTACGCCACTACGCGTGCCGTGGAGAAAACTACAACAATGTATCTGCGCCACTAGTGTGCCGTGGAAACACTACCAATACGCATTTGCGCAGTTACGTGTGCCGTGGAAACACTACGCCACTACGTGTGCCGTGGAAAAACTACCACAATGTATCTGCGCCACTAGTGTGCCGTGGAAACACTACCAATACGCATTTGCGCAGTTACGTGTGCCGTGGAAACACTACGCCACTACATGTGCCGTGGAAAAACTACCACAATGTATCTGCGCAACTAGTGTGCCGTGGAAAAACTACCAATACGCATTTGCGCAGTTACATGTGCCGTGGAAACACTACGCCACTACGTGTGCCGTGGAAAAACTACCACAATGTATCTGCGCCACTAGTGTGCCGTGGAAACACTACGCCACTACATGTGCCGTGGAGAAACTACCACAATGTATCTGCGCCACTAGTGTGCCGTGGAAAAACTACCAATACGCATTTGCGCAGTTACATGTGCCGTGGAAACACTACGCCACTACGTGTGCCGTGGAAAAAACTACCACAATGTATCTGCGCCACTAGTGTGCCGTGGAAACACTACGCCACTACATGTGCCGTGGAGAAACTACCACAATGTATCTGCGCCACTAGTGTGCCGTGGAAAAACTACCAATACGCATTTGCGCAGTTACGTGTGCCGTGGAAACACTACGCCACTACGCGTGCCGTGGAAAAACTACCACAATGTATCTGCGCCACTAGTGTGCCGTGGAAACACTACCAATACGCATTTGCGCAGTTACATGTGCCGTGGAAACACTACGCCACTACGTGTGCCGTGGAAAAACTACCACAATGTATCTGCGCTACTAGTGTGCCGTGGAAACTCTACGCCACTACGCGTGCCGTGGAAAAACTACCACAATGAATCTGCGCAACTAGTGTGTCGTGGGAAAACTACCAATACGCATTTGCGCAGTTACGTGTGCCGTGGAAACACTCGCCACTACGTGTGCCGTGGAAAAACTACCACAATGTATCTGCGCCACTAGAGTGCCGTGGAAACACTACCAATACGCATTTGCGCAGTTACGTGTGTCGTGGAAACACTACGCCACTACGTGTGCCGTGGAAAAACTACCACAATGTATCTGCGCAACTAGTTGTGACGTGGAAACACTACCAATACGCATTTGCGCAGTTACATGTGCCGTGGAAACACTACGCCACTACGCGTGCCGTGGAAAAACTACCACAATGTATCTGCGCAACTAGTGTGCCGTGGAAAAACTACCAATACGAATTTGCGCAGTTACATGTGCCGTGGAAACACTACGCTACTACGTGTGCCGTGGAAAAACTACCACAATGTATCTGCGCCACTAGTGTGCCGTGGAAACACTACGCCACTACATGCGCCGTGGAGAAACTATCACAATGTATCTGCGCAACTAGTGCGCCGTGGAAAAACTACCAATATTCATTTGCGCAGTTACAGGTGTCGTGGAAACACTACGCCACTACTTGTGCCGTGGAAAAACTACCATAATGTATCTGCGCCACTAGTGTGCCGTGGAAACACTACGCCACTACATGTGCCGTGGAGAAACTACCACAATGTATCTGCGCAACTAGTGTGCCGTGGAAACACTACCATTACGCATTTGCGCAGTTACGTGTGCCGTGGAAACACTACGCCACTACGTGTGCCGTGGAAAAACTACCACAATGTATCTGCGCCACTAGTGTGCCGTGGAAAAACTACCAATACGCATTTGCGCAGTTACGTGTGCCGTGGAAACACTACGCCACTACATGTGCCGTGGAAAAACTACCACAATGTATCTACGCAACTAGTGTGCCGTGGAAAAACTACCAATACGCATTTGCGCAGTTACGTGTGCCGTGGAAACACTACGCCACTACGTGTGCCGTGGAAAAACTACCACAATGTATCTGCGCCACTAGTGTGCCGTGGAAACACTACCAATACGCATTTGCGCAGTTACGTGTGCCGTGGAAACACTACGCCACTACGTGTGCCGTGGAGAAACTACCACAATGTATCTGCGCAACTAGTGTGACGTGGAAAAACTACCAATACGCATTTGCGCAGTTACATGTGCCGTGGAAACACTACGCCACTACGTGTGCCGTGGAAAAACTACCACAATGTATCTGCGCCACTAGTGTGCCGTGGAAACACTACGCCACTACATGTGCCGTGGAGAAACTACCACAATGTATCTGCGCCACTAGTGTGCCGTGGAAAAACTACCAATACGCATTTGCGCAGTTACGTGTGCCGTGGAAACACTACGCCACTACGTGTGCCGTGGAAAAACTACCACAATGTATCTGCGCCACTAGTGTGCCGTGGAAACACTACCAATACGCATTTGCGCAGTTACGTGTGCCGTGGAAACACTACGCCACTACATGTGCCGTGGAAAAACTACCACAATGTATCTGCGCAACTAGTGTGCCGTGGAAAAACTACCAATACGCATTTGCGCAGTTACATGTGCCGTGGAAACACTACGCCACTACGTGTGCCGTGGAAAAACTACCACAATGTATCTGCGCCACTAGTGTGCCGTGGAAACACTACGCCACTACATGTGCCGTGAAGAAACTACCACAATGTATCTGCGCCACTAGAGTGCCGTGGAAAAACTACCAATACGCATTTGCGCAGTTACGTGTGCCGTGGAAACACTACGCCACTACGTCTGCCGTGGAAAAACTACCACAATGTATCTGCGCCACTACATGTGCCGTGGAGAAACTACCACAATGTATCTGCGCCACTAGTGTGCCGTGGAAAAACTACCAATACGCATTTGCGCAGTTACGTGTGCCGTGGAAACACTACGCCACTACGCGTGCCGTGGAAAAACTACCACAATGCATCTGCGCCACTAGTGTGCCGTGGAAACACTACGCCACTGCGCGTGCCGTGGAAAAACTACCACAATGAATCTGCGCAACTAGTGTGCCGTGGAAAAACTACCAATACGCATTTGCGCAGTTACGTGTGCCGTGGAAACACTACGCCACTACGTGTGCCGTGGAAAAACTACCACAATGTATCTGCGCCACTAGTGTGCCGTGGAAACACTACCAATACGCATTTGCGCAGTTACGTGTGCCGTGGAAACACTACGCCACTACGTGTGCCGTGGAGAAACTACCACAATGTATCTGCGCAACTAGTGTGACGTGGAAAAACTACCAATACGCATTTGCGCAGTTACATGTGCCGTGGAAACACTACGCCACTACGTGTGCCGTGGAAAAACTACCACAATGTATTTGCGCAACTAGTGTGCCGTGGAAAAACTACCAATACGCATTTGCGCAGTTACGTGTGCCGTGGAAACACTACGCCACTACGTGTGCCGTGGAGAAACTACCACAATGTATCTGCGCAACTAGTGTGACGTGGAAAAACTACCAATACGCATTTGCGCAGTTACATGTGCCGTGGAAACACTACGCCACTACATGTGCCGTGGAAAAACTACCACAATGTATTTGCGCAACTAGTGTGCCGTGGAAAAACTACCAATACGCATTTGCGCAGTTCCATGTGCCGTGGAAACACTACGCCACTACGTGTGCCGTGGAAAAACTACCACAATGTATCTGCGCCACTAGTGTGCCGTGGAAACACTACGCCACTACATGTGCCGTGGAGAAACTACCACAATGTATCTGCGCCACTAGTGTGCCGTGGAAACACTACGCCACTACGCGTGCCGTGGAAAAACTACCACAATGTATCTGCGCCACTAGTGTGCCGTGGAAACACTACGCCACTACGTGTGCCGTGGAGAAACTACCACAATGTATCTGCGCAACTAGTGTGACGTGGAAAAACTACCAATACGCATTTGCGCAGTTACGTGTGCCGTGGAAACACTACGCCACTACGCCTGCCGTGGAAAAACTACCACAATGTATCTGCGCAACTAGTGTGCCGTGGAAAAACTACCAATACGCATTTGCGCAGTTACGTGTGCCGTGGAAACACTACGCCACTACGTGTGCCGTGGAAAAACTACCACAATGTATCTGCGCCACTAGTGTGCCGTGGAAACACTACCAATACGCATTTGCGCAGTTACGTGTGCCGTGGAAACACTACGCCACTACATGTGCCGTGGAAAAACTACCACAATGTATCTGCGCAACTAGTGTGCCGTGGAAAAACTACCAATACGCATTTGCGCAGTTACATGTGCCGTGGAAACACTACGCCACTACGTGTGCCGTGGAAAAACTACCACAATGTATCTGCGCCATTAGTGTGCCGTGGAAACACTACGCCACTACATGTGCCGTGGAGAAACTACCACAATGTATCTGCGCCACTAGTGTGCCGTGGAAAAACTACCAATACGCATTTGCGCAGTTACATGTGCCGTGGAAACACTACGCCACTACGTGTGCCGTGGAAAAACTACCACAATGTATCTGCGCCACTAGTGTGCCGTGGAAACACTACGCCACTACATGTGCCGTGGAGAAACTACCACAATGTATCTGCGCCACTAGTGTGCCGTGGAAAAACTACCAATACGCATTTGCGCAGTTACGTGTGCCGTGGAAACACTACGCCACTACGCGTGCCGTGGAAAAACTACCACAATGTATCTGCGCCACTAGTGTGCCGTGGAAACACTACGCCACTGCGCGTGCCGTGGAAAAACTACCACAATGAATCTGCGCAACTAGTGTGCCGTGGAAAAACTACCAATACGCATTTGCGCAGTTACGTGTGCCGTGGAAACACTACGCCACTACGTGTGCCGTGGAGAAACTACCACAATGTATCTGCGCAACTAGTGTGACGTGGAAAAACTACCAATACGCATTTGCGCAGTTACATGTGCCGTGGAAACACTACGCAACTACGTGTGCCGTGGAAAAACTACCACAATGTATTTGCGCAACTAGTGTGCCGTGGAAAAACTACCAATACGCATTTGCGCAGTTACATGTGCCGTGGAAACACTACGCCACTACGCGTGCCGTGGAAAAACTACCACAATATATCTGCGCAACTAGTGTGCCGTGGAAAAACTACCAATACGCATTTGCGCAGTTACATGTGCCGTGGAAACACTACGCCACTGCATGTGCCGTGGCAAAACTACCACAATGTATTTGCGCAACTAGTGTGCCGTGGAAAAACTACCAATACGCATTTGCGCAGTTACATGTGCCGTGGAAACACTACGCCACTACGTGTGCCGTGGAAAAACTACCACAATGTATCTGCGCCACTAGTGTGCCGTGGAAACACTACGCCACTACATGTGCCGTGGAGAAACTACCACAATGTATCTGCGCCACTAGTGTGCCGTGGAAACACTACGCCACTACGCGTGCCGTGGAAAAACTACCACAATGTATCTGCGCCACTAGTGTGCCGTGGAAACACTACGCCACTACGTGTGCCGTGGAGAAACTACCACAATGTATCTGCGCAACTAGTGTGACGTGGAAAAACTACCAATACGCATTTGCGCAGTTACGTGTACCGTGGAAACACTACGCCACTATGCCTGCCGTGGAAAAACTACCACAATGTATCTGCGCAACTAGTTGTGCCGTGGAAAAACTACCAATACGCATTTGCGCAGTTACGTGTGCCGTGGAAACACTACGCTACTACGTGTGCCGTGGAAAAACTACCACAATGTATCTGCGCCACTAGTGTGCCGTGGAAACACTACGCCACTACGCGTGCCGTGGAAAAACTACCACAATGTATCTGCGCAACTAGTGTGCCGTGGAAAAACTACCAATACGCATTTGCGCAGTTACATGTGCCGTGGAAACACTACGTGCCGTGGAAACACTACGCCACTACGCGTGCCGTGGAAAAACTACCACAATGTATCTGCGCAACTAGTGTGCCGTGGAAAAACTACCAATACGCATTTGCGCAGTTACGTGTGCCGTGGAAACACTACGCCACTACATGTGCCGTGGAGAAACTACCACAATGTATCTGCGCAACTAGTGTGCCGTAGAAACACTACGCCACTACGTGTGCCGTGAAAAAAACTATCACAATGTATCTGCGCCACTAGTGTGCCGTGGAAACACTACGCCACTACGCGTGCCGTGGAAAAACTACCACAATGTATCTGCGCAACTGGTGTGCCGTGGAAACACTACGCCACTATTGCGCAGTTGAAACACTACGCCACTACGCCTGCCGTGGAAAAACTACCACAATGTATCTGCGCAACTAGTGTGCCGTGGAAAAACTACCACGCCACTACGTGTGCCGTGAAAAACTACCACAATGTATCTGTGCAACTAGTGTGCCGTAGAAACACTACGCCACTACGTGTGCCGTGAAAAAACTACCACAATGTATCTGCGCAACTAGTGTGCCGTGGAAAAACTACCAATACGCATTTGCGCAGTTACGTGTGCCGTGGAAACACTACGCCACTACATGTGCCGTGGAGAAGCTACCACAATGTATCTGCGCAACTAGTGTGACGTGGAAAAACTACCAATATGCATTGACAGTTACCAAGTCTACCAATGCAGGAAAACTTTAAAAATTTCGGCTCGAAGTTCAAATCCATTTTTACAGTATATTCAAACTGGTTTTACTTTAGAAGTGAAGAGTTTCTAGGGGCTCTTTTGAAATTTTCGTTCAATGAAGGAGCTCAGCTATATGTACAAGCAAAAGGCAAACATATAGTTTTCTGCGTGCACGATGCCCTTGATGGCAGCGTCCGCGCAGAAAACAACATTTGGTTTTTTCTCCTCAATCCAATGTTTGAACCAAGTGGAACTAGGTGGCAAAGCTTAAGACCTCAACGCTGCGTATTTATAACCTTAAAACCTTTCGAAAACTATTTCGTGGTCTGAAAAGCCGTTTTTCCGGTCGATCATCTAGCACGAGAAGCAGAAGCGCTCCGAAAGGCAGCAAAAGTCCATAATTCTCTATTCTTCATTTAGAGGTACCCTGAAGTTCAAACGTGTGTACTGAAAGCTTTTTTAGAGAAAGAAATCGACAATTGAAAAGCAAAAAGGATCAATCGATTCAAGAAGTTGAAGGGGATAAACCAATTCAGACGTTTAGTTTTCCTATGCTTGCGTTTCACAAAAGAAACTCAAGACAAGCGTAAACAAGAGAGAGTTAAATGTTCCTGGATTTTCGAACGAGATTTTCTCCGAATTTTGAGTGTTTTGGGTGGCCTCTTCGTCATATACAGTACCGAGCAAATTTCTTGCAAAGAAAGCGTTTTGCGACGTTTTCTGCGCATACAAAGCGCAGCAACGCCACAACATGTCTCAAAGTGGTCCAATTTCAATTCTGAAGTCATTTTTAGATTGTTTCCATTTAGTCCTATACGAAAGTGTTACAAAATCATAGATCCAACTTCAGAAGTTTATCGAAAAATGAATATTTGTACCACAAAATCCCTTATTATGAACTGATCACATGGTCATGAAAGCAGAACTATGTTCTGTTTTGAGCTCTGATCGATGTGAATCTAAGAAGGAAATACATTTTTTTGAACGAAATAATGGAGTTACAAGGGCTTTCTACTCGTACCATTACATTCGCCTCGCATAGAGGAACACGAAAACTTCCTGAAAGACTCATTTCGTCAATTTTGAAAGGAGTTATGGAGATGCGGCACTTGTGAGCTTGAAAAACGACACAAAACGCCGTTTTTGCAAAAAAAAAACATGCGCGGTACTGTATGTGTGACAACCTGGTAGGCCTACCTGCGCTAAATAGTGAAAAAAAATCGAATATGGATTTTTGTGCGTGTGCTGCATCTAAGCCATATTTTAAAACTTCCAGAGTTTGATTTTTAGATGGGGCCAAACTCGTAGAACCATATTCAGAATTTTTCAAGCGATGACTCCCTACATCTGTAGAAAATAACCGTAAATTTTAGAGATAACGACATTCACAGACGTCTTCACGTCTCCCTTCGCGCCAACTGAAAAATCAGAGTATAAAACCCAAAAAAAACCTCCTTCTCACGTTTCTCGCAGGATTTCTTAGAAAAGCTAAACCCTTCGAGATGATTTAAGTAACGGAAATTCGCAAAAACGAAATGTTGACCTAACTTTCTTCTGAGTTCGCTGTGCAAAAACTAATTAAACTTTTGTTCAGAAAGGACTTTCTGTGCATTTAGTCGTGTTCACTACTTCAAGTAAATGAATTGGCTACCATATACAAGGAACCTCTTAGAAGGATTTTGAACTCGTACACATTTTAAGGGCAAGCTTGTACGCGACTTTTAAAGTACCCACTTTCGGAAGAAAACTTTTGAATAGCCTCGTGCAATGCTCGCTCTTCCTCCGACTTCATGCTCCAGCTGAGGTGAGGGGGCATTCTTGAATGTGGTCTCGGGTCGCATTTTTTGCAGTTTGCGAATATCGATTATACGGCAGTCGTCGTGTGTGGCGGCGGCTGGAAAACAGGGAGAGGAGGCGCGGGTGGCAGCAACGACCGCCCGACTGAGTTGCTGCTTGATCATGGACAATCATTCCTTCCTTCCTTTTTAACAGCTTACGTGCAGCGTATGGGGTTCTGAACAGCTTGCTGGCAGGTTATCTGTGCACGGACAGTTTACGAGCAAATCTGCAGAAGAACGCGATTATGCCCGCTGCTAACGAGCCGCTTATGCCCTGTCGCTCGGTGACCGGCGCGTACTCAGCTGCGTTTCAACGCTCCACAACTAACGAGCGCGCTTACAGTTTATGCATGATCGATGCCGATGCGCAATTGATTGATGAAATAGTGCGACACGTCTTTCCCTGTGCACTGTTTTTTTTTCGCTCAGCTTGATTCCCTGTGGTTGCATCAATTTTCATGCATTTTTCTCCGCTTTCCTATCCATTTTTATTTCATCTCGTTCTTTCCTTCTCTTTCTCTTGATCACCTGTTAGCCTTAACGCTTGAATTATAAGTTTTACAAGCTAGCAAAGTTTTTTTGCCGAACGTGGGACTTGATAGATTTCGGATCGATATACGTAAATCGCAGGGCAAAAAAACGTTTTAGTGGCCCGAAAATCCATGAATCTGATTTAGAAATCTCAACTCACTATCTAGCAGAGCAGCAAATTTCCTTCTCTAATGATTCACGCACTATTTTTCCCGAATTTTTCGAAAATCGGCACTCAGTTTAATGAAAAGCCCAAGCTTAATTTCTTAAATATATAATTGAAAAATAAATTCTTGTGCTTTGAATAGCAGTATTCGATCATTTGATCATGAGAATAGCACTTATGACAATGGTTCGTTTAATGAGGTATTTTTGGTTGTTTCTGACATATGCGTCCCTCTTTACCAGTTCGTCGGCGTCTTATCCGCCGAAAATACTCAGGCGGGTGTCGAAATAGTGCGTGAGCGAGGCTTTGAGGTCATCGTCGGTGGGAAACGAATTTAGAAAAAATCGATATAGTGTTCAATCTGTTCAAAAGGAAAGTTTCTGCTTTGCAGGGCGGTGTAATTAAATTTCAAAATCAGATTCCTTTATATTGATTTTCGACGCACAAGGGAAGAATACACTGCGTAAGTCGGATCTGCGGAAACGAATTGTATTTTCACTATCCCTTGAACATCTATAGTAAGACTTTGCAGTACCCCGCCCCGAGCAGCTGATTTCAAAAAGGTATGAGCGTTTTTAAAGTTTTGCGAAAAGGTAAGGGCATCTCAGAAATTTTTTTGTGTGTTTTGAAAAAAAATTTCGGATTTTGCTCAAAACTTGTATGAAGGGGTGATCTAGTGTGCTGAAAACAAATCTGGGGTCTGTTTGTCGAAATTCTTAGAATCACTGTAGGTTGCGGCAGGTTTTATGACATTTAGGGGGCAAAACGTACCTTAATAGTTCGAAAATCGGCAAATGGACATCAAATTCTAATTCACCACCCCTGAATTACCGCAGCATACGAATTTTGAGTCAAATCTGAGACTTTGATCAAACTACCGACCGTAATCTGTGAAAAATCGGTAAACTGACCTCAGATTCGTGTTAGGCTCATCAAAATTCCCTCAGAGAATGATTTTGAGATACGTCTATCGTAAAAATCCGGAGGTCTCGAAAGTGGCGTTTTGCCCTCGAAATTTTCCCCCGCTGGGAATAGAATACAACATCCTTTGAGCAAATTGAGTTCTCCACGGAGCCTCCAGTGGTGCCTTGTCTATCACGCATGATTAGGTGAACTTCAACGCCTGAAGAAATAAAATTTCGAACACATCACGCATTCAGCTTTTGTGATGGCTAGATCTACCTTTCCATGAGGATAACACAACAACCGATTTTATCGAGAACCCTTCCTTTAATCTGTGTTGTAATAACTTTGAAAGCGCGGCGTGATGCGGAGTAGACAAGGCGAAAACAGGGTACGGCATGAGGTACGGACTAGAGTGAGGTTCGAATATTCGAGTTCGAATAAATATTCGAATTTTTCGAACGAATTTTTATTCGAACATTCGAATATTCGAAAAGTGTGAATATTCGAACATTATTCGAATTCGACTATTCGCAAAAGGTGAATATTCGAATATTATTCGAATTCGACTATTCGCAGAGGTGAATATTCGAACGTTATTCGAATTTGAATACCCGAGCTGATTTAACAAAAAATATGAAAATCAGCTCTAATGTATGAAGGAATCGACATACCTTTCAAGACTGAATTCATTTTCTTCACTACTCCATTGTTCCATTTTTCCGAACGCAAGAGCTAAATTTTTCCCCACACCGTCTGATGAGGCTACTAGGGCGGTTCTAACAGGAGGAGCCACATGGCAATCAAACTTGGTCACGCCCAATTTTCCATGCCGCCGCGCAATGATAACACCAACCATATCTTCGTTAGGCCATGTACTCCACCAACCTTCACGCCTGGGCAGGTGAAGTGGGAAACCTTCATCATTGGGAGAACCAGTGACAACCAGTGAAACGCCCCGAAAAAGAATGAAAGTGACCCAACACTCATGCAAGTCATTTTCAAGATTGAGTGGGTGTCACTGCCGGTTTTTCGTCAATAACTTGTTTGTGCTCAGAAATAGACCTTTGGGGAAAGTTGTTCTCGGTATTCACATACAATTCTGCATTGAAAAACGCTTTCAGTTTTGAAAAATAGGTTCTCCTTCCAGCCGAATTCAGTCTATAAAGTGCATTTTTTTAGCCTGAAATTATTTGTTTTTCGTTTATAATTTTTTTGTGCTTGGGACCTTCGGTGAAGCTTGTTTTCAAAATCTCGATAGAATTCTGCGTCAACTTGTGCTTCCAGTTTGGAAAAGTATTTTCTCGATCCTTCAGCCTAATCCATTTTACGAAGCACCTCTTATTCATGTTCGGCACCTCGAATAAGCTCCTTAGGCTAAGTTAGAGCGGACAAAATGATTTTGTAGCATTCTTTGCGTTGTAGCCCGTACAGGTTTAGAGATGAGTCGTGCCTTGTTAATTTCATTTGTAGGTGGAAGTAAAGCTTTAGAAGAAGAATTCAACTTGTTATTGCCGCTCACTTCGTAGTTGCGAGATATTGCTATGGATTCTTAAATTATTCGTCATTCGAATATTCGAATTTCGAATATTCGTTCGTTCGAAATAAAAAATGAAAGAATTTATCCGAAATTCGTTCGTTCAAAATAAAAAATGAACGAATTCATTCGAAATTCGTTCGTTCGAAATAAAAAATGAACGAATCACCCTGAAAATACCCTGAAAATTGCCAGGTGGGCGTACCCTCAACACCCTGAAAATTGCCAGGTGGGCGTACCATTACCTAAGCGCCCAACTGAGGAAGCCCCTTAACTCGGTTCAGAGAACTCCGCAGCAGCTACAAACATAGATTTAAAGGCACTGTTCAAGACAAACTCTGTAATTGCGTTTTCTTTATAAAACAATGGTGGCAGCCCTTAGAAGCAGAACAGTGTTGAGAAAAAAAAGAACCCCCCTTTTTTTCATCCGAAAGCCTTCTTAGAAGATCATTCGAAAGCCTTCTTAGAGGCAAAAAACCGTTTTGAAGATTACCCCAGTGGGCTAGGCCGGCCTCTTTGGGTCCAGTTGTTGTCGTCAACACCGACACGTCTCTATCACTGCCATGCTTTGACCTGCGATCATCGGCAGTGGTTTCTGATTGAAAGAGAGATTAGATATGACAATTAGTTGTCGAAAACTCCCAAAAAACTTCTTCAGGCAAAAATCTTTCCAATCCATCGCCTATTTCGATCAAAAATCACTGCTGATAATCGCAGGTCAAAGCGTGGCAGTGATGGAGCCGTGTCGGTGTCGATGCCAACAACTACTCAGATAAAAACAGCCCACTTCCCGCCGGCCAAGTCGGGCTAGTCGACCTCGCGCGGCCCCAATTTTGTGGGCGTGGCACAGCGCCCCACTTCACGCGGAGAGAAAGGCTATCCCGTCTTTCCGCGGAGTGTCGGCGGGCAGTCGGCTATTCCTGGGGGTCATCGAACACTCACTCATCGATTCCCACTTTGATATCATCATTGCACCACCCACTAGAGTGGAGCCAATGAACAATTGCTGAGCAGAGAACGCTGTGTTGAGACTCTTTTCAAAACCCGCGCTAGGTGCGACGCTGGCCTTGGGCAGGTGAACCACTGTCCGTTAATGGCATCTGCGAATGGGAAGGCTGCAAGAAGCAGTGAGTGTAGGAAGCTTCTCCGTAGAAGCTCACTCCTTACTTGTCAAGAGCAGTTCAAGATGAAATTCCCAGGAGTGGAGTTTTCAAATTTTGTTTTAACATACCTTTACTTGTAAAGGGATTTTTAAATGTGTCGCAAACTGCTTTAGGATTGTCTTCTTTCAGTCATCAGATTAGCCGTAAGGCGGTGGCAGAAGGGCCGCAGAGTGCGTGTTCACCGTATACGGGCAGTCAACGAAACAGCGCTGCCGACTGCCCGCGACTGATCTATTGGCCTTCCGCGGGAGGGGTTACGGGACGTCGGCTAGTGGTACCGCGGGAAGTGTGATGTCTCTATCTGAGTAGACCCAAGGAGGCCGGTCTTGCCCACAGGGATAATCTTCAAAACCGTTCTTCGCTCCTGGGAATGCGTGTAGATCTATTTTTCCAACACAGTTCTCCTTCTGAGGGCTACCAGAAATGTTTTTCATTGAAGGTTCAAGGACGAAGTTTATCGTGAACAGTGCCTTTAAGAGTGTATCGTCAACTTGTATGATTTCGTTGGAAACGGCGTTTGTGACCAGTTGTAGATCCCTCGTGGGGCGAACACCTAACGCGCCGTTTATGGACAGTTAACGCGCAATTCACTGCTGGTATTCAACGCATTACGGACATCTAACCAATGACATTGGTTAGTTGTCGGTATATGCTGGCCGCAAGCTGCTCGCGACTCAGGTGGACATCTTGCGCGCCGGTAACGAGCAACTAACCCGTAACTAAGCGCCGGTATTCCAGCGCTTAATCGACATCTAACCAATGACATTCGTTAGTTGTCCACAAATGCTGGCAGCAAGCTGTTGAAAAACTTCAGAGTGGTAGGCCTACCTGCGCTAAATAGTGAAAAAAAATCGAATATGGATTTTTGTGCGTGTGCTGCATCTAAGCCATATTTTAAAACTTCCAGAGTTTGATTTTTAGATGGGGCCAAACTCGTAGAACCATATTCAGAATTTTTCAAGCGATGACTCCCTACATCTGTAGAAAATAACCGTAAATTTTAAAGATAACGACATTCACAGACGTCTTCACGTCTCCCTTCGCGCCAACTGAAAAATCAGAGTATAAAACCCAAAAAAAAACCTCTTTCTCACGTTTTTCGCAGGATTTCTTAGAAAAGCTAAACCCTTCGAGATGATTTAAGTAACGGAAATTCGCAAGAACGAAATGTTGACCTAACTTTCTTCTGAGTTCGCTGTGCAAAAACTAATTAAACTTTTGTTCAGAAAGGACTTTCTGTGCATTTAGTCGTGTTCACTACTTCAAGTAAATGAATTGGCTACCATATACAAGGAACCTCTTAGAAGGATTTTGAACTCGTACACATTTTAAGGGCAAGCTTGTACGCGACTTTTAAAGTACCCACTTTCGGAAAAAAACTTTTGAATAGCCTCGTGCAATGCTCGCTCTTCCTCCGACTTCATGCTCCAGCTGAGGTGAGGGGGCACTCTTGAGTGTGGTCTCGGGTCGCATTTTTTGCAGTTTGCGAATATCGATTATACGGCAGTCGTCGTGTGTGGCGGCGGCTGGAAAACAGGGAGAGGAGGCGCGGGTGGCAGCAACGACCGACCGACTGAGTTGCTGCTTGATCATGGACAATCATTCCTTCCTTCCCCCTTCGTTTCCTCTCTTTCTATCCATTTCCTCCTGTCTTCCCCACATAACTTTTGAATTCGGTCCGCAACTTCCGGAATGAAAAACCTGTGACTCTTATCTTATCAGCTCCTGTTGGTCAGTTGTCATATTGGAGTGGAGCGAAGTTCAGAGTAGTCTAGTCGAGTCCATCAAGGTAAGCATCAGCAACGAAAAACGCTCAGCCTACAGCTCTCCTGTTATTATAGGCGGACTCGAGCCTGCGTAGAATATTCGCTTGCAAAACCTTTTTATTAGAGGAACAACTGACCATTCTATCTTCAGCTATCGCATTTATGATCATATTTAAAGCTTCATGGAACATTGTGTTGTGACCTGTGTGGAAAAGGACTTGTCTTCGGAACTTTCTTCACTGCATACATTTTTTTAAAATTAATTTTTTCATGAATTTTTTTTTTACTTTTATACCCAAGGTATTGAGCACCTGTTTAATTTTTCCTTGACAAAAACGTAAGTTCATCATTCAAAGATGCCTACATGCTTAGGGTTTGATGCTCCTCTAAGTTTTCAACTTAAGCAATGATTCTGTATCAAAGTCCAGTGTGTGGCTAATTCCAGAAAGATTGATGAAATATACTGAAAGTTCAAATTTTGAGAAAAAAAATATATTTGTTGCGTTGAATTTCCTAAAATAATCTTTGTTTAGTCACAGCTTCCTAGCCTTGACAATACCTTTCCTTGCATTTACCCTCCTATTCGCCTGCATCTCATGCTATTGAGAAATTTGGTGTACACATTTGATCGCGCAGGTTTGAAGGTATTTTTGAACGACAACTTTTTTCTGTTCTTATATTTATTTTCCCTCTGCTGCCTTATAAATCACGCATTGCTTGCAATATCTCTGGTCATTAGCGATCTTTCTCTAGATTGAAGCCTTCCTCATCTCAGAATATGTACGTAGCCTTTTTTCAGTCGGGCTCAATTTCGTTGGTTTGCCTATCGGACATGCATTCTCTTTGAACAGCATTTTTAGAAGCACAGTCCAAGCTCATAATCGATTCTTCGCTTTTTAACCTATCTTGAAGAAAATTACTCGATGGTGTTTCCGGAACTGCTCAGAACTCATTATGAACGGAGTTATGGCTCCTTAAAGATTTTGAATTTGAACGGGGAGATGTTCGCGGACGAGTTGTCTCGTGCCTGTTTTTCCGCGTTATTCGCAGCTATCGTTCTGAAGCAGGTCATAATATAAAGCTAGATCGAAAACAAATAGAAGAACATAGATTTTGAATGAAATCAGTCGCGCTTCTCCTTCATATTGAAATCGGAAGCTTGTCGGTGGGCGTCACCCATTTTTTTTCTTTCAAGGGGGCGTGGACGACTTTTCCTTGCTTTTTCTCGCTTATTTGAGCGAATTGAGATTTCGCGCTTGGCAAGGTTACTATACACGGCGGCCGGAGTATAATATCAAAAATCACTCCTGAGCTTGGACTGTAGCTTTAAACGCTACCCTACCACGCATGTTTTTCTTCAAAAAAGCATGCTCGGGAGTTCTTCCGCTCTGGAAATCCCACATCTCCGTTTCTCACTGAATTCCAAAAGAATCGTATTTTAAAGGCAGTGTTCGCGATAAAAAATGTGTTTCAGTTTCCACCAGGAATGGGTAGTGGAAGGGCACACTGTAACGTTGACGTCGAAAGAACGCATGAAAACGAGCCGGAAAGAGCCCCAAAAGAGCCCGAAGTTGCAACTTCGAGCGCATTGAAAACCCCAAAAGCGCATCACACGCCCACCGACGTGAACAAATGAATGCTCGAGATCGTGAGATGAGCGATGATTTCCAATCATTAGACCCGTTCTTCCCTTCATTCTCAACTTCTCTCTTTACTCAGGTCAGCTCGCATACATCGGCTGCAAAAGACGGAAGTTACAAGCCTCGGACAACTCGTCCACCATGTTTCCTTAGCTCACATTTTGAGGGACCATAACTCCGTTACCAGAAGGTCTTGTACGATTTCAGAGACATCATTGGAATCAGTATGGGGCCGTTTTCAAGATAAGCGGAAAAACAGAAAAACGATTTTTATCGTTAACACTGCCTTTAAGGACATTTCCAGTTCTCTGTCAAGGACATTAATGGATGCAATGGTGTTTTTAACTATCGATTTTACTTCAACAATTGATCCAAGATTTTTTCTTACCTCCTCTAAAATCTGTAACCGTAAACTATACTTGGGCATCGAATGATTTCAAATAATCTAATAAATCGATCTTTGCATTCGATATTCAAATGATTTGAGCTGCCTTGGTGTGCAGACATCAAGGCAGGGCCAAGGGCTCCTCATAGTCCATGGCAGAGTAGAATTAAAAACTTTTACAAAAACCCCAAACATCAGATTTTTCAGTAAATACAAGGACTTTTGTTTCTTCGATTTTTTTTTGAATTTATGATCATTTTGATTTAGTGAATGTGAGCAACTCTACTCTGGCCTAACTCATGAAAAGTGTCCCTCTTACTGGCCGTCTGAGATTCAAAGACGGCTCAATCCGTTCTGACATGGAAAAAATTGCCTTGTCGGATGATTAGAAATTATTCGATGCCCAAGTATTCCGTGAACTGATCAGATGGTCATTCAATCGGAAATTCAACACCCTTGATCGTTGACCGATAAGATTTCTGAAAGGATATACACAATTTACGATGAAATATTGGAGTCAGGAGTAACATCGCATACCGTTGCATCAGTCTCATAGAGAGAAATCCGTTACAGGGATGGGTAAAAAAAACTTTCAACCAGAAGCAGAAAAGAAACTGTAGTCGGAAACGGAAAACGGGTCATAGTGGACCAGAGGGCGCAGAAGCGTGACGAAAACTGCGGAAAAGTCATAAGCAGTTGTGATCCCTGATCACCTCGGTTTTTACGGAATTTTTTTCGTATTCTCCTGAAGCAAGCGAAAAACGGCAAACATAAGACGGATAGGCAAAAAGGCCCGATGACCGAAAACGGAATCTGGGCAGTGGATACTTCCGCACATACGCGAACATCCTCAAGGATAGGGTTCATCAATTTTGTGGCATGCGGCACTTTATTATCAAAAAAACCTGTCAAAAACTTCGTTTTTAAAAAAACTGTACTGATCTGAGTTTCACAGCTGTATCCATAACTTGCACTCCCCGCGGTATTGTTCGTCGGATCGGTGTATGCCTGAGAAGTCTGCGTCTCTGCGTATACATGTGTGCTGCCCGCAGTCCCTATGTCTTCGGGAGAAATACTGATCCGGCGAACCATCCGCGTCGACCATACGCGTATTTTCATTCTGTTCGCTTTTGTGATTGAATTTGTTAAAAATGTTGGAAGCACTGTTTTTGTTGATTTACTATTCATTATATCTACCTTTTCTATTTTTATGCAACATCTATTTTCCAACTTTTCTCTTACCCAGCTCTTTCGATGACGAATTTCAATGGGCTTTTGTTGATCCTTGATACGTTTCTTGCTTTTTCGCCAAAGTCGTGCGATAAGCTTCACCTACTTTTGCTTGAGAAGGTGGTGATTTCATGCTGGCGGCCTCCAATAGGTCTGAAAATTTGAACCATAGATTGAGATAGAGAGTAGATAATGTTCGCGACTAAAGTTTTCTGTGAGTTTTAGG
Organism: Aplectana chamaeleonis; assembly: GCA_029168955.1. Lineage (NCBI taxonomy): Eukaryota > Metazoa > Nematoda > Chromadorea > Rhabditida > Cosmocercidae > Aplectana > Aplectana chamaeleonis. The sequence goes on along the minus strand of JAPDOI010000085.1, from coordinate 56,543 downwards.
TCACATTTCCTGTTCCGAGTTCTCTAGTCTCTCCGCTGTAGATTATCCTTGGAAGCTGCATCGATTGAGATTTGAAAACCCTGCTCACGGTTTTCACAATTACAACAAATCCATTATCTTTTGATATGTAAATATGCTTACAATTAGTAATGAGCTTCCTGATCGATAACTTTCTGCTCGATCCTACTCATCCATGTAGTTGTGATCAATCGTGGCTTTTTTCTCGCGTCGCAGCCTCTTGAAATACCACTGCTACGCGAACGCCAGCCGTTGCACTTTGAGATTGAAAACCATTCCTCCCATCATTGCCTTTTTCTCAAGATAACTTCACCGGAGCAAACATCTTCTCCATTTTTACTGCCTATGATACCTACTCAGTTGAAATACTAGAACATCACGGCCTTCAGCGAAGGGTCAAGACCGCTCTAGGGAGTCATCGAAATCTGCGACAACGACGGAGTCACTAATTCGTCAGCGGTAATTCATTCACTACCGCCAACTGGTTCCCTCTACCAACAGTGTTGTCATGTAGGGTTGCATCCGTCGGCTAAGTAATGCCGCGTAATGCTGTTGCGACGATGTGCTAGGTGTTGAGACAGTAAACGGTCGCGGAAGTTTCTCGATGTGTTCTGGGGTTTCCGTAGAAAATTGGAGGCCGCATGAGATGCATATTGGAAAGTTTAGTTGAATCTTGGGTTCAGAACACACAGTCAGAGCTGACCTTATGCTCAGTGGTCATAGACTTTCTTTTATCGTTTAGGTAATACTTCAAAAGTATTTTATAAAGCTCCTCCGTAATAAAACGATACTGGTGGCGCGAAGTGACCTTTGGGGCATTTCTAGTAAGCCTTTGAGTCCGACTATCACAGCAATGAGCGGACCCTCACCAGTTAAATTTCACCAAGGTCCACCGCTATGCTGCTCGTGATAGTCGAAATCGAAAGCTCTCTAGAGATTATCTAGAGTTTATGTAGCCCAGTATCCGCAATTGCATAAGCTCTGTTTTCGTATTCAGCAGCCTCACATTGATTAAGAGCTCACTACCGGTCTAGGGAATTGGCATAAAGGTTGGACGGATGACGGGGGCAGTCTGTGACTTACAGTTATTCCTTATTTGTGTTCGAGTTTTTTGGACATCTTCGTTGTATAGAGGCTAAGTATGGCCTGCTAGACCAAAAACACTCGTTTAACATTTTCGTCGCTAACCTTTTTTGTCATTGATTTAGTTCAGGTTAATTTGTTACTTTATTTATTTGTTTGTTTATTTATTTATTTATTCATTTATTTATTTATTTATTTATTATTTAGCTGTAACATCTCGGTTGATTGCTTAACAAACTAGTGCTACAATATTTTCTTAATGATTTACTGGACACGAATCATTTTCTCGTGTGGAGGAAACAACAAATAAACAAACAAACACTGCTACACAATGGTGAGCGCTCAATTAACCATTATCAATTACGAGTCCAACAGTTCTCGCTGACTGTTGAGAAATGATCGAGACGCGTGGGGGACATACTAAGACAATAAATTTGCTCACATTAATGATGTGAATTTTTGAAATACATTGTTGCCAAGAAGTTAGCTCTCACCTGGCTCTTAACAACAGGGCCACGAATAGCAACTCCTGTGTACGCTCCTTGTTTTAGTTAGGACATAACTTACGAGTTCCCTAAGAGCTATAGACATTTGTCTAGTTAAGGTTTTGGGCATCTATAACAAATTCTATTTTTTCTCTTGCTCTTCAACGGCGACATTGATTTCTTTCTACACCGGGAGGCTTAGCTGTGGTTCAGAGCGTCTCAAAATTAGTCTACGAATGTACATAATTGTTTTGAACGCTCTCTAATAACACTATAATCTCATCTCATAAGCGTTGAAGATAGTTGTTTCACTTTTCATCTTTGGGCAAACATAGACTTTGTATGCTTTCGAAAGCAATGAGGGATTTTTCGTATTCATGATTTGGAACAACCTACACGTTCCAAATGTAGCCTTTCTAACAAGAAGCCTGCAATTCTGGCCTACCGTTTTATTTTGAACCCTAGATCCATAATCTCATCGGAGGTGTACCATTTATGATGTGATTTGTAAAGGCCGTTGTTTTTCCTATTGTGAGACTTGTGGATTTTTAACTTCAAAATGGTGCGCAAAGTGTGCACCATTCTGAAGTCAAAATCATAAGTTGCTGCCGAAATCTTGCAAAGCGTAATGTGTTTCTTAAAGTGGGGATGAATTTATTTGTGCGCGAATACTTCCAAAAGGTCAAAAAAGCATGTATCTCCGCTCTCTGCATACATCACATTCGTTCGATCGGGAATGAGACTACCCACTCATCTGCATATCATCTGATCATCATGTAAACGACGCTCGCTCGTACCTGCAGCCAAACTTTTCCTCTGGGTTTTTGGTCCGATAAACGTCATTTCATAAACAAGGCATTATTTTCCATCGAGTCTACTGATCGAGATTTGTGGATGTGGTTTTCCATTTCGTGAATGTTTGTAGCGGTCCCTGGAATGAAAAAAATCTTTTTTCAAAGTTTCGAACTGGTTCGAAATCTTTTCGTTTCTCCATCAAGAAATCTATCTTTTTCGGGCTCATAATTTATCAATTCATTACATTAGAAGAACGCTCCGATGAAAAACGCAGCGAAGGAGAAGTATACTTTATGGAACATGTGAAAAAAGAAAAAAGACTCGGTAAGGGCAGGAACGCAAAAAAATCTGCAACGAAAACGTGAAATCATAACTAGAATTACCGATATTATACGAAACAACGAAGCTAGAATAGGACAGAGACACATCGAATATCACCTCGATTCCGGATCAGGGGTTAACTGGCTTTCCCAATAGGGCCGGTGACTTACTTACTTTGACTTAATCGGTTGGCTTTCGCCTGACGCGGTCATTCCGCATCTTCACCGAGGTGTGCCGTCCTAGTAGTCAGCCGTGTCCATTTTTCACGGTCTTCAGCCACAATTTGAACACATTCCATCCAGCTGTCACTATTCCATTTCCTGCGAAACGAAACATCGCGCCTGAACTGTCTTTCGATGCCGAGTGACTTCAAATCCTCTTTAACCACATCCGTCCAGAACTTTCGCCTACGCCCAGGTGGCCGTTTCCAGACAGGATTTGGAAGCATTTTTAAAGCGTGTTGTACGAGACGATCCGGCGTTCTTCTTAGTATATGCCCGAGCAGTCGAAGTCGACTTTCCATTGCTGCTTGAGATGGCGTTAGGAGATGCTGGCACCTCCCTCGTGTCAAGCGTTGATGTACTGCGTCGATTTCCTTGTAAAGGTCTTCGTTATGGCATACACGCGGCCAGAAATATCCAAGCAAACGCCTAAAAGCTTCCTCTCCGTGCAATCCAACCTTTCCATCTGCGTTTTCGGTGCTGCCCACGTCTCCGATCCGTACATCATGATAGGGCGAATAGCGGATAGGTAGACGCGCAACTTGACTTCCTTCGCGATGGTGGTAGACCACAAACGCGGTTAGAGAATTGAATGCAGACGTAGCTTTCGCACATCGTTGTCGAATATCCGCTGCATAACTACCATCGTTCTTCAGCAAACAGCCCAAATAACGAAATCGTCCACCAGTTCGATACGTTGTCCGTCCACCCAAACTCCAGTTGAAGGCCTCTGAGAGACCCACATCTGCTTGCATTTGTCGGGACGAACACGAAGTCCATAGGCTGCGGCATGCTTCGAAACGAGGTTCACAATCCTTTGCAGTTTTGCGTTGTTTTCAGCGAATAACACAATGTCGTCGGCGTACTCAGGTCGACAAGGGAGCGTCCTGATGGTGTTAGGATCACATCCGCAGGAAACTGTTCTGCAACTCTACGCATGATGTCATCAACGGCGAAGTTGAAAGAAAGGTCCTGCAACGGCTCCTTGCCTTACTCCTGTTTTTCACCTCGAAAGCTGACGTAAATCCGAGAGGTTTACGAACTGCTGCTGTTGTTCCTCTGTTCATGTCCTCGATTAACCGAACATACTTTTCCGGGACTCCATCTGCTCGCAGAGCATTGAGCAATCGATCACGATGAGGAGAGTCGAACGCGGCTTCAAAGTCCAAAAAGCAAGCTGTAATGGCTTCGAAAACCGCTGCCACGATTCAATTACTCTTCTCACGACGAACACTTGGTCGATGGTCGATCTTCCAGGTCGAAAACCGGCTTGCTCATCTCTGGTCGTTCCTTCACGATGTTTGATAAGTTGCTCGAGAATGATACGTTCTAAAACCTTGTACATGACACGAAGTAGAGAGATTCCTCTGTAGTTCTTAGGATCCGTGACGGATAGCTTCTTGTGAAGAGGTACGATGATCGCATGTCTCCACGAATCGGGTATCCTTTCGCTCATCCATATGGCACGGATGGTGTTGGTCATTTCACGAATCCCAGACGGAGGAAGAGCTTTCAGCATTTCAGCAGTGATGTTGTCATCTCCACCTGCCTTTCCATTCTTCATTTTCCGGACACAATCCAAAACTTCAGACTCAGTCGGCGGTTCCTCACTGACATCGTAATGTGCTCTCTGAACATGCGGGAGCTCAGGTACTGATGGCGCTGGACGATTCAGTAGTGAACTGAAGTAATCCTTCCATATTGGCAGCGTCGCATCACCAACTGCAACTCCATTGGTAGTGTTCAAGACAGGAGAACATCTCTTCCTCTTCCCGCTATACTGTCGCAGCAACGTGTAGGCTTTCCTCGGATTCTTCTCCTCCCAAGCCTTCTCGAACTCCTTAGCTCTACACGTCCACTCTCGTTCGCGGTCACTTTGAAGCTGCCGACGCAACTTCCTCCTCAGACGCTTCTCCTCCACGAAGTTTCCTGCAGTTCGGAGAGCACATACTCTGTTGTAGGTAGATGTTGTTTCTTCTGAGACGTAGGCGAACTTCTTCTTAGGCTGTACAACCGGGAGTGCCTCTTTCGAAGCGTCCTGGATGCATTTGACAAAAGAATCCGCGTCGCAAAGTTTCTTCTTAGTCCGTACTCCGATGTGAATAGAAACGCGTTGTCGGAAATTCCTTCTGCACTCTTCATCTCTGAGACTTGTCATGTCAATCCTCTGGAAGGCTGAGCCCCTCGCTTCCTCTTATGAATCCTCGCAGTGAAGTTCAACAGAACAGGACGGTGATCCGAATCGAATGCGACATCCCACACAGCTCTAGATCTTCGAATGTCCGATACTGGAATATTCCTCGTCAGGACATAGGTCAAGCTGTAGTTTCAAAGTTGTCATCTTCCGCTTCCGCTGCTCTTCTGGAGATAGCCGGGTTGGTCCCTGCCACGTAAGCTGATGGCGGCGATGATTCCTCTTGAATGTCGATGCAATAATCAGACCACTGCGTTCACAAAAGTCGACAAGGCGGTAGCCATTGTCGATGTTTTGCTCCACTGGGTAGAACCATTTACCGAGTACTTCGGATTCTGATCAAGTCCCATCTTCGCATTTGCGTCAATCCCCACGACAACAGCATGTTGACAAGGTATCCTGGCCAGCAACGTATTGAGTTCCTCATAAAACGCATCCTTCGAATTGTCTTCGGCGGTTTCAGTGGGCGCATGAGCACTCACTATCCACAGATTGAATCCTCTGTGATCCCGCAGTCGTACGAATGCATTCCGACACGACGTTGAGCCGAACTCCTTGACCATACCATTGAAATCCTTCCTTACAGCTATTGCACAGCCTCCCACTCTCCTATCGTCAGCGTTGCCGCAGTAGATGGTGTACTCTCCGACGCTGATGACGGGTCTATCCTTGAGGCGGGTTTCCTGCAAAGCAGCAAACGGTGCTTTGCAGGAAACCCGCCTCAATATGGCAAACATAGGGCCGGTAAACATGGAAAATCCGCCTCTGGGATAAGTAGCTTTGTATTATGATTTTTGAAAGAAAATTTTGGAAACGCAAAATCTGGCTGTAGTTTCGCGAAAACTAGTGGGAATATGAAGATAATGTTACTCATAAGACATAACGTCAGCGAAATTGTCCAAATCTCGAAACGAGTTTGGCGCAACGAAGGACAGGAAAACTCTCCACAGCTCCAAAACCACATTTGAACATACCATTCCTCATATAACGAAGCTGCAATTTCGTGATATTGCTGCGATCGTAACTTTGTTACATTTTTTTCTAACATAAGCAGAGCCTGATCGTTGAGTTCTGACAGGCTTTTTTTATGCGTCTTTCAGCAGTACTTCAAATCCCAATGCTTGTTTTATTGTTGTTTTTTTTTTACATTTTCTCCTAGGGCAATGCGTTTCCGTTTCATGGGTCCAACTTCACTTTCCTAGGTCACGGGTAGAAATGTATGTGATCAAGAAGCATTCAGGATCTGAGACTACATGTGATCAGATTTACCTATTCATGTGATTGAAAGCAGTGGCGAATAAGTCATACGGGGTGTCAATTAAAAACGGCGTTCATACTAAAAGCAGTTCTTTTTTCTCCTGAGATCGAAATATCCGAGATAAATCGCAACATTAGTGTCGGAGAAACAGCTAAAATGGCCTCGAAACCTGAATGTGATATGCCCGTGAAGAAATGGACCATGCGGGCCCCCTTGAGGGACTTTTTGCCCATTTACATGTAGCGGATGTTGCAACGGGCCTCAAACTTTTGGATTTTCTGTGGACGCTCGGCGGTTGTCTTTGTCGTGAACGCTGCCTTTTGAATGCACGTATCAACCAGTCAAGGGACAAGTGATCTTTGTTTTTGGCAAGCTTTTGATAGGATCTATGGGGTTTTCCTGTGCTTATAGATTTTTCTCCTGCAGCACTGTATTGTGACCGCGTTTGGCGTGAACTGTACGTTGGATAATCCTGAAAGGATTGCTGGAGTTGTTTCCGATATTGGGGCTAAGAAAATGCTTCGCATCCTTGTCAAGATTTATAAAAGGAACTAGGTTCTCCTTTCATGACCAAAAATCTGATGGCGGCGCCCTTCGCCACCATATCATCGGATACAGTTGCGGATTGTGAACGGTCGCTTCATTTCACTGATTGTGAGACTTCAAAAATCTTCATGGGAACCTGAAAAATAGTTTATCTTCATGACAGCTACAGGATATTGATTAAAGCTCTCTCCAATGACTAAAATTTTAAGACTTGATATGTTTCGTACTAGATTTCGAATATGAGAGTATTTCACGTGAAATGTTCTCTAAATTTCACAGATTTCATCTAGTTTGTATTAGAGACAAATACCGGAAACTCTAATGGTTGAGATCTTCTCCCCCTAGCCGAATTCCCGCCACCCATTCACTTACAAGGGAGGGTTGCACACGTAAGATGGAGTTTCGAGATGCAACTTTAATATGTTCTAAGGGGAGGACAGTGCTCCAATATTCCATACTCAGAATCGATTGAACGCTGCAGAGCTTCACCTGAGATTTCCAAAAGTGGTCATTCCCATAGGTTTGCCAGTAGAAAAGGGGTACACGAATGACAATTTTTAGGGCGTTCAAAAAAACTTGTTTCGGAATTAGCTTAAAACTCGTTTCTAGGGGTTGTTTTGGGTGCTCATCACGAACCTGGGGCCCATTTGTCAATATTTGAAAAATTCCATCTGATTCGGTCCGAAGCTTCGAAATGGGGGATAATTTAGTGCCCAAACGCGACTTTTGACGATTTCGAGAATCTTACGATCAAATCGCCTTAAAACTTGTACATAGAGGCTATTCGGGCTGCCTAACACGAACCTGCAACCCGTTTATCGATTTTTGATGAATCACGGTAGGTTACGGTAGGTGTACGGTAGCTCGGTCAAAGTCTCAGGTTTGACTCAAAATTTCACTGTTTGTGTTATTTGGGACGCTGAACACGAATTTAGGGTCCATTATTTGATTTTTTCAAAGGTAAGTATCGCCAGTTAAAAGGCATCATGCCTACCTTAACCTACACTAACCCTAAGCCTGGCGAGGAATAGACACCAGATTCGGGTTCAGCGCTCTAAATAACCCCCAGGTGAAAGTTTTGAGCTGAATCCAAATTTTTTTCTAAACGCCCCAAAATTCTTTGATGAAATGTCTCCCTTACCTTTTTGTGAACCAATAAAAATGCCGTTTTTGGAATCCCCTTCAGCCAATTCCAAGCACGGGTCATTTAGATACTCTTACAGACCTACAGCAACGACAACATAGTTTTCCAAATCGCCACCGGAAGGTAACAAGCCTCCCTTGTTAGATGCATTTTCGTTGGGCCACCCTTTCTCTTATCACTTCATGTGTCATGCATCTGATTCTTTTGTCTACATACTTTCTGTGGTGATGATGCGATCTCAAAGACTCTGAAATAATCTTTTTTTTTGGAATCCAGCTGTTCGTTTAGCTTGGCTCCGCTGGAAGTGGATGGCTGTTCCGTCGTTCGACCATGTGCTCAACTCTAAACGACGGCGCGACATCGCACCCGACGTCTTCCCTTTAAATGATCCAGTTGGTGACATTCTACCATTGCTAAAAACACTACGACTCGTATTGTTCCAATCATACATTTGCCTATTTCTTTACTGAAACCGAAGTTTTCAAAAGAGTTGGGGAGATGGAATTCGCTCCAGCGGGTAGAAGACGGAAGTGCAAATTCGAGTTTCTCGCTCGTGTCGAAAGCGTTCTCCACGCGGAGTGAAGGCGTTAAGCAGTTGCTAGCTGACGCTTGATGAGCACTTCATAAGGGTATGACGTTTCTATAAGCTTCTTTCTTGCGCCTGCATTTTCCACTACCTCCTGGCTCATCCTTCGCACGCTATCCATCCGCTCCCTTAGTTTAGTAGGCAGTCTCTTGAGCATTTGTTCGACTTACGACGCTAGTCCAAGAGATTTGGGCTGAAAACTCGACTAAACTCTTATGGCGGCGGCAAAGAACGCTTTCGTCTACGGTGAAAATCGATTTTGCGTGGTTTAGAGCAAGACGGGAGCTCTTTTCCATCCCCCTGTTCCTATTTTGTTCAATAAAAATGACAATATGAGAAGCTTATTCTTCCATTAATGCTTTCTCTTTACAGTTCCCATCATTCCGATCTCGATTCAACCCATTTCGAACGGCTCATTGTAATGCAGAGTTAGCGCTAGCTGCCAGAGGTAATCAATTGTTTTTTTTTTTCGGTCTATAAATGAATTCTTTTGAACTATCACGATTCTTCTCTTTACGAAGTATTCTGGGGGATAACAGGGTAATATAAATCTTTAGTAATCAATGAACTGTAGTATATGTCTTTCTCTTATCGCGCTAAGGGTTCACATTGAAATCGTGGTTTGGCTGAGTCAATGGGACGAACTGATTATCCGTTACTTTCTTTACATATATGAGCGCGTTTCGGAATATTTCTAAAATTTCGGAATACTATCCGCTCAACCCTGGTCCAACACTATGACCCTCTGTGTTAGGTCGCTCGAGGGTCATTCCAAGAACTCTTCTGTCGTATACAAGTAACACATCAAAAAGGGTTCCTTTTTCAGGAGCCATCCCTCGTGCTAATCCTGATGTTCTTCGTCCGATCTTTGAACGGTTCGCGTCCAGGACTAAGGATGGCAAGAAATACATGACCTCAGAAGATTTTATTAGGAAGTGAGTGCTTCGTTTATCGAATACAACTTTCAGGTCAAATATTAAGGCCATCCTGTGACGGTAACAAATCCTTTTTCGTGGCAGTCGTTTTTTATTATATGTTGCTAGATAATTCAAAGATTTTCAGTTCATATTTTTCAACTCCTGCTCCCCTCAAGTTCTCCTCAAATTCTCCATTCGAATTGCAAAATCTTCCTTGTATTCTGCTGATAGTATAGGACCTTTCTCAATGTCTTTCTGAGGTTAAACGAAGTATCCAGAATTTCCTTTTTTCATGATCCCTTAGAGAAGTTTTGGGAGCGCTTTTCGTGGTAAACATCTCGAGCTGTCTGTGGTTCTCTGAGATCAAAAGTTCTGAAAGGGGAATTTATGGGGAAGTAGAATTCTACGCACCCACAAAATCAAAATCACTTGAACGAACCAGAGGTAAAAAAGTCGGATATTCTATTTATCGCAATTAACTGATTAATTCTGTTTCTTAGAATTCGTAGAATTCTACAGTCGCATCATTTATGAGGTCTCCCCCCCCCACCCCTTGACTTGGTAAATCGAAGACGGCTCAAAGCTTTCCGGAACGGACGGGAAAGATCAATAGATCGGATTAAACGAGCCTTGGATGATGCAACACAGATCTTTTCTCTGGTTCTGTTGCTAACGCTTAAGACTCGGTTTGATGTCAATTTACCACATATTGGTATGGTCCTTGAGTCGGAAATCTCACCTGAATTATTGTCAGAATGAGGGCTTGTCCTAGAGAGCGTCATTCTCCCACAAAGTTGTACAGAAGGCCGTTCCATGGCATCCCTAGTGCACCTTCGAGGGATACGTTGTAAGAACCTCTACTATCATGCTCACATTATTGTTGTAAGAATCAATTTCTCCCTAAAAAATCAAATGTTATAAGTCACTGGGAACATTTAGCGTTCAAATGTCGTTTATTTTATACTTTCAAATATTTCCAACGGTGTCCATTAGTAGATGACGTTTGTTGAGCGAATCAAAGGATTCTCGTTTAGTTACCTGGGCTTGTTCACAGAGGAGAACTACAATCGAGAATCTGTGAGATTGCTCGCTTCAGCCGCGGATACAACGAAAGATGGCGACATCTCCTTCGAAGAGTTCTGTGCATTCGAAGCTCTTCTGTGCAGGTGCGACCACAAGTCTATTTTTTTCTCTGAATTTCAAAATTTTTTCTCAGGTTTCTGTGCAATAATATTCTGCTTGGGATAGACTATTTCATCACTGGAATTCATTGCAGACGTCGCTTCAATCTATGAATTTGTACACACGATTTTCAGCCCTGATGCCCTTTACCTAACGGCGTTCGAGATCTTCGATCGGAACGCATCCGACTCGATCACTTGCGATGAGTTTGAAGCGGTCATTCGGCACACCCAACCTCTCTACGACATGGATTTTGATTTCAATTCCGAGTTCATAAAGAGATATTTCGGAGCGTGAGTTTTTGCTTTGCCACTACCTCTAACAATATCGAAGACAAAGCGGCGACCGTAAAGTTCGCTTGCGATCCTTCTCAGGATCAGGCACAATGTGGATTTCTCGTCCTGGGAGGTGGGTTTGGTGTGCCTCATATACGATCGTTGAAAAACGTAATTCCGCTGAAGCTTCAATTTCTTGAGGATTTTGATGCCTTGTGAATTATATTCGATGAGTTGTTCTCAAAGGTAGTATACATACATTCGTTTCAGTTCACTGATACATCTTCAAACAGCCACTATGCATTTTTTGAAATTTTCTCGCGTCAACCTTTCTCGAATTCAGACAGGGTCATCCGAAACCCCAGTTTCGGCTATAAAAATAGAACTCATAGCTCTTCCGGTGAGATAATCGGTAAAAATCGAGTCTGCTTCGAGCTCTTCGGTGGTAAGCACGAGCTGAAGGAATCAACCATGACATTGCAAGCAAGGCGTCGTGAAAACTACTCTGAGAGTTTAGGCCGAGAAATAGCTGAGAACTAGCCGTTAAATGCCTGCTCCCCTCGTAATAGCCGGGAAAAAGCCGGGAGATAGCTGATTGCCGCCAAATAGCCGAGAAATAGGGTTGATGGTCGTCGTGTTTTGCAGCCGCAAGAGAGGCGCGGAAACTCGCACGGCGGGACGGCGTGGAATCGATCTTGCTCAAGCTCGAGCTCCTCGCTTGGCGGTATAGCGACATCCGAGCGTCCACCTGCGACGTTTGAGGAGGAACTCGTCACCAGTGCAACATGTGCATTTATTTTCTTACGACTGACTTTTGAGGACCGTTGTAAGTTTTGACTCACCTTGTAGGCTTCTTGAACGAGTTGATTTCCTGAAACAGAGGAATCTGTGCCAAGAAACTGGTGTTCCACTAAACAAGGAGGAGTCGAATTTTAAAAATTGGATTGCGGAACCCTGATCACACTGCTTTCCATGTACTAAAGGTTAATTTTCAGTGACAAACAACGAAGTATTGCTTACCATGCATTCACTCAGCTGTTGCATGACTTCTATGAGGAACAAGGAATACAAGCTTTCAAAAGGTACTTTTTTTATTTCGGAGAAAGATGTTGTCGTCTGCACAATTTTTTTCCTGGCGGTTCAAAGAAGTGTGTAAAAAGAAAACTCGAGATAGTATCTTGGCGTTGCAGGGTTCGTTTGACGTACATAGTTATAGGTTTCATGAACACATAGTAGCTTACCCACTTTGTGAGGTTTTTTTCAAACACTTCACTCATAGTGAATTTTTCGAAAATCTTGTCTGGCTTTGTGCCAGCAGGTTCTTCTCTGTTTCTCAAGACCTCGTCTCAAAATCGGGTTGAAATCGACACAAATCATCTACCATCCAAATTCGGGTTGGAATACTTCCGCTTTAACATGCAATTACTCTTTTACAGACATATATCTTCTTCATGACTGTTTTGTCTCCACGATACCCTAATGTTTCTCCCGAATCGCGTTGTCCTTTCTGGAAGCTCCAGTGCTCTTTTAGGTACGACAAGAAGGGGGATGGAGCGATTAGTTCAGTGGATTTCCAACACATCATGACGACCGTGAAGAAGCATCTGCTGACAGATTTCGTCCGTGATAATCTGATTGCGGTATCAGGAGGTGGAGCCAGCGGACATAAGGTTTGTCATCTCGAATATTTTCCCTTTTGTAGGTAAGGCAACGAAAATACATTACCTGAAGGTTCTTGAGAAGAAAAAAGTCTGAGTTGATGATTATCATAGTAATGTCCGATATTGTATTCACTGCAGTTAGTCTAGAACCTTAAAACTTTTATGTAAGGATTGTTAGTGGTAAAGTTAAAGAGAAGGAATCTCGATGTTTATCGATCCCTCTGAAAATTCTCACACTCTTTCATAATTCATTATTGTTGTAGAGACTCTAACATGTGTGCACACGTGTACTCAGGTAAGACTAGTTCTCCGGAATACGGCGAGTGTTTGTTCTGAATTCGTACAAATCCAGAACAATTTCTGGACTGATTCCGGAGAATTCTCGATAAATTCTCAACAACTTCTCACCGTTTTCTCCAGATTTTTCAGCCAATTCAGGAGATCTCTTGCTGAATTCTCGACTTTTTGCGTCAGTAATGGGGTTCAGTCCATACCCGGAACCGCTAAAGAGATGTCATCCTAGCTTCCGTCGGCATTTGGGACATGATGCTCCCCGCAGCCTCCGCGTGCGAGACCAACCCCCCTCCCCCGAGCCGAGGGACCATCCCCTCCGCGGCCAAAATTTATCCTTCGGCTTCTGAGTGATCCTTCAGAGGTGACTTGAAGTCACCACCCAGGATCGGCCTCGAAATGCCAAGTGAGCATTCAGTGAGATGGCGCCTTTTATACCTTTCGGTTTGTTTACTCTGAGCATGATAATGATACTAGAAAAGAACTGAATTCTCATCAGTGGTGTGCGGCAAAGAAATTTAAAATTTCGGCAAACGGCAACGGCAAACCCCAAAAATGACTGGCAAAACGGGAAATGCCAAAATCTGTTTTGTGCTATAATACACCAACATTTGCTTAGTCATGTCGTATTCCATGCTATATCTGCCAGTTACTATGTGCCTGGCGTTTCAATAGCCTTTAAAGAAAGAAAAATCTCATATAGCAAAAGCTACTTGAAAGCTTCAGGTTATGAGGAGTCACTATCAAGATCAACAAAGCTGTAAGCTTTTCCATCGCCGGAGATAATTCTGGTGATTCCTCCCCACTAACTTAAAGGCAGTGTTCACGATAAAAAATGTGTTTCAGTTTCCACTAGGACCGGGTAGTGGAGGGGCACACTGTACCGTTGGCGTCGAAAGAACGCATGAAAACGAGCCAGGAAGAGCCCCAAGAGAGCCCGAAGTTGCCATTTCGAGCGCAAGGCAAACCTCAAAAGCGCAACGCACGCCCAGCGACGTGAACAGATGAATGCTCGAGATCGTAAATTGAGCGATGATTTCCATTCATTAGCCCCGTTCTCCCGTTCATTCTCAGCTTCTCTCTTCACTCAGGTCAGTTCGCATAGATCGCCTGCGAAAGACGGAAGTTACAAGCCTTGGACAATTCGTCCACCATGTTTCCTTAGCTCAGTTCTTGAGGGACCATAACTCCGTTCCCAGAAGGTCTTGTACGATATCAGAGACATCATTAGAATCAGCATGGGGCCGTTTTCAAGATAGGCGAAAAAACAGGCGTCGCGGCGTCGTAAGGGCAAACTGTGAAGGGGGCTCAAAGGCAGTGTTCACGACAAATTTCACTTCCGATATCTTCACGGCTTACGGAAGGTCTGGTGCCCTATATAGCAAGGCATGCTAAAAAGGATACGAAAGACGCGTTTTTGAGCAAAAATAAGCCCTCTCTTTTTATTGTTGATTCTTGAGCGTGGAGGAATTGACCGCTAGAAGGATGATACCTATCAGTGCAACGAAGCGATCAGCTCACTCATCAGCACTTTCTTCGCTTGATCATTCCTGTAATCTGAGTCTTCATTTGTTCATTCCGAGGGGGCGTATCTGGGGCACGAGGCGTGTCTGGGGCACCAAAAGGCTTGTTTGCAGCCGTTATTTTGCCGCTCCTGGCTCGTTTTCTACCGTTCTTTCGACACTGTGGACCTAGTATCCTTCTCGCCTATCATTTCACTGTGGAAAGGCAACGAGGATGATCATCGTGAACGCTGCCTTTACGTTTCTGTACGAATCAATCCTAGAGATCCAAAAGATGGGCGTCTTTTTGAGCAGTGCAAAGTGTGACAGACCCGCAAAGGGTTTTTTTGAAAGAGGCTTGCGGTGATTAGTGAACCGTAAGCAAGCTTGATGCGTTGGGAGTGTGCGCCGACCTAAAGACTGGCCGATACCGGTACGACATTAAGGTGAGAATGCGCGATGATTGGTCCTTTGATGGCGAAAGACAGTCCACATCGCGATCAGCAGCGCGCGGTTCAGGTTATGACCGGAGTCACTCACAATTTCCATTGTTAGTAGCAAGTAGTAGGCTCAAGGTTCTCAATTTCGCTCACTTAAAACTACGATTGAATGGTTTTTTTTGTGGTGCTACAGGAATGGAGTAAAACTAGTCTATTTGAATTCAGTGCTCACGATAAAAACTGCCTTTGAATTTCCACCGGAAATCAAGAGCTTCGAAGGCCATGCTGATCGAATTCACAGAATGAGAAGCACCTGAAGACAGTTCGACTGGTAAATGCGACAGAAGGCCGCTACGCTTACGTCGTCGCTGTAGCGCCGCGTGCAGTGCGTTTAGGCAGCCGGACTGCTTCTAAGCACGTTCCTTTATGTGTATTCGGCCTACAAGCCGGCACGAGGCCCATTACAACAGCAATGTCAGCTAAAAGCGAGCAGGAAATCGTTTTTCACTTTCAAAACTTGATTGTGGTGTGCCCGCCCCACCCACTTCCTCTGTGGCGACCGAGGAATTGGGTGGGGCGAGCACCACACATTCAAGTTTCGGGGCCGTATAATGCTATTGATTGCTATTTTCAAGCCGGTTTTCGACACTGTTGTTGCAGTGGGCCTCGAACCTTTCGATTTCTGGTGAAAAGTTCAATGCGCTTTTGATCGTTGCCTTTAACGATTTTTCATTTTTTTCACCTTTACACCATTTCTTAACAAACACAGCTCTGTCACGGAGTAAACCCTTGATTTCAGCTAGTGATCTCGAAACCGAAAATATTATTGAACACTGCCTTTACTGACCGCATTGCTGGTCGGAGCGTTCTAGATTCACCGAGCAGTTGAGTGAGAGCGGTGCTGGGGCATTGTTGGTGCAGTGCGATGTGGCGCTCCCCCGGAAAGGGAATATGCTGGTTCAATCTCGCCCGGAGACAAGCGTTTCGTGATCAACTCAACACCTTGTGTAAAGCTGTAAACATCGTTCAATTCTAAAAAAGCCAGACAAAGTATTTGCAGATTTGGTCAACATCCTGTCCCAATTAATACCACCAGCCCACCATTCCAAGATTAGCGGACCGATTTACACGGGTTCTCAGATGGTTCGCATGTCTAAAATAAGCTGCATTTACGCTACAACTTTGATATCACTTAGTTCTGTAATCTTAGAATTTCAGTAATTGGTATGCTTCCGAAAAAGGGCTTGTGGCATTTTTAGTGGTTGAGAATTTATTTAAAAAAAAGACATTTGGAGGCTCCGGAACAACCTAGAACTCGAAGGAACTCCTCTGATTACCCAGTGAAGATGTTTTCATCAGTTATCGATTGAATAGGTACAATGATACATTACATGAGCTGGAACTACTTAAATTAATTATTTGTAGCAGCTTCCAATCGCTGACCAACACAGAAACTGCGGTGAGGGCAAATCCTGTTGTTTCAACGTATTTTTGCCGAAATTTTGCCGTTTAGACGACAATTTCGGCAAACGGCAACGGCAAACCACAAAAATGGCCGGCAACCGGCAATAGGCAAACGGCAATTGCGGCACACACCTGGTTCTCATCAAGTTTTCAACATGTTCTCCGCAACCAGTTCTGCCTGAGCTCATCTGTATAATGGAAGACTGCAACTTCTGTGTCTTGGTCACAGGCGGGAGGTGCGGTGGTGGTTGCTTGCTCTGCACGATGTCCTGCTCACTCTTGCCCAAGTCCTATCCAACTTCCTACTAAATTCCTACTATTTATTTCACGAATTGCGTAGGGCTAGTGGAGCCTTGCACACAATGTACTGAGTCCTCTAAGAGAACATGCTGCGATAGTGCCGCTACTCTCGACTGTGCCACGTCAGTACCATGGCGGATCCGCGATCGTCACTGTGCCAGGACGATTCTGCAGTAGTGCCTTGGGCCTCGACAACGCTGCGACATTGCCGCGATAGAACCGCAGCAGTTCCGCGTTAGATCCGTTCCGACTCCTCGAGGATGCGTCTGCGAACCTGAGTCAACAGCGATACACTTTCTTGTGTGGTAAAACGAGATTTTCGCGTGTTCAATCACTCAAATGTGAGGTACTTCCCGCATGTCCTGCTCACTTTGTGCAGATCCTTGCGCTCACTGCACCATGTCCTGCGCCCTTCGCGCAGATTGTCCTGCACGTCGAAACCAACGTCTCATAAAGCTGCGATGCTTTTCTGCACACTCCTGTTCGAGTCCTTTTCAATACTTTTCCCGATTCCCAGCTCAGCGTTCGACACAGCCCTGCTTGAGCTCTGCACGTATTTTATCTTTGAACCGCAGCTGATTGTTGACGACATGCAACACTGGTCGGGAAATTGTCAAAGATTGAAAACTTGTCGAGAATTAGTCGAGAATCTCGCTGAATTTAGAAAGTTCGAATTTCTAGAGCAGCCGTCCAGAATTTTCCAAAAATGTTCAACGAAATCTGAACAAATTCTCTAGCTCGCGAGAAAATGTCTTGAATTCTGCACTGTTTCTACAGCATTTCTCGACAAAAACACGATTTTTCCGAATTCTCGACAAATTCTCCCTGAATTCAGAACAACTTTTGGATTCTCGACCTATTCAGGACAAGTTTTCGACGAATTCAGGACAACTAGTTCTACCTGAGTATGTATGGCCTGTGCTTTGACCAGCGGGAGCCAACCGTTCTTCTCGTCAGTGTTATTATCCTTTACATAAGCCCATGATAGCAGGCTTGGCTGACATTTAACGAGGTGTTAACAGAAAAATCTCATTTAAGAAAAGAGTTCATCATTTCTTTGTAACCTAGCATGCTCTTAGGGTGTCATCCTGTGTTTCCTAAATATTAAATGGAAATCGCCTCACAGGCAGTAGAAATGCATGGAGTGTTACCTCTTCTATCCATCAGTCACTACGTACCTACTCCTTTCTCAGAGCAGTAACGTTTGAACCTAAATAAGTGCATGCATCAACATTCTTACTCCTTTTTTTCTCGAGTTCAGAGTTGTGCATGTCATGATTGCGCCAAAGTTTCAAGTTCTGTCGGGAGTAAGCGAACGTAGGACTGGCTCTATGAAACTCAAGGATATACTCAGACGAATATGAGGACCGACCGCGCGCAACAATAGGCCCGACTTCGGGATCGGCGACGTTCCGACCGCACCATTGCGCGCGTTCCGACCGGTAGTTAGCGCGGTCGGACCGGAATTGGCGACGTTCCGACCGCACCATTGCGCGCGTTCCGACCGGTAGTTAGCGCGGTCGGACCGGAATTGGCGACGTTCCGACCGCACCATTGCGCGCGTTCCAACCGGTATACCGGCGCGGTCAGTACGGAAGTGTGCGCGTTCCAAACGCAACTCTGCATCACGGCACTTTGCGTTTGGACCGCGGGCAAGTATGAAACCACGGGCCCTGCCCAGTGGGCGGCGCTTAGAACAGCGCAATACGCTAGCAGGGAACCCTCCAGTTGTGACGCCCACTACTGGCTGTTATACTCTCTAACAGCCTGCAGTGGAGATCTTAATTTGGGCATACCATGCTGGCGTGTTGCAGAAGATAATGCAACGTTCAGACTTACAAATTTATTTATAAAGTAATCACTGGATAATACATGAGCAAATACTGAAACGATAATAGTACAACAAATTCTCCCTCACACAGGAACAGCTACATACAGAATTATGCGACAACTGTTGCAGTGAATTCACTTCATATTTTCCGAAATATGACTGAAACTCTCAAAAATTGCCTATGAGAAAGATGAAATACATATTTCCCATGCCATCACATAAGTGGGTCGTGGCGGCCCACAGCTGGGCCCACACATAAGTACTGAGAAAACGCGGAAAATGTTGCAGAACTCACACCAGGAAAATCTTCTTCAAAGGACTTTTCCGGGGTTGCGGGTGGTTTTAAACGGTAGGGTTGAGAGCGTGGTTTCTAAAAGCTAGTATTTTTCCCAAATAACTCGTTTAGCATTTAAGTTACTGCAGTTTTGAAACCGAATTTATGTTTGTGGACTTGGCCGATTTTCGGCGTTACTCTGAGATGATGAAGGTTTGTAAACAGGGTAAATCGACCACACTGGGTTCAAATATCCTACTCTCATAACTCCTAGTTCTCAAAATTGACGACTTTCGGCGGGACCACACCTGAGAAAGGCATACTGTAGGGGTCTTCAGCGTTCATCCGAGATGGTGAAAGTGAGTATTAAGGTGATTCGACCCCGCTCAACTCAAATATGAACTCTCGTGACTCATGGAAATTATTTGCAGAAATAATTCAACATTTAGTCGTCAAACTGCTTTGGGCTTTTTACATGCTGGATTCATATATCTTGAATATTATTCTGGGAAGACCTTAACTTCACCTTAAACTTCCTATTTGAACTCCGTGACTCGTTAATCAGTTGAATCAGCCTTTTAGTTGAATCGTAATCTATATTTGAAATTTACGTGAAAAACTGCTCCTGACGGTTTTTACTCACAAACACGTTGGTTTAATTGGTCTTCGTCCAAAGACCAGACCCCCCACTTCCACCCCTCCGGAGCTCAGACCCCACCCCTGTGGGGCCCACACCACGCCGAACCTTGATTGGAAGGCAGGCTTCCATTTTCGGAGAGAAGAAATAAGTCAAAGCTAAGGCATGCATTAGGAAGAGATGCATTACAGCAAAGAATGCAACGAAGCAAAAAGCATATTTCATAATCCTCACCTCAAGCCCGGCCTGCGCGGGACGTGCGATGGACTATGAAACCTATCTCTGCGCGGCACGCGCATTCAGCCCATCCAGCAGCTACCATGACGGCGCCGCCCAAACCGCTAAGGCGGTTTCACTGTCTGAATCAATACCCGCTTGTCAGTTCAAGCTCACTCCAACATAGATAATTCCGGGATTATCCTACTCTGTATATTTAAGCTAGGAAATACAATGCATGTCACGGCTGAAGCCCAACTTAATTCCGCGCACCGCCGTAGCTGTGCCGCCGGAGATTTTAGGTAACTTCTCACGAGGGAAAGAGTTTCGTAGTCCAACGCTCACCCCGCGCGTGCTGCGCCTGAGGTGAGAGCTATGAAAGACGCGAAACTGCCTTTGCAATATGAAATGATGGTACGACGAATTCAGCGATTCATTCCGAGCTAAATAAGAACAATTCATTGCACTACCGCAATAATCAACATTAAGAACAGCATACACGCTCGCAAACCATTCGGATTTCTACGAGAGAATCAGCTCGATTTAACTAAATGCAGCATGTTTACAAACCGATTAATTCGCACCCATTTTCAAGAAAACCGCTCTACTCCGGCTGGCTTTTGGAATGAAGCGTTTTGCCGGTAAGCAGACAGCAGACTATATTCTAGTCAGTGGAGCTGTTTCTCTCGTAGGCTCCCATTTGACAGTGCTATCATTCTAAATTGTCACATGTTTTCTCAAGTTTCATTTCTCATTCTGTTACTCGTAGAGATGGGAAAACGCAGGCCTTTGAGACAGAAAATCTGAAATGTTGTCATCGTCGATGGTTTTCAGTGCTTCAAACTTCGATAACAACATGATAGGGACAATGCGGACCCAATTATGCTGTTATCTCGAGTATGTTTGCAAGCGTGTATGCTGTCTTTAAGAGAAATTAAAACTCACAATGATTAATATCCCTCGGAACAAGAGATTTTATGTCGTGTTCAGATGATTAGGCCAGCTCTAGGAGGATACTCGTAGTTGGCATCAACAAGCTATCCATTGAAGTTCGAGGCTATATTTCTGAAAATATTGGCCTTATATGTAGTACTATATTTCTGAAAATATTGGCCCTATATGTAGTACGGGACAGAAAGATATCAAGCTAGCATTTTGGCAAAAACTTTTTCTCGACGTATCTCGGGTTAAGCTTCACGAAACTCAGTGAAACTTCAACGTCCAGGTTTTACACCCCCAACAACGATCACCTTTCGTTTTTTGAATCTCCACACCCTTTCATGTGTGTAGTGCGCACTCCTTCTGAAGCTTCGGCCACTTTCCGAATCTTATCAATATTGCTTTAAGAACCATAATACGTCCTCAACAACTAACCCCTCACGTTTTTTCGATTCCCTACGCACTTTAGCCGTTGTTGTGCGCACTCCTTCTTAAGCCCCGCCCACTTTCTAAGACTTATCAGTATTGTTTTGAGAACCATAATACACCCCCCACAACGATCACCTCTTGTTTTTTGAATCCCTCCGCAGTTTAGCCGATGGTGTGCGCACTCCTTCTGAAGCCCCGCCCACTTTCCAAAACATCCTTACTGTTTTGAGAACCATAATGCGCCCTCTCCCAAAAAAACTGTTTCCTCACGCCTCACGTTTTTTCGAATCCCTACGCACTTTAGCCTATGTTGTGCGCACTCCTTCTGAAGCCCCGCCCACTTTTCACAACGCTAATTGTTTACGTACTAGAATCCCTTTACACCTTTCACGATCTGCTTTTATCTAAAATACCCTACACCTTTAGCCGTTTTCAATATTCATCAATCAATTACCTATTGTTAACTTCGCTTAAACTATGCATGCAATCATAAGACGATTTGAACACGTATAGAATCAACGGGAACACAGAATCACAGAATGGGAAGAGAGAGAAACGAAGAAAAACATCAAAAAGCAAGATAGTACGAGCACCGCAGCAAAAAAAATTATTCACGCGTGGAGCTAAATGCGAGAGTGTCCATTACACACCATACAATTTTCCGCACACCTGAAAATGAATGATGCGCGCGGTCGGTCCTAAAGTGCGGCGGTTTCTGCGCGCTTTTCGGTGTTGCTGTCGGTCCGAACGGTTTGTGATGGCGGCCGCAAAGCGCGCAAACGTGGTCGAAACGCGGGCATCTTTTTGTGATCGTTCCGACCGCGAGCGTTGCGCGCGTTCGGTCCTAAAACGTTATCTTGCGCGCGATCGGAACGGTTCCTGCGCGCGGTCAGTACTAAAGGGGAAAAGTTGCGCGCGGTCAGTCCTAACATTTGTCCGAGTACTTAGAAGGGATTACCAACATGAGATCATGCAATCCGTTCCAGTCGTGAACCGTTGCATATGATAAAAAAAACAAAGTGTGTGCTGCATGGAAAGGATATACCATCTTAAAAGGCAGCGTCCGCGATGAATTTCGCTCTTGAGTTAATTTTTGTCGAAACAACATTATGGTCACTAAAATCATAAATTAGTGACGGAAAACGCGCTGGAACACCTGCAATCACTGACTTTGTTGAAGTGCGTGGAAACTGTCCGCAACTAAAGATGGTTGTTGTGGATCCAGATTGATAAATAATTAGGTCAAACCGGACTTGGATTGATAAAATGTGTTAAACAATACGTGTAAAGCCAGAGAAAACCATTTGCTAAATAACTCCGAATAATATGGGGAATCTCAGAAGATGGGTGCCCAAATCCTTCCATAGTATTAAAAGAGAGTGGCGTCCGTCCGTCAGTCTGAAGTAGAAAGTGTGCGCTACCACGCAGGAAATCGCAGGACGCCGCAGAAAGAAGAATGTCTTTGAAACGGGCTCGAGAACGCTAACCTACAGAATAGCCGCAATTCGGATTGATTTTGTATGCGTGCACAACTGGAGCAGATTTAGTACTTTTCTCGGTATAATTCTCCGCTGTCTGCCTTTTCATTTGTCCACATGTGCGGCAGGCAATCTTTATGTCTATGGTGGATCACTGGACGAGAGAGCACCGCGTCGAACAGATGTGGCACGCACGCAAGCCTGAAGGTAATGATCCTATCACTACCTCCTCGTTTGCGTGCGTGCCCCATGTGTTCGACGCGGCGATCTCTCGAGCAGTGATCGACGATACAACAAAATATATTGGGGCAAAATAATTTCTGAGCGGATTCTATATATGCAAAGACAATTTTATAATTTTGCGGGGGTCTGGGGCAAAGCCCCCAACCAGCCATCAGGCGAGCGGAGTCCGCTGTTCATTTAACAAAAAAATACAATACGCGCACTAATTTACTCAAAAAAGTCGCAAATTCGCGACTTTTCGTCATGACTTGGCTCAAAGTGACCCTTTCGCGGAGCCAGGGGCATATTTTTAATCAGCATCGAGAGCTTTCCATTCTGAGCACACACATGTATTGACCTGCAAACAAGGCATGTAGGGTTAACAGAAAAATCGAGTCTCCCAAATAAGCACTACGGCAGACCAATCCAGAAAAGTCAATTTTTCATTCCCCTTCACATGTGTCAGGTCCATTCTCGCTTCAAATGGGACCAGGTCAGGAGATGTTTATGCTCAGAACAAGTTTTCAGCCATATCCAAAAAAAGTTCCAAAGCATCCCAAAAAACGCCTGGTTGGAAGGTGTCCTTGTATTTTCGCGAAGAATAAGAACTCTTATAACTCTTCGGAACCAGCAGCTCGGAGCGGGATACTGCGCAGTTTTACAAATGAAGCCCAAGTGATACGAGTAATACAATTCGTTTGCGATCAATTTGCTGTGCCTACGATGCCTTTATCGCTGTAGACACTGTGCTCTTTTGTCAAATGTGTGAAGGAATGTCATGCGGGAGGAGGCAACCCTATAAGACGATTTTCCTGGTATCTGGCCTCATGCTTCTGTGAGCTGTGAGTGTTCTGCTCCTCTCAATGTAAGTCTGGATTAAAAATTGATCCTGGGGTTCGTTGTCAACAAATCACGGTGTAAAACTTTTCCTACTCAAGTGAGGGATTCGTCAGACGCGTGGTGTATTGAGAAATGAGATCATCCTCGCTTTTCAGTTGAAGAACCTTTTTTTCGGCCAGGATGTCTTGTGATATAATATGGGATAGACTCTTGTAGCGAACGATGGAAATACAGAAAAAATCAACGTGAATGATCAAAAAGTTGTTTTGGGGCTTCTTCTCAAGAACAAATGCTGCAATTAGGTGCTCGTAGTCGAGTACAACGCGGCCATGTGCTGCAGTTTTGCAAAACGTTTGCCGCGCCCATATCGTTATCGATGTAGCATGTCGTCCTATTATAGGAGCACATGCTGCAAATGCGCAAAACTTTTGCCGATCGTCGTCGTTAAGGAATCAAGCGCCTATGGATTGTAAATGAGTGCCCGCCTGAAAACACTCGAAGTCCCGCTCTAGAGTGTTGCAGCACGTGCTGCCGTGTTGGCAGTCGATACGGTCCTGTGCTTCTGGAGGAGGAGCACTTGGCCGCATTGATCTTCGAACAAACAGCTTTGAAGTCGAGTTGAGAGCGTATTGTGGTCGAATTGAATCCCACTGAGCGGTTTTCAATAAGAAAATGTACATAATTTCCACAGTTTCCGTCATACTTGGACTATTGTCCATACGTGGCTAACCTGAGCAGTATAGTTGTACAATGTCGAAAAAATGTCGAACGAACGAAAATCGAAATTTTTTCGTTCGAAATCTTTTCGAACGAACGAAAGAAGAAAAAATTTCGAATGAACGATTTTCGAAAAACTTTCGAAATTTCGGAGGTCGAACGAACGAAATTCAAAACTAATCGAAGTTTCGATTTTTTTCGAAATTTCGTATTTTTTTCGAAATTTCGTATTTTTTTCGAAATTCGTCTAAAATTTCGAACTTTTCTCGAAATTTGTCGGAAATTTCGAAATTTGAAAAAATTTCGTTCGACGAATTCTCGAACGAACGAAAACGAAAGGAAATAAAAATTCAAAAAATCTTTCGAAAATTTTTCGAAAATTTCGTTCGTGTACAACTACTCAGGCAAACCATCGCTCCGAGCGGTACCGGAGAGCTACTCGAGCGGCGCTGCCTCTCCGCTCCGAGCGAAAATTAGCTACTACTCGGGCCACAGCAGCCGCTCTTCGGGCCACAGCAGTATCGCTTGGAGCAATCTTCGGTCCCAACTGGCACTGCGGTCTCTGTTCGAGCGATTTCCAAAAATTTCCTAATTGCTATTTGTTCTTTATCTCCGCCTCTTCTGGAGAGGATTAAGCCAGTTAAGAAGATAAGGTACCTGTTACAGCCTGTGGGTCAGGAGGTTAATCCTGCCACAGGCCGCAACAAGGATACCATCCCAGCATGGTCCGCAATGAGGAAGCCTTCCCCACCGCGGGCCATGGGGGATCCCCTCGGCCGCCAAAAATTGTCATCCTGAGAGTGATCCGAGGTCACCTCTCAAGAGTGGCCGGGAAAGGCCAACTACCCGTCTACACGAGGCGAGCCGCCTTTTATACCCGCAGGATCGGTTGTTCATTGAGTGATAACGTGGCTCGCACGTTATCACTCAAAGAATAACCAATCCCGCGTCTCTCTATCTCTGGAGATGGCACCGCTGTGGCCCCGAGAGCGACCGGAGAGCGACCGAGGGGCGAACGCACCGGACAGGGACCGCGGTGCCAGTTGGCCCCTCGGCCGCTGTCCGGGCGATGACGTCATAATTGGGAGGAGCCGGTCCCGCTCGGAGCGATGGTTTGCCTGAGTATACTGAGCAGTTAGAAACTTTGCCTGGCCCTATCATTTATTTAGTACCGAGCGGGTGAAATCACTTGCATTTCAGGACGTTTTTTTTTGTTTGTGCAATACATACATAGTGTCGACCCGGGGCTGCTTATATGGACTTCCACGAGCATAAGGTTTTTTGCAGCACTTCGTGCGCTTTAAGTTTGCATGAACCGAGTCTGCATCCGCTCATTTTCCAACTACATATGACGGGAGTCTGAGGTTTCGGCCAGAATAGTACAGATGTATTAGCCACGTATAAATCTTATCCTTCTGTTTATTCTGGTGGTTTTCAGTTTCGAGACTGTGTTCGTAACAGAGTGAGTTTCACACACTTAACCTCGTGTTTTCCCTCAGCTCTCCTTACCTTGGTGGCTGTCGATGAAAGTCTCTTGTCACTTCCTGAACCATCTCATCAATATCCACTGTGGGATACACCTTCATGGATGTTCCAGCAATGTGAAAATGCTTTTTCCCCCAAAACGGAATCTTTGCCTTAAGTTGTCTTTTACAACAATTGCTGAATATCTATCATCCCTGTACATATTACTACAGCTGCTGAACTGTTTCAGGTGACATTCCCGTACTATGCGGCATTCAACAGTTTGTTGGCGAAGATGGAGCTCATCAAGCGAGTGTACGTGAGCCAAGCACGTGGTAATGTGGATCTTGAGTTGACGAAAGAGGAGTTCCTGCAGGCCACTCAGAGCTATGCTCAGATAACACCTTATGAGGTGAGGGAATGATCCTAATTGAACGTCGAATCACAAGCTGTTTCCATCAAGTTTTATCCGAAGCGGAATTTTTCTTTAGTATTGATGTTCATTCACGAATGCATAATTGTCTTTATTCTCAGAATCTAAGATTAGCAATCATCAGGCAAGCAACAGAACTCTGGGTCCATTGTTAAAATTTATCCATAAAAAGTCTGCACCAACCCCTCAAAAAAAAATGGAAGGCCATCAAGCTTGGAAAATCGCATTTTTCCCGTTTTCTGTTAAAAAAAAAGGTCAGAGCATGTTGGGGATGGTGAGGTGTGTTATGCAAATGCATTAATGAATTATTGTGTCTGTTTATGAATTCCGATCAACGATACATGTTCGGTGGTATGAAAAATATTTTCGAAAATTTGGTGTTCGATTGAGAATTACATTTTTAGTGGCAAAATTTGTGTGACACTCATTGATCGTTCACCAGGGAGGGCATGCATGAACGCGATATATAGGGGCTCTCTACACACCGAGAGAGGGGCTGTCGCGCCTTTAATTCCGTTCGGGACCTATTCACTTGAATTCACTACATAGCGCGACGTTTCGAACTGCAAAAAACAGAACAACTCCTACTCTATGACCAGAGCTCTTATCCCCGATCCCCCTCACCTTTCAGTCGCGTTCTTGCATGCCACCCCAGGTCATCCCTGCGGGAAGTTTGTGGTCGGCAGAGATTGAAAAAAACGAAAGTTACGATTTGTGTGGAGTACTGTAAATACCAAGTCTAGCTTTTGTCAAGAAGGCGAAAAAAAAAACTTGGAAAATCGTATCCTGTGATTGGTTTATTCCATCTTACAATGGCGTTTGTCTAGCTGAGATGACTATTCGAATATACTGAGAATTCGAATATTTTATCTATTAGGAAAATTGATTTTTTTCTCTTAAATAAGCGAACAATCGATTCATTCGAGAGATTTGATTGTTCTTTTCTGAGGATGTGTTATCCCCCATTTGGGAAGTCAGAGTGTTTGTTTTCTCGGATATTCGTCCATTTCTACGTGATGATATTTAATTATTCATTCACAGAAATCTCTCAATTCTTTTTGAATAATATATAAAAACTAAACGAAATCTGAGATTATTCTGAAAAAGCGAATAACTGTTTGAACTATCTGAATTTTTACTTATTGGATAGAAAACATTTCTCCCAAGTATTTGTTCATTCTGCGAGCTATATCCTATTCAACGTTATCGATTTTGCAAAATATGAACTATTTTTCGAGAACTGAAAAAAAATTAACCAAAAATAGGTTTTTGTAAAATTAGTCGATAATTCGCAAAATAAATCATGTTGAATAGCTCTCCCATTGAGGTTCCTGCCGTAAAGTTTTCGCATAAAAGTCATTCCTGCCGTAAAGTTTTCGCATAAAAGTCAATCTGCAGAAATTTCAATTTTGAGAAAGTGCGAAATTCACCTTATTGATTACACTCCTCGGCAACGGAAAAGGCGGTTGCGTATTTTCCTAGGCAGGTTGTTGGTTGCGCCATAGAGCGTTTTTTGTTAAATTTCCCCTGCCTGATATTTGAAAAAATGCGCTGGAATCGTTGAAAAAGGGTGGGAATTTCACCCCCAAACATTATCAATTCACCTAAAAACCTTATAATAGATACCCGCAGGAATAACGAGAAAAACTACAAAATTACAAAAAAATGAAACTGGAAGAGAAATTTTAATTTTTTTTTGTTCTTCCTGCGTGTTTCCGTGGTAGAACTTCAGGTAGATTGGTAATGTTTGTAAATGGGGAAAACCCACTATTTCTAAACGTTTCCGATGTTATTTCTTCAAAATTCAGCAGAAAATTTCAAAGTTGCCGTCGATTATGGTGCAACCTGCACTAAACTTAGTGGCTATACGTACTCAGATATTTGTGGGGAAGTTCCCGAGGACAATAGACCTGATTTGGTCGTTATCACTCGGTCGAGGGGAGAGGAGCGAGACGTCCCCTCGGAGGGGGACGTCTCGCCCCTCTCCCCTCGAATTCTACACAACGATAAGGCGTTCGAAACAGTCAACTCGGGGGGAGAACAAGGGAAGTTCGCTTCACGGTTGTTCCCATGCAGGGTTAAGCGGGGTGTTGCGTAATTTTTCCAAATCGGAGCGACCCCCCTCCATCAATTTTTTTCCTACAATCCAAAATTTTTGTGATCCCCCCAGAGGAGCGATTTCTGGGCCGTTTATATTTGATTACTCAAACTGTCAGACGCCAAAAGTTCATAGAGTCGGACTCAAGCGTCTAAAACCTGAGCGATGTCGCGATCCCTCCCTTCAGTGGCCAAAAATGCCGAGAATTTTCGGGATATTTTCACCAAATATTCATTTTTAATCCGAAATTTTTGCGACCCCCCTAACCTTCATTTTCGGGTTAGAATTTTTGCGACCCTCCCCGGTGCGAAATTTCGCAACCCCGCTTGACCCTGTTCCCCTGGCCTCCCCGGACATGATGAACGCGAAAACAAAGCCGCAGCGTATACGGTGATGCAGACGGGATAGCCGCGAGGTGGTCTCGCACTTCGCAAGTTGAGGGGGTGGATCTGCCACTCAAAGACTACGTAAGACATCTCTGTCTGGTTTTAAGAGGAGCTAATAGGCTTCCCTATAACCATTAGTCAGAGGTGAATATTTTTGCACCGATCGCAGTTTTTCAGGAGCAGGAGACTGTCGAAAACAGCGGGTTCCAGCAAGCTTATTTTTGATCAATCATTGAACAATGGGAAGACCTGCAGTCGGGAGAACAAGAGAACTCCTGCTGTGGGAACTTCCCACATTGCTCTGCTGTCGAGACGTCCCCTTCGCCTCCCCCCAATTCGGGGGAAGTTCCCCAGTTGTTTCGAGGGAAGTTCTGCTGTCGTTCTCGGGAACTTCCCCACGAATTTCTGAGTAAACACACCATCGCCTTTTTTTCGTTGCAGTGGACTGTAACATGCGTTGATGCTATCATCTGGTCCTCAGAGGGATCAAGTTTTCTAACGCATCGGGTCTGACTCGACGCTTCAATGGAAGGCGGATGAAATTTTTCTAAAATTTTGAATATTTCACGACCTTACAATGAAATCAAGTGTGAAATTTGAAAATGATCAGGTTTGACGGCAGGTGACAAAGTGCATAAGATAGGGGAAGAAATGCGTCCTCGAAAGCCTCATCACTGTTCGCCAAACACCAGACAAATTAAAAGAAGATCTCAAAAACCACGAACTCATGAGTTTGGAGTGGGAACGTTCTTTCAATGAATGATGTTGGTGTTCACAGTTATTGAGCGGGCAAATCGAGAGGCTGACTTAGTCATGACATCATTAGCTCATTTGCACTATACGTGCCTCATGGTCACTTCTAATTGGAGCTGTTTCATTTATAGTGCGTTCTCAGGCATAATCTATTCGGATTTTTCTAAGCAAGGGTTACGTGTTCCCATCCATCTAGGGTATATGCCTTGTTGTTCACTGTTGTGGTGGCGTATTTGGGTGAATAATTGTCGTTTACTGGGGCAATCGACGTTGAGGATCATGCTATGCACGTACTCATGCTCCTCCCCTTTGAACTTACACCACTCAAAAGCTCTGGGTGTTCACCGTGCTTGCACTTTAATTTCATTTATACATCCCCTGAATCTGTTAGACCGAACATTTTAGACTACCAGGAACTTTTTAAGGTTAGTTACTGATGAATGTCTTCAAACTGCGCTTAATTTCAGGTTGAAATCCTATTCCATCTGTCGGAGTTAGCCCATCCAGGGAAGAAGACATTAGCACTCAAAGATATTATTCTGATTGATCCGGAGCGACTGAAGAGAGTTTCGCATGTTGAACGTCTGATCAACGTGAAAGCCGTGGCGAGCAAAGAAGAAAGAGGTGTGGGGACGGCGGTGAGTTCTTACGACTTCTCTTCAACTATTGTTAATCTTTTCATATCTTATATATTTATGTAAATTTACAGATTCAATCCTATTTTTTCGTTTTTGCCCTCTGGTGAAAGCAGTTGTGTATTGGGTCATTTTTGAAATCCACACTTTCTTCAACCACATCCATTATGACGATTAACGTTATGGGTTAAAGCAAGGCCAGTCGTAACTGTGAACTAGAGCAAATGATAATTCCTTCGCGCGACATATTTTTTGATTATATACTTCTTGATATTTACCGTCACTTTTACTTCTTAGTCTACCTAGGGAACCTCGTATTTCTAACCTGCAACTTTAAAGGCGATTGATGCTTTTTGTCAAATTTGGCACGCATTCCTGAATTGAATAGAGAATTTGCTACGGAAATCTCCTGGAAAAGCTGGTGTTTTTCTTTGGAGGTTTTGTGGCAAGGTAAGCGGCGGGTCATCGGGAGGTTTTAACAGTGTTCCGAAAAATTCTTTGGGTGTCTAGAGTTTTTGGACTTGAAGGGTGTTCCGAACTTTGAGAAACGGACTTCAGATTCTTGATCGGCACCTTAGAGACTTCTCATGGGGAAATTACCAGTTAGATCGGAAATTTTTTTCTGAGATGCTTCCGCATTCACCTGACGGGTATTATGTAGAAGACGCTCAACCAACAAGTGTAAGCTTTCAATCCGTTTGAGAATGTAGCTCGATCTCTGCAGTAATCGTTTGAGAATAAGCAAATTGACTCCGTGACCAAGCCCAGCACGTCAAATGCTCCTTGTCTTTAATCACGGTTCTCCGCTCCGCTTAGAAAATAGAGACCTTTGTAGACCGGCTAAGAAATTCTCCGCGACCGTCCATAGCGCAATCTGAGTTCGGATTCGGAGAGTGGGTCAGATTTTACCACAAAATATTTATAGGCTTCCACATCGTGGGTAAGCCATGCTAGGTTCCTTAGTATGGTCTCTGGTATCCCTCCCATGTATTAGAGAAGTGAACTCAATTTCAGCTCGTTTCTAGATTTGGCACGCAAAATGTGCGTCGCCATGTGCCATTACACCCGGGCAGTGGACTATCCACGTCTGTCCACTGCCGGCATTCGTTTATTTAATATTAGAATATTTTTTACATTCCTGCGTTTGCATCATGTTGTTCGAGGTGTTGCATCTACCTAAAACTTTTGTAGATCAATGAAAAGGGTTGGATGAAGATTAGGTTCGGGGAATCTATTGTAGAATCTGCAGCGTATAGCCGACCGCCGGGTCAGTGTTTTTACGCGATTTCGGCTGCATGAGGCAATATCTGGAAAGAGTCTCAACCTGTGGGTTAAAGGCAGGAGATTTAACTGGGCTGGTCAGCTCAAGAAACGAATCAAACGTCTATGTCAAGACGAAATTGTTATAGGTGTTGGAGTCCGCGTATCGTTTCGCTCTCGGTTCGATCGCAGGAGCATGTGGAGCCACCGCCGTCTACCCTATAGATCTGGTGAAAACCCGGATGCAGAACCAGCGGAGTGGTTCATTCGTGGGCGAGGTTATGTACAAAAACAGCTTGGATTGCTTCAAGAAGGTCGTCAAGTTCGAGGGTAAGTGGAAGGATGAATTTCACACCTCGGATTCACTACATATTTCTCGTTTTCATAAGTACAGTTCCTTCTATGGAAATTCTTTGTGGTTTTCCATACAAACGTTGCTCTCGAAACGGTCATGCTGGGGCAGGAGTATGAAAAACGAGGTTAAAAAGCAAAGATGGATCATTTTCCGAGGGCACAATTAGCATTTGACATCCAAAACAAGGAAGCTCGAACTCTTATAGAACCGGCAGGCTCAAGGGTTCGATACAGGTTTACGGATTCTCAAACCTGCCACGAAACTCTTTCTCGGCGCCGCGAGTCCACCATTGAATGGTTCATGACGGTACATAGCACAGCAGGTTCATAATGCCGAGAACCCTCTGGTGTATTTTCAAAAATGTTATCTAACTTTTCTCAATTTCTCTCTCTCTGACATCCTTTTTATCTCTACTCTCCAACGGACAAGGAAAAGGGCTAGCGATCTCCGAGTGATGCGCTTGAGAGCGCAAACCTGTGATCCTGAGGGGGCGGCGAGAGGATCAGGAGTGCCGGATTCGGGGACCATGTATAATGCGGACTCTACGAGGGCGTACCGCACGTTCACCAGATTCGCGACAGCGCCTAGGCGCCGTGAGCCTCAGAACTGAGTATTGCGGAGCTGGAATGGGGGTTCAAGGCTTGCCGCAGGTTCTCTTTAGGTTTACGGCATGTTCCTAGCTGCTCGCGGCGGATTTTAACAGAGTGGTGGCCCATTCAATTGGTCCCGTGTTACCTAGATTTTTTCAAGTCTTGCATATGTGTACTTGGGCAACACGCGAAATGTTGACAGAGGCGCTATTAGCCACCGTTTAATTTTTTTCACGTTTCGATTTCCTCATCCAAATTTGCAAAATTTGTGAATCACCAGGCCAGCACTAAAACAGAAAAATTAGATTGGAGAATGATGATGCTCTTTCTTATTACTAGTGCCTCATGGAAAAAACTAACTACCAGTCCTCCTGGGTTCTTCATATCGTGCATGCTAAACAGAGTGGAAAACTCGTCCACGTGTTGGCCCGTTTGACTCCGGCGTCACTTTTCATGGAGCAGAACCAACTTTTAAGTTGTTTCGGGTGGAGTATTGAAGCTTCTGTTTCCCGTATAGTTGCCAAATCCACACTCAGAAAATCGCCGCATTCAATGTGTGGCGAACATGCATTCAACTCGAGTGACCGTACCCATTGGAAGGCTTGATCGCAGGAGCACGTGCTTCAAAATAGTGCAGCGCTATCGTAGCAGCACACCCACACCCGACACGGCCGGTGTGGCGGCCGCGTCGGGTTTGGGTTTGACATGCGACTCGGCCAACTCTCTGAGCACCATGTGGGGCGGCCAGCGGTTGGACGAAGTCTCCAGGAACTGGGTGATTCAAGTACCGTAAACTTGGGTAATTGAACCGAACTTGGGTGGCCGACACCTGAGTCTCAAGAAAGCGTCGTATGCTTCCCTTTTTTGGAAAATTGTTTTGCCATCGAGTTTAATGTGCATCATGCACGCATTAAACGTTTTATTTGTTGAGGCGCGCGCTGTAATTTGAAACACTGTAGGATTACATGCTCCCCTAGCAGCACGTTCCCTGACTGTGCTTGAAACCTCCTTGTCTTCGAGGTGAATGCATATTCGACACGCATTGAATCCGACGATTGTCTGACAAAGGAACTACTATTAGCCATTCTAACCAATCAAAAGGAAACGTACTTTCCTAAAACCAATTTTGCTCGTAGAGTCCGAATATATCCTTCGCAGTTGCCTAGAATCACTCTTAAAATACCTATAGGTTTTTCTCCTGATTTTCGAACCAATCGCACTTTCTGAAACGCTCAGAAAATCTTTCGTAAATCTGGAAACGGACCTCATAATTGTAACCAGCGCTCACAATAACCCTCACGTACGGAGTTTGAGTGAAAGAACGTTTTTCGAACCTTGCATAGAGTGACAGCGTTTTGGACTTCTACGAATTATTGGTTGAGCGTTTACCTATATCAATTAGGGTGTTCTTCGCTCAAGAAAAATTATTCAGATTTGATCTTAAACTTCGCACAGGGTGTTATTTGCTGTGCTGATCACGACTCTATGGTTGATTTGTTGATTTTCAAATTATTAGGACAGGTTTTGCCTCCTAAATGGCATGGCACCTACCGTAACCCACAGTAAACCTCAGAATTTCGACAAGCGGACCCAGATTCGTGTTCAGCACCCTAGATTGCCCCCTACGCACAAAAAATTTGTTGAAGGAACCCCAAAAATTTGCCTAATTGTTATCCCTGCCTTGCCGCGAGGCTCTGAAAAAACGCCTATAACGTTTTCCAGAGTGATTCTAGGCATCTGTGAAGGGCCTGTTCAGAATCTTCATCCAATGTTGGTCCTAGAAAAGTAAATTTCATTTGGAATGGTTATTGTGGCCAAAAGTAGACACCATGTGACCACGTAACGTGTTCCGTCTTTGCGCACTCCTTTCATACCGTGGATGAAACGAGATTTATTTCCGAATAACGGACTGATTCGGGTTAACAAATTGGTTTGGTTCATTAAATTGATTTATTAACGGCCATATAAGACACAGCCGTGATAGAATAATCAGGAATCAGAAAGCTGACCACATGAGTCATTCACCCATTCGGAATAGAACACTCTAGATTGATCCGCAATAAATTGCGAGTCAATCGAAAATTTGCTTTATTTGGAAATTCTATAATATTTGTATTTTGATTCTTGAGAACGCATAGGGGTTAAGTGGACGCCTTTTTTCTGTCTCTCAAGTACATGACTTCGCGATAACTTTCTTTATAACATCTTCACGTATTTTTCAATCCCTTTTCCCCCTTATACTTCAGAAAGTCAAAATCATATATTCTCTCAACAATGAACTATTTTTAATAAATGTTTGAGCTTAAACCCCGTATTGGAACTTATTCAGAAAAATCTTAATAGAACTTCAATTAGAATTTTTCTGATCCGTTCTGTTAGGAAAAAAAAAACTAATTCGCTAACATTTTTCTTCAATTTTTTCCCTCCCGAGAACAATTTTTATCTCATCTCATTTTGCCGTGCAAAAGTTTCTTTAACCACTAGTTCCTTGCGCAAAGCTTCCCATCGCCATCCTTACTTTGAGGGAATCTGCATTGAACCTTCCGCGTAACTTGCCGGGTCGTAGCCTATCAGGCTAAGACCCGGCAGCCTCAAGGTACCAAAACGGCTGGTTCGGGTTAGGTCTACTGTTGCACTAATCTGCAGCGAATCCTTTTTCAGCCTCGCGAGTCTATCACTGAACGGTTCATCACAGAGGTTTACGAAGCCAAGGAACTTCTAGGAATTTTTTTGAAAAATATTACCTGAATTACACAAAATTCTTTTAAGCCCCCCATCGCTTTTTTATATTTCCTTTCTCAGTCTATGTTCGAAATTTCAGTTTTTCGTCGATATGATTTTCGAATATGTTCGAACTTTCGTTTTTTCGACTTTTCGGTCTCCGAATGTATTCGAAAACTGACTTCTTCGAACATTCGACGTTCGACTGAGTCGATTTCGAGCATACGCGAAATTCGACTGCGAATATTCGAGCCATGGACTCGTGTGTGGCTTGAATTGTGCTTCTATTGAGTCCAATGCTGGCTTCGATATTTTCGAAGCGGATGCTCCAAATTCGATTTTCCGAACGATCGATTTTCGAAGATTTTAGAGATCTCACTTCGAATACTTAGTTTTCGAATGTGTTCGAAAATCCATTTTCTGGACTTTTCGACTTTTGATTGAGTCTGGATCGAATATATTCGAAGACTCGGTCGCGTAAAGTTTCCCAACTCCCCTCAAGGACCGCGTGCCCCCCTGCTCGCCTACGCCATGAACTCGTTGGTTTGTCGTAACGTGAAAAAAAAGAATTCGAACTGATTATGGCTTGAACAACTGTGCTAAAGACAACTTTTGCCACCAGTGGGCAAATAATAAGCTTTTCATAATTGTTTTATACGTTTTCACTCGCCACGAAAATCGCAATTTGAAGACCACTTGGTTGGTCACTGAGCGCGTTGGTCCATATGGCGCCGATCACCCGTGAAGCGCGCGAACGTTTAAGCTCATGAACCCGGGTAGATGAAAAAAAAACGGCCGAAGAATTCATAATCTGCCGAAACTTTGTCCAGGAAGGCTATTTGGGGCGCTGAACCTGCGTGTGAAGCCTTCTTCATTCCTTTTCGGGAGATTACGGCAAATTTTTGCAGCTAATTGACATTTAATTATCTTCCGTAAAGCTGAAAACGGACCACATACATATTTGTAGCCAGTATTTACATTAGAACCCCTGGACAGCGTTTGGGCTGACAATGTTTGAGTTCCTGGAGCTCGAAAAAGTTTCTTTTTTTTTGCCATTTTCGATCTAAGGCCCTAGTTATACATCAGCGTTTCGCTGCCGCTGGTTTTTTCGGGACGTCTGCAATTGGTGAGATTTCGACATAGGCCAATATAAAAAAAAATATGCTCACGCATATTCAACCATTTCTGCAAAATGTGCCGGTGTTTCGAACTCCGATGCCTCTTACTCCGCCAACGCGTAGCTAAATGCCTCACACGGAAACCAGAGATGCCCAGGGTTTCGGAGGCATCTAGTCTAATTTTGACACGAGAATTTACGTAAATTACGGAAAGTTTAGCCTCAGTTGGTGAAATTTTAGCTACAGCGCCCGCATATTCTACGTAAATTCTCGCTACGGCACCCGCATATTCTACGCTTATTCTCGTTGCAGCACACGGTCGATCGACCCACCCAGTCTTGATCTGTACTAGAAAGACGATCCCTGCTGCGATCGAGCGCATCGCCGTTTCTTCCCACGGCCTGCAGCATCCCAGCGGCCAAAATTGTCTCTAGCAAGGTCTTTCAGAGAGCGACACCGGTCACCCTCCACGACCACCCACAGAGTGTCAAGTCATTCGTGGGTTGACTGGGCCAGGACTGATAGAACGGCATCTCTGCGTCCCGCGTAGCCAACGCGGGTTAAGATTGCATTTCAACACAGCCTGCCGCTAAATCCGTAGATTCTCGCTACAAAATTATAGCGAGAATATACGGGTTTAGCGTCAGAGAGAACAATGGTCCGAACGACACAAGAATATGCGGGTTTATCGTAGCTAAAACCCTTAAATTCTCGCTACATGGAATGGGGCGGCGTTTCTGGCCGCGCCCTCGGAGGCATCTAGCTACGCATTGGCAGAGTAGTTCTTTTCTCTACCGTTGCTGTTGTCTGCATTGATCTAGTTGCCGATGGTTTTATTGATTTTTGTTGATTTTTTTGATTTTTGTTTTTGTTTTCCTGAGCATGGAATATATTTCTTCTTGATGGTCAGCTAATTGTTTATTGGAGCGTTCTACGGAACGTAATAAATAAATAAATAAATAGGGGCCGAATAGACTTCCGCCGCTGAAAGGTGCGGCAGCATGCAATTGAGGAGTATTGATCATGCGGCGCCGCACGATCGATTCTCTTCCATTGCATGCTGCCGCGTTTTTCAGCGGCGGGAGTCTACTCGATCCCATAGCAGACATGCCGTGGGAAGCAGCGGCAGCGAAACGCCGGTGTATAACTAGGGCCTAAACGTGCGGAACGCTCCACGGAACTCGTGTCATGTTAGATGCACAAATCTGGAACTCATGGTGCGCCGTCGCCTTCTCCCCTGGGATTGAAACCAACACAAACTGGAGTTTCGTAAAACGATCCCTTTGGGGTTGCGGGAGAGATTCGAAAAAAAGGAAATTCGCCTTCTAAAAAGCCCTACTCCACCTAGTTAGACCCTAGTTATACACCGGCGTTTCGCTGCCGCTGCCTCCCGCGGCATGTCTGCCATTGGCCAATTTCGAAATCTCATCAATTGCAGACGTCCCGAAAAAACCAGCGGCAGCGAAACGCTGATGAATAACTAGGGCCTTACCCACGCAGTGATTTTTTTTTATCATGGAATCTAACTTTAATGCATTTTTATTATTATTATTTTTATACATATATATATATATTTATATTTATATATATATATATATATATATATATATATATATATATATATATTATTTTTATTTAATACATATATTGAAGGTCTTCTGGGACTGTATCGCGGTCTGGTGCCACAAATTGTTGGAGTTGCTCCCGAGAAGGCCATCAAATTGACCATGAACGACTTTGTCAGGGACAAGTGCACAACCGATGGCAAAATTCCCCTATGGGCCGAGATCCTTGCCGGTGGCTGTGCCGGTGGTAGTCAGGTGACTGAGAAATTATCGCTCTCATATATCTTATTCTTCGCCTACGGCAAATCAATTAATCCTACATCATTTACGCAGTGGCATCATCACACAGTGTTTAGGTAATATTCACGAATCCTCTTGAAATCGTCAAGATTCGTCTCCAAGTTGCCGGCGAAATCCAAACTACACAAAGGGTGCGATCATCAAATTCAGATGGAGTTTTTTGACAAGATATATTTCCCATTTTTTCAGGTGGGAGTCTTCACGGTCCTGAAGGAACTTGGTTTTCTGGGTCTCTACAAGGGAGCTCGAGCTTGCTTCCTTCGTGATATCCCATTCTCGGCCATCTACTTCCCTGTGTATGCACATGCGAAGCTAGCCACAGCTGATGAAGACGTGAGTTTTTCTCTTAATTCTTTTCCCATCGTGAAACGATATTTCGATGTTCAGGGCATCAACCATCCTGGTTCGCTGTTCGCCTCTGCATTCATTGCTGGTGTTCCGGCGGCTGGTTTGGTAACCCCAGCTGACGTCATCAAGACGAGACTTCAGGTAGCAGCCAGAGCCGGACAAACTACTTATACTGGCGTCATTGGTGGGTTTATTATTTCTTATTAAATGAGTTATCAGCATTTTTTTGGTGTTTTGTGAACCATGGTCTAATCTTTTTCTCAAGATAAATATTCTTCTCTGGTTTGGTTTCAATCACCTATCTAGACTGCGCTCGAAAAATCATGAAAGAGGAAGGTCCCGGCGCATTCTGGAAAGGAACTGCGGCTCGAGTTTGCCGTTCAAGTCCACAGTTTGCTGTCACCCTGCTCACCTATGAGGTTCGATATTGCTTTTTTTCTCAGGTTTCATAATTTGTCATAATTTTGTGATAGTTTAATGCTGGGATTCCCTTATTTCCTGTTATTCTGATTTGAAGTCCTCCCTAAACAACTTAATTTTAGGTGCTTCAAAGGGTGTTCTACGTCGATTTTGGTGGTCTCCGTCCGACAGGATCAGAGGTTTGTGGTGTTCAGTTAGTACAGAAATTCGTGGGATCGCTTTGCATTCTCAGGGACTTGGATAGCGTTCCCATTCCGTGGGCATTCACAGGAGAGGCAACCTTGGGGGGGAGTTGAATCTGCCCGAATTGAAGATTAATTTTTCTCTATGTTCCTTACGTTAATGTCGCGAGTGTTTCAGTCAGCGACCACGAAGACGATACTGGACGAGAGTTCGCTGAACCCGGATCACGTTGGAGGATATCGTTTGGCTGCGGCTACCTTCAGTGGAATTGAGCACAAATTCGGTCTATTCCTCCCTCGATTCGAAAGGGCTTCCAAGTAGAATATCTCGTCAACACAGATTTCCACGTCAGCTGGTTGTTTTGGTCGCAGTTACGCCTGCTGTAATTATTGTAGATTATAAGAATTAGATAAGAGATGACTGCAGTTGAGAGGAAAACATCGAGTGATAATGGGAATTCGTGCCTAGTGGGAAGTAGAGTTGTAGATCATAGTTGCGGTAGGAAATTCCTCGTTCTACTGGTGCTTTAGTGGTGGCAGCACTGCGTAACTATTCCTTTGTTAAATACGTCCTCCATGTTGATGGGGTAATTAATAAGCAGATAACAGTTCCAAAGTATGTGGTGTTCAGAAGCATAACTAGTGCAGATTCTACAGTGATAAAGTGATATTGTGATTAGACCTGAAACTTGATTGAAGTAGTTATTGCCACAGCTCAACTATCCGCATGCTTCCATATTTTTGTAGTATTGTCTATAGAATATTGCAGTTACGAGTTCGTTTTTAGGTATTAGATCCCGTAATAATTGGAAGTCAAGGCATTTCCTTCCGTGCTCATTGGTTTTTGACCCTGTTCTGGTGCTATACACATCCAGTGTCAGTGAGCCTTTTAGGTTTGATACATATGTAATGAAAGTGCTAGGATAATCATATTCCGGGTGCGTAGGCCCGACCTTCATTGTACCATTTTGTTTATGAAGCCCATTCGTGTTCAAGTTTATTGTTCCAAGTGCAATTACGGACTTTGCTGCCTCAGATCCGAGCTACGGCCTTGGTTTTTTAATAACATTGCAACAATATGTGTGAAACAAGAATTCTCTATAAAACTAATCATTTATGCCTTAATCACATGTCATCATCACATAAAAGGTACACAAAATGAAATCACAGTCATTAATATCAACTAAAGTAAACAAAAATGGACAAATGGATTCCAAGTGGCTAATGATTAGCTAAGGCATCGACACACCTGTTCACAACGCATAATAGCAAGTATATTGGACATAGTAAGAGCTGGAAGCAATGGTAAAGTCGGAAAACGGCTACTGGGTAACTGAAGCTCGCACCCTCAAGAAATTTCTATATTATTAACAATTTCAATAGGAGGGCATGGTTTGCATAGGGAATCGGCCAAAATACCATGAGGTTCACGGACCGGTCTAAGATATGGTAATGCATTGATCATATGTAGGTTTGAGAGCTCTTTCTCGCGACGAAGAAATTGAATTTCGTTAAGAGTCTCAGTGGTGACACACGTCTTTGTGAATGGGGCAATCCCGCCGTCGGCGGCGTTTCTGGGTGGTAGAATAAGTACGATAGGTAAATCACATACACCGACAAACGGTGGGAATGGCCCAGCACCACTGTTTTGGAAGAGGACGGCAAATACAGGGGAAAGAAAATTACTGGGTGTGGCCAAGTTCTTACTCGTGTAGTGGCATTTTGGGTCGTTTCCGACGCTTCAAAATGCGTAGGCGTTGTGTTCTGAGCCATACCATTCAAGCTCTAACGTTGAGTTTTTCTGTGGCGGCATGCATGAACGTTAAAGGCATTGTTCACGTTGAACATCACACTCGAATTTGACCCAAAAATGGAGTTGTTTGGTCGTGAGGTAAGTAACAGTGAAGAAACAAGGACGAAACACGTTCAGAATAAGCTTAAATAACGATTTCTAACGTTCAGGGCTTGGACGAGCTTACGTGCCCTGCTAGTTTCCACTAGCGCGCGCTGATGGCGAAATGTGCGCGAATCGATCAGGCTGGGCGCGGCAGAGTTCCTAGGCGATTTGCTACTGAGAGCGTGCGCTGTTCCACAAACTTGTCCAAATGATAAGCAGGCGTACTGAGATAACTTTAGGAGCCGTTTTTATCGATTGCTGGCCCATTTTCGCTGCTTTCTTCAACCCTATCGCCTCCAGCATGTGCCAGCTTAGTGTTTCACACTGAAGCCAAGAGAACGAGACTTATCGTGGACACTGCCTTTAACGAACCCAAAAGCTCTAATGTTTGAGTCCTTCTATGACGGCATGCATGAACGTTGATGAAAAGGGTTCGGGAGCAGCTTCCCATTTTATGCACAGAGCCACGGACGATAATTTTGCGCAATTTGGTCAACCTTCCAAATATTGGACAATGAGTCAGACAGAGTACATTCCCTATCACATACTCCAGCCATTCAGAAACCTTTTCCCCAACCTTGTACGGGTACCAATATAATAAATATGTGGTATGAAACCATGTGGGGGGGAGGGGGGGACACTCAGGATTCAATTGGAGAATGAATGACACCACTTTCAGAAGTCGAAGTATTTCCATGAAGTCTCCACAAAATCAATGACTGATCAAGCTATGATATCAGCCCAAATTTTCATTTTCATGGATGAATCATTTCATTTTCTCTCGAATGCACCGCCCCCAAATAGTTACAAGCCGAATAAGTTACGCTTCACTGTACATATGTGCATTCGGAAATATATGTATAAGAGCAAATGAGTGTGTAATGAATATGAGAAGGACCCGAAGGAAATTGTGGTGCTCAACATTCGTCGACTACATGACCTGAGTAGGTGGATTTCGATTCTCCAACGACCTCGTCTGGATGCAGCTCGGTGTTCTCCTCTTTCGAACGCTGTCAATGAAAATATCTCAGCGTCAAAAGACTGTGGATCTGATGGGAGTGTAGGTTCTACTTGAGATCTTACTTCTCGTTTCATGTGGGTAATCCCATCAGACGAGGTATAGCGAGCGAGTCAAAAGCGCGTCTACCCACCCTCGGGCTGTCCCACTCCACGTCTGACTCTTCCTCGCCACCATTCGTCGGATCGATGGTCACCGCAACGATTATAATACCTGAAATTGACAAGGTATGTACACGAATGTGTTTTATAAAGACGTTGTCTGAGGGTTCCCCTTCATCGAAGCATCTCATCAATAAGTAATTATACTCGGGCGTAATAACATAATGTCAGCGTCCTCCTTTAGTTATTAAAAAATTGATACGTAACGATGAGATGACCAGAAAAGTTTTTTTTTTTAATTGAAGTCGCATCCATCAGAAGTAAGCATTCGGGTCGGGTGTGCTCGATACGCAGTCCCCAAAGTACGGGCAACCTAAGGTGGAGACCAATTCTACATACAGACGGCATGGATCCTAGTCAGGGGTGTGCGTAAATAAAATTTCAAATTTCGTAAATCGTAAATCGTAATTACGACAAAACCATCGTAAATCGTAAACCGTAAATCGTAAATCGTAAACAGCAAATAATAACAATAAACACTAAAAATATTTCACTATGGTGAAACAAGAGAAACTATGTACCTACCGTCCTACTGTCCACCGTTGCACGTACTAAGCACATACATATTAGATTGCGTTCAGTATTTGACAGCTAATCACGTCTAAGGGGTATGGTATACTTTGTCGCTGTCATGAGCGACAGGCATGAAATCTAGCACAAATAGCGGCGAGACCCGCATTTGAGCAACGGCATCGGTTGTCGTAGGAGCAGTTATCGCGTGTGAGCCGCAGCGAAATGTCGCGGAGGGCTGGCATACTGCTAGTGAACCGGAGCCTATCGCTGCTAAGCGCATGGTTACGACAGATTCGGAAGGCTTAAGCTCCACGACAGGCGGTCGCTGTCGATGTGCAGAGCGACGCGACCGTGTCTCGTAAAAGTACACCATACCTTTCTTGGGACCGCCTTACCCGTATTTCTCTGCTTTCCCTTATCCCTCATTCCACAACTTCTTCCCAGGTCGTGAAAATTCCGCCTGCCCGATTCAGCTGTCCGAGTACCTGCTGGGCAACAGGGTCACAATTATACTCTTAATTCCTCTCCCAAAACGCCAACGCCGTTGTAAGCGTTAAAACGAACCAAAATTACCGTATCTGAGCGATTTCCTACAGCCGAAATTGAGAACTCCTCCCTTTTGCTAGCGAAACGGCAACACCGATAATACATTCGGTAAGGATTGCACTGATATGTACTTCGAGTTCCCTACTGAAGGTTGGCTCAAACTCAGTGCACGTACGCCGGAATATATGGAACCGAACTAGCGCCAACCTTTAATAGAGATCGCAAAGTATCAGTCCGACCAGTGGCAACACTGTATTATCTAGAGCTCAGTATCGGTCGCCCAGCGCAAGTTTTTTTCTATATCTTCTAAATCACTTGCAGATTCATAGCTCTATGGTGGCGATAATGTGGATTATTAAAGGCAACGTAAGCACAGAAAATGCTTTCTAAATTTTGCCGCTTTTTGTAGTTTAGCTCCCATAGTGGAGGAATGTAGCCAAGGCGCCCCACCAAACGTTCGCATTTGTGAGAGATAAAGGAAAAGGGCGAGGATGAGCGTTTAAACTAGCGCTCACGCCTTTTCTGAGTGTTCGCTTGCCGCGGACGAAGAGAAGTTAACGGGAGGCAACGATTCTGAGAGTCAAACTTTTTGGGTAAGAAAGGACGCCCCTCTTGCAGATTTTTGTCGACTCAGAGTAGACATTATCTACTCAAAAAGCGGGCCAGGAGCAGTATTTGAAGCAATTTTTGGATAGCTCAGACTGCTTCGTTCGATGTTTTGACGCTAATCTAGTAGTGGGAATCAGGACAGTTAATCTTCATGAAAAACTTGAAAACAAAGTACTCATGAAGAGTGCTTTCAGGCTGCATTTCGTCGTAGGCGGCAGCTAGTGAGACGTGCGCGGCACGCAACGCGGATCAGTTATTCAGCGCCTCCAACTCCGACCGTGTGTCCCGCTTTGAAGTGATAGAATAGCGTCAAAGAATGATGATGGGATCGTGCTGCAGTCACACGACTGGGTTGGTCCCATCTTCTGACCAAAAACATTAGTATACGCAAAGCGGGATTAGAGCAGGCCACTTAGAGATATCTTGTTATTAACTTCCATTGCATGTATTTTTATTTACGAAAAATTACGATTTACGGTCCAAAATGTCGTAAATCGTAAACCGTAATTACGCACACCCCTGATCCTAGTGATACCTTGCGTTCCCCATTGAAGGTTCGCGCAAACTCGGTGCACCTATGTTATAGCATATGGCACCGAGTTTGCGCCAACTGCTTCAATAAAACGTGAAGTATCACTACATCTATTCCAATGGTAGGTGTGAGATTCCGCGGATTCATCCTCCTGGTGCTTCTCGATCACCTTCGTTTATGTAGCTGCATGTGCCTTAAAGGCAGCGTTCACGATAAAAACCGTATTATAATTTTCGATGGTTTGGGTAGGTCAGTTTTACTAAGAAAAGGCTAATAGGGTTGAGTTCCCACAGAACCCCAAATACTGACAAAAAACTATTTGAAGAGATCTCTAAAAAATTTAATTATGCCTGTTTGTGTGTTTCGGGAGATTGCGGGCAACACATCGAACCTGACGTCGGAGAAATGGTTTCCCACTTCAAAACTCTTAGGTAAGTGGTTTTGTTTTCTGTTTCCTGTTCCGAAAATTATTCAAAAATAAGAGGGGTGCATCAACATGCTGGGATGCTAGAACCTTCCTCTATGCAGAATGTTCAAAAATTCAGTACCTGTTCCTACGGTAAAACGAACGCAGGACAACTGTTACAGGACGCGGGCGGGGAGGCGCAATGGGACCGCTGGCCCGCGAGATTCACACCCACTTCCGAACCGTATTTCGTCGCAATTCCATTCTTATTCTCCTCAAAG
The DNA here is from genome assembly GCA_029168955.1 of Aplectana chamaeleonis. NCBI lineage: Eukaryota > Metazoa > Nematoda > Chromadorea > Rhabditida > Cosmocercidae > Aplectana > Aplectana chamaeleonis. Next base: position 11,686 of record JAPDOI010000085.1, on the reverse strand, counting down.
GGACCCAAAACTCACGTTTTAGCTAAAAAAAGTGGGACCTTTTTCATTGTGAACACTGCCTTTGAAGACCAGAGGAGGAAACGCACGCTTATCACATTGACATCCCTGCTCAAACCCTCCGCAAACGAAGTTAAGACCACTCGAAAATCGCATAAATTTCATAGGCAAAGGTTAGGTTACCGAGTTTTTCTCTGCGCCTGATTATTTCTCTTCATTTTCAGTCGCTACACCCTCGAGCGTGCAAGAATTCAGAGAGCCAGAGATCGCCAAGGAAAGTACAACTGTGAATCGGATTGAAATTCATCTATCCATCTAGGCGCTTATGAAGTCTGAAATCAGGGAAAGAGGCGTGGCCTGTGGTAGTGATTGAGGGGTCGAGCCCGCAGGTGCCGCCTATGCATGGCTTATTTGGAGGAATCGGGACATCGCCATTACCATGAATTGTATGTATAAAGCAAGGATCTTCTACACAAATACATGAAAATCTCAGAATTTGCGGGGGGGGGGGGTGTAATGTGCCTTTAGGTCTATACGTATTGGTCGGGTAAAGTTTTGGGTGGCGAATAAGACAACTTCAACGTTAGCACATCGTTAGGTTTTCAAAATGTAATACGACAACGTGGGGCGCATTCGGAGATCGTCAGACTTCTGACTCTCGACATATGGTTCATAGTGATTAGAATCTGTGTTTCAAGGATCTTATGGAAGCTGTGGGTCACCCTAAGTGTTATAGCAATCGATGATTTGGCCCTGTGAAAAATTAGCAACTAACCGGTAATCAGAAGTGATACGCTAACAAGTGAAATGATGATTACAATAGCGACCGAGACCGATAGTGAGGCACCCATTGGCGCAGAGGCTGCCTTCGGCTCGGCTCCTGTGTCAGCGCCCTCGAGTAGGTGTCGAGCAAGATCGTCTGAAAGAGAATGGATGAATGGCAATTTGGGTCGTGGTCGTAATGTGCCCACACAGCGGATCGGGAGGGAAGGAGCGAAGGACCGTGATTGGAGGATACACAGACAACCGACAATCACAGCCCTCCGCTTCTCCCCCGCTTCATTCATGGTTTGATCACATTATAACCATCACCAAGATAATTTTAGTAATAAACTCGCTAAGGTAAGTGTTTTTCTGGAACCTTCATGTAAAAAGGATATTTTTTGGTTTGTACAGCTGTGGCGGTTACGGCGAGGGTTAGAGGGGTAGCAGCCCAGCCCGTCTAAGACAGTGAGGGGAGGCAGGTCTCTCGCTCCCCACAGACCATTTTTCTCTGTTGAACGCACGGAAAGTGCCATAGTTGAAGGAAACTTGACCACTCTGAGAACTACATACAATACGGCTCGTAGTATTTGGTCAGAATGAGCGCGGGGACGCGTTTGCGCGTTTTCAGGGTTCTTTTTTGTTAACTCCCTTCAAATCGAGGTTTTTCAGATCTGAAAAATTATTTGAGGTCTTAATGAGAAAAAAACCATCTATTGGTTGGTTATTGTTAGGGTTTAATATTAAGGCAGCGTACACGCTTGTAAACGTGTTTTAGATAACTACGCAAATAGAATCGTATGGCTCAGAACAGAACGCCTACGCATTTTAGTGTCAAAAGCGATCCACCATGCCGCTACACGAGTAAGAAGTTCGCCCCGCCCCTGTATTTGCGTTTTCCTTCAACACAGGGGTGCTGGGCCATTCCCACCGTCGTTGATGTATGTGGTTTACTTGTTGTAGTTATTGAACCACCCACAAACATCGGCGACAGTGGAAACGGCCTAAAACCCCTGTTTTGGAGGAGACGGCAAATACAAGGGGCGGGCAGATAAAGAGGCGTGGCCGATCCTTTACTCGGGTAGCGGCATTTTGGGTTATTTTTGACGTTTCAAAATGCGTAGGCGTTGGGTTCTGAGCCATAATATTCTATTTCCGCAGTTATCTCGAACACGTTTACGAGCGTGTATGCTTCCTTCAAAGCTTGAAGGTTGAGAGGCAGTTTTTAGTGTGCCATACAGTATACAAATACGGTTACACTGCGCAATTCGTACAGTATAATGATCTTAAAGTCACGTCTCAAATTTCCTTGATTAGATCTTAAACTTAGCAAGCATTACATATATTGTTGGATAGCCCTTCTCACCTCGACCAAAAACAAATCTCTGAAAATTTAGCTTCCTACAAAAGTAACGATTTGGTAATGGTGAAAAGGCTTCAAAATATCTTGAAATATCTTAAAAAATGGTTTGGCGTAACATAGCCTGGAAAAATAAAAAAGCTAGGAAATGAGGTGAAATAACCGAAAATGCGATTTGGTAGTTGATCATTTCACAAGCTTCTCGTTAAACTTATCAAAACGAAATCAACCGCACAACGGAAACATATAGCCATTTTTGAAAGCTGTAATAAGGAAATCAGCATATATAGGTCAAGCTAGGTGAACTCCATTCCATATCTTGCTTGATTTCGTTTTGATAAGTTTAACGAGAAGCTTGCGAAATGATCAACTACCAAATCGCATTTTTGGTTATTTCACCTCATTTCCTAGGTTTTTTATTTTCCAGGCAATTTTACGCCAAATCATTTTTAAGATATTTCGAGATATTTTGAAGCTTTTTTCACCATTACCAAATCGTTACTTTTATAGGAAGCTAAATTTTCAGAGATTTCACATATTTTCCCGAAGGTTCCTTTCTGACTTCAATATTGCTCAGAAATTTCCATTTTGGAATGATGAAACATCTAACAGACGATATTGCCGTATGAGTACAATTTTTAAAACTTATGACCCAAAACCTTAAAAAATACTACTCAATCCCGCATTTTGTGCAACATGTGAGAGCTCGATATTATTTGATCATTAATATTTGATCTTGCCTGATGAGAAGAGTTTCCAAACAAGTGACTTCATTAATATTTGATCTTGCATGATGAGAAAATTTCCCAAAAAGTGAACAATAAAAATCATTGCGGCATTTTGTGCAACGGGCAGAAAATCAATATTATTGATTGGTATTTATCGATAATGACTGATTAGCAAAATATCCCAACCAAGAAAACCAATCCCTTCAGCAATCACTACTACTGGCCGCATTTAGTGCAGAAAGCGCCAAAATCGATAATATTGATTATCGATCGATGACGCGTCATGAGTACGAATTCTGACAAGTTCAGTACTTACCTCCGATGACCTGTGTTGATTGGCTGCAGATTCACCCACCACCACGGTCTCCACAGTCGTAGCAGAAAGAAGCAGTTTTCGTGCTCCACGGCTAATTTAGTATGTAAACCCACGATTTTGAGGTACCCTTCAAAGTTGAGGTATCAAGTTCAAAATGGAATAGGAGCGACCTGCATCCATTTCCAGCCTCCTGTCCAAAAATGAGCTCCCTAGCTCAATTTTAAGTGTACCATCAAGATCGTGAACGCCGTCTGAAAAAAAAAGAGATTAACAACAAAAACGCGCGGTCTTTCACTTTTTACTCGAAAACCAGTAAACCATTCCAAACCATTTTTTGGTTACAATACCAACTTTTTGCGCTCTTTTCAATGCAATTTAGAGCTAATTTCTTCGTTCACTCTGAATTGAGATTTCGAAAAACGGGTCGCGCGCATGGCCAATTCAAAAGCAAATCTGGTGCGCGCTTAGCGCACCACAATTTCAGATTTGAAGAGTTGATTTTGAAGGAAAAAAATGAAAAGAATGCTGAAGACGCAAAGGCGTCCCCACTCGCCTTCTGACCAAATCCTGCGAGCGGTATTGTAGATGACCGCCCCAAAAAGATTTGCGGCATTCCTCAATTTGGGTGGATTCGCAGTCAGGATTTGCAACTTCCGCAGTTTCTCCTTTATGCGAAGAAGTTAAGGCCCCAAAAGTAGAAGCGTTAGGCCAAGCAATGGGGTACCTATTAAGTGATTCATATTTCGAAAAATATTGCCTCTTTTCTTCCAACAACGATTTTGTTTTTTTTTTTTTTCAAACTTTTAGAAGTAGTTGAGAACTAGCAAAATAAGTGTAGTGAAATAGATAACTCCTTGTAGCTCCCAAGTTTGAAAGTTGGTAACTTAAAGGCAGCGTCCACGATGATTTTCGTTCCCAAGTTTATACCGGAAACAAAGGACGAAGCCTGCATGTACCCATGATGGAAGAAAAACAGACACAAACGCTCGAAAATGGGTGAAATTGGGCTCCAGTCGATGCAAAGCATTTTTGCGGTGGGACGAGATGAGGCCTTAGGGGTGTATGTAGTTCGGACGAGTCAATGGGAACCTTCATCAACTGAGACTTGAATCATGAAACAAACAAAAGAATGGGGAACCCCAAAAACAAACAATTTCACTGTTGAAACACGTGAACGAAATTTATCGGGAACACTGTCTTTAGCCCTTGAACAAAGGAGAAACTCAGGAAGTAGGAAATTCTGGGTCCGTACTCATGAAAGATTTACCCGCGGGGTAAGGGTGAATGTTACTCAGAATCTTTGCACTTCCTGTGCTCTCTCGTTCTATCACGCTTCTTTGTTGAAGAGCGAGAGTTGGAGGTATGAAAACAGGAAAAACAGAATTTCCGAGTAATAATTAGACTAACCCAGCCAGTAAATGAAAAAATTGCAGAATGAACCGCATTAAAGAAAATTTGTCTAGGAGCTATCATCGAGTCCAGATACATCAATTGTTTCTTCAACGATGGCAGAATCCGGTGCTTTAGAGGGATACCAATAAAAACACGCAAAGTGTTTAGCATTGGAACCAAACACCAAATTCTAGAGGTGAAGTGCGAAAGTGATCGAGCTTTACGGAAAGAGAGACACATATACAGAGCATGATATAAGCTAACAAACGCTACTTATAAACGCATCCAAACAACACGCATTACTAAACAGAAAGCGGAATAGCGAAGGAAAAACAAAATCAAAAATGCTTCGAAGCTTATTCCTCAACTTACTCCTACGGAATTTCTGAAGTGATGTGGCGGAAGAGTTTCAGGAGTGCAGCCAGGAATGGCATGCATGAATGCGGCGGTTGTGTGGGTAAAGGGACACGCAACATTCGCGCCACAGTTTGAGATTGAAATCAGCTGACCCTCGCCGCCGCGTCCGTACCCAAGCAACCTCGGGCTCGAACAAATTCGTGGTGACTGGCGTATCTTCTATTTCAGGAGGAGATTCGTTTCCGTCAGATCGCATGCGTGTACACGCGAGTAATGCGGCGTCACCCTCTCCCTCGTACTTTCTCGATGTCGCTCTCTCCTCGCTTCGCACACGTAAGCGGAAGAACAACGTGGCATTTTCTCCGAAGTAGAGGATGCATATCGACCACGTCGTTGAATTGAAAACCGCACACAGCTATGTACTAGCTCAAAATCATTAGATTGATACTCAGCACCCCTTGGCATTACCGCATAAGCAGCGTCGCGACTTCGGCCGACATTAGTCAATGAAAAGGAAAACATACCATTTCATCTCCCACGTCTCAGGAAATTTTGAGTTAGCGCTTTATTTACAGCAAAATAGATGATGGCGATAAAAATGCACGTTCCTGAAGTAGACAAACTCAATTGCCGCACACACCGCATACAGACATTGAGCTTCGATTATTCTCTACAAGAAAGAAAAAAACTCTGAAGGCACAGATGGATTGCGACAGCTAACGATACGACTGTAAACCACGGCAATTAAATGATTGGGAGTGATAATCCAACAGACGCCTCTTCATTTGTACAACAGTGATAGAAGGAACATCTTCACTTCGCTACTGGAATTTTTTGGCAAATGTTTCAGAAGAAGGACTGCAGTCAAGAAACGGGAAGACTAACGGAGACATTGTGTAATCTCTACCTTAACTGGGTGACCACATTTTCTTCTCTAACATGGATGATGCAAAGCTTTACGGAAACGGTGAGCAAAGCTAAAAATAGCAGGCTTCAAAACAGAAAAGAAAGAGGATTTATGAGGCTATTCCAGATAGCGGCAGATTTCATGGACCACTGATCATAAGACTTATAGCATCTAGGAATAGTTGAAAATTATCCGCTTAGCTTGTCTAGAACCTCGACATTAAATCTCTTGGATGGAAATTAAGGACCTTTTCGCCCTTTGAACTTTTATCCGGAGCTGACTGCAAAAAGTCGTGCAGTGGAACAGCTATCCCTAATGAGTTAAGCGATTTTTGAGACGATCGCCCTACCCAAATCAACAAATTCCGCTGTGATTTCAGCTGTGGAGCAGCCTCCTAGCTGTATGCGCAGGCGAACTATATTTCACTTTGCAAACGAGGTTTATGCTCAAAAAACTGCTCGAAAAAGGACTTACGATGTCTTTGAGATAGACGTGAAGTCTAAAGTCAGGCGGTAAATACCGTTCTACCTGAGAACCTCGTCTGGCCTCAGGCGATTCTCGGCCCCGAGCCGCACCGAATAGGAATCGGAGCCGCCTGACCAGTTCGAACTCGTTATCCCAATTTCCGGGCTACTGCTGTTGCTGTTCGGAGCCAACCGGATTAGCCGGAAAGCAACGGCGAGATGGTCCGGAAAGCTTAACAGCAGATGGCCCGTACAGCAACAGGAGTGGACTCGCAGATTGGAAAAAGCAGAGCCGAACTGTCAGAGCGGCTCAAAGGTCCGATAATCGCCTGAGCAGAGCAGTTTATTGTTCGATGCGCCGAAATTAGAAGAAGGTGGATATGGCGATTACTGTGTGCGTAGAGATGCTATCCTATAAAGTTTTGGGAGATTCAGCGGAAAGGGAAGATGAAAATATACGAGTAGCAAGATCGTATATTTTTTTCAAATAATATAACTGAGTTTTTTCCCTGTCCCTATGTTCGTTCGAAGGCGAACAGCAACAAAAAGCCGATGGGTACCAATGGGATTGAAAATTGTTTTAGAATTTTCCCGCTCGCACTCAAATCCAGGGAAAACCTGATTTATTGACATCACTCTAAAGTTTCAGACTAATGGTTCTACACCTTGTTCAACACTATGAAAAGGATGAGGTTTAAACTTGACTCTATTTGATTAGTGCATGCAGGAGATCCACAAACCTAGGTTAGCGCCCACAAGGTAAGCGGCAGGAATGGTACAGCGGGCACGGATCAGAACTGATACGATGCGTTCCTTGTTGTGAAGATGGCGCAAACTCGGTGCGTATGTCAAAACATAAGAACACACCGAGTTTGCCGCGCCAGCGCTAATTCAGACCTGACTTCTTATACGCCGGTCTTCAGGTTTTCCGGGAGTGATGTTGACAGTTGCACGAATAGTCTGCTCGCATTTGAAAATGACCACAACACATCCCCTCTAGTAAGGAACGAGGCAAGATTCCTTCTCTTGTTAGCCAAACTGGCCAACAACTCTGGTCATACAAAGGTAATTAAAGACCGAGTTCACTCCCTAGAGCAAGCGATTGCGCGAAATCGGCGTTCATAGAGGGCACACGATTCGTTCGCCGATTCCTGGCCGCTAACGCTAGCAAACGCTCGCCCTAGCTCATGCATACTTCGAAGGAAAGAATCAGCAAGTGAAAGTCCGTTGTTTCTTCCCTAAAGCATTAGGCATCGAACCTGTTTTGACGACACTGATGCCCCAGTAATCCTATAATCCACCACACCTATCACAAACCGTGGTTGGTGATCCAGCTATGTATGGACGCCGCCTAAAAAGTCACCAATATGGGAGATAACACTACTCAGACCATTGGGGATTCGAATCGGCCACGATAGTCTTTCGATTCGATTACGATGCGGTTTTGGACGACGAATGAGCCACGATGCCCCTCGATTGGACACATCGATCGATGGCCCCACAATTGATCAGGCACTTATCAGCCGCACAGCACGTACTCAGATAAAAACAGATCACTTCCTGCCGGCCAAGTCGGGCTAGTCGACTACGCGCGTGACCCCAATTGTTCGTGGGCGTGGCACAGCACCCCACTTTTCGCGAAGAGAGAGGTTTTCCCACGTCTTCCCGCGGGGTGTCGGCGAGCAGCCGGCTATTCCTGGGAGTCATCGAACACTCACTTATCGATTCCCACTTTCATTATCATCATTGCACCACCACTACAGTGGAGCCAGTGAACGATTGCTGAACGAAGAACGGTGTGTTGAGACTCTTTTTCAAAACCCGCGCTGTGTTGCGACGCTGTTTTTAGGCAGGTGAACCACTGTCCGTTGATGGCATATGGCAATGAAAAAGACTGAAAGGGCAGTGAGTGTAGCGAGCCACCCCGTGTGAGCTACTCGCTTACTTGTTTAGAGCAGTTCAAGATCAAGCGCCTAGAAGCGGATTCCTGAAATTTTGTTTCAACAGACCTTTACTTAAAAGGCAGCATACGCTCGTAAACGTGGTTGGAAATATGTAACTAGAAAAAGTAGAATGGTATATGGCTCAGAGCACAACGCCTACGCATTTTTGAAGGAAGGCACACGTCAAAAAACGGCCCACAATGCCGGTACACACGAGTGAGAAGTTGGCCCTGCCCTGTATTTCTCCGCCCACTGTATTTGCCGTCTTACTCCAAAACAAGGTTTCTGGGGAAATTTCCAAAGTCGTCCAATTCATGTGGTTTACTTTTTGTACTTATTGTGTACGCAATCACAAGCGTCGCCGATGGTGGCAGAATGGCCATGCACCCCTGTTTGGAGGAGGGATGGCAGAAATACAGAGGAGACGGAAAAATACAGGGCGGGGCCAAATTCTCACTCGTGTAGCGGCATTATGAGTCGTTTTTGACGCTTCAAAATGCGTAAGAGCGTTGTGTTCTGAGCCATACCATTCTATTTCTGTGAATATCTCAGCCATGTTTACGAGCGAGCATGCTGCCTTGGAAGAGTGATTTTCAATGTGCCGCAAACTGCTTTTGGATTGTCTTTAGTCAGTCATCAGGTTAGCCGTAAGGCGGTTGCATGAGGTCAGCAGAGTGCTTGTTCATCGTGTACGGGCAGTCAACGAGACTGGCGCTGCCGACTGCCCACGACCGATCGATTCGCCTTCCGCGGGGAGGGTTACGGGACGTCGGCTAGTGAGTACCGCGGGATACTGCAGGAAGTGCGCTATCTGTATCTGAAAGATTATATAAGGGGCCGCATCCGCATAGACAGCGGAGTCGGCTTCTTGGGGCTGCTCCTGGTGGGTGACTACGAACCACTTTCTGGACGATTTTTGACCACTGAAGTGGTCTCAACCTGATCCTCAGCGAGAAGCTCCCTCGCTGTCGACCGCGGCGATAGTGATGTCCTTGTGGCAAACTGCTGTGGGGTGACTCTTCGCTGGGGAGACCCATCGAAAGGGTGGGACCCTCCTTCCAGCTATCATGTGCTTACAGTTTACCGCAATGTTAAAGGACATGGTGCAGTTGCAGTCACACCCTAAAGCTACGGTGGAGGACGCTCAAATTCATTATCGATCCCGACAGCACAGCCAATTTTCTCTGTAGGTTACGGTTTTCCTTGTTTGTTCGGCATTAATTTTGTTTCTGTTTCAATATTTGCGAATAGGGGCTATTCTTAGTGCGCGAGGAAAATTAGCCGTTTGTTCAGGATTCAATGTGTTTTTTCAAAATTCTGTTTCAGAAATCGGAAAAAAACGGCAACTTACTCTCGCACACCAAGAAAAGCCCTTATTAGTAATATTATAAGAGAACACAAACAAAAGAAATGCCGCAGTAAACAAGAAGAAAAAGAAAAACGGTAACTCACCCCAAAAACAACCCAGGCTGTCGATCGATAGCGAAATAGAGCGCCTTCCACCGTAGTTTTAGTGTGTGACCTATGCACTATGTCCTTTTGAAATTGAGGTAGAACTGTATATTAAAGGACGACGTGCTGCTGCGTGGGAACATGAATTTTGCCTCTCTGCGCCACGTATTCCTTTTGAATAGACCACGTGCTTCTTGGGGCAGCACGTGATGCTGCAAAAGTTCCCCTTTCAACTCGACGAAGCATTCGATTAGAAAGCCTAATAATGGCTGGATCGGACCTTCCCAGTATCTGAGTAGTTCAAAATAGAGGGATAGAGGATTCAGGAGTGACCCAGGAGAAAAGTTCGAAATGAGTCCTTTTGAAATGGATAAATAATTAAAAAGAGAGAGAAAGAGAGAGAGAGAGAGAGAAAGTGTGGATTATCTTTCATATACAAAAATATGGAGTGATAGATGTCTCTTACAAACATAAATATTGACGAATGGTAATGCATTTTGTGAAATAGATTTTTTCAGTGTACCTATCCCTCTACTGAGTAAAATTCTAGCTGGGATTGCAGCTAATTGTTTAATAAACACCTCAGTGAAACTGCTGAAACCATGGCTAGGGAGTGACCTAAAACGGACGGTCCGCGACGCTTATGGGACGATCTGCGGCGATTTCCCTGCGCTTGTCAGATGATCCGCAGCGCTAACAGGACGGCCCAGGGTGCACTGCCGGTGCTTCACCGGCTTCGACGACGGATCATCCGCTCATCAGCCACGAATCGTCCTTCCCTTTCACTGAGGCCTCACAAAGTTTTTGAAACCGTCAAGAAAAACAGAAAAGAAAGATGGAACCCTATCGACGCTCTCCGCTTTCTCATGGCACAACCCCAAACATTGTCTAGAACTTCTCAGGCGAAACATCGCTCCGAGCGGGACCGGAAAGCGACCCGAGCGGCGTCGTCTCTCTCGCTCCGAGCTAAAATTAGCCATCTACTCAAGCCACAGCAGCCGCTCTCCGGGCGACAGCAGTACCGATCGGAGCGACCTTCGGTCCCCAGTTGGCACTGCGGTGGCTCTTCAGACGAACGAGCCTAAGCTTCACCGATAAGCTACTCTTTGCTCATTTACTCGTTTCTGCTTCTCTGTTTCGCTCTCTTTCTTCTTCCCTCTTCTCTAGTCCTTCTTTTCCTCTCCCATTTCCTCATTTTCCCCACTTTTTTCCTTTGGTCTCTAGAATCAAATTCGTTTCTATCTAACGCTGCCTTCCACTTGGTCTAAAGCCTGCTTGTTTGTGAAATATATGCTACAAATTCAGTGGTAATCTTCAGTGCTGTGTACCTTTAGGTGCTCCTGTTTACTTTACCCAAGGCACTGTTTACGATAAGCTTCATCCTCCAATTTCCCATGACAAACGCTACTCTTGGCTCTCAGATGCACAAAACAGCGTCGAAAAAACGGGACGAAAAGCTGCCCAGGAGCCGCAAAACGGCTTAGAAAGAGTGAGCAAACCCGCCATTGTGGGCAAGCCCGCCTCTTCCCGCCCGTCGACGTGAACAAAGGAACACTTGAAATCGTGAGTTGAGCTATGGTTTCCAATCAAAAGCCCATTCTTCCCTTCATTTCTCAACTTCTCCTCTATGCTCAGAACTGGCTCGCATACATTGGCTGCAAATGACGGAAGTTACAAGCCTCGGACAACAACTCGTCCACCATTTCCCTAGCTCAATTTTGAGGGACCATAACTCCATTCCCAGAAGGTCTAGTACGATTCCAGAAGCATCATTGGAATCAGAATGGGACCGGTTTCAAAATGAGCAAAGAAACAGGAAAGCGATTTTTATCGCGAACGGTGCCTTTGGGTAAACCACCAAACCTGCCACCAGTTGATAGAATATCTGAGCTACCTTAAAACTAGATGACTGCGTCTGCGAAAGGAATTTTCGACAGAGCGTAATTAATGATTTTAACTGATTTTGCAGCTCCAGTCTCTTCTGACTTATACGAAGTCTTAGTCTCGA